>JAJQWJ010000027.1:5855503-6522443 GCA_023637945.1 Phaethornis superciliosus
TTTAGCACAAGAAATGATGCCAGTAAATACCCACCTTGTCTCCAAGCATTCAGGAAGTTTACAGGAACTGCAAGGAAAGCAGAAAACCTGACAACCTGGAAATAGTTTTTGTCTCACAATGCAGACACTCTCGATTGCATTTATTCCCACTTCTCACCATTTCATAATTACCTGTTTGTGCTAATGGAAACACCAGAGGTATCCAAATGATACAGACAGGCATTTCTCCTGAATCTGTATGGGGCCAGGGAGCTGGGATCACCCAGTGATGTCTGGAGACAGAGAACCTATGTGTAAATAAGAGGAAAATAAGAGAGTCCTTATTCTAGCTCCCAGAGATTAAAAGCAGAGCTTTCACAACTTTGCAGTTATGAACTGCTCCTTCTGCAATTGTTTTAGAGCTCCAGTGGGCTTTGAGTGGGTACAAATATAGCTTTAAGACTTAAGATATTTACCACAAATTCTATTTTATGCTATTGATATGCCATTAAGTTTCCATTACATGGGTAAATGAATTACACACAAAATTTCATAGTTTCAGTAGGAAAATAGTCTATAGCTCTGACTTCTTGTTAGTGTGTTGTCAACACACAAAAGAGGATATTTAATGCCAGTGTTGGCAGATTAACAAATTGCCTTCTCTAAAATTACATGGCATGTCACAAAACTGTTGGGGAAATGCTAAAACTGTAATCTTCAACTGAAAATGAGCTGGCCTTTGGATTATGGGGCAATTTAATCCAAGAAATGTAGGGCAAATGTTTGGTTTGGGTTTTCTTAGTTGTGGGTTTGGGCTGGGCTGGGCTTTTTCTTTTTTTTTTTTTTCTTTTGGTGGTGGTGGTGGTGGTTGGGTTTTGGTGTCCTTGGTCATGTTCCAGAGAAGGTGAGTGTGTGTGGTCAAACAGAGAAATTCAAAGAACCATACAAATATTTCACTATAGGATGGAAGGATGAGTTAAGAAAACTACATTTTCCATTGAGTCTAAGTCAGGTTGAGCAATTTTTTTATTTTGTTTCGTTTTGAGTACCTTTTCTAACAACTTGAAAAAATAAAGCAAATTTCAGCTACTCCCATTCCCTTTAATTACCTTTACTTTAAGGGTAGCTGCACACGGAGATTGTATTACAGCTTTTTCTGCAATTCATATTTCTTCAGTGGATCATTTCCCCACTGTGTTATGTTTTTATTAAACAGTAATCCCAAAGAAATATATTGCTTGAGGAAATGTTTTTTTAGTTAATTGCTGGAGAGCAAATGTAGGAAGAGTTCCATTTTTATCACCTATTGACAAGACTGGATTGTGAGGCTGATTTTTCAGAGCGAAGATTTCTGTAGCTGCTGGTGTGTAACAATAAGGCTATGGAGGAGGGTTGTGTGTGTGTGTGTGGTGTTGTTTTTTTATTGAGGAAAAGAAAAGCAGCCATGGGGAAGCTCAGTAACTGCTCTGGAATGCTGTGGATTGCTTTTGGCAATTACTTTTATTTAATCTAACTACCTCATGAAACATGGAGGGTTTAGATTTTAACTAGGCAATGGTGTAATCTCTGAATTGTAATTTCGTTGCACACTCTGGCTGTAAAAAACAAAGAGGCAGGGCACATCCCCCTGCAGAGCTCAGAGCACTCCCTGCTGCTGTGCATCTTCTGCACAACCCGGCCCTCCTGGAGGGTCAGGGCATCCATGTAACAGGGGACTTGGGAGCTGGATACAGAAAGGAAAGAGCTGGGAATTGATGAGGGTTGGCTCAAGATGTCCACCCAATGGCCAACTCCCAGCCTAATGCCTTTAGGAATCCTTCAAAAGGAAGATCCAGGTGGCATCCTTGGGGTCTTGTCTGCAGTTCATAGAAGACATCTGCTCTGCAGCTGAGGTTGAGATGCAGCTTTCAGAGAGAACTCTGGGCTGTCTCTCCAGGACAGAATCCCAACCCAGCCTCGTTGCTAGACACAAGGATGAGAACACTGCCTTCTCCCTGGGGTCCCCATACACCTAGGGTCTGCCTGGCAGGCTGGTTGAAAGGACACCATTTGCTAAAATCTTCCTGCAGGCTGGAATCCTGCTCTTCTTTTGCTGCAGTCTATATGTGTAAAGGGGAAACTGGGCAATTAAACAGATAATGGGGAGAATTAGTTTGGAATAAAACCTTAGCATTAATCTCCAGACTCACAGATTTTGAGGATGCTGAGGTTTTCTTATGCCACTGCCTCAGTCTGCTGGCTTTATGTGCAACAAGAACAGTAATGACTGATAGGATAGCATCTTAATTTTCCTACTCTGCATCCCTTAACTGACATCCTGCTCCAGTACTGAATCATTTAGCATCATGCACAAAGTCAAAGCTCCCTTTCATCCATGCTTGAGCCTCTATCTGCTACTGGAAGATGCTAAAGCATCCCATCATCTAGGCTAGCCCTGAACATCAAAAACTGAAACAGCAGAAGCTGTCAGATGTTAAATGCTCAACTTTAAAAGTATCACTCACGTAGGAAAAGGTGGTAATGGAAGGGGGATGGGATGGGAGTGCAGTGCAATTTACTGAAAACTCAGAACACAGATGCAGTCGTGCTTTGGCAAATCTAATTCTTACAGCTAAGCACAGAAGGTTTAAAACCTCTTATCTGCACCCCAAATCCATGTTGTTCCTAGTAAATGGAATGACATCACTCCTTAATCAAATCTCTCCAAAAAGCAGTCTGTTACTGCAGTCATTATAGAGAAGATAAGGCTTGGACCCAGTCATGCTTGAAAGCTACATGATATGATTTAGGGATGTATCATTGCTTCTTGAAGTAAGAGAGTGAGACAATTTTTCCTTCCCTCTTTCCTCTGGGGTTTGCAAAAACCAGTCCCCTCACATCAGACACACAGGCTTTCAAACACCAAAGCAGAAGAGGTTTGAGCTGTAATTTGCACGTGTTCACTGCTCCCTCTCTCTAAGTTGGGTCCTGGTCTGTGATTCCTTCTCTATCACGTGTACTCAGACTTGTTTCAGCAGATCTGATAACTGCATATTAGCACATGATAGAAATTAGAAACTGCCAGAACTATACTTACAGCCTTTCTGTCATTCTGGTTCAAAATTTCTCCCCCTCCCACCCAACCTGACACAGTTAGCTCTCAGACAGAGGAAATCCACTACAGAGACAGGAGAAAAATTGCACTACAAGCCTGAGACTGTTGGGACATAATTTATGTGCAAAAAACAACACAAGAATTTGTTACGGCCTGAGTGAATGTGAAAAAGCTGCCAGGCAGAGACTGCTGTTCTGCTCTGCCCTTGATAATGTAGTTCACTCCTGGCAAAAATATAATCTCTAGGTAACCTTGTGTCTGCCAGCTCTGCACCCCATTCCCTGGCTCAGTCACTGCTGTCTGAGTGTGAGTTACTGGTTTCATTAGCAGCATGCACAGTAAATGGCAATGAGTCAGTGCCACAGTGCTTCTACCTGCACTTAGAGCCAAATCCAAATGTCAAGTCAAATGTTAGCTTTAGGAAAAAAACAATTCCACCAGAACCATTAGGTATGATGATTAATTTAAAACAGAATTGCATTATTGTCTGTATTATTATCTCACTGGATGGCACTTGCAAGAAGATGGCATTTCTGCTCTCCTTAGAGTGAGGTTTTGCTCTTCAGATGGGTAGAAGTAGTTTCCATCTTTGGGTCCATAAGTAAATCTGTTGCTTTAAATGCTGTTCCCAGAGCTGGCTTAGCAAGCCTGTTGCTTTTGCTTCCCTTTCCTTTCTATATAGACAATTAGGACTTCCAATACACTCCCTGGAATGAATTTTAATGTTGTCAGTTTCTTGATGAAAGTCCTCAATGTTATTCAACTTCAGTTACCACCAACCTGGAAAACTTGGAGGAAGATTTACTTCTCCTAAGGGGCTCTTGATCCTCCATAAGGAAAAAATACCTCTGCAAGGTGCATGCAGCACACATCCCCAGAGCCATGCACGTCCCCCTGACACACAAGCAATGCTTACAGAGTGGCTCTCAGCCTCAGCTACCATCAGATTTTGCAGTTCCCCTAATAGCCTTTACTCCCTTTCTCTGTTTTTCATCACACATCTGGGAACTCAGATTTCATTGCTCTATATTTACATTGTGCCAATGTCTCCTGACCCTTCTTTGGCCCTGTACCCATCTGGCTGCCTGTGCAAGAGATGGTGCTTAGGGCCACAGCAGCCAGGTGCAAATGACTGCAGCCCTAGCAACTGGTTTAGGAGATTTATTGGTTTTCTTTTCTATTTGGCTCATTCCCATCACCAAGGACTCCTTGGTGCTGAGCCTACAGCACTCACTTTTGCAAATTTAAATCCCATTCTGAGTGTTCAAGAGCAACAAAAGCCAGCAGCAGCAGGATTGATTAAAAAGCTTTCTGTAGAAAGAGCTCTGGTTGCATAGCAAAGGTGCAAAACGAATGTTCAAGGCAGAGATTGAACCCCAACACAAGTCTGCTGCTGCTGGGCTTTCCAGCAGGGTGAAAGGCCCACAAACACCATTCAGGGACTGGGCTGAAACCAGCAAGGTTTGCTGCTGGCACCTGGGACCACCACAGCCATCCCTGTAGTGTTCACCACCACACACTTCCAAGTACTCCAAATATTGATGAAGGCTGAAGACACCTCTCCTTGATCTCTGCTTTGTGGATGGGTAGGATTGAATGAGACCTTTCCAAGGCTCCCTCAGGGCTGCACTCCATCTCTGCAGCATAATCAAGATTAAACCACTCGCAGTTGTTGTGTCAGTCTGAAACTCTCCTGCCCTGCTGGGCCAGGGAACAGAACTAAGGAGTCCAGTTTTTCAGCCTCTAGCTTTTCAGGACTGCCTAGATACCCTTGCTCGTAATCAAGGGTAATTTTAGTTAGCTGTAATTTAGTACTTCTCTCCTGCAGCACTTTGCTTCTCAGGGTCAGGGCACTTAAAAAGATTGCTTTATGCACAGTGTTTGTGTCATCGTCTGAAGCTCAACTGGAAGTATGTCCCTGTTTTGCTTCTACTTCCATCATTCATGTCAGAGAATATTCATTACTCGGCCTTTTTTTGAGGCTGATATTTTTCTCTCTTCTCTTTTTGTGTTGAGGGAGAAAAGGAGTACTTCTACAGGAGCTGTGCAGAGCAACCATGTGTGTTTTCAGCACTAGGAATCCCTGATCCCACAGTGAGCTGCCTAATTAAACATGAACTCCCCTCAGCCTGCTGCACTCCCCCAGCCAGTGCCTGCTGCATCACAGAGCAGCTCGGTGGAGATGAAGAGATGAGGCTTGATTGCCTTTGATGTTTACACATCACAGCTGCCACTCTTAGATCACTCAATAATTATTTTTCCTTTTTGTGGTTTAGGACTATCAGGGCAATGCAGTTTCTTTACCTCCTTTCCTGTGAATGGCATGTTTGCATTTGAGGGATTTGTATGGAAGTAGCTTTATTTGGAGCATAGATGCTAAAGACAACCAGAATTAAGTTGCTAGAGCAGGGAACATACTTCCAACCGAGCACGTAGCCATGTGCTCACCCTGCTAAGTCAACATCAGAGGAGTCAGGAGGTTAAGCTGCTACAAACTGAAGCTAACCCATTCCTCCTCTCTACTCAATATCTATCTGCTGACATTTAACACATTTTGGTCATTCTCTCTTCTCTGAGCTGACACCACTCTGGATGTAATTAAATACCCTTTGAAAAATGAAGCCCTTGCTTTATAAAACTTTAACAAAATTATGTCCAGCCATCAGTCTCCCATTGTCTCCCATTCCTTACCACAGGCAGGCATTTAGGAAGCTTCTCCAAGTGGAGTTTGATCAGGAGAGAATATTGTACTGCCCTTCTCTGTTGTCACAGGAGGAATCCTTTAACATTAAGGACGAAAAAGAAAATTAAAGTTGTCATCTGTTTCGTAGAATTCCTCTGTGAACTGTTTTACAGAGTTGCCAACAACTTCAGAGCTGAAGCCAGAGAGGAAGGTGAGCAGATAGTGAGCACACACACACATTACAGACCCATTGGTTTTCATGGCAACATATCAGGATGTTCTGGTAAAATCCCCAAAGCTCATTTTGTAGCCACAGGGGCAAGTAGCATGCCTCATGGGCAGGCTGGCAGCATCCAAGGTAATCCTGGAAGGGTCTGGATGTGAAATGAAGTGTCAGTAGCCACACATTGCAGCCTGGGGAAGATCTGTCACAGTCACCAGGAGGAGCACTTGGCCTCCCTTTAGCTAAAGGGGATGCTGCAGTACCCAGGGAAGTTTATTGGCCAGAGACTTCCTTTCCAAGCTCTTGTTCTTCCTGATAAAAATCTCACAAAGAGCCTCAAAATACATTAAGAGAAACAATCTACAGATGTCATGAAGGAAGAGAAGGGAGCAAGTGAGACCAGAAGTATCAGTGGGGAGCTAGATCTCCCCAAGAGAGAAACAGCATCTGTTCCCATCACATACCAGCTTGTATTTATTAATTAAAAAACCTACTTCATCCTCTTCTGTTCCTAGGATGATTTTGTTGAACAGTCCAAATTTTCAAAAAGAAAGAAGCTTACAAAGAAGTTTCAAAATGTTAATGTTTGTCTAAATGTTTCACAGGGACTATCATGCATTTAGTGACTGCTCCTGAGTATTTGCTATAACCAATGATGCCCAGAGTCACAGTAATGTCTAGACTGAAAGTCTAGAGATGGTGCAGAAAAGAAAAAAAAAAAAAAAAAAAAAAAAAAAAAAAAAGGAAAAAAAGAAACAGACTGTTCTTCTTGCCTACACTTTGAATTTTGGCAAAGAGCATAGTTATTTTCTGTACCTGTGCTGTTAAAGAGGCAAAACGTGCCTTCACTGGACTGGATTTTCCCATAAGGCTCTCACAAAAGCATTTAGACACTGAGGAGCTCAGAACTGTTATCTTTTCCTCTTTCCTGTCTTCCCTTGCACTGTTAGCTCTATTCTAGTGTGTGCTGCATCAAGGTACTGCTTTGATTAGCTGGAGAAAAGCCCTGTAAATATTGTGATACTGTGGCTCATTCATGCTCTCCACATGTTTACATGAAGTTTTTATAGCAACAGGACCTTGATGTCTAGTTGGGACCTTACATGAATAAGTAGGAACAAAGTTGTTCTCTCTTTTCAGCATCCTTCATTCTTGCCTGAAGTTTGCTGCTTTTCTCTTATTCTCATTTTTTTCCCTTTCAAATCCAATATACTTTTTCAAATAGGCTTGTCCAAACTGTGCTGTAAAATCTTCAATTGCTTCAGGGTTCACAAGTGTTTGTAGGTTATGAGCTGTATGATATTTTCTACTTCATTTGCCAAGGGCTGCAAAAACACGGTCCACCCTGTAAGGACTTCTCTGTGTAGAGCAGTCTCTCAAAATACTAAATTAATTCCATTTTTATTTCCATGCTGCTATTGTTCTTCCCTCTTCAACCTTAGATAGCACTTAGGTGGCTAACACGACATTTACTTTCTGCACTCTGTTACAGCTATCTGAAATAAAGTAATAATGAAACGTCTAAAACTCCCTAAAAATATGCTAATGAGAGAAAACCCAAGGATCACAAAGGCACTGAGGCAGGTGTAACATCAGAAGCTGGATTTTGACAAACTAATCAAGTTACGAGGCGTGAACTTCTGTTTGAACTAAGCAAATAAATACTCCTAACCCTGAAACACTTAGGGGAAAAAATGTCAACAGCCTCATGAAACCATTACTGCAGGATTTGCACTGATAATTTTATCTGGCACTTTGCAGTGTGGCATTTCATTCTTGTACTTAGGGCAAAAGTTCTATCAGCACTAAGTCAAAAAACATTAAAGTAAAAAACGGATTTCAATAAAACAGGATATAAAACCAAGAAATAACTGTAAATGGAATTGAAAGCAAACTGCATAAAGCTTTTCCTTTCTGTCCCAGAAACTTTACCTCTTGCAGCTGTGATCAGTATTCATACCTGCCTTCCTAAGAATTTACTGCTTGTGGTAATATTCAGTGAACTTTCAATCAGAGGCATTTGTCTGTTCATTTCTATATCTCCTAAAAATTAACCAAGAGCAGGTATTAAGCCTTCCTCTTTGCACCATCTGACCTATCAGTGCTGGAATAAACAGACTGACAATATCCAGAGAGCATAAGTGATGAAATGTGGGAAGTGGTATCAGAAGAGCAGAACAGGTAAGGGAGAAAAGACCTAAAGACTAAAGACAGAAACTGTGAAATGATTTGTGTTCATTGGAATGATTGCTGTGCTGGGAAGGGAGATGTGAGGGTGATGGCAGTGGAGGAGAGAGCAGTAAATGGGGATCTCACTCAGGGAGAGAGCAGCTCTGATTTCTATTATCTCAGTAAAACACGGCTGTTGGTGAATCCTCAGTGTGACTGTATATGGTGGGTGATATTTATTGCAATATACGCTGTGTTACTCAGTTACTCAGTGCAAAAAGCTGTGGCATTCTTCCAAAATATAATATGTGTAAAAGAGTCATTTCTGCAAGGAACTCATCTCTGTTGCTGTCACAGATTTGCTGAAGAAACTGATTGCTGACCAGTTATTCAGGGGGGATTTTTAGAAGAGCACACATTTAATGTTTTATCATCTTACATAGATCAAATAGAATGCTAAGTCTGTGTTGTTAGCTTGTGAAAATTAGCAGAATTTACTGGAAGAGCATGGTAGATACTGAGTTAAAAGGAGTGGGTGCTTTGCTGGGGAAGAATTGCTTTACAGGTTGACTGTTTTACTTTGTTTTCCATCTAAGCATGTACTAAAATCTAGAAATGAAAGGCAAGATTGAAATGTACTCTATTTAGTGGATGCATGGGGGATTGTATATTGCTTAATAAAATTACTTTGCATTAGGTAAGATGTAAAGGCAACAGAAGACCCTGTGAAAAGGCAAGGTGATTCATAAAGGATGGGGAAATTCTGCAATGAGTAAATGGAAGGGGTTTTATCAAAAAAGCCTGTTGCAGTCTGCAGTGTTTGGTTCCAGGAGTAATGCTGGAGCAACAGGCCCTTTGGACTGATGCTCAGCAGTGTTCCTGGTCTGTTGTCATCCCCATCTGTCCTGCAGACAAATATTCTGTGCCATCATCCAGGTCACTGATGAAAATGCTGCACAATGTGAGCCCCACTGGGGATTCCCAAACACTGCTCATTGATCATTGCCCTGTAAGCTTGGTCAGCCAGCCCACTTTTGGTGAGAGACTGTGTGAAAAGCCTTCCCAAACTGCATCTTTCTCTCTTCCTTTAGCCTTACTGTCATGTTTCTCAGCACCCATGGAGCCTCCCACCCAGCCCCATGAATGTGAATACATCTTTCCTCAGTTCCTAGCTTGTAATTGCTCCCCGGCAGAGGGGAGAAAATCAGTGTTGGTGTTTCCTCCCCAGCTAACAAGATTCATGGGCACAGGCAACAGGCTGCTGGTGCTTGGGCAAACATCTGAGCTGGACTGAGGATTCCAGGTTCAGGTCACAAAGCCATGCCAGGAATGCTTCAGAGAGGAATTGTCTTTTTTCTGTCTTCCTCACACCGCTCTGCATTTAACTTCCCAAGGCTCATTAAGCAGAGCCTGTACCTTGGTACCACATCTCTTCAGTGGAGTTATGTTTCAGCTGCAGTTATGCTTCAATTTGGAGTATTAATTTCCTTTAACATTTGCCCTATTAATCACTTTAACAATCAAATTAAGACAATTATCTTAATGAGTAAATGGATTATACAGAGCAGACGATACACATTTATAACCACTTATGCCAGAGCACTTTTATAAAAGTCAGCCTCATCAATAATATATTAGACCATAAATGTACTCCTACAGGGTTGGAGGAAGGGATGGGAAAGTGTTCTGTTTGATTGAAATATGTCTGCCTGGTCCTGGGGGAGCTTTTATATGCTCTCTGCTTATTAAAATCAGGTGCCCACCATTGAAAAGCAAAGCTGTTCTTTTTTTTTTCTGGGATAGCAGTCCTAGATGTCAGGGTATTCTCTTTCAGATTGCCTCTAATCTGGCTGCTCCTGCTATGTCTCAAACTTAAGTCCTTTTAGCACATTTTTCACATATGCTGTATTACAAAATTCTACCATCTTTCCCTGGTTTCACAGCTCTCTCTACTCCTCATTTGGAAATTTTAGCTTGAGTAATTGGGGAATTATTCAAGAATTGAGTCCTGATACCTTTCATATTTCTCTGATTAAAAGCATGATTTCTTGTGGGATTCCATTTTGCCAGGGAAATTTAGATTGGCATTTACAAGAGATGGAAAGGCAGCAAGGCTAAGATTAGAGGGACAAAGCCCAGCATGTGGAAGAATCTGCTTTCATCCCACGAGTCAGGACAGGTTTGTGTATGCTAAGTTTACATCACTGATGCTCATAAGGAGATGAAGAGCTTTAGAGTAAAATATTCTTGCCATGATCAATAGTAGCCATGTCTTTTAAAGGCTTCAGTAGTAGCTGAGCATCTGAATATAAAACCCCCAGCAGAAAACCAGCCACTTTGAGGCACTCTAATTCCCTGCCTCTCTCAAGTAGAAATTAATAATGACCTCTCTTTTCCTACTGTTCCCAAAACTGGGCCTGAGTGCAGAACACCAGCATCCAGCATCAAAGCTGAAACATAGTGAGGGAACTGAAACTGGAGCAATTTGTTTCCTTTGGACCAATTCCTGACTTCTAACCAGCAGCAGGAGCAGCAAACACTCAGGTGTTGTGCAGATGTGCCCAGGGAGCCCTGCAGCACCTTAGGACATGGAGCCCTCCTCAGAATGAGTCCTCACCTGGCTGAACCAGGAAAGCATCAGGATTGCCAGACTCATGGCACTCCAGACAGAAAGCAACAGTTTAAAATGTCTTTCTAATGGCAGAGATGTCTCAACAAGGCTTTGCTTTCTGCAGCTGAATCCTGTGATTGATCATACAATTTCGTTGTGCAAAACCCCATCTATATTCCTGAAGTGCTTTCTGCTAAGATAATGCTTCAGTTATGTGGCCATCTATACCAATAAACTCTGGGGCTCACAGATCTACTGGAATCTTTACAAGGGATATGCCACAATGTTGTTGAGATAAATGATATCTTTCCAGTTTAAAGCATCGATTTCCAGAATCAAGTTATGTGTTTGTGGGTGAGATGGGAACGTGCATCAGGAAGACAAAATCAAAATGACCAGGATGAGTTGGGAGGAGCCAAGATACATTTTATTGTGACCATAGTTAGACTGTGTTTTTTTCATGATGGTTTTTTTGGGGTGTACATATGGAAGATTCACCTGACTGTCCTTCAGAGGATTTTAAAGGCAGTGGCTTTGCAGGACAAGCTCTGATCCTGTGTTACTTCTGCTTGGTGAGTGGAATCTGAGCAGCAGAAAAATCCACTGCCTTACCAAAGCATTTAGCAAGGAAGGGCTGCCAGGTACCTTCTCAGTGCAGAATGGTGGGATCACTAAAGATTCATTCCCTTAAAACATGTTTATGTCCTTGGTGAAAGGTACATTAGAAATACATAATTAAAACTCTCAACCCATTAATCTATGTACAAAAGCAAACTCACAAACATAAAGCATGTGTTATTTGGCAGCAATACATCTTCCCTTACAACACCCTCAAGAGTAAGTGCTGCTGCTCTCTCCCTGGTTTGCTGGGCAGTTAGGGAGTTAATGGTGTGAGGCAAACACACAGGCAGTCCATGAATCTTTTTAAAAAAAGAAAAAGGCAGCATTGGTCTCGTGGCATTTACTGCTCCTCCAGCACTCCAGGACTATTGTGCTGATTACCTCTAGGAGCTGACCAAGCTGATGGGCTCATGATTTTACTTTAGAAAACTGGTGTCAAAGGGAAAGAGTAGAACTCAGAAGAAGGAAAATGTTGGTCCCAAGGATGACCTAAGTGAGCAGGATGACCACTTCCCAAGCAAGCAAAGTATCTCACCCAACATCTGAGATGAGCTATATCTCCTTGTCAGTGAAATTCACTCATGGAGAGTCCTGTTCTCACCATCAGAAAATCTTCAAATATAAACTGCATTCCTAAAATAAAATATTAGCAAACTCTCTCTTTCTCTCCTCCTAGAAGAAGGCTATGAAGCAAATGAAATAGAGGCCTTCAGGGTCTTTCCCCTTTTATTCTTCCTTGTGATTAACTGCATAATAATAATAATAATAAAAAAAAAAGTAGTAAATGGCAAATCTAAATGGCAAATCATTACACTTACAGCAACAAAAAGGGCCATATTTTTGTGGAGTGTTAAAATGTAGCACGTGTGTGCACTGTGACTCTTCCAACTCCAGTGTTTCCTCATGAGCCATCAAACTGCCAGAACTGGGCACCCTCAGCTCCCAGCTTGGATGGGAATATTAATGCTGGATGCTCCCTACAGAAGACTCAGTCCCTCTTGATTTTAATTTGCAGGCTTCAGCATTTTTAGGGATCCAAGTTAAAAGCAGCACTATAAACATAAAGCTATTAATAAATCATCATGAGCTACCAAGTTGGTAAGACTGAATCCTATGCAAATATAGACCTCATAGCAATTTTAACTGATTGATTCCAGTAATAAATTTTGGAGGGAGAAGTCACTGGTCTTTAACATCCAGCACCTCTACATCTCTTGAATTCCAGTCTGAGGTTTCCCATTGCTCGTGGCTTACTGTCTAAGAGTTGTTGAGCATGGAGGATTTTGCCCTCAAGCCCACTTGCATTTTAATACTTCTGGTTGCATCTCACAGACAAGAAAACAAAGCTACCTTAGCCAATATCTTAAATGTTGGATTTTTTTCTCTAATTCCTTTTTACTATAGCTTATCTTTTATGCAGTTGCAGAAATAATGACTCTGCCTATATACTGGTTTATGGAATAGTTTTATTGAGCTGATGAGCACCATGTATCTGTCCCGATGGCACATAAAGATTAGTATGCAGGAAACAATTCTGAAAAGAAGGACACATTTATCTATAAGTTCTCCTTTAAAAGAGAAGTATCTTTTCCTTTTATTCCTCTTGTTATTATAGTCTGCATGCATGCTGCTGACCCATGCTAACCATTTCATGAAAATAAACTTGTGGTTTGAAAATATTCCAAGTCACCTTCTCACTCTACTTCATAGAAAACTTTGGCTGTTATGCTTGGACACACATGTATAGATCACTCATTCCGATTTCATTAAGGCTGCAGAATCTTGTTATCAATTTCTCATTTAGTGAAATTTTCCAGAAAAACATCAGTTAAAAATGAAGAGAAGAAGTTTTTTCTCTGTTCTTTTATTGGTAACTTTCCAACTAGAGTTCACAGTTCAGCTCATGCTGTTTGACTGAGTGCTTGTTCATCTGTAACAGATCAGGCTGTTGAGGAGCATATCCCCAGTGGGGAAAGAGCTTCCCAGAAAGGCACTGCTGGAGACAGTCATTCATAGAAATAACTCAAAAAGGTCATTTTGGCTAAATACCATCTCATAAAATAAAACTGTAATCATCCCACAGTACTCCTATATATGGTCCTAGGGACCCAGCTTCCATGAAGCAGGGAGGTATATTTTCTATTCTTTTATGGGCTCAGCTTGAGGCTCTTAATGCAGGGCTGAGTAGCTAAGATCTTTTCAGGGAATCTTCCCATAGTTCCTTTGGAAAGAGGCTACCTGTAACTACAGGCAAAGCTTCACTTTATAGTGAAAAAGAAGAAAACCTAAAGAAGTTCACCTTGCTAAGATTCTCACCTCTTACAGCTTTTACAGGAGACAGTAAAATTATTTTGGTCTAAAGAGTAAAGCCTAGCTTTGCTGTAGCATAACCACAGCATACATGACATAATTTTGCTGCTGCTAACTCCTGCATTTCTCAGGTGGTTCACAGGAAACTCAGCCTGTCTCCATATACCTCCTGCAGCAGATTTTGTCCTAGTGATTTCACCTAGGTTGAAGCTCAAGCACATAAAAAGTACATTTCTCCCAAGGCTAAAATCAAATGTGGGTTTGGAACATCTGAGGCAGGAAGCTTTCTCTTACAAAAAGGCAAACCTCTTGAAACTGCTCTTATTGTCCCTTGAAGAGCTGTGGATGGTTTCTATGTTTAGCAACAGAAGAACTCAGGCACCTGGCTGTGGATTAACTCTAGAAAACTGTGGCTTGGATCCAGCAGCATGGGGAGCCCAGGAGGAGAGATGAAAGAAAGCCTTGGTGCCAGGAGAGTGGGCTTAGATTACCCAGGGGAGGCATTTCTTTCATTCTTTTTGGACACCTTCTAGATTTAGAAGGCTAATGGCAACTCGAATTCCTCCATACCACTTACACATTCATGTCACACTTTAATATTTTTGTCCTTTTAATTTTTTTCAGTTGCATTGATTCTTCTCTCTGAGGAAGAGATGATGTCAGAAAACAAGTTCTTCTTTACATATTGCAGATTTTAGATCAGTGTTTGCTTATTTACACGTGTGAGATGACACAGTTTCTAGCCAGGAGGGGGTGGGAGCTTTTCTGCAAGTAACAATTAGTAGGAGAACAGAGGAAACAGAAACAAAAAAATTTCACTATGAATCTCACAAGCATTTTACCAGACAAATTCTAGCAGTGGGTCTGTAGGCTGCCAAATATTCTTCCATTTGATGATGGTGCTTGAGATCAGCTGACTATAATTTGTGGGAAAATATATATGCTGATCCAACAGGATTTATACAGCTGCTCTTTTATTTTTTTTTTTTTAAAAAGCAATTGTGTCTCTCTGATGTCCTGATAGCCTCACATAATTGTTCTACCATTGGCCCTTTTGAGAGAAAACGGAAATCCTTGATTTCTGGATGCGCTCCATTCCATCTAGGAACTGGCAATAGGTCAGCTCTTTCTGCAGAGCCACCCAGGTTTGTCAGAGCACACACTTCCAGCTGAGAGCAGAAGTTGCCAAGCTCTTGTGCCCTTTTTTCACTTGCCAGAATAATGTCAGGCAGCTGATGGGACACAGTAAAAACTCAGCACTAAGTTCAGTCTGCCTTCAGATTTGCAACAACGTGGATGCTTTGCTTTGCCTCATTTACCCCAAATTCTTTGGTTAGAGATCAGAAAATTTGTAGCAGTTGCTGTAGCTCCTCCATTCTCTGGATAAGCCCATGCTGGTCCCATTACACAACTTCTCCGATTGCAGAGCTCTTGTTTGTCTCTGAGCAGCTCTCCCAGAGGAGGGAGGAAGGGCATGGGTTAAGCAGCATGAGTCAGGTAATTTGGGAAGAGTAATATTTCTGCATTGCTTTGGGATTCTTGAAGCTTAGGTCATGTCAGAAGAGTCTCTATAGTGAGTTCTGGGTTTTCCCAGCTTCTGCATATACTCTTTCACTTCCCATCTCAGATGAAATCAGGAAGTGCTGAAAATGACAAGACACTCCACACCTACACGTTCCTGGCATTCCTCATGTGGTTTCAACTCCTCTTGATAAAGAATGAAAAAAAAAGGGAAGAAATAAAAAGAAGGGAAGTTTTTTCTAGCTTCCAGGACTTGGAAGTGAGTCCCAGATGGTGTAGGACACTTTCCATCTGCATTACTGATGATTTCTTTTTCCCCTTTAGAGGTCATGAAAATACATTTTTGAATCCAGGAGCTGAGACAGCTGATAAGGGAAACTTAGGGCATGCTAGAGGGAAGACTGTTATTACATATGCAAAACTTGAAGTTTCTGTAACAACCAAATGTAAACCAAATGTGACATAAGGAAGAGGAAAGAGTGGGTGGGAAAATGAGGAGCTGAACCAAAAAGTCAAATCAGGGCTTAGCACAAAGTCCTGCAGTCAGCTCTATCCCTTTACAACTGATTTACAACACTGAGTTCCACAAACTGCACTTGGGGAGCTCTGTGCTGAATGTCTCCTAGGGCATGAATTGTGTCTTGGTCTGGTTCTGTGTGGCACAAATGCTTTTGGGCTCCACTGTTACTAACAGGAACAGCAAAAAGCCACGATAAAATACTATTGGGTGTCACAGAGGGAGACTAGGGGCTGTTTCAGGTCAAAGCTTTCAAACTATGCTGTTTCTAAACATACATTTACACCCTGATCTGCAGGCAGACGTGAGCCCATGGTGCTTATGTTCCAGATTTTGAGCCTTCCCCAGTGCACAGATTCAGCAGCTACATTCAGAGGTGCTGACCTCACACCAATATTCCTCAGGTGCAATTCTTTTTCCACAAGCCATCTTGAGGAATGCTGTCACTTTATAGATTATTGTTAGGTTTTGGGGTTTTGTTTTTTTCCAGACAGAGGAAAATGAATGTTATACAAAGAGATGAAAGGATGAAGTCTTACATGGTGAGAAAAAGAAGTGTTCCTTCTGCATACACAATCCACCCACACACTCAGTACACAGGCACTGAGCTGCTTTGGACAGGGATTTGAGAGACAAGAAATGGAAAGTATATATAAAGCTGCAACAAGGCAGGCTCTGATTTGCTCCTGTTTTAAGGTGTGTGCAAATAATAATGCTGTCCAGAGCAAGCATGCAGCAAGAGAAAAGTGATGCCTTGCAGAGTGATCCTCCAGAAGTTGCAGTGAGCTGGGTGAGGGGATCAGTGAATCGTAACTTTTCCTTTCCCCAGTAACTTCTCTGCTCTCATATTAAATTTAGTGGTCAGCAGTCCAGGGGTGACTATGCAGGATGAAAGCATGAACAGAGGAGTGGTCTTCTGCTCACTGCTCCCACAGCCTGGAGGATGGGGCAGTCTGCCAAAAGGCAATCTGCTGAATGCACGACATCATTTTCCATTCTGTCACATATCCCTCCATTGATTTTTCACTGGCCACAAATGCTCTGCTTTGGGGTTGTCACTAGCTGCAAATTGATTGGGTTTGAACGTCAGCAAAGAGCTGGGGAGATGGCACAGTGCCACCTCCCAGCCCCCCCAGCACTGCTCTAACTCTCAGCATTTTGCAGTTTGCTTTCTTCAGCCTCCCTTGCACTGCTTTTTGTGACCTCCCTGGGAAAGGTGGCTGTCCCCACAGATGCCTGTGACCAAAGAGAGCTGATGGAAGTGTGTCAGGAAGGACTGATGTGAACATTAATGCTGGCAAGGGAGAGGGAGACTCCTCCTGCAGTAGTTTGTGTGATATAAAACAGATCATAGGACCTGCTCCTGTGAATTTGGATCCTCATCCTTCTGATGAAGGATGGGTGGAGATGCTGGAATTGTTAAAATGATTGGGTTTTTTTTTTTTTCCCATTTGACTGCATACTCTAACAAAAGCTTCTCTAAGCTAAGCCCTGACCATCTGTGTGCAGAGGCACAAGACAAGGTGTAGTGGGGCATAACACTTTATGGAGGGGGCACTAAAAGTTTCTGGAGAAGGAGATTAAAACAATAAAATTAAAAAGAAAATCCCATAAAGTTTCAGTGGTTTTGATAAAACAGTAACTTTAAAAAACAATTGACTGGTTGTAAGAGCAAAGAAATTAATGTATGATATTAAGTAAGAAATATAGGATAGGTAATACTGCCCCATAAACAATTTATTTGGGTACAGAGAGACTATAAATTTTCATGATTCTTCATACCACAAGACAAAAGAGTAATTGTTTAAGTCATGTATGATGAAATCTAATGTTGTGGTATAATTTCTTCCTATTGATCAGGTCTTAGCCTGTCTGAGATGATTTATAGGAATAACCAGGGACAGGAGCTTACTGTGGTTTTGCAAGGGCCAGTGAAGTGTTGTACCGAGGTTCATGGGTGAAAGTTTTTCATTCTGGTCTATGCAATAGTGCTGTTGATGCAAGCTTTCCTTGGGGGTCTGAATGGAAGGGGAAGGTGGTGGGGCAGCTGGCAGGCACCTCACCGGCAAAAGAGCTTCTGATCAGAGCAATAGGGACCACAACTCCTGGGTGTAAATCAGCACTGTGTAGTTAAAAACCAGTGGAGATACACCAGATCAGAAATTTGAAGACAGGTTAATATTCCTTTCCTTTCACTTCTGGTGTATCAAATGCAATTGCAAGGGCTCAAGATCATTCTGTGACTCATTGTGCAGATGTTTTCAAAGTGAAATAGCAGCTCATGCCTTTTTCCTGCACTTTTGTTGAGTGTTAACCATGGAGAATGCACAATTCCTTGTGTGTTGTAGAAGGAAGAAGCTGCTTGTTTGATTGAAGATTACCTGTGGAAGTTATGTTTTCCCAGGTACTTTGATTTGCCTCGTTTCTTCTAACACTGAGTCAATCTAACACACTACAGAATCAGAGCAGCAGCATTTCACACAGAATGAAATGCAAGAGAGAATGTCATGTTTTAAGGCAACAAATGAGGACCAAGAAATCTCAGCCATAGCTCTGCATACTTGAATATTTCTGCTCTGCACCCTGGCTGGGCAGCCGTGCTTAATCGCTGCATTGTTTCTAAGATACAGCATGCAGCAGTGTTCTCTGGCTGTGATCAGCAAAGGGAAGGATAAAGTTCAGTCTACACTGATTTCTGTTTTTCTTTCTTCTCCAGCTCTTATCTCTCCTTATCACTCCTCAGAGCCTTCTGCTAATCCTCCAGATATGCCCCACAAGCTCTGCTGGTTCCATGGCCCAACTCTTCCTGCTTTGCAACAGCTCTGTCCTCAGCAATAATGAAAACAAATACTTTCTCCCTCTTCTCTGTGGCCCATCAGCAGAAGTCAGTGAGGTCTCCAGGGGACAGTTTTATTGAGGCATCACCAAAGGGGGTCAGGCACCCAGTGCAGGGATCAATCTGCCCTTTCTAGCTCTGAAGCCTGTCCACTCACAATGCAAACCAGCTGATGGACCCCAGCACTGCCATGTTCCCAACTCTCTTTTGTCCTCTGAAGGTACAAAGGAGTTAACCTTGGCAGGAGGCAAAGATTATTGCTTCCCTATTGCTCTGCCAGTGAGGCAATGCAGCATTTACAGTTCCTGGTTGCAGTTACAACCCTGACAGATACAGCTGCTACTCAAAGATCCCAGATTCTACTCATCCATCATCTGCAGATTCAGCAAAGAGAGACAGGCCAATCTGTAGCAAGCAGGTTTATTTCATCTCTTCTGACATCTATAGATTAAACAGCCGTCCAGAAGTTACAGGAAGGTGCTTCACCAGGAGTTACTTTTGGAACTCATCAGGAATTGCTGATGAGATGGGGATGTGCTGAGTCTGTTGTTTAATCCTGTCCCAGTGGCCACATCCCTACTAATGAAAGAGCAACCCTGAGACTTTCCTGTGTCAGATTCAGGTTAAATGCACCAGGATTTCTGCCTCACTGGAAAGAAAGAGCCCAGAGAAAAAGCAGCTCAGGCAGGAGCCATGCCCTCCCTTCCCCCCCCTGTCATCTCTGCCCAGGCTGATGGAGGCAGCCACTGATCTGGATGAATGAGCCAGCCCCAGTGTGGTGAGAAGCATCTGCCTGACTCAGGCCACCAAACAGCATCTGTCACTGGAGTTGTTCCTCAGTGACACCAAAGAAAGAACGGGACCCAAGGGGGTGAAGTTTTCATCTTAGAATCTGAGGATTGCCTTATTTCCCTCATCCCAGCAGCAGTACTTTACAGACACAATTCTAAACAGCTACTAGGTGTTAGGAATCAAGCTGCCATGGCTACCTAGAGGGAAAATGGATTTCCCTACACTTTCCAAAGGCAGCAAAATATCTGCTTTGTCAGCAAAGGCAGTAGAAGTGCTCAGCCAGCCCTGCCAGACCAGCAAAAGTCAAGTCACCCTTTGGGTAATTTGCCTTCCTAGACCTGGGAAAAGAAAAAGTTCAGGGCTTTCCCCCCACAATAACTTTTCCATGGCCTCAAAGTGCTGATTAGGTTGTGCTATCCACGGAGGGCGCAGAAAGGAAGAGAAGTAGATGGAGAAAGAATCCACCACAAACCTTTCTTCCAGGGATGTGGGGCCAAATATCCCCCTGGGATTTCCCATGACTAGGGAGTGATCCACTTTGTCTCTCCTGACTGTGATTATCTCCTAAGCCTCCTTTGACATTAGAGCAGTATAAAAGAGGCCAGGAAAAGATCCGGACAGAATAATTTTTTTAAGGTGCAGTTCTTCATGGCACAACATCCCAGGAAAATGGAAAAGAGAACACATCATCAGTCAGCATCTCAGTGGCTCACAGACAGCATCTTATCAACTGCTTGAGAGGGCAAAAATCCCCCCCCTTTTTTTTTTTAATCAGAGAAATGAAGGAAAAAACCCTGCAATTTACCATGTGTTTGCATCACTTCAAGCAAAGCAGTCCATCCAGGCACGCACAGATGCAGTAACTTCACTCACAAGTTCAGGCTCAGAGCCAGACATTTCTTGCTTGCCTATCAATAAGTTTTGGAAGGGAATCCACAGTGGACAACAGAGTCTCATAGCTGTTGTAGGCTTCATCATAAGGTGTCAGTGTTCAGCCTTCCCACCGCATCATCCCCTGCCAGAAAAACAATTTCTTGCAAAGTGTTTGATTACCCAGGTGACAAAACCTCAGAGGCAGTTCAAAGATAACAGGAGTTGGTGCAGGCCAGTGTCTTTAAAGAAACCTTCCATCCTGTGTTCAGCTCAGTCAAAATTAATTGGGCCTGAGGGGTCAAATTTTTGTAAACACATTTAGGGATGGTTCGATACCAAATTCCCAGAGCTGCCTGTGAAAAACTCACCAAAGGCTTATCTGAAAACTTAGCTGCTGAAATGCTTTTAAATAACCATTCTGAATTTTTGAATTCTGCATTTAGACAGAACACTTGAGCTGTCATTTACAAATCCTGTTTTTTTCCCGTTGATGGGACTGCTGGAGAAGTTCTGCAGTAGCTTTGAGAAAGTCAGTCTTTCCTATCTATACTTTCATCTCTTAAATTGGGGGAAGGATGTACAAAGAAATCCATTTTACTAAAATAAAAAAAAAAAACCACCAAACCTATTTGCGTGAAGAAACGGAATCAGTTTTTATTACCACTCTGTAACAAACCAAATATCACAGGAATCCATACAGCTCAGCCATATTCAAGTTATGTTTATTAGTTTGCTCACTGTGGCTTGCAGGCAATTTCAAGGGCTGTGTTTGCTTCCTTATGGTTTAGTGGCAATTTTAGGTAAGCTTGTTCCTTGCGTGGTTGTTTTATGTCTAAAATATTTACAAGACCTGCTGGCAACATTTCCTGAGAGATGCTTAGGAATTCTGTTGGGACACATGGTGGCATTAAACAGCAGCCGAGATCAGCAGGAGAAAGGAATTTGCAAAGGGAGGTGCAGAATGGCTCAGTGGGAGCTCTTTGCAGGGAGATGTGGCTGGATCAGCTTTCCTGAGGGCTGCTGGAGGACCAGGCTGAGATTCTGGATTGAAGCATCATCTCCCTTCCCTGGTCCATGAGCTGCTCAGCCAAGTCTGATGTGCTGTGCCGGAGGGAGGTGGAGCAGGCTGGGAAGGGAAGAGGAATTAATACAGGAAAAGCTGTGAGGGTTTCCCCGGGTCAAACGATGGCTCCCCAAGGAAACTCCATCACATGACCATGCTACACAGCTCTTAAGATTTACTTGGCACATCCAGGCTGATGTCTTCACTGCTTTCCTGGAGCACGTGGCCAGCGCTGGCTCCAGCACAGCAGGAGCTGAGGTCAGGAGGCACTTCCCAAAGCTGTTCTTCTGGCAAACACAATTCCCTGACCTCCCGTGCAGGGAAGATTCACGGATGAAGGAGGCAGGCTGTATTCCTCCCTGCTCTGTGCCAGAAGGATTCACGTGAGGGAGAAACAAGCAAAGAGCCTTGCCAAAGAGTGAAGAGCCTGGGGATTGATTCCCATCTGCCTTTCTCTAAGTGCAGGAAGAGTCTTTCACTGCTCCACTTCCATGGACTTCTCTGCTGCCAGATTCAGGCCAACTTCTGAAACTCTGCTGGTTAGCATACTGAGCAAAAAGTAATTGTAAGCATCTTGTCTGGGAGAGAAAGGAACATTTCACTTTCTCTTGTCAAAATGTAACTGGATCTCAGGAGAGAAATAAATGTGTTTTGGCACATCGAGAGGCTGGGCTACATTTTCATGGCACTGTTCACATTTTGTCCAACTCCAGAAGTAAGGAAAAACCTGCAACACGTGGGCTTGCTAAATATTTAGAGCCTTGAATAAAAGTGTGGCACTTTCAGACATTGCTGAGGGCGAGCTGGGTGCCTGCTCTTGTCCCCTAGGATTCCTGGGTGCAGAACATGACCATGACATGCATTTCTAATGTCATCAGGCCATAAAGAGAAGTGTGTGCATCACCCCACGGCTCCCTAAGAGTGAATAAGTGATCAGATTAGAAGTGTCATCCAAGAGAGGCCTGTGCAGCCAGATGTCACTGCTGCTCCAACATTACTGTGGCTCTTGCAGTGCTGCAGAGGGTGACAGAGCAGCAGGAGGCATCTTCAGGTTGTGTTTGCATGTGAGTGGCAGGAATTCTACAGCTTCTCAGAGCCAGAAACTGTTGCTTGTTTTCTGCCAACATCATGCCTTTGATAACCCCTTCAAGGTCTGATTCAGAAGCAGAGAGATTAGAGACAGTCAGTGGGCATCTCTCCATCCTCTCTGGTCTCTAGGGCCATGAAGACCAAAGCACAGGCAGCTCAGGAGTGCATCAAGGGAGCTGTGTCTCTATTAAACAGTTTCATGTGTGTGGGGACCACCACCCCACTGCCATCCTGCCCAGTTCCAGATGGCACAAAGTGCATTTCAGCTAAAAAGATGGAACCAAGCTTCTTGTACCATATTGGTTTGGATCCTTCTCTCACAGAATTGTATTAGAGAAACTAGAAAACAGAGCTAGGATTTAATCTGAAAAAAAAGATAGGCTATGAATCTGCAGGTAAGCTTGTAGATCCCAGCAGGTGAGATATCAGCATCTTAGTTTATAGTAAACTGAGCCATGTCCTGCTGTCTTTCTCTGTGCAGAAGAGCTGCTGGATTCCCTCTTTTTCCTTCCAGCTCATCCTTCTCAGCAATGCCCTGTCACCCATGGCCCCTCAGATAAAGATGAGACTTTAAGTCGACTACTGCTGAACTACAATGGAAATTACAGCATGGACATCATCAGAATCCATCCCAGCTGGTGAGACTGGAGTGGATATGCTGTGCCCCAAAGTTCTTGCCAGCACATCTGATCCATGCTTTGCGCTTCTCCTGCTCTCTATTTGCACATCTTGAAGAATGCAGACAAGGGAGAACCCCAGGAGCCTTTCATCCTCCTCTGTACCTCTCTTACACAGCCCTTGTTTCTACTTGTATGCACACACACCAGCAATGGCAGTGACTTTGTAGTGAACCCCTGTAATGAATAAATCATCCTCATTTCCAGGCAAAGTTAGCACAGCCATCCAGTGTGTCATTTCATGAGTCCCAGGGAGGAAGGGCCATGCTTGTTGAGACACTGCTTATGCAAATGCAATCCAGCAGTAATGAATGTAAGCAAAGCCACAGAGTGCCAGGACGAGGCAAGCTGGTGCCAAAACTCCAAGGAAGCAGCTGCTGCTTTGTTCAAAGGAGCAAGTGATGGGCTGGGGCAGCCAGGCTCTCAGGACTGTACTGCTCAGTTACTTAGATAGGAGGTCATAGCCCTTATTCTTTAGGGATGCAGTTTCACACCAAATCTTCCTGGTTTGTAAGCAGAAAGGCCTCTCTCTGAGTTCCTGGAAAATGTGATAGGGAGGTATAAAATGTGATAGGGAGTATTCTGAACCAGGATGATACAGAGGTCAGTTCCTTTAGGGTGAGAGAGCAGCGTTTTGGGAGGGCAGTGTAAGGCTCTGGAGTGGACCCACAGTACTTTGGATTTCCTTCATTAATCTCCAAACCTAATCTAATTTAACACCTCAGAAAACAGGGCTTTGCTGAGGAGGTAGCTCTGTTTTCAAAGCAGATCTCATTGTTCTTGTGTCTGGGCTGATATTCCATACATTGATGGCATTGTTTCTGTTCTCTGTAAGCCTATAAAAAAGGTCTAGAGCCAAACAAGGGTTAAGCCTGTGGTGCTGGGTGATTTATAGGCAAAGGGTAAGAAAAGGCTCTGCCACAAACAGCCAGGATGGCAACAGAGCTGTCTGAGGGATAGCAAAGCAGAAAAAGGCAGAAAGATTTCCTCAAGGTCACACAAGTCACAGCACAAAGCTGGGAATGGGGCTGGTGACTCCTGGGGAGGTGAGGGATTGTGTCCTGCTGGTGCAGAAGTCTCTGATATCCCTGACCAACACACCACATGAAGGAATTATTTCATGCTCTGGAATTCTCTGACATGACATAACAGCCAAAAAAGGTCTAAAACAAGGACTGTAATTCAATATATGCCACCAAAGGTTTCCTGTTCTCAATAGGTGCCAAGCACAATTGATTTTCTTTTACAGTTGCTTTCTTTGTTAGATGATGTCACGGATTATTTATTTCTGAAAGCATTAAGTGACACAAAGAACTTGATGAGTCACTGGGAAAAACAATCTTCAAGTTTAGCTGGTGCAGGAAGAAAGGACCATAAATCCCCCAGCCCCAGTGTTTCCAGGACATGAAAGCAGTTGCATTGCTCTCATACAGTGACGTGCCCACATCCTGCAGCCCAGCACCTTGTACTTCACTGCATCCCACCAGTGTCACCCATTGCTCCAGAAATCAGCATCCAAAGCTCCCCTGGACTGATGCTTTTCAACTGTGCCTCAATGGGCCAAGGCTGGAGCAGAGGTGCCAGTGATTTTCTGGAGTCTGTATCACTATTGGAGTGTTTTATCTACTGAGGTCTTTGTTGTCACAGCAGGTGTTGTTACCCCCTAACACAGCCCTGTGTTATATTTGGTTCATATAATCCACCTTGGCAGCCTCAAAGCAAAGGAAAAACATGTCTCAAGCACACTGATAAAGTGCTTTGGAATAGAGACAGATGAATCACACCTCATTTCATAATTAGTGCTTTAATTTTTAACATTAATTAGGGCACTGGTGTTTGGAGAGTTTAGTTCTGATCGACCCACTTCCATTGTTCAGAGGAGGCCTAAAGAGACACTGAAGTTTGCAAATAAATCAATAGGAACAAGGAATAGTCAGTACCAGCTGCAGCCCAGGAGCTGAATAGTGTTGACCTGGGAAAGGCTTCACAAAAAAAAAAAAAAAAAAAAAAAAAAAAAAAAAGATTTGCTTCCTAGAGCGAGGGAAGAAGCAATATTTCAGCTGCAGTGCTGTGACACTAAAGAAACCCAGGGAAAGTGAACACAGAATGGTTTATGTGCAAGGCACAGGATATACCACAGGTGAGATTCCACAGCCCAGCTTTGGTTCACCAAATACTTCCCCTAGGCTGGATTACAGTTATCCTCCTGAGCTCTGACATCCTTTGAAATCAACGTTATTCTGCTGCAAGAGGAGAAAAAAAAAATACTTATTTGGAGGTGTAAACACTCTAACTAAAGCCAAAAGCCTGTCTGTATAGGGGCTTGGATGTGAATTCATTATGGATGCACTCTGATGAAATGAGATTTACTGCTCCTTCTTTGCAGAAGGAAGTGGAATCAAATTTGAAAATAAAAGCTGACAGAGATCAGCACATCCTAGCTGTAATATAAACAGGAATACTCCTCAGCATTGCTACAGATGAAGCAACCAATGTATTTAACCCAAAGACAGAGAAACTGGAAACACCTGCTGCTTTCCAGAGAGATAAAAGCCAGAAGATCATTCCTCCCAAGCCACAGATAAAAGAAATGTGTCTGGGTGAAAGCTGGTGAGACTGATCACAGAAATGAGGAGTGCAGTAGGTGAGGCATTACCTGGGGCTGGAACTGTGAGTGGGCATTTGCATCACATCCCAGAGCATTTGCATCACATCCCAGAGCATTTACACTGCTCCTGGGGGAGCAGGAGTGGATCTGAAATGCTTGGACACCAACACTGCTCCAGTGCCTGTTCAGGCACTTGGACTGGATGATCATTGTATTTCCATCTGAAATATTCTAGTTTATTCTAGTCTCTGCTTATTTCCTTGGGTAAAGGTCCTGCAGTCCTGGGAGAAGAAATTTTATTAGGAAATGCACTCTTCACATGGGAGTGACAGTTGAGGTAAATGTGGGTTAAATCTGTAGTCTGCTCTGGCAGGAGCAATGGCAATTGCTTTGCTTCCATCACTTCCCTCAGATAAGTCAGAGGCTTCTTCATTAATGCACAGCTTCTCAGCCTTGAAATAAATATTTGTACTGGTTGATTCAAGTCTTATTCTCTTTCCAAAAGTTTTGTACGCTCTTGCTCTGGAAAGGGAGAAAGGAGTGAAACACTGGAGCTGATTTACTGTCTCCAAGAGCCTCAATACCAGCATCAACAACCCTGTTTGTATTACCAGTGCCTGTGCACATGATGTTCAAATCAAATATTGGTTCTGGAGCAGGGCCTCAGAATGGGGTATTTTTTACTTGACAAATAGCTGGGGTTTTGTGGGGATTTCTGTCAGGCTCCCTACAAACAAACCTAAAGTAAATATTTGCACATCTCACTTGTGATTTTGCGTGCTTCTGCAGCACCTCTTGAAACGAGACAAATCCCACAATCTGTTGTGGTCTTCACCTTGCAGGTTTGTGTCCTCAGGCAGGGATGCACAGTAAGGGAGTTGAGGCAAGTGGAGAATACAGTCAGGGCCTGAGCTATATCAATGGAAATTCAAGAAGCTAAACCAGAAAATAGGCAAGACAGAAATTACCATTTCAGCTGCCTGGAATAGTGTGTTTCCAAAATACCCCTGTTCCCCTTTGAGCCAAGACAAAAATGCATTTGGTTTCCTCCTCCTACCTATTCCTTCTTGTACATTTGTTGGGGTTTTTTTGTGTTTTTTTTTTTTTGTTTTTTTTTTTTTAACTGGATAGAATATGTGGGTACCTCAGAGAAATTTCACTTTTCCTGAAACTGAGCAACTTACACTTTGTTCTTTTGCAACATACACAGTTCTGTCATTGTCTTATAAGAAGTTACTAAATGTGTGGACCAACATGCTAATAAAATCCATGGCTTGAAACCACTTGGCTTTTTAAAGAATCACTATATTACTTGTTCCAACTGAAGGAACAAGTACCTGGAGGAATCTAACTACAGGGGCTTCTAACAGGAATCTGTTGCTGCCCTGAAACTGAATTTTTATTTCTTCATTCCTAAAGATTACATTAGGATCCCTTAGGATCTCTCCTCCCACTCTGCATCTATTTTTCTATACACAGATATATAAATAGTTATTATTTTAACTGCCTTTAAAGTCCAAATGTTGTCAATTATCCAACGCTGTACATGATGACTGGAAAATATAAAATCAGAGTATTCATTCAAATCCCCCCATGGCCAGATCCTTACATGGTGTCAGTGCTTGCAGATTTAATTTTTTTGGAGCTGGGCCACTTTATGCTTGCTAAGGATAAGGCTTAGTAGAATTCAACTGACTCTTGTTGGATTCTCTAAGATATGGATCTGGAACACTGTGATTCCAAATGCTTTTAAAAATCTGGATTATGTTAGATGTTGGGACTGCTACTCTGGTAAGCAATTGGATGTTGGAACATTTTTCTGTTACCTCATGATATAAGCCAAGCTGTTACCTCCTGTGAATTGCTTCCAATCTAAGTGCTTTCTAAGGCTCTTCAAGCAACTAATTTGGAAATCAGCTTTTTAGTGCTACTTTTTAATGACAGACATGCTGATCCAATAGAAATCATTTGTTTTCCCATTGAAACTTTGTGATGGCTGCCACAGACTGGCAGTGAGCAGGTTTCAGAATGAGGTATTCCACTAGAGTCTTCGTTGCAGAAAACTCCTTGTCTTTTTTTTTTTTTTTTTTTCCTGTAGTACAAAATGATTTATTAATATTACCAAAGATCCTGAAAGCTGGAAATAGAAATATATTCCTGTTCTGCAATGTACCCAAGATGCACAGTGGAAAGATGGCTGTAGCATCAAGCAGCAGAGAATTTCTGATGCAGTTCTGCTTCTGCTGTCCTGAGCCACCAAGATGATCTGGTCTGTCTGGGTGCAGCTGTATCAGACTTTGGCTGAAATGTGAACAAGAGATCAACCATTTGCAGATTAAGTGGTGAAAGAAAACACCAGTGCAGAGCATGTGTCAGAATGGCCCTGACAGGGACTGGAAGTCATAGGATTCCCAGGAGGACTGCTGCTGCACGTGCAATATAAATTATACAAACCACCAGGCAGCCAAATTGGAGGCACTTCAAATAGCTGTAGCTACAAACTAAATTTTTACTTCCTTTAATTTCTGGCTGGAAGTCTGAGAGGAACTGCAAAGTAGCAGATTCAGTCCCTGACCCAACTGGAAGTGCTCACAGAGCTTGGGAAGGCAGCAGCAGGGTGAGGAGGCAGAGGGCAAACTCCACCCCAGAGAGAAAGAAAATAAATTGTCCTGCTAGTGAAGTGTTGCTGAAAAAGTGTGGGGGGGGAAAGTTTATTGCAACACTTTTTCCAGGAATATTTTGGGAGAAGTTTCAGAAGTGTAGCAGAGGAAGCTCAGGGAGCTTTTACAGCCCCAGCACTGGAAGAAGAGGCATTTCCACTGCATTTAGCCAAGTGCTGTAAATTCCTATTTTAAGACAAGTGAAACAAAGAAGGGATGCCAGGCAGATCTGCAGCCAGAGCATCTGATTAAACAGTGTGTGCTTGCTACTTCTTTCCCTGGCTTTACATCAGCCTCACCCTGGTGATGTCAGTGCATTTGCCCGATGTTTATGGCAGCCCAAGAGAGAGAGAAAAGAAAAAAATAGAGCAAGCTGGTTTCAGTAAATCAGCTCAGCCTCATCAGCTCTCATCAACTTGCTCTAACATGTCCAGGGAGTATTAGGCTTAGGAAAAAAGTAGCATTCAAAATGCACAGGGCAGGGATTGGCAGTGAGGGTTTTCAGGAGATAGGTTGAAGCTCTATTCCCACAGAATAAACCTGTCATAAACACTTGTAATTTTTTACTGCCAGTTATTGATGAATGCTGTGATTGCTGTGGCTCCCTCAGCATTGTCCACCTGCAGACTATTGCAGTGGGAACTGGGCAAGAAAGGGAAAGCATTTTTTGTCTCCACTGTTGAGAAGCTTTCAAATTAACTCCTTTTTAGAACAACTTGCTCCAGATTTCCAATTCTTCTAGCAGGTAGGGGGGGAAAAAGCATCCCTAAAGGCCAGAGTGAGGTTTACATTGAGAAAAAGTGAATAATTTAAGAGGTAAAAATATAGCAAAAGAGTGGTTATCTTCTTCCAATGAAATATTTACCCTGTGTTCTTCAAGCAGCAAGGTTTCTGTATACACATTCTCTGCCCTTCTTCGTATCAGTGCCTGCCTGCCCCTCCTTTCTAAGGCATGGGAAGGAAAGCAGTCCTGTGAGAGCTGACAGCCCTGGGCCCTAAAGGAATTACACTGGGGGAAGGCAGAAATGTTCCTCTCCTTTAGCAGATGGATGAAGAAATCCAGGTCCTGCTTGGGGGAAGGAGCCACAACAGCACTGAGAGGAGACTCTGAGGTGACAGAGAGAAGAATTCAGGGTTGGAGAGTGCTTTTTGGAGGGGGGTTTCTTCACAGTGGGAGAAAAAGGGGTGACTCTCCTTGTGCCAGCCTCTCCCATCACTGAAGACAGCAGCTGGTGAATGGACAAGTGGCAATGATGAAGTTTTTCCCTTTTCTTAGAGAGTCTGAGCTTGCCATCCCAATTTAGACCAAAGAAAAGCCCCTGGTGGGATGTGTGATGTGGCCCTGTCTCACAGGTTTCATGACTCAGGCTGTCCTAGGAATAGAAACCAGCACAGAGCTCTCTCAAGCCCCAGTTGTCTGACATCCCTCAGAAATACCAAGTTATTTTTTACCAGTGCTGCAGTTTCCACAGAACCACAATCCAAAGCCTGGGAGACAGAAGCTTCCCTGGAAGTGCTGTTTCCCCAGAGGTTTTGATGATGGATTTCTTTCCTTTTGATTACAGAGTGTCCAGCAGGGATGCTGCTATTACATTTGGGTGATGCCTGATGTTGGCTGGCAGCAATAGGAGCTGAGTTGTATTCAGGGAACAAGCCCAGAGCTCAGGGAAGGCCCAGCAAGGTCTGCAGTGTCACCAGTTCAATGTATGCAGATGCACAGGAAGAGAGGAGGGAGAATAACTCCCAACTTTTTACTGGGAAGGGCTGCAGAGAGCAGCTCAGACTTGGGACTGATGCCTTCCTCTGGCTATGACATATCTTTACCTTGGCCAGGAGGAGGCTGGAGGTGCTCAGCAGGTGGGAGGGAGGACAGTGTCCCTTGGGATGTGGTCCAGCACACTCCCCTCATTTGCCACCCCTCCAAGCAGGCATCTCAGGCATCCCTGGCAGCAGGGAGGCTGCAGAAGCAAAGCTGCATGGAGCCAAAGGAGAGCTCATTGTGTCCTTGCTCCAAAGCCCAGGAGGCTCCAGTGGAAAGGTCAGGATGCTACAGACTCCAGCACACTGGGTGGGTTGAAGCTATTTTCCGTCAGACACAGAGATTCCAGCACATCTCTTGTCACCTGGTTTCTATAGCAATGCTGGGGCCAGGCTGCACTGGGCTGTGCAGGAACTCGGGCAGCAAATGGAAATCTAAACCCATGCAAATAAGAGCATCAGTGCTTCAGACTGTCCTAGGGTGCAGGAAGGTCTTGGGAAGACACTACACACAGAGTGACAAATGCTTGATACAGAGAGCTGCACCAAGGAAACAAAAATTCTTCATTCATCTACCTGCCACATTGCATTAAAAAAATGCAAGAGCATGAATAAGAGAAGGTAGGAAGGGAAACCAAGAAGGATCCCAGAATAGAAATCTTAATTAGAAACAATGCAATCCCATCTAATTTATTTGTTTTTAAATATTGATGAATTTGGCGCTAGGGATTTCATTATCTGTTTATTTTTAAAGGATGGTCCAAATGCCCCATATAAAAGCAGCTACAATATCCCCTGGAAACATCTTTATTTTCTCTTCTCTCCTCTTGCCCCTCTCTCTTTTAAATTTATTTTCTGGAATGACTCAGCAACTGCATAATATGTTATCACCCAAGCAGCATTAGGACATGGCTCAGTGGTGGGCTTGGCAGTGCTGGGCTGATGCTTGTACTTGATGATCTTAAAAGTCTTTTCCAACCAAAGTGATTCTAGGATTTGGGATTTTTTTTTTTTTTTTAAATCAGGTAAGCTGACATTCCCTTAGATATGTAGAGACCAAAAAAAGTCTGTTCTGTTACCACAGAAAATCCAAGCTGTGCTGGGTACTGTGCTTTTGCATGGCAAGAGACAGTCCTTGCTCCTGGAAGAACACAGTGTGCAATTAGGAAAATTAAGGAAGACGGGATGGAAAGAAGTGCTCCAATCTCTGCTTTTCCAGCTGAGGAGCAGGGATTTGAGCACACTGCAGGAATGTCACACATGCAGAGCCCCCCAGTTTCTGGGTGTCCCACCCCCTCCAGCCCACATGGGAATTTTATCTGCTCTCTGCATTTTGCAGGGGGCAGAATTCCCCTCCCTAAACAAACTGGTCTCTGAGTTCTCAGTTAGTGCTTCCCTGGCATGAGCTGCTCCAAGTAGGAACTCAATGAAAATCCTCAGGGTTCGCTTGAAAGTCAGCTGGAGGGTTTCTGGTGATTTTGCTGGGTTGGGTTTGGGATTTTTCCTGCTCCTGGCAGTTATTCCCATGCAGTTTGGGGACTGGCATTGTTTTCCCAGCCTGACAATACTGCAGACTCTGTTCCCACATGGCTCTCTTATCATCTCTCTCTGTTTCCTCCTCTCCCTCCTGTCAGGAGCTGTCACATTAAGTTTTGTCACTTCTCAGCAGTTCAACCTTAAAGTCCAAACATACCCACACAGCTAAGGACCTCCAGAAACTAAAGAGAAATTTATCTAAAGGGCTGATTTAAAGGAACATTTACCACCTGACTAATCACTTTGATTTATCCTAGCCTTGTGGCTACACACAAAGTCCTCAAGAAATCCTGAGCAGTGATGTTTGTTCTGGTTGAGGCTGTGCCAGTTGCAGACCAGCAATAGCCAGTGTTCCCAGTGCTTGCCTCCCCAGCTGCTGAAGCTGGTCCCTGGGCTCAGAAAGGCATGAAAACGATGGCCTTCGTTGCTGATGCTGGTTAATTATGTGCCCCCTGTTATAACCCTGAGGCTGGAAAAAAATATTTTTCCATTTCTAGCAGAGGATTATGCTCCACTCCCAGTTGATTCCCATTTTAATTTCCCTTTCAGTGGTGCTTTTCTGTTTTGTTGCTTATGAACACCAAGCACTTTAGATGATTGTTTAGGGGAAGTCTCCAGAGGTCAGAAGAACCTCCCTTCCTTCTGTTTTCATTTCCCAGGGGATTACAAGCAGTGCTCCAAGGCAAGCACTGGACAAATTGATTAGTATGAGCAGCAGAGGAAGATGTTAGTGGTATCGAGCGTGCATGACATGTGGACACATTAAATAACATAGCAAAAGTCTTTGAACTTCATTTCTGCCTCAGTTCTTCCTCTTCGTTCCGAGCTGGGCTTGACATCTTTCCATTTCCAACCTGCAGCCAACTGGGACCATCATCTGCCCGAGCACTGCTCCACTGGGCATGGCACAGCCACACATCTGTCCAGATGCTTCCAGGCTGTGGATCTCAGGTTTTTACTTGTCTGTAGCTCTGCTGCTATTATTGCCACCATTTCTCAATCATTTCCTTCTTCATTCATCTGAGGAGAGAACTGAGCTCTCAGACTGAGATGGCTCTTGCATCCTGGACTGAATTCCCATTAATCCTTCCTCTATGTCTTTCACCCAAGCCCTCGAATACCCTCATCATGCATCACCAAAGTTAATAGAAACCACCATGCATCACCAGAGTTAATAGTTTTCTTTTTGCTCATATGGTTTCTAGTTGCTTATTTCCTAATGCATATCCAAAGTGCAGCCATCATTAGGAGGTAATTCAATTAGCTAAGATCAGCTGACAGAGCTAATAAACTGCTACAAAAATGCACTTGCACCGGCCAGCAGCCAAAGCAGACAAGGGGGTAGCTTCTATGCTGTTCATTACTTTAAGCAAATGTGCATCTGTGGGTCCCTGGTGTGACACCAGCCCTGCCCAGTGTCCTCCTGTCCCATGGGGCCACCCTCAGCTGCTCACCCAGCATCTGCCCCCATGGCCCAGGCTGTTCTTCCACACCATGCAGCTGCCTCTGTTCTCCTTGGAAGCAGATTTCATTTCTGGTGGGTACTAAAGCAACACTGAACCCCTGCAGGGGCTCATTCCCAGCTGAAAAAGAGGAACTGTGTGGAAAGGGAGACAGCAAAATTTCCATCTGCCAGTAGTGGGTCAGAGTCAGAAGAGGCAAAGGTTTCTGCCAAGATGATTTTTCTGACCTGGGTGAGAAACCTGGACACTTGAATTCCATCCCCCCAGAGTTCCCGGAGCTGCGGGTCTGCAGAGAACCCTGCAGAAAGTTCAGAAAGGGTCAGAAATTCCGAGTTCATTGCTATTGCCCGGCTCCTGTCTGCTTCCAGGGGCTCCCTCCAGTGGCTGGCTTCAGAACCTGGTTTCCTGGGAAAAATTAAAAAAAAAAACAAACCACAAAAACCCCCCCGGTTCATCCGTGGGAGCCTGTTTATAAATTGCATGTTAAAGTTCTCTAGAGAAGGTGCTGCTGGTTTCCTTTGCCACCAGGTGAATGTTGACTCTGCAGAGCAGACCAGACTGAACAAACTGGGATGAGGAGCTGACTCCTAAGATTTGCAGAGAGGTAAAACAAGAAGCAGAGATTGCTGAGATCCATGAGAACTGCTCCTTTACATCCTCCACATCACAGAAAAGAAGCACTGAGAGAGACGAAGGGACAAAGAGGCAAAAAGTGGAAGAATAAGAAGTGAAAAAACCACAAGCCCCTATTATTACCAGGTGCACTACAATTCTGATCAAATCAGCAAGAAAACGAGAAAAATCTCAGTCCTAGGGGACCAGCAATGAGGTGGGAAGAGCAGGTCAGCCCCAAAGGCTAAGGTGGAAGAGAATCTTCACTTCAGCATCAGCCTGAGGGACAGACTCCAAACACCTCTTCCTCCCACCAGCAAAGATTTGGGCCACATGTGGGAGGATGCTTTCAGTTCTGATGTTGCTCAGTACCATTCTGGATCTCAGAGCATCCCCCTCCTTCTGCACAGACCAGCACTGATTTTGTCCTGGCCATCTACTCTTAACCTGGGAACCTTGCATTTTCAAGTTGCCTTTGCTAGGAAACAGAAGCCCCAAGGACCTGAGCTCAGAGAAGCAGCAATAAGTTGTGTTGTTTAATTGAGCCACTGCAGGCTGCAACACAAAGGTGAAAGTGCTGCAAGACAACAGAATTTCTCAAAAACAGGCCAGTCTCCAGACTCAGATAGAAATATTCATCACCAGGCTGTGCCCTAGAAGCTCAGTGACAGCTGTAAGAGGTGAAAGCAAGCAGCCTCAATCCACCTCTTTTTTTTCTTTCTTTTTTTTTTTTTTTTTTCTTTTAATTTTAGCCTGGCCTGAACTGCCTAGGAACAGGTAAAAGATGAATCCAAAGGAAATGCAACATCCCTAGTTTTGCTCTATGAAATCTCCACCATTTCCCCAAGTGCAGTCTGATACAATGCAGATGACTCCTGAGCTGGAAAACAAGGGCTATTGCTATAACATTTCAATTGAAAGAAGAATGTCCTTATCAGCTTGGCTGTTCTTCAGTCCCAGACAGGGGAAATTGGCAAGGTTGATTCATTTAGCTCAGGCACATTCAGGTCAAAATCAATCATGTCAAAAATCCATCACCTGCATTCAATAAGTTTTTTTAAAAGGAGAAAGAGAGATATAGACTAACTATAAGGATAAATCACACCAGAATGGGGCTTGGTTTGAAACAAACCTATCATTTGCTTTCGAAGGATAAATGTGTTGTTCACGTTAAACATTTTCCCAATATTTAACAGATGACTTGGCAGACACTAGGCTTAGCTTGGAAATGGCTCTATCTGAAGGTCAGAAAAGTGGGACTGGGAAATCAGGAGGAGGAGGAGGACAGGAGGAGGTCAGGGTCAGTGCTACCCCTTTTCCAGACATGTGTCTCCCTCCTGATGCTTCTCAAAGAGGCTTGAATAGCACCTTCTCTGTGGGCAAGGCTTGCAACTGGAAAAAAGAAGTTTTCTTGAATTATTTCCCTCTAATACTGTGTGGCAGTGGCTGCTCAGACCAAACCAGTACTACCAGACTACTGGTCCAGCTGAGACCCAAACCACCTGCTCCAGGGATGCCTCTCCCAGTGTCAATGAGTGTCTCACCACAAGGATCAGTTTTCAGGCCAAAATAGCTGTGATGTGATTCACCTCTGCATATCTCCATTACACAGCAGTCATGCTATCAGAAATTGAAGTGCAGGGAGCTGGGAGCACATTCTTTTCCTTGCTTTGCAATGGCCACAAACCACCCCAGCAGACATGAAGCATGAAGTGATTGTAGCTGCTCCTGTTGGTCAGCATGGAGACAGAGTAAATCATCACAGTTCTGCTGCTATTACTACAGTTCACCCAAGCTCCAGGAGCTGAAACTCCATCCCATTTTCATTAGATAAGCACAACTTTATGGAATACTGAGAGAAAAATAAAACAGCCAGGACAGGGCTACAGTAAAAATGACTCTGAGGCAGAAGTGTTTAAGTTAAAAATAAAAGGTGAGAACAGAGATGAGGACTGTAGGAACAGTGGCTGAGGAACCAAGACCACCGTGAAACAAAAGAAAGATGAGAACTGGGAGTATTTCCTCTTCTTTCAGCTTCTGAATTTGCAGACATTTGTGGCTGATTGGTATACATCTAAGGGTAAAGTTACCATGGAGAGAAAAGCAAAGCTTAGAGAAAACTTGAGCTGCAAAAGTAGTTTTCTTGTGAAGGAAAGGTGAACTTCTAGGGTGTCATTCTGAATTTTCAGCCAGCTACTGGTTCTTGTCCCAGTGCCTTCCATGGAATAATACTAAGATAAGGGACTAGCACTGGACAATGCTACAGCCTATTTTTAGGTGATTATAATCTCTTTTCCCCAGGCTCAAGCAGAGGATCCAAATGGTGGATGTAATCTTTCCCTCTGGTCACATCTTCCATCAGCAATTGATGCGCAGGTTTAATTTATCCAGAACACTTGAAAGTAGGGTGCCTCTAAGAAAAGAGCAAACACTCTTCCAAGAGTTAAATTTCCAGAACAGCAACTCACTGGGGACCAGTGCTCCAGTTCAGACATGTGAGCCTAATTGTCAGGTAGTAATTTCCACATGGATTCAATTAACAGGATCTGGGAAGAAATATTTCCCACCCCAGGATTCCTGTAAGCTTAGGAAGAGTCAGGGAGCTCCAGTGAGAATATCTCTAATGTTCTTAATTTCACAGATGGAAGAGTGAGTACTGCACCAGAAGAGGTGGCTTATGTGACACAAATGCTCTGCTAGAACTTCTTTCCTTTCCATCTAGTTCAGTTGCAGGGGAAACTTTGGGATAAACACTGCATGTCACATGCAACTGCAAGGCAAAGATAGCATCTTTATAACTTACACTCTGCTTACTCATTCAGTTCTCAGTTTAAGGGATATTTCGTTTGCCCCATCGCTGCCAAGTGTCTATTTTTAACAAGTTTTCTCAGCTTATAAATGAAAAATGAATCATGAAGACTGAATTAGCCTGGACCTCATGTAGCTGATTTCAGAATCAGTCCAGAATCAAAGTGCTTGCAAGAACTAAGTCCACAGATTTCATGTTTCCCATGTAATTACCCTGAACTGAACCTGCCAGAGAACTCCCTGGTCCTTAAGGTAGGTGATGTTTGATATCTTTTTGTAGTGGCCCAGCTGTTGAGGCGATAACATTCTAAGGGCAGGAAGGAATACAGAGCTTACAACTGAAGATAACCATTCCAAAGGGTAACTTCCACACTTGCCAATATCTATTGGAATTAACCTGAACATAGTTCAGATGGTTCTTATGGCTAATCAGCATCAGCCTTTGATTGCCAAACGGAGCACACATCCAAATGCTGCACACAGGCAAGAATCTTACCACTCCTGGGGGCAAATTCAGTGTCATCCTACCCACAGATGCCATCTCCTCATTACCATGGCTGCAACTTTCCCCCATCTCCCTTCTTCCAGCCTCTGGTTAGTGTTGCTCTCCTCCTCTAGCCAGCATCCTCTTGTGACATGGACATCAGGTGTCTTCACCAGAACAAGTGGTCTTGATGCAGAATATTGCTTGTGAGCTGTCCCTCAAATCTCCTTCAGCCCTGCATTCCAGCAGAAGAGCAGCTGAGGCTCCATCCCTTCCCCAGTAGCAGTCAGCATTAACATGTCACTGACATAACCAGCTGGCATCAGATGTCACATTGTTCATGCTGGCAACAGTTTTGTGGCACTTTGGAATATTTTCAAGGCTCACCAGCCTCCAATTAATCTCCTGCTGCCTGTCCAGATCCCACTGCATTTGTGGGGGAGATGACAAGCAGGCAGGCAGTGAGTGCAAGTGAGTGTTGTGCCACAGTAAGGTGGAATGGGGGACATCACCTCTGAAATGCAGCAACACAAAATGTGGTCTGGGGCTGGGAAATACCAGGCAGGTTTGGACTGACTGTGCAGATTGGCAGAGACTCCAGTGAGCCCCTAACCTTGGGAAACTGATCTCATTCACAGCTGTCTGACAGCAGGCACCAAAGTCAGCAGGGGGAAGGATATTTGCTTTAATACTGGCCTTCAAGTATTTAAGGAATCTTTGACAGCTTTGGGATTTTAAAACATTTTCAGTGATGTGGAGGCATTCCCTGCCTGTCGAGCTGCAGTGGCTTCAGGATCATTTTAGCCTGGCCTGATTTGAAATGGAAAAGGTTTGAAATCACAAAATACACAGCCAAAATCCTCAGCAAACCTCTCCAGCAGCACAGTGGCTCAGCTTTCAGGTGTGCTGAGCCCCTGGCACTCAGGGGGGTCCCTTCATTTTCACATTTTCAGTTTCTTTCTACTTTTGTGCATGTTCCTTACACATGCTGCATGAGTGGCTGTTTGGTGGGGCTGTTTGGATGATGCAACTAGAGTTGCCACACATCCTTCCCTCTTCCCTCTTCTCTTTTCTCTCTTCCCTCTTCTCTTTTCTCTTTTCTTTTCTTCTCCAGGGACCAATTTCTTTGGCTCCAGCACCAAAGCACTGCTGCATTTAGACAGATGAGCTATAGCAAGGCCACTGCAAGGTTACTGAGCTGCTAGGGAGCTGCAGCTGGATTACACTGACACTCTCAGATGACTTCTGAGGTGTTAGAAGCCCAAGGGAAAAAAAAAAAAAAGAAATACCTAACATGAAAAAGCTATGCTTATGCCTTGCCCTTTGTTGTAACCCTCCTGACAGACAAGCTGCAAATTCCTATATAGAAGGTGAGACTTAGTGCCAGTCACCTCCACTTCAAACAGCATTCCTGGAGAAAAGAGAGATGAAGCAGTGGAAGAGTGGCATCAATGGTGAGCAAAAATAATGCAGATTGGGTTACTGAAACCTGCCTCTTCTGCAGCCTTCTGCTTACAATCCATATGCATCTACAGAGGTTCCCAACACACTCTTAGAGCACACATTTTGTTCCTTGTGGATAGAAATAACTACTGTACCCAAAGGTCTGCAAGTCTGTAGGAATACTGCCCATGGAGTAATGTGTGCTGGTTTTGTTTCCTGGTCTTTTGTTTGAAACATGAACTCCTTTTTTTGTACTGCTAGGAGGGCTGTTCTTTGCTGTTATTGATTGGGAAGTATCCAAAAACACTGTGTGAAGGCCTGCCTCTTGTTTCAGACTGAGTAACTTTGATTATATCTTTCATAGGATCTATTTCCCATTATTATTTTGTGTTTGTATGCTGCAAGCCAGACACTGGCTTCCTAGGGTACTATGCACACAGAAAAGAGAAGTATCCCTCAAGGAATGCCAGACTGAGCCTTATTTCTGCTTTCAAATCCTGACACAATTAGAAAATAAGTTGATAATTTTTTTTTCTATTCACCTGTAAAGTGTATAGTTCAGAGATACACCCAGCTGCCATGTAGTTATGCTGCTTCCAAGATTCCATGGGCCATGGAGTAAATCACAGAGATTTATCAGCCTCACTCAAAGCTATTTTTTTGTTTTTCCATATTTAAAGGTCATACTCCGTTCACCTTGTTCAGTAGATCACCCTGGCCAAAATACCTTAAAACCTCCCTGAAGCAGCCCTCTAATTTAGCCCATTTTGCAGGCACAGCCCGTAAGTGGAGCATGTCTGGAGGTCTTCAACAAACTGGAACAAAATAAAGAATAGAAAGCAGACATTTACCAGCTCAGCTCATTCCTAATGAAGTATCCAGCCAAGTACAGCATGTACCTCCTGCTGCAAAGCAAGCTTTCCCCCCTTCCTTTCTCAGGATGAAAGGGCCCACCCACCAAAATAAACCCAAATGCTGCCTTGTTTGAGCAGCAGCAGGGAAGGGATCCCTCTGCCTGATCCGACTGGATCCTTGGAATGGGAGGCACAGGGGAAGATCTGGGAGAGAACTGTGCATGGCTATCCATGTCTCTCTTTCTAGCCAAGAGATTTTTCACCTCACCCATGCTGGCAGCCAGGATGCTGATGGGGCCATGCCTGGGCTTGCAGAGGAGGAGGCTGTGGCTTTCCTTACACAGTTGCCAGCTCAGGCTTGAACAAGGGTCCAGTGGGGACTGAGTGCCCAAAGAGAGGTCAGCTGGCAAAACTCAGGGCATGAACAGCTTTTTTTTTTTTTTTTTTTTTTTCCCTTGAAAAAGCAGGACCCTCCTTAAAGCCTGGGTTTAGAGATGGGTGCTAATGAAGGGTCCAACCCCAATTTCAGGATGCCAGAGAAGTCTGCAGGACAGGTTAGGCTAGGGAAGTTCACATACACTCCTTGTTATCTGTCAGATGAACACATAAGGGTGGAACAAAGAGCAAAAGTGACTGCTGAACTGTTGTGAACTGGATCTGCTGGAATAGTTGTATTTGTGCTCACCTGAGAAGAACAAATGTTATTGAGCCTCAGAAACAAGCCTAACCATCTCTCAAGGGAAAAAAAACTTGGGTGACTTAGGTTCCAGCACACAGTTCTGCTGAGACACAAACCAGAAAACTGTCAAACTGACCAGAGTTTCAGGAAAAGGAGCCCTTTAAAAGATGTCAAAATACATAAAAAAGATTCTACAGCAACAAGTCTTTCCTTGCAGCTCTGTGCTGATCATTTCCTTTCCTAACACCCAGCTGAGGCTGCATCTCTCCACAGCAGCTGTGTCAGAGCCACAGAACCCTGACCCAAAAACATCTGAGGCAGCAGGACCAGACCAGGAGAGACTCTGAGCAGCTACTGACAGTGTGAAGTGATGGCCCCTGACCCTCTCACCCCTCTAGGAAGGAAAACCAAGGAGTTGGTTTGTCTTGCACCTGCACAGCTGCTGAGCTGGCAAAGTTTTCAGTGGTTCTTCCCATGCTTGTGTCTGGCAAGGTTTGCAGGGAGCTTGGAGGTCCTGTCCTCCTTTGTTCATCCATCCTCCCCTAGGGTAGCCAGATGAGAAGATCAAAATTCTTTCTGGGCTGCTCTGATTGGAAAGTTCTGCCCTTTGTATGCAGCAGTTCTGTAGAGCTACCCTGAGCCAGCAGCACTTCATCCCTGGCTGGAGCATCCCAATGCTCCTCAGCTCCTGTGTCCAGCTGGGACCCAGCACTGACAGCAAAAAGCTGGTTCAGTTCAGTGGAAGAACAGAAAGGGAATGAAAGCTGGAGGCCCTGAAGTGAGCTGTGCCCAGCACTGCCTTCTGTCTCTTGGTACAAACCCCTGTGCACAGGTTCCCCCCCCCCAGGGGTGTTCTGATCTTAGCTTTGTGCTATCAGCTCCAGGACTTGGTCCAACAAGCTCTGGCTGTGTTTCCATTCAAATGCTGTACAAGATACGTTCCAATACAAAGTTTGTGTTTACAACAAGAAGATAAAAAGCCAGAGATAGTTTTTTTTGTTTTTTTTTTTTTTTTTTTTTTTTTTTTTTTTTTTTTTTTTTTTTTTTCCCATCAGTAGCGTCATTAATTTGGGCTCTTGCCCTAAATAATCCCCCTAATCTGTCAGATCATGAAACATGAAAGTCATGAGCCTGAAGCTACCCAGAAGCAAATCAATGCTTGGGTTGAAAGACTCCAGAATTAAAGACAGAGAAAGGTTATGCTGGGACTGACAGCATCCTCAGAAAGGCCTCAACTTCAAAGACTGGAGGTGGGTAGTTCCTGTAGTCTTCTTCTTCCCCCATGGCAGAAGGGGAGATTTTTGTGGTCTTTCTCAGCAGCAGAGGCCACAAGTGGTGAAAAACTAGGGAAAGTCTAAAGGCAGAGCCTCACTTCACAGGGAAAAGCAAAACTGCCCAGTAAATCCACCTAGGGGTTAGCTTGGTGCTCATGCACAGTCACTGAAGAAACACAGAAAGCATGGGACAAGATATTTTCAGACCCAGAGGTTTAACAAGTCATTCACAGGGAAGAACCATGCACAGCCCCAAAGGCATGGGAATAACTTGGAGAGAGATGGCAGGGACCAGAGCTGCCATCCACAGCCCCACCACCACCTTTCTCTTTCAGACGTGCTCCAGATCACTCCTCTTGCAGGAAAGGTTTTCTGATGAAAAAATGTGTTTCTCTCTTAGCAAAAGACCCTGGAAAAGCAGCTCAGAGGAGCAGTCAGTGAAGCTGCCCAGGTGTCAGTCCCAGCAGCTGGAACCACTCCCCAGGGCACCCTGAGGGCTGAGCTGATCTCTGCCTTCAGGATGATCTCTGAAGTTTGTGGGTCTTCCTGCTTTTCCAGGGCTCCAAGTTATCCTTTAGCAGGAGAAACTTCCCAATGCTTTCTGGCTCCCTTTCTGTCCATCCCACCTTCCTACCTGTCTGTTTAGCACTGTGAGCTCTGTGATTATCAGCTTGGGGTTTGATTGACAAGTTTGCCCAGGTTAAAGGGATGCCAGAAAGATTTGTGTGAGTGTCCCAGGGATAAACATGATGCTAGGTGAAAATTCCTGTTCTCTTCATATCCAGGAAATAATTTTTTTTTTTTTTTTTTTCAAATAACTTCTCATTAGAGCAAACAGAAACTGGGGCAATGGGAGACTCAAGTCCCATGTTTACTTACTGGTTCTTGCTTTTCTGTCTGCTCTAAAACCTGCTGTCTGGCACCTCTGCTGCAGCTTGTTCCTCACTGGACTTTGATTTAATCAGGACATGTCACTGTTGCTGGGAGTTATTAGCCATTTCACCTTCCTGAAAGTAAGAGGTTCCCTGACAAGAACCTGGTAGTGCCACATCTCAGAGGCTTTTCAAACAGTCTTTAGTCCAGATAAGACTTGAAGGGTGAAGAGGCAACAAAAAGCAGCTAATCCACTTAACTGCCAGTAGAAACTTCACCAGCAAAAAGAGCAAATTATTTTTTGGAATGACTTCTCTGCAGGCAGATACTGGGGATTTCCTACAGCTGCAGTCTTCCTTGCCTGTGTTTTCCAGTAATGAATACTAATGATCCTTCACTTCTATTTTAATTGCCTGCCTATCAAGCTTTGTTAATCTTTCCTATTTTCCTTAATCTTTCATCAAGTGTCACTTTTTCTGTGTTTCTTCTGCATTTCTGCATTGAAAAGGCATTTAAACATTTCACTAAGCAGAAAAAAGAGAAAAGAACTTAAAAGAAGAAAAAAGAGAGAAATCCTCCCTTTTGTGTCTGGAATACTAATTTTCCAGATTAGAAAATAAGCAGTTGTAGTATCTAATTAAAACCAAGAGGTGAATTAGAGAATATAGATACCTATCCTTCCAAACCATGAAGATTGTAGACTGCTTCAAAATCAGACTGTGTTCCTAATCTAAATAATACCTGCAGCTAAGACAGGGATTCTGCCAGAGAGAAGCTAACAGCATTTTAGCCAGAAAGTCTCCAAGTATTTGATCTGTATTTTGCTGAATGAGAAAGGTTTTGACTAGCAGAGAGATAGAGTAATCAACAGAGAATGTTTCCTTCTTCTCCTGATGTTTTTTGAAGCTCTGTTTTTTCCCTGAAAAGCAGCCTTTAAGAGTTAGCTCCTTGTGAATGTCACTTAACACTGTGAACCTCTGCAGAGAGGCTGCTCTGGTGGTGCATGTTATCTTGAAGGAGTAAGAAAAGTAGAAATACAAACTGGTTCGTTGCAGCAAAACTCAAGACAAGCTCAGATGATGGAGGTATCTAAAAAAACAAACAACGAAAGAAAACCAAAACAAAAAACTGAGCATACCTGCCTGTTTTCAAATTATGATTGCCCCATCCCTGCCCACAAAAGCTTGCTGGAGAAGGTGATGGGTAGGAGTCTTCTGGACCCAGCCTGTGTGCATCTCTCATCAGCTTCAAGTCACTTTCTTTTGCCCTTGAGCATTTGCTCCCTGAAGCAGTTTCACCAGTGAGATGCTCCCTCCTGCCCTGTTTAAGATACTCCCGACTGTTTACCAGAACTGAAACTGTTTTCAGACACTGAAAATGTGTTTTCTCTGATGAGGAAGCTTCTGATGTGTGCTGATGTGAGCTCTGCATCAGCAAATGAGATCAGGGAGGGAGAGAGAGGAGAAAAAAAAAACAAAACAGGTCTAGGGAAGAAAAGTAGTTTGATGTCCAACATCTATCCAGTTACAGAAACCTGATTTCAAAATCTTACAATAAAGATCTCCTTGTTCCAAACAATTTTCCTGATACTCCATGAAAATCTTTCATGGCAGTCTCAATTACTGAGCTGCTTTCAGAGCTTTGACAAGTTTGTTGCTGGCTACTATGGAGCCAAATCAACCATAACAAAATCCACTGTGGAGTTTTGGGACAGGTCTCTTCAGCCTGTTAGAGCTTTCCATATCCTCACCTCGTTCAATCCAAACCCCTCAGATCACAGATTTTAAAGCCCAGGGGAGTATCCCTACAACTGCTTCCTTGAGCCTCCACGGAGTTTGCTGCTCCCAGGCTGTCCCAAGAAACTCAGAGGACAGATGCTGCATGGCACTGAAATCTGAGAGAGCTGACATCACCCCGTATTTATGTTTTTGTGATTAAAATCATGCCACTGAGTTTACTCAGAAGTGATAGAAGAAATACAGCTTTTCTTCAGAGTCCTAGGGCCTGTTTCTCAGATGTTCTTTTTTTCTCTAACATTTGGATCATGTCAGATTCCCACTACTCAGAAACAGGATTCTTCTTTCCCACTGGGGTAAATCAGGCATGACTGCATTGAAAGTGATTGTGCTTCTGATGTGACAGGTTAATTGATCCCTGAGCAGTAGCTTTCCACAGGGCTGTGCAGAGTATTCATCACTGATCTTTCAGCCATGCCATCAGGGCAAGTTGTTGGTTTTTTCCTACAAAAATATTATTGGAAGCAATAGCAAATTTTTGTTTGGGAAGAAAGGTGAGAGGGGGATGTCAAACAGAAAAACCTTTGAAGCCAGCCCAGCCTCTGTCCTCTGCTCCAAAGATTATCCTCATTTCAGAAGGATGTGGGGTAGTAGAGGCTGCATGTCAGGTCTGTCCATAGTTTTTAGGAGTAAGACAGTGTTTTTAAACAGGTCACTAAATGCCACTCCTTAAATGTGGGGTTAACTCTGACAAGTGCAGATTCTGCTCCCTTCTGGGATCTAGCCCAGTTCTGGATTTGATGGGAAGAGTTCCACAGTCTGTTTGCATGGTGTGTGGAAACAATAATTTTGCCTGCAGCTTAGATTTTTGGATTTCTTTGCTGTGCTCTTCCAAAAACAAAGTAACAAAGCTTCCCGGGACTCCGGGGCTGAGGTCCTGCCAAGCAGTCTTGATTCTGAGCCACACAAACTGAGGGTTACTTTGGAGACAGAGGTTCAAAGGCAGTAACTGTGCAGATACTGGCAAGAATTAAACTTACAAATCCTGACTGCAGCTGAACCTCCCTCCCCCCCTGTGAAAACTTCCCCCCAAAAAAACCTTTGCAGGGAGAGCAGCAAGAAGGGGGATGGAAGAGGATAGGAGGGGATGGAAGGGGATGGGAAGGGGAAGGAAGGGGATAGGAGGGGATGGAAGGGGATGGGAAGGGGAAGGAAGGGGATGGAAGAGGAGGGAAGGGAATGGGAAGGGATGGAAGGGGATGGAAGGGGATAGGAGGGGATGAAAGGGAATGGAAGGGGAGGGAAGGGGATGGGAAGGGATGGAAGGGGGTAGGAGGGGATGGAAGGGGATACGAGGGGATGGAAGGGGAAGGAAGGGGATGGAAGGGGATGGAAGAGGATGGAAGGGGAAGGAAGGGGATAGGAGGGAATGGAAGGGGATAGGAGGAAATGAAAGGGGATAGAAGGAGAAGGAAAGGGATGGAAGAGAAGGGAAGGGGATGGGAAGGGATGGAAGGGGATAGGAGGGGATGGAAGGGGAGGGAAGGAGATGGAAGAGGATGGAAGGGGATGGAAGGTGAGGGAAGGGGATGGTGGGGATCCCCGGGGGGGATCAGGGGGTGACCAGCCCAGCTCTCCCTGCTCCCATCCCCTTCCTTTCTGTATCTGAGCTTGAAACAGCAGCCAGGGTGACCGAGGAGCTGCGTTTTGGTCCAAACCCAGCAACCTGCTTCCTCCGGCACCGAATCAGCTGCTGCCTCCGTGTTTACATCGCACTTCGGGTTCTGTTGCACCAACAGTCAATCCCAGCTTCTGCTGTGCCTTGGCAGGGATGTGTTCCCTCCTGGGCAGAAATTCTGCAGGGATCGGGGCTTCCCGGCCCTTGCGAGGCTCTGGGAATTCACCCCGGGAGCAGGGGAAGTGGGTCAGGGGCTCTGCCTTGGCAGCAGCTGGGAGAGGAGGGAACAAACACAAAGAGGAGTCGTGGGCGACTGTTATTAAGGACTCTCCGTGGAGGAATTTGTTGAATGCTGCTGGGGAGGTTTGCACAGTCCCTTCCCACCCTGGCAGCACAAGGAAGCAGCCTTGAGAAGGAGGGACTCAGGGCAAGAGTGAGAAACAGGAGATCCTAAAATCCCTCAGCTGCATGCTGAGTATGAAGTGGGTTGTGGGGTTTGTTGTTGTTGTTTTCTTTTTTGTTTTTGTTTGTTTGTTTGTGGGTTGTTTTTTTTTCTTTCGGCAAAATCTGAAGCAGTGTTTTGGGAGGAAATCACACGGTGGGGTGTGAGCAGGTCTGCTCTGGATTGATAGAGCCCGGGCTGAGCTCCTGGGGTGATGCTGATGAGCTGCTGGCTTCTGCTCAGAGCAGAGCTCAGTGGCAGGAGGGAAGGGTACAAAAAAACCAAACCAAAACCCCACCAACAAAAACCCCACCAGCTCAGGATCCCACAGAAAGCCTCTGGGGAGCACTGGTTTGTTGATGCACATCTAGGCTGTCCTGAAAGGCCCCAGGTGCCAGGGATGTATTCTTCCAAACTCCCACTCGCTGGTTGCCAGCCCTGGGAGCTGCTCTGCAGACAGGCAGCTGTTGCTTTCTTGATTAAACCTGCTTGGACCAGCTCCTTAACCAGGAGTTTAAAGCAACAGCAATTACAAGCTCTTAATCCACTGCCATGTGGGAGTGGAAGACTGTTTGCTAACAAAAATAGTTCTGCAAACTGGGCCACAAAGCAGTGAAAGGATAATCATGGGAAGACCAAAGAGACAAAGTAGGTGATGAAGATATGGACAGGGCTGAGGGATGAGGGGAGGGGAATCTTCATCTCAGAGTGCAAAGGGTCAGAGGGGGCAGTAATGACATCAGATGTCACCTAGAACCTGGTTAACTCCTTTTCAAAAGGCAGGGAGTCCCTACAGTCCCTACAAAATGTAGGAAACTGTGCTGGATGGAGTTTTCCTGTTTTCTGAGTACTGTCACAGCAGCTGAATGTCAGCAAAGGTCTTGAAACAATGTGATAATCTGCTAACCTGCTCCACTTCAGTTCCTAATGTTCTACATCAGATAAATGACTTGGTGTCACAATTAAATCCTTACCAGCCCCGCTGGGACCGGTGTTACAGCTACTTCAGGAAAAAACTTACTCTGAGATCTTTAAAAACTAAATTACACTAGGAAGTAATTGCTAACTATTATTATTTATTACCTGTAGATAAGTAACAGAGGAGGTGTGCACAACCTGAATGCTTTCAGATCTTCCCAGCACTGAAAGATGAGCTCATGCAGGCCAGTGTATAGCCAGAAGTCTCTATGAGGAACAAGACACCAGAAAACGACAGCTTTATTACTAGTCTGTTACTCTTCTCTCTGAGGTTTAAGTTTATCATGTGGTTGTAGAGGGAATTCAATTTATGCTCAGCTAAACAAAGGTGAGGAGTCATTCCATACAGCACAACTAAGCAGAGGGTGAGCTGTGTGCCTGTGCTGCTTTCTTTGGCAGGAGAGTAAGGAGGAGTGATGCTCACATAGGCATAGGCAGGAGTGCTGAGCCTTGGGCTCTGCCAGGCTCATGTCCATGTGGAACAGTGGTCAGCTCAGGTCCTAGGGACAGTGTGGCTGATGCTATAAACTGGCATGAAAAGGCTCTCCCTCCTATGTTCTAATCCAAACACAACAATAACAAATGAAGATGAGATTATCCAACATCATAAAACACACCCCTTCCCAAATGGGAGCTACAGAGCTTATGTTTAGCTCACAGTGAAAAAAAAAAAATTTAAAAAACGATGAAGAGGTAACTCCCAGCTTCATTTATATTTTAGGGAAGAAACTTCCTAGCCAAAGGCTCTCCTCAGTGGGATTTTAAATGGTCTGGATTACAAATGTACATCAGGAAGGGGCTTCTGCAGTCATCAAGTCTTGCTACAACAGGGAATCATGTCCTGTGATCCACACTCATGAATATGAGTTCCCAAGTAGTGCATGCCTTGAAATAACTAAAGAAAAAACAATGAAATATTGTCACCAAGTCACTTCTGACTTCACTTGCTTTATGGAGATAAATGAAAGCACAGTAAGGTACAACTTCTTGCCTGCCTGATAGCATGCACACAGCATAGAGATGAAGAGAGATATGGGGCTTTGAGTCACTTGTACAGCTGCATTTGCTTCATAAATCTGTGCTAGAGGATGGGTTAAGGAGAATTTATAATTGCAGAAGCCACACGGAGATACTGGCACTTCACTCAGTAAGTGCCCCTTCATTGCAGTTGAAGTGCCTTGTATTTATCATTACCATAATTCCCAGATACAGACAGGGGAAGGCCCTACTGTGTCCATGGAGAGGCATCCTATCCATCCCATCACTTCCCCTGCATCAAAGAGTTCTCAGCTTCATCTCCAAAAGTGTGTTCTGGTGAAGACAGACTCTAAACTGGTTAGGGATGGGGTATTTCCATCTGGCTTGGGTAATGTGACTCTTGCCCTATCCAGCCTTGTGTGAGACTGGACTAGGATCCTCCAGGGGTTTATTCAAACCACTAGAAGGAACTGTGGCTCTGGAGTTTCTTTGCTGAGGCTGGTAAAGCATCACAGAACAGACACTGCTGGTAACCAGTACACTGAGGACTACCTAACACTGCCATGGCTCTGAAATGCTTGCACCAGCCTAACTTGGAAAAGAGATCTTAACAAATATTTCTCGTTATAACTATTCACCAGACGTAAAAAATTAATCTCTTATCAAATCAACATCTCTCTGTGCAGATGAAAAAGGCCCAAGCCCAAAAGGTTAGGGGAGTCATTCATCAAATAGCTGAAAGGTTTAAGGTGTGGAGGATTAACTAACTGGGTTATCAACACAAGGCTGAGCACTCCCACCTCTCTCTTCTCCACTGATCTTTTCCCCACATTCAAGGTATTTCTATAAAGGTTGGTACTTGTAAGCATCTTCCAGTCATTGTGTACATTTTAGCATCTCCAGCTTTGTGGCTATTGTCCAGCAAGTTATTCTCTGAGAGGGGACAAGGGGACACATGTTCCTCTGGGTCTTAGACAGCTCTGCTAGTTACTTCTGTTTATTTGCTTGTAAACAAAAAGAGTTGCATTCCTTTGATGCTGTAAAGCAATAGTAATTTCTAACCATCTAGTTTGCCAACAGCATTATTCTCATAAAAAGTCCAGATACCTTCGTACCTCCCCCGTTACTGCTGCAGCTGTTGCAGATCTTGCTGGCATTTCAGCTCAGGCAGAATTCCAGTGCAGCACCAGCAGATTTTGGCAAGTGGACTAATCCTTGCAATAGCTACAGAGAAGAACTCATCACCTGAGACTGTAAAGAACACTTAAACCCCACAGTCTGACAGAAATGACCCTGCAAGCCAGGATGAGAGTGGAGGTGAGACTATTTTCAGCACCTCTCATCCCATCAAGTGGATGTAAACAACAGTGTTTCCTCTGGTGCTGTGCCTTAATGTCACTAAGATCTGCTTCTTACCCAAGCCCTGCCATTTTTCTTGCTCCAAAGCAGCAAATACTTTTTATTCCCTCCACTCCTGTTGTTAGTGCTTCATATTAAAATGTGTTCAGCCCATTCTTGATGCAGCCACATCATTTTCAGAAGGGCTCTGGCTGTTTCTGCCTCCCTGTTACATCCAAATGCTCTGGTTGGTGATGCAGATGTCAGCAGACCCATTCCTAGCTCTGCTGCTGGTTTCTGCAAAGACTCTTGGTAAAGCACCCAGCTCCTCTGAGTCTCTGTACCCTTTTATAACGTGTGATGGCTCCTTCTCTGCCTGCCCAATCTTCAGGACAAGGGCTCTCCCCATGTAGAGTTCCAGTAAAAAAGGGGCTGACCTCTCCTGTGGCTGCCAAGAGTAACTGTAATATGGGAAATAGTAATGAGTCTGCCTTTCTCCCCTGCCTGGGAACTAGGTAAGAGACACCATCCCACTTGATGTTAAAAAAAGCAGGCAGAGAAAAAGCATGGGATTTGCTCCAGGTCACATAGCAGATCAGTGGCCAGGAACAGAAGCCAGCTCCCATTTCCCTTCTCAGACCCCTCTTCCTCCTGCTCTCTGCAGATCTCTTCAGCTTCTGCTGTAATCACCAGACCATGTTTATTTTCATGGTTGTGCATTCCTCCCATGAAGCACACCCACGTGATATTTGATCCTCTTTTCCTCGGTGGGGCAGGTGGGTGGATAGCAATGAGAAAATTATCAGCTCCCCATGTCTTTCCCAAGTTCAGGAATCCTGCTTGATTTCTTAGAATTTCTTAGAAGGGTTTCTACACTTTTTTCTGACTCCTTGTCCCACCACCAGTCCCTTATCCTGGGGGAAAGGAAGCAAGCAGAGCACTTTAAACCCAAACTGGCAGACAGGAAACTCAGTGCACTGTCTGAAGAAGACACGAAGTGATAAGGGGCTGAAATGTGCAGAGTCCTGAAGGGAAGGAGGGGAATAAAAACCTCTCCACAGCATGAGGATGCACCTACATGTCAGTGTGGCTCAGCGTGATGCGTGCTGGAGAGGCCCAGGCACTCATTTGTTAGCCTGGATTTGAACTCTAATGACAAATGAGGTGAGAGCCTCCCTGCACCTCGTGCTGGGATCCCAGCAGAATTTTCAACTGGAAAATTCAGCACTTGGTGGAAATGGAGCTGCCTTCACCTCCAGCATGGGGCAGTGGAGCTGAGGGGGGTTTTGTGTTGTCACAGCAGCTCAGAGGGCCAGAAGGCTGAAGAGGAGAGAGTGGCAGAAGCAACTGGCTTCAGCCACCCAAAGGAAGGTATATTGTATTTGAGAAGCAGGAGGCCCTAGGACAGCACCAGGGGGAAGCAGGGCAGATAACAGAACAGGATAATAAACTCCCAGGAGTGACAGGAGCTCTGCTGCTTCCATGCACAAGGAAGATGCAGAAGACAGGACCAGCCCCAGGAGCATCCAGGTGTATCCCACACCCAGGCAGTGCTGGCTGTGATTTTTAAGTATTTCAGGTTTTGGCCCTTAAAAGCTCCGTTGTATGTCAATACCTTTTCAATTTAAAAACTGAAGTTTTTAATAATAAATACTGTCTAATCTCCTGTCAGTAGAGGGGATAACATGTAGATGGTGTTTTCTTCATCGCTTCTAGATTTATCAGCTGTGCAGCTCCTTGAAGTCTAATAGGGCAAAGATGTCTTTCCATAATCAGGGAAGAAATCCAGGCCCAGCCACCCTTTCACTACAGCTGAGTGGTCAGAGATGGTGGGAAGGAGGAAATCTGCCTTCAGGCAGTCATGGTTCAGCAAGAGAGCATTCTGGAAGAGCATGACCACATCTGTAAGGGCAGCTCTGCCCACAGGAATTAGGAGCTTCATGGTCCAAAGGGCAGTGCAAGGTGGAGTTGTCTGTTAGCCAAAGACTGGATGCATAAAGTAGTGTGATTTCAGCACTGGAGGAGAATCCCGGGTCCTTCATCTGTGAACAGTTTTGTCTCCATGTTTTGGATGTCCTGTCTTCACCTTCACGTTGCATCAGTGTCAGATTCTCTGCTCTACTCAAAGAAACCCAACAGGGAGTTGCAGTGGGGCCTCAGCAAGGCCACTCCCTGCAGAGAAAGACCTCAAAAAGAGGCAGGAAATGTGCTTTGCAGAGTTGATGACCATTTTCCAGAAGGTGCTTTCACTCAGTGCTTGCTAAGGCATCCCCAGCATTCCAGACAATCACAACCCAGCAGCAGTAATATGGCAAAGCCTTGGAAGGGTAAGAAAAGGCACTGCTGGCATCTTTTCTGCTTTGCATAAACCCAGCTGTACTTGTAGTCAAACAAACCCAAAAAAGCAGCTGAATTACCAGATGTGTGCTTGAATACCATGAAGATTGATAAAGGTCAGTGTAATAAATTGTAGATACACTAACTACAGACCCACTCTGTAGAGAAAGGATGCAGTAAAACTGTTGATGTCTTCACTGGTGGGTGTCCTTCCTGCTACTTCTTGGCAAAAAGCCATCCAGCACTGAGCAGCCCTCACAAGAAGATTCAACAGGCTTTGTTATCAGTGGATAACAATCTGAACAAAGAAAACCCAGATTTAGCTCAGCTGAGCTGAACTTTATCTCTGAGACCAATGCCTCCTGTGACAAATTGCCATTGCCATAGCAACGGGAAGGGCTGTGCTAGAAAGGGTCCAGACTTCTTTCTACCCTTCATCTTTGGTGCTTTAAACTATCACTTTTTCACCAAGGTCATGATTTTCTGGGGAAACGGACATGAAAGAAAGATATTTGGAGATCTGGATGGGTATTAAGGAAGATAACCTGTGTCTTCCCCCGTGGTCCAGCACATTCCTGACCCTGAGATGTCATTTCCCTAGTGGTACTGTGTTCACTGGAAGCTTTGGACTTTCCTTTAAAAAATTTTCTCCTCACATAACCTGCTGTTCAATTCAGAAGGTCTGAGCAAGGATGAAACTCTTGTCACCATGCACCAGTGTTTTCCTTGTACAAGACAGCACTTGGAGTGAGGCAGCTTGGAAGCTCAGTTTCCCTGGGAGCTGTGGAGATTCCCCAGGGATATTCCTGCAGGTGGGAGCCTTGTCCCATCAGCTGCCTTGCTTATTTCTAACAGAATCAAAGCTGCTACAAGACAGGCATTTTACAGAGCTCATTCTGTGGTGTTTCACTGGCTGATCAGAAGCTGATGTGTTCAATTAGAAATTCGGCCCAAAATTGTCATTTAACAAAAATGAGGCTGCATCTTTTCTTGAGATACCCATTAGAAAATCCTACAACAACTGTGACATCAGACCCTGTAAATGTGATGTCCCTTGGATGTTAATGCCAGAAAAGAGTTGCAGTTAATTGCAACTTGTGGATTGAAAAGGATGAAATCTTGCTAGAAAAGAGATTTCTTTTGTTGGGTACTGTGTAAATATTTATGTGATATCTGTGGAGGAATGCCTTGGGATCAGAGAAACCACACAAAGTCAAATGGACTCATCAAAAGAAACCACGAATGAAAAGCAAACATAAAAAAAAAAAAAAAAAAAAAAAAAAAAAAAAAAAAAAAGAAAAAAGAAACAAAACCAAACCACCAACAAAGAACCTCCCTTCTGGGTGAACCAGGTGGCACTGGGGTGTTTTCCTCAGAGAAGATTCATTTTCTATTTTGCAGGTGCCTGTAGATGAGTAATATAATGGGAAATCTGGCCCAGGCCATCTTAAATGTCAGGAAGCTGCTTTTCATGGAAGCACCGTGTTTTGTTAGCACAAATGAGAAGAAAGGCAGTATTTACTGAGAACACAAGCACAGCTCTTCCTCAAACACAACTTTCAGCTGCTGGCTGCTCCGAACCAAATATTTTGTCCTGGTCACAGTTTAGAGTCCTTATTCCTATATGTTTGGTAGCAGCAGAAAGGGAAAGTCAGTTTTGTTAGTTAGTGAGAAAGTCAGCAGAAAGTGTTTTGTCAGTTATGGTTCCTTTATTTTAGTTTTATTTTATTAACACCACCAGATATCCCTAGCACTAAAACAACATTAAAACTTTGTAGGAAGTTTGGAGCTGATATTGAGCAATGTATTACATTTATTTATATTGTAACTAAATTTTAATGGATTTTTTCATTACAGATAATAACAAGAACAGCACTTCAACAGAGAGAGATGCTGAAAAATCTGTAGGGTCTGCCTTCTTCATGCATAAGAATGCTGTTTCTTGGTAGCTTTAGATACACAGTAATGTTAGCAAACAGCATATGCACTAGCTATAGATATGGGCTGACTGCCAAGCCTGGAATTTCCATGGGGTTTTGCTTGATCACAGTAACAGAAGTTGTCAGCACCAGCAATCAATATCCAGAAGGTCACTGGACTATCCAGCAGAGCTCGTGTCTTGTCAGCCCTTTGGCATCTGGTTTGGCAAAACTCCATACCACCAAAATATAGCAAAGAGACAGAAATCTTTATGTCTGGAGAGTTACTAGGAGAGATAAACACAGATACAGCACAGAAAAGTAAGTTTAATGACCAAACTTAGAGTCTTCAGTTCCATTCTCTTTGCCAAAATGATTTATTCACACACCAGGGAGCCACACAGCAAAACTTTCATCCAGTTACCTATTCCTAACACATTGATTAACTACTCTTCAGCTAGCAATTTTGGTTCAGAAAGTTCTTCTTTTGAATTAATGATTTTTTTTCCCTTTTTTTCTTCTTTTCTCTATGTAATGACTAAGATCCAGCAACTGCTTTCTCCCCAGCCTTTGGGAAGGGAGCTTTTTAGTGGCTGTAGCTGGAGCACTCTCTTCTCATAGAAATGCAAATCATTAACTACCCTTCCCTGCCCATGGACTGTGGAAATAATAGATTTCCGGGGCAAAATACAAACGACCTTCACCTCTGCACAGCATGGGAGACCACTCTCTCTTCTCCAGTTTTGAGCTGTACCCTTATGGAAGATTATAATTTACACCTCAGAATTCCATACGCTGATGGATGAGCCTGTGCTCATGTTAAGGTGAATTTGAGTTTGACAGACCAGGCAGAGCTGTGGTACAAAGGCTTAATTAATTCCTAGGAACATGCAAGGAATGTACTCAGGAACTCTGGAAACATGACTGATAGGTTTGTGTAGAAAACTTGGAATGTAAAAGCAAGAAAAGATGGGAGAACTGAAGGAAGCAGTAGGCAGAAGATGGTGCTGTGGCTCTCCTAGAAGCCAAAAACCTGGAACAACCAATCCTCAGAAAAACTCCAAAAAATCCACAGAGCAACACTGGCATGCTTGGCAAATGCTGAAACAAAAATGTCAGCACCTTGCCAAGCCAGCAGAGAGAAACACAATGTGTGAGCACTGCAATGAGCCCTGCCTGCCACCAGTGTGTCCTTAGCACAGGCTGGGAAAGGACCAAGGACCATTTCCATTTCTCCAGGAACCACCCCTCCCCAGCTCCATATGCAGCCTGGGTTATCATTTTCCCACCTGCCACATCCCAGCCCAAACCAAGTGCTGAAATCTCTGACTTCCATGGAGAATGTGCTCTGCAAGGCTGTGTTGCTGTGTTAGCAACCAGACCACGCACTGTTCTTTGACTTCTCTTACACCAAGATTCATTATTTTGCCACTTTGTCCATGCTGTTAAATGGTGAACGGCGGTGTGCAGAAAAAAAGGATCTGTGGTTAAACTGGATTCCCTGTTTCACCTGGATTTACAAATTTTGAAATCTGTCGCCAGCAAAGTCAAAAATTGTAACAGCCCTTGCCCCCAGCTGGTAAGCTATTTCTTACTGACACAGTTCTGGACAGATCAGTCTTTCTTTATGGTCACTCAACCATTTCAAGATCTGTTCCCTTAATAAGGTGTGCAGGTGAGCAGAGAGGCTGTAGGAACAGACAGACAGGCTGGGAGTCAGGAAATAGGGAAGGGTTTGGATGAATTTAAGTCCTCCTGGGACTCGTCTGGCTGGACAGCCAGGTAAAGTGTTGAGCCAAAGCAAACCACTCCAGTATAAACTATGAGGGATGAAAGCCAATGGTAACCTTCCTCTGGCTTTAGAGGGGCTTTTGAGCTGCTGCTCTTTTGGGATTGCTTTAAATTTCTATCTCGAGGCTGGGATAATGGTGTGAGTAACTTCACACGTTACAGAGAGCCTAAAGAAGTGTGAGAGGAAGAGCTCTAGAATGGAAGACATTATTTATGTTTTAAAGGTGCAGCAAGTATCCTCCAAGAAGATGTGTTTTCCATATGTAATGCTAAAGGTACTATAAATAAACAATTCTGCTCCCTCTGCTGAATATTTTGATCTTTGTAGCACGAATAGGAGCTGCTGCTTGAGCCAGACAGTGTTGCTTAGCAATGGGAAAGGGTCAGCTCCTGCTCTGTCCAGGAGAATAAAGCAAAGCTCTCCCTTAATGCCTCTGACAATGCACAGGAGTGTGACACAGAGTTTTGTGAGAGTTTAGGTTCCTACCTGAATAGAAAAATATCACTGCAACAAAGAGTGAGGGTGGCATTGCCATGCCATGTGCTGATGGCTGGGCTGTTCCAAAGGACTCTGAGGAGTATCAGCTTCTACAACAAGTCCCTATCTTTTCCAGCCCTTTTCTGGACCTATCACTCAGCCATGAGTGAGTGACTGCCCTGAAATCTGTGAGTCTGGGCAAACATTTGCAGGCTCAGGTCGAGGCATCATTGGAAGGACTGGCTGCACCTATTATTGATACCATGTTTTATCCACAGTGCTCTATATCAAGATCACAATTGCAACATTTATCAAAGCTGGATGGTAAATTCAGGTAGAGTTCAAGAATATTTTTTGTTTAACATGGGTCTCAAGTTACCTTCAAGGAGCATCTCAGAGGAACTCTGTAGTGGGTAACCCTGGAGGATGCTGCCTTAGTTGGAACTTTGTGTAAAAGTGGCCCTTTAGTATTTGCTTCAGTGTGTCTGATTTGTTAGTACTTCAAGCATTTAAAGAGATTTAAAGTCAAATACTGCTAAGGAAATATCAACCTGACTCCAGACACATAGCCTTTTGACTGTGCTCAGGATCAGAAGCCTGTTTAGTGGTAGGATTATTATAGAAATGAATCTTGGTCAGAAACATAAAATAGAAATTTGCAAAATCAGCAGTGTGATTTCCTTGCCCACTGCAACAACTTTCATAACCATTTTACCTTTTTGAAGCAAACACTGGCATCAAACTTAAGCACATTACAAATAGCTGTATTTATTAGCCTGATTACATGGACTGACTCTTAGTATTACTGTGAGAGAAATACTTTGTGGATATTGATTGCTAGTGTAATTATGAGTCATTTCCTTTGATATAATGTTTGTGCCACTGAGGCTAGGATGCCCAAGGGGCTGGTTTAGGCTTAAAAAAAAAAAAAAAAAAGGAAATAGAAAGGGAGTGTGCTCTGTAGAATGGCAATGACTTTATTTCAGAAGACGTCAAGGAAAGTATTTCTGTCCCTTCTAATATGAAACTGGGGTCATAAGAAAGAACACTTAGAATAGGAAAAGAAAGCAAGATACCAGTAAATGTTTAAAACTAAAACATCTCTGATTTAAGTCAGGCTGCAGCAGATATTGCTGTAAACCAACTGCTATTGCAAAAGTCACTGTGGTGAGCACAGAGAGCAAGGAAGGGTGGTGGGTGGTAGGGAAGGCAGTGAGGCTGAGTTCCCTTCTGAGACTCCAGTGGTTCTGCAGGCAGCCTCTTAATTACTCCCAGCATTGTAATAGAGCTCTTTGCAAAGTGGATGAGGAGAAAGGGGAATAATCTTTTGTTGTTCCTGCATTTAATTCCAGTACTGGCTTTTTGGTTAATGGTTTACAGTGAGGCTCAGGAGATCAGTTTTCAGTTTTTCTATTGTCCAGAGATTTCCTGTGGGGAAGCAAAAGGCACATCACTAAATCTGATTTCTCAGTATGTTTGGCTAAGGTGATTTTGTTTTGTGTATTTAGACTGTGCTGTCCTGAGCAAGGACTGTTTATTACTGGGCTTTTACAAGTTACTGAATCTGTCTCTCCTAGGTGCTCCATGGTTATGTTTAAGACTTTGGGAAACCAAATTTTATATAAGTAATCATCACCAAGATTAAACTAGAAATATGACATACTAGGATAATGTTGAATTACACTTTCTTGCCAGCACTGCTAATGGACTGCAGAGAAATCTACACCAGATGAGTTGTACTTAGGTGTAATGCTATGTTTATCTGCATGAGATTTATCAAAATAAGTTGTGTACCCTAGGGACAAACTGACTGCCAAATGTGGTGTCTTTCCCTGATTGTCCTACCTGGCTGGGATTTTTTTTTTCCCCTCCCAGTGCTTCTCAAAAAAACCCCTGGTGCTGCTTTGCAGATAGCAGACATCTGCAAAATGAATGCATTGTCTTGCATCATCTGGTATTGCTCATTATCACTGTAGGCATGGAGCCACATATGTGTTACCTAACAAGTGTTTGTTGGAGACAAAAGCTCTTCTGTGAAGAGAGTTAGTACCATGCATCCCAGACATTGTCCTAATCCTGTTTTGATGGCATTTATGCTGGCCTAAGAACTTTTACCTATGTGTGTAGATAGAAACTGCCACATCTATTCATATGGAATGCTTTAGATAACAGCCCATGCCTTGCAAAGGCTGGGAGTGCTTGTCTCCATGCTACTTGGTGTTCCAGAGATTATCCAATCCTATGTTAACTTGGCTTGAACATTTACAGTCCGAGAACTGCAGTTCTATAAAACTGGATTTAAAAAAATCAAGGAAAGGTTCATCAGACAAACCTTTGAAAATTGTCTTCAATTGAATGGGCAACAGCTGCCCTGGCATCACTTGGTGAGTCTCAGGAGTGAATTTGGCCCCTGTGTATGCTACCAAACTGGTTGTGGCAAAGATTAAAGGACTAATGTGGTGCCAGAAGATTTCATGGTTGAGCTTTAATATCCCAAATGAGGCAACTTCTCAGATGTGCCTGGGCAGTTGCCTCAAAACAACCTGGTCTGGTTCCAGGATATTGTGTTCCAGGGTCTAGATCCAGTGTTTGGTAGTAAAGCAGATAATATGTTCAGCTCAATAACAATTATTCTGCCTCAACAGCAAGAATTTTTCAGCATTCTTTCTTTCTCACTGCATTTCAGCACCAGCTTAAGACCATTATGCAAAAATAAAACAAATTTCCTCATATTTTTACCCTCTCTACAATATTTTTAGAGAAATATAAAGCTGAGAACACAAAATCAGACATTTAGATTCTGTTACTATCCTTATTCTTCTGTGCTTTAAATCTAGTTGCAACTAAAAGTGTTAGGAAAACAGAAGGCAACCCCGAAAAGCAAGAGAAAATGCTGCATGTTGCCTTAAACTGTGCTCTAGGCTGATTTTCAAATGGAATATTTCCTTTTTTCTGTTTGAGTGACTTTCTACCTGTGGGGCTCTTTATGCAATCAGTGTAATCCTATTTCATTGCCTTTCATCTAGAGGAAAGTTAAAAGCATGGTACAGCCTGAGTTGTTTCAGGGAACTTGACTTCAGAGGTGATTACACTCCTTGAGCTGGTGACCCAAGTGTCCAGGTTGTGGCAGAGCAGGGGACAAAGCCTCCTGGTTGCTGTTTAGGACTAGGATGGGAATAACAGAAACAAGGGGGAACGGTGAAAACTTGTAGTAGGAAGCTGGAGACCCTCCTTCTGGTCAGATGGAGGGGGTTTTAAGAATGAAGCTTCTTGGCACTTAGGTTTCTAAGGGGAAAAATCTCCTGGCAGCCTTCTCAGGCTACACTGCAGATGGGTCTTCTCCAAAATATGTAAATATGAACTGTGTGTTGATTATGAAGCAATATGGAAAACTGTTTGCATGGCTATTATTTCTTTAACATTTTATTTCCTTTAAAATATTTTCCATTCTATATTTGTCCTGTGTGCTTTAATTTCTGCCTGTGATGAAGGCAGATGTTTACATTTTATTTGTAACTTGTTCCCCCCTCTCTGCTCTGCTGTGTCACCCAACTGTACAATTTTCTTCCACAGAAATTGAAAGAATGGCAAGATTCATCTTCTGGAGCCTTGACTTGAAAGCAGCTGCCTCTGCCCTCTTCCAAAAAGAGCAAGTCCCACTCTAGTGGTGAGGAAGAAGGAGAAAAGGATTTTAAAAGTCTCTTCTGTGTTGCCACTTGGATAACTTGTTTACTACAGGGGGCTGGGGGAACCTCAGTTAGGTTGCTGAGTCCAATGGTTGTTGGTGCTTTAGATCCACCTCTGTGGAAACAAAAAAAATCTGTTTAGCTTTAGTCTCAATGTGAAATGTTGATAGAATGTGGTTTCTCATAACTTTCCTATGTGTTTGAACATTCCTGACAGGCATATTTATACTTTTTAAAATAAAAACAGACTGAGGGATGAATTTTTCCAATTAAGATAACCATTTATTGCTTGCTACCAACCACTTAGTCAGTGACATCCCAATGGTTTAGTCTCTTCTAATTCTATTTTTGCATATACTGCTTTTACACATGTATTACACCACATAACACAATGGTGAATCTTCTAATTAACATTAGTATAAATAACAACACAACTAGAGCAGCTGTCTCTTTAAAATGGCTAGGTACTAGTGATGGTTATGCTATTATTTAGAGGCACTGGGTGATGGGTGTGCTTCGGATGCCTTGGCTAATCGGAATGCTTCAAATTAAAATAAATACTACTCACACCATGGGAAGAGTGTAGAAGAACAGGCAACTCATCCTGAAGTACTCTTCACAGACTCCTTAATTTCAGAGGTTCTCTGATCAGCTGAATTAAAACATCAGAGCTGACTGGACAGATTAAAAAAGATGAAAATTAAATATTTACTACACAATGTAATTTTATCTCAAAGTCTGATGACTTCACCTCAGTTCTTGTGGTTTTTGACACCACCGGAAGATCCTCACTAGTTAATTTTGCAATCTGTATTGCCTAATGAGCAAAGGGAGATCCTGGTACTTTTTTTCTGTATTAAGACTTCCTTACAAAATGATCTGTGAAAAGAGCAGGATATTTTAAAGGACTATCTTTGTTTGTATTGATCTGAGGGGTTTTTTTTTGCATTTTGCATAGTGTTATCCATCATAACAAAGGTCTACACAGAACAGACTAACACTTGGACCAGAGCAAAGTTGAAGTGCATTCCTCAGTGTCCCACTAATGTGTGCCTATTTTCTGTAGCCTACAAGTAAGTAATAAGTCTTTGCATTTTATAAATCTGGCGTCTACGAATTCCTGTGGAAAATCCTAAATAATTCTTTGCAGACTCCCTCTCCTTACTGATGCCAGCACAGAGAGCATGTTGATGAAAATGACTTGTGTTGCTTTTCAATGATTAACAACATGCAGCATCTGTCATTATAGCAACTGTTATTACTGTCCTGTTGCATCAGGTTTGAATCTTGGGATATGACATCAGTAGCAATTGTAAGTTGTAAACTTTTCTTCTCAGATTGACTACAAAGCATAACTGTCTGCTGTGTTTTGGTTTTTTATTTTTTTATTTTTTTATTTGGCAGCTAAGTCCTCTCTTGACCCCACATGATGCTTTAATGTCATAGAGAATTTCCAGTGCATCCTGTAATGATAATCTTGCCTGAAATGCCAACCAGTGAACAGTTATGTCAGTAAAAGCAGAATGCTCAGTATAGAGAGGGTTATTTTGAAATCTTTGGACTGGAGTTAGGGATTTGGGTAGTTTTTGTATTGTTGACTTCCATGTGAATACTTCCCTTTACTTATCCTGAGAATTAATTCTCCTATGTCATGGACTAATGTGTGACTTAATAGGGATAAAGATGTGCTAGATATCTCTATGACATATTACTTCTTATGGTATATAATACTTAATGCTATTTTATTGTATGTTAAATCTTCCTTTGCATACCTTTCTGTTCCAATTTTAAGCACTGCCAGCTTTTAAGGGGGTGTGGGGGAAAGCTATCGTAACTGATTTAATGTTCTTTACTTTGATACATACATATACTACTGTCTTGCAAGTATTTTGCTGTTTTGTTGATCTTTGTAGAGAAGATGACTAAGACTTCATAGGAAGATCTCAGTTGCAGCTTCTAAAAAGTTGCATCATGTAACTTGTATAATTTCTTTGTTCAATATATAGCCCCGTGCACTCCTGTGATCTCTTATTATGAGTGCTAGAAATGTAATTTTTACAAGGTAGCTGACTATCTAAATGGTCTTTATAGTGAATGAAAAGAAATAGACACTTGTGTAAGGCCTCTGGGAACTAGAACTAATTCTACAAACTATTTCTGACAGTACTAATACCAGTATGACAACTCAGTTTCTTCTGTGTAGGAAATGATGGAGCATTAATCTGGCTGAATGCAAAAGAGTTTATCCAACTGCTTAGGGCAGAGACTCAGAAATTCCCCAGTGCCAGAAATCCAGCTGGTCGAGCTGGTATGAAAACAAAACAAAACAAAACAAAACAAACCACACCACCACCTCTACTGGAACCATGTTTTGTTATCCTCTGGGCTACTTTTTATAGGGCAAGCTCATTGTGAAAGTCGATGGCAAAGAGAGGGGGAGACCCAAGGAGAAGCAGATGGCTTGTTGCTGCTTACCCACATTTGTCAAGCAGCAGCTGAAAGGATGGAGAAACAAGGTGGGAGTCTTGCAAACCTGCTGATGTGACGGATAATAGAGATCCTACCTTTCTCCTCTAGAGCCACAAGTTCATTTAACTTCCTAAAGTCGTGTGATAATCGTAGTCAATGCACTGTTTATGTTAAGGGGAGAAGTATATAAAATATATATAGAAATTGACTTTGTTTTCAAGTTAAAGGATACTGTTTCTCCTGAAGCTTGGTTGTTTTTGTTAAATCTGAAACAAATACTCCGAGTGAGAGGTGGTTTTTTTTCAAAGTAGTCTGAGCTATGCATCTGTATGATGTGAAAACCTTTAATATTAGCATCTTCCTGGATGAATGACCTGTGTTAAGGGGGGAATGCAGAGTCCAAGAATGCAAATCTGCAGAATAGTTGGGGTTTGGTGTGAACTGAGATAGCAAAAGGGAGTAATAGCACATGGCATGGTTGAGCAAGGTTGCTCTCTGCAGATAATCAATCCAATATGAGGCCATGGGCTAGGGAGAGCAAAGGAGCAGGGAAGGCATGTTTTCAATCACAGTGCAATAAGTGATTTTGTTGTTTCTTTTAGAGAGGGATTTTTATAAAATGGAAAGGGGGAAGGGATTTCTCAAACAGAAAAGGATAAAATAAAAGAATATGATCTGGCCTGGACTGATCCTTCAGAACACTTAACAGCAAAATACTGGAGTGGATTGACAAGATTACATTATTGTTGAAATACTGGTGTTGAATTGTGTTCAAAGGGTATTGTTTCTTTAAGTAAGATATATTCTGACAAAATGGTTTCTACTTGGCAATGTTCTGCTAATAAAGTCTCTGTGTCATTAGAAGTCCCTACATGTTCACAGCTACTCCAGGTATTTTGAATTTCATTTTAAAATAACTACTATTAGCCAACTAAGCCAAATTATTTTGCATGCTATGACAAAGGTCTACTTCACTTGAAGTGCTACTCTGATACTAATGAAATGAAAACACAGTCTTCTGGCTATGCTTGAAGAACATTTTTTGGTTTTTTTTTTTCTAAGAACTTTCTCCCCATTAAAGCACAGATCCCAAAGCAAGAAAACAATGTAAGGAGGGTTCTTAGAAGTTCCTGTAATTTGGGAATGTTCTGGAGCATCACCGTTAAACCAGAATAACGTGAAAAAGGCAGGCTTTATTTTACAAACAATAAATGTAGTGTAAACCTAGTTTAAAACTGACTTTTCACCATTGCCTTTTTTCTGTACACCTGGTACTGAATCTGTGTTAACTTTGATACCGTGCCCGAGTGCCCACTGCCTCTCAGATGTTGAAGGGAGGAGAGATGCTGCTGGAGGTGGTGGTGTAGACAACAAGCTGACAAGGGATTCTGTATCCATACACAAATAACTCATTCAAATGCCTTTGATGCACCGCCTGGGTGGGTTGGGGTGGCTGGAGGGCTGCTCAGAGCCATGCCAAGGGAGGCCAAGCAGAAATGGTGCAGAAGCGGGCAGAGCTGGGGCTCCACAGAGCATCTCTTCATCCCCACTTCTTCCCCCGGCTTTCCTGACAAACCTTGGCTCTGGCAAAATGGTGCCTGGAAGGACTCCTGGCTCGGGGATTCTTGCCGAGCACGTTCCGTGGTTTCTGAGCAAGCTCTGGCCCCCTTGTGCAAAAATGCAGAAAAGCCCCGGGTAGGCACAGGGGATGGCTCCAACCGCCTTCCCTTTTGCTCTCTTTGTTTCCCACCTGCAGGTCGGCCCTGGAGCCGGCGGGGCTCTCCCTTCCCCGCTTCCCGCACGCCGGGAATTGCTTAATTTCACTTTTTGGCAATAAAACGAGAGCCGAAGGGGCCCCTCCGCCGCCCTGCCCCGAGCCTGGGGCGGTTCCCCCGCGGCTGGGCACGGGGCCGCTCCCGAGCCGGTTCCGCGTTCCCTCCGCACCTCCAACCCTCCTACCCCCCTTTCCCTTACACACACCCAGCCGCCCCCTGCGCGCTCTGCGCAGCACTATTTGAGGCGTGCGCGGGTGGAAGAACACGGCGGTGCCCTCCGTCGCGGCGAGGCTGTCGGCGCAGGGATCCGTTCCGCGGTGCTGAGGCCTGTCAGTCACCGCGGCGGCGCCGGGACGCGGCCGGGGCGGTGCGGGGAGTACGCGCGGTAACGGAGCCGGAGAGCGGCCGGCAGCGGGCAGGAACGGCTGAAGGAAGACGAGAAGGGGGGGGGGAAAAAAAAAAAAAAAAAAGGAAAAAGAAAAAAAAAAAAAAGGAGGGGAAAAAAAAAAAAAAAAAAAGGAAATACAAAAAAAGAAGCGAGACGCGTTTCTTCCGAACTGCAGGAAAAGGGTGTTTCACTGAGCCGGCTGCGATGCTGCCAGCCGCCCTGCTGCCATGGACCTTGGCTTTGCTCGGAACCGCAGGTACGGCCGAAACCGGGCTGGGGCGGGGTGGTGCCGGCACCCGGTGGGGCGAACAATGGGGTCGGGCGGACCCTGCGCTGTCGCGGGGCTTGCGGGAGAAGGAGGAGGAGGAGGAAGGGGGGGGGGGGGGACAGAGCCACAGCCCGTGGTGGGGTCCCCCCCTCCCGGCCGCGCCCGGTGTGCGTGATGGGGGAGCCCGGTCGGTGCACATTGTTCGCTGATGGTGGGAGACGGAGGGGAAAGATGGCTCGGGCTGTGGTAATTTGACAGAAGCAAGCGGAGGAGGAGGGGGGTAGGTGAGAAGGGCGTGAAGGAGCGGCTGGCTCTGCGCTCCGGTGCTGCCGTCCGCGGGTGCGGCCGGGGGGGAATCGCTCCCCCGGGCTTGGGGTTTCGTTGTGCTGCGAATCCCAGACAATGGAGATGGGGAAAGAGGAAGGCGAGTGAAGCAGAGGGGATGGATGCTACGTGCGCCGTGTTAATGGTGTCGCCGTGCGAGAAGCCGCTGGATTGTCGTTGTCGCCTCGGCTTCATTGTGAATATTGGGGATGCTACTGCGCTACGCGGCGGTGTCCGCTGTCCCCCCCCCTTTTTTTTTCCCCCTTCACCGTCGCCGCCCGTCCGCCCTCCTCCTCCTCCTTGCAAGCGGCGCATGTGTGCGGCAGAAATTGCAGCGAGCGCGGGGAGAGAATTGCAATGAAAGGTGGGGGTTAGAGCAGCTGCAAAAAAATTAGGGAGGGGGGTGAAAAAAAAAAAAAACAAACCAAAAAAACAAAACAACAAAAAAACCCACCCTAAACCAAAATAAAACCGGAGTGGCTGGCAGCGCCCTGGAGGAGGAAACCGAGGCGCGGCGGGAGGGGGGCGGAGGGGGTGCGGGGCGGGGGTGCGGGCCGCAGCCGTTAAGGGAGCGGCAGCCGAACGCAAAGGGGGGGGGGGGGGGGAATGGGGACGCGAGGGGGGAGCGATGGCGGCTGCGGCCAATGGGGAGCGGGCGGCCCCGTTCCCGCGGGGGTCGGCGGCGTTGGTAACGGCCCGGGAGGCCCGGGAGGCGACAGGTTGCTTGGGTGCGGTTACGGCCACACCTGTGCTGGCCCCGCCCTCTCCGGCAGCCAGCCCCGGGGCCGCCCCGCCCGCCTGTTGCCGTCCCTCAGCCGGCCTCTTCGGCCCTTGTCCTGCGCTGTCCTTCTCCCTTCCCCTTAGGAAGTGTTCCCCGGAGCCTCCTGCTCCCCGCTCCTGCCTGGGGCGGTGTTTCCTCCCCGTCTTGTCCTACAGCTCCTCAACCATTCCCCCCTCCTCCCTTTGCAAGCATCCTGGCCTAAAGCACTCAGACTGACTGTCCCTGCTATTTTTACCTCAAACTTGTCACTGCCTTCTTGTGGCCTCTTCTCAGCGCATCTTTTTGTCCCTATTTCCCAGTCGCTGCTCTTGCTGTCTCGGTCCAGCTCTTCCCTGCCCACAGCCCTCCTCTCCTGGGGCACCTCCTGGCTCCCAGCTGCTGCTCACCCCTCACTTCAGCCTTGTCCTTAACCTCCCAGTGCCTGCTTTCCATGCTGCTGATCCCTTATCTCCTTAAGCAATTACTTCTCCTGGAGGGCTGTCCCCTAACACAGACACCACTGCTAGCTTGGGGCTGAATTCCAACTTCTGCCATGGTGGGGACCATTGCCACCTGTTTAACCTCAGCACAGCACCAGTTCTTGGTGATCCACGGCTCTTTGTGTCAGAAGCACCACTATCTAGCTTCTCTTTGTTATAATTTATTTTTTTTTACAAAATAGTACGGCTCATTGGAGGGCACGTATAAAAAAAGAGTGGGTGGTGGTGTGGTCTTTCCATTTCCAGCACAGGGAAGACCCTGTAGCCAGCTCTGCATCTGGTTCAGCCACACCCTCTAATCACCATTTCTGCATACACCCTTGATCCCCTCTATTATAAAATGCCAGACTACTGTCCACGATTCCATTGCTGTTGCTTCTCTGACACATTCACACAGGCTCTCTCAGCTGTGGGAGGGAAGAACAAAGCATTTTTATTTTTTTTTTCGGGGGAAATTGATGGGAGTGAGCAAAGAAAAATTATCTGCATATCATCTGTTGCCCCACTCAAATACATGTTTATCCAATAATAATAATTATAAATGTGTAGGGTGCCTAGGGAGCTGCACAGCTGGAACTGGACTGTTAAATCAGCACAAAATGGAGAACACAAAAACCAACTAAAATATTAAAAAGCTAGAACAAAGCAGCAGCACTGTTTATAGTAAAAGCAGAACCCCAGCACATTAGTTATGCTTTCCATGCTAAAGGATGCTTTGCTCTGCTAAAGCTTGTACCCTCTTTTTTTCCCAGCTGACCTTTCCATAGTTTGTGATCAGGGAGAAAGACCACTGCCTTGGGCTTTGGAAGAGATGATGGTGAAGGAGGTATTGGTGAAAAAGGGGGAAAAGATGATAATAAAGAAACCCAAACTACATCTTTACAGTAGCTTAAATGTAAGAGGAGGCAGGAGATAGATGCTCACTAGTGAAGAGTCCCTGAAGAGGCTCTTTGGGCGACAGCTACATGGTAGGTTCAGAACAAAAGTGTGTCTTTACATCTTTTAGGATAATTCCATGTTTTGTATGTATTCCTGTGGCCTCTGGTAGTGATGATTTACTTAATCAACTATTAAAACATTCTGTTACAACTTAGAAGCTGATTTATAGACACAGCAGATGGCACATTTCCTAATTTACATCTTGAGAACTATGGTTTCGTAAAGGAGAGTATTTTTGTATAAACTTTATCCTCTTGATGTATGAACTTGAGAAATCCTGACTTGACTTAGTTTTTGGGGGGATGATTTTTTTTTTTTTTTTAATGGATGGGAGTTGGTCTTTTTGTGTCTATTTGTTTGAGGTTTTTTTTTTCTTAGTTATGTTGGGTTTTCTAGGACTTTTAATATAATAGTCATTTAATGAATATCCAGGATTGTGGCTGCTCTCCAGACTGAAAGTGCCTGCACTTTTTTTTGACTCATCTCCAGAAACATATTTTAAGGATAGACTTCTATGCCATTGGGCAGAAGTGATTGGTTTCTTGTTAATAGAAAGTGGCATGGGTTTGGTTTGGGTTTTTTGTTTGTTTGTTTTGTTTTTTTTTTGTTGGGTTTGGGTTTTTTGTTGTTTGGTTTTATTTTTTGTCTTTTTTAATATATATATTTTCCTTATTCTTATTTTGCATAATCCAGTGGATTTGCCTTAACTGGCTGGCAGGAAAGCAGAACCAATTGATGGGGGAGGAGGAGGGGACACTGCATCTGCTGCCATCAGTCTTCAAGGAACAGAAAAATAGCTTTAGTATGAGACAAAAGCACATTTTATTTTTTCACGTAAAAGGTCATCCTGCATCTTTACTCATTTTAAAACACGTCTGGTGATAATGTTTCTATAGAGAATGTACAGTTCTTGGGTGTCGGTTGTTGGTGTGTGGGGTTTGAAGTGCTGGTTTTTCAGGGCAGTATCAATATGCTTCGGTAGGATTTGATCTGTCAGTGACATTTCTGTTGACAATAGTAAGGTGGATGTTTGGAACTGCAGCAAATGCCTGGGAGACCGGGCAGAAGCTTTCTTTGGGAGTGTGTATCAGAGTTTTCATACAGGGAATCATAAGAAAAATCTAAGTAGGAGCTGATATGATTCCAGTGGAGTGGAAAGATGGGGTCTTTGTTTTCACCAAGATCTGGAATGCGAGATGAAATAAAAAAATACAGCTGTAAATATAAAAGTTTGAAAACAATCAGGAAACAAGATCCTGCCTTTTGTCTTCCTCCAATAAATAGCTTTCTGTGCCAGGGAGAATGTCTGGGAAGAAGAAGTGTGCTGAGGGTGTGTCTGTCCAGAACTCCAGCTCCCAGGCATCTCCCAATGCTCAGAGCTCTGCTTTCATGGAGCTCAATGTCTCGGGCTTTATCAAAACACCCTCGTGTCCTGGAGGGGGGAAAAAAAACCAAAAAGAGCCACCAGGCAACTAGACTTTGAGACATTAAAATCACAGAATCAAATTTGAAGGTCAGCTCCTTGCTGGCTCTTGCTTCTTTTGTTTGGGAAAACACATTAGCGTGGTTTAAAGCCTTTGGGGATGCAAAGGGATGTAAATGAGGTGGGTTTGGCGGCAGTGCCATTATGGCCTTTCAGCTCCTGGGGTTGCAGCTGCTCATTAGGAACCTTCCCTTTTGAAGTTACCCAAGAGCCAAATGGCAGGAGAGGAGTTCAGCCCTCGGAGAGGTGCTGTGTGTCTCAGCATCTCTGCTAAATACCACCAGGAGATTTGTCAGTTTACAATATAGGTGCCTAAAGAAAGTGGAATTGATAGAAATGAAGGATAAACTAGAGATTAAAATATTTTTCCTCCACTTAGTTTGAGTCTTAAAGCTTCCACTCTACATGTCTAAGCTGGTGATGAGATGGGAGATAATTGTTATCCTTACAGTGAATCATACCTGGAGCTCCCAAGGATAAATGAAAGAAAAGAATGTCACAAAACACATTGAGGTGTATGAGGGTAGGTAATGATGTGTTTGGAAAGGACCAAGGCTACCCAAGAGCTTCCATTACAGCATTTTTTGGACCTCAGTATGAGCTTTGGCAGTGGGCATTGCTTTTATTTTGCAGCAAGCAGATATGTAGTAGAGGTGCTGTGGCAAACCTATGGTTTGGACAAATCTAGAACAGCAATAGCCTGAGTCCTGCTAACTTCAGATCTTCAGGCAGCTGCTGCTGGAATAGCCAGCAATGGAAGTTTTATTCTAAGCAAGTGCAAATTGCTTCAAGATACCAAAGGCCTTCTCTGAGGGAGCAGCAGCTCTGTGGGGTATATTCACATCTCATAGCTGGATGAACTGCCCAGGTCCCCAAGCCATCACACTGACAAAGTGAGTAATTGGTAAGGACATCCAGGAATCATGTAGAGCTGCATACCTGCAGCAGGAGGAAGGGAGCCGTGTTACATTTGAAGAAAATGAGATGCCCCAAGATCAGTGTATCTCAACTTCACATTCAGAGCGAGGGGCCTCAGATTTAAAAATAAGGGGGAGAGGGGTTTTCATCTTAAGTCCATAATTCACTTTTTCTCCAATGCAGATTCTGTGTTACTTCCCTGTCCAGATAACCAAGGTGCTAAAGATCTGCAAGGCTCTGACTGTCCACAGAAAGCAGCAATGAACTTGGCATCAGTTGGTTGAAGTCAGATCACAGAGGGACCCAAAACCAGGGAATAGCAGAAACTACTCCTGCAGCTATTTCTGCCAGCAATGGCAGGGATGAAGCCCTATATCTGTAAATCTGATACAAATTTAGGCTAGAGACAGTAATGTAATTTGTGTCCTAGCTGGTCCCTTAGCTATCTACATCCTAGATCTTATGGTAAGACAGCTTCAGAGGTGGGCAGGGTGTGTTATGAAAACTGGGAGCTGCCTGACTTACTACAGACTTGGTAGAATGATGTGGAAAGTAATTTGGAAATTTCTTGAGATGGTTAATTTCTTGGAATAGAGAGACCATTTGATTTATTTTGACTTAAAGCAAGTATTTGTCCTTATCAGTTTATTGTTTGCCAGGAGAAAATATAAAGAAACTCCTGGCTGTTTTAAGTGTTCCAGAATTATCAGTGTCGCAGTATCTTGAATAAAAATATTTTGAAATGAAAGATCCTTTCCATAGAAGAGTCCTGGCTGAGCTGTACATAGAAAGTGTAGTTGACCAGGTAATAGGTTATAGAAAATAACGATGAAAATTTTATACAGTGGAAACAGTCAGTGTCCCTATATCTGAGTGGGCTTTTCTGGATGCTTATGTGTTGAACTTCTTGTCTCAAATGCAACTTTCTAAAAATAAAACTATGAATGTTACTGGAACTGCAGTATATTACTACAGCTGTTGGTTAATTGCCGCAGAAATTAATTTGTAATATTAAAGAAAAGATAGTTTGCAACAAGACACCTAGGTATTTTTTAAAATTAGAAAATGCAGGTTTTTGTAGGGGGTTTCAAATGCAATCTGTTAAACAAGAAGATTGATGTGCATTAAGGCTTCAAAAATTTAAATCCTGTTTTTTTGCAGTGCCTTCATAGCCAGGATAATCACGGCTGCATTTAAATATGATACAAAAGATGAGCAGCCAATTTGGTGTTGTTTACACAACACTGGCAAATTGGTCTTAATGTGTGGTATTATTGCATAATCTTATGTTTAAAATAAACAGGGGAAATAATTGAAGAAACCTCAGAATTTGGAAATGCTTGTTGGTGGTTCTTCACATCCCACTAAAAAGCCGTCTGTCTTTGCATATTAATCACTCTTTCAAAGGAAGTTTGCCTTATTTGCATTGTGCATGCACTGAGGAGTCCCATAGTGTGCCTGAGGAGAGGAAAAAAAAAAAAAAAAAAAGAGGAGGGAATTGGAATTGTTGTTCTCAAAAGGGTTTTTATTCCATTCAAGTGGAAAGGCTGAATGCAGGAGAATTAGCGCAGTGTTTTGTGGAAGAACAGTCCCATTTGGGCAGAGGGTTTCATGGGGAGCAGTCCTGGCTTGTAAGGAGTCTGAGCACTGGGGTAGGGTTAGGAGGGGACTGACTCATCATGGGCTGATGTCATCTACAGGATGCAAGATGCTTGTGATTAAATGTACAAATACTCTGTGGATTATTGAGCAATTAGGGTGGAAAATGAAATATTGGTGAAACGCTCAAGGTTTGCCTTTTGTGAATCCAGTGGCCAAGACTCCACTCCTTGGTACCTTTGGAGAACGTGTGGCAGAGGTAAAGATGGTAACATTTTGGAGGGTTTTGCACTCCCAGTGTGTCTTAGGCCTGCATCACCCCTCTGCTAATGTGGTTTTGTGTTGCTTCACCTGTTCCTTTGGAGCAATGTGAGGTGATGCTAAAGGTCTGGCTGCCTTTCCTGTTCTGGCTGCAGAGCCAGGAAAAATGAGCTTTGCTGTTACCTTGACATCAGCCATCCTTGGATAAGCAAGGAAGCTGCCTGACAATTTCAAAAAATCTCCGATTTTTTTTCCCATATTTTGAAACTTGAATTTTTGGGGTGGAGGTAGAGATGTTTCAATGAGTGATAGCTCTCAAATTATTTTATTTTCCTAAGTGAGAAGATGTACAGAAAAAAAAGGTGTGTGTGTGTGAATAGTAGACCATAGTGGGAATTTTATTTTGAAAGGAGCTGTGGCACAATGGATGGGAGTACTGCCCTGCAAAGCCAGCCTATGATTTCTGGTGCTTATGAGGAGCATTACCAACAGCTTCTGTTGTAAGTACCAGTGAAACCTAAGCCTGTGGTGGTGTTTCTCCTGAAGATGGAGAAATAAAGGCATCTGTTGGAGGAAGAAACTGCACTCCATACAACTGATATAATCACTGTACTTCCCAAATCCAAAGACGTTATCAGATGCTTGTGTTTAGTCAATATATTGAGCTCTGCTGTTTACTAAAGCCCTTGTTATATATCAGATAGTTTCCTATTAATGTGAAATTCACAAAGTTCCAAGGAAAGTAAGCTAAAGCAGTAGGAGGTTCAGAAGCAGCTGTCCTCTGAGCAGAAAAATCTTGTCTTCATGAGCTGGACTTGAAAAAGTCCTTCCAGAAGTCAGGAATGGGAACGGAGCTTTTGGGTGGGTTTATTGTTGCCATCTGGAATACAAAATGGTAGCATTTGCCTTAACAGAGTTTGCTGTGGTTCAGGAGGAATTTCTGGGTAAAGCTGGTGAAGCTATTAGTGCAAGAGGACAGGAAGAGCATTCTTCTGATAATCTTTCACAGGTTTTTGTATTCTAGTGAGAACAGTTGGTTTGTGACACTTGTGCCAGTCCATATGTCCTAGGGTAGAAATGGAAATTTTTTCATAATGTATCAAAGCTTTATCTGCATGGCCTTGTGGTTACATTTACAGTCAGAAGGAAAAAAACCTAAAGCCATCTATGCGATACGTTTTTCATTACTTTCCACATTTATTTTCTTCATGTGTTTAGATAAAGCACATTGCACTTCCAGTGCTCAGAGGTTAAGTGTAGTACCAAATAATATATACAACTGATGTTGAGGTTCCATTTCCATCTGTGATGCATTTTAATGATAGCTGTCATTGAATTGTAGTGCAAGCTGTGGCATTGTTATGATAAAACAGTGCCCTCAGCACAGTGCACTCCTGTGTCTTCTTTGAAAGCCTTACAACCCTTTTTACAACATCTCTCTAGCTGTGGCTATAAATAACAATTTTCTATGTGCTTAAAACTTCCATTCTTTGCAGTTCAGGATCTAGCATGCAAAATGCATGCTCGCAGTGTTGGCTAATTACAATTTTTCATGAATTTAATTTTGTGCTTTTGAATATCCTAATACTGAGAGCACCAGTCATCAGACACTTGTGTGTACTGTTTGAGAAAAGTATAATCAACAGCTGCTTGTCCAAGTAATTTATTAAATTATTATAAGCCTGCAAAATTCTAAAGAACAGACTACTGTAACCAGATTTCAATTGTAGTGTTTTCAAAAGATAATCTCTTAGAAGTATAACATGCTTTTAGGGGCTGTGACCAAATATACAGAATTAGTACTCCCCTAAATCCTTAGGAGGTTAATCTCTTAATGATCTGTGGGATGCAACTTGAAGGTGTTTGGCATTTATTATATTCTCCCTAGTGGCTCCTATACATTAGGAAAAGGCCCAGGTACATTAGAATGCTATTGAGAAAATAAAATGCAAATATGTGTTTATTATGAACACTTATTCTGCAAGAACCAAGAGATTTCTTGTGGGTTTTGTTGTGGAAGGGCTTTGGCCAGTCAACTCTGTAATTTTATTATTTCTTTTATTGCTCTCTAAAATTAGTATTTTGTCAAATTCTTCATTTGTACAATCAAATTTAGAGTAGTTTGTACTTCATGGACAGAAATAATGCCAAGAATGGAGGGCTACAGTGCATGCTTGTGTTTGTATTTAGGAAAATATTGTAATTTTCTGCTTCAAGCTAGCATGAATGTTAGCTCCAGATTAGGGCTGTAGTGTGAAATGTTTCTCTTTAGTAGAACAAAAGTTATTTCATAGAAGCACTTGAAAATGGGTATGTCTGCTGGGAGGATGCTGCTTTTAGTGTAGGTTTATTGGTCATGCTCTTGTTCAGTTTGCTTTTGCTTAATGGGTGCCAGTGCTGAGGAGGTGAGTCCTGCCCTGGGATGCACTCAGCAGAATGACTGGGAAAGGCTCTGGCTGGAAATCTGCAAGTTGGCCAAAGACTTTGCTTTTCAATCAGTGGGAATTCCAGTGGGATGAAAGTTGTGGAAATCTTTATTACACATGCTGAAGAAAAGAAGGATATAATTGAAAGAGGAAAAAAAGTGGCCTTATGAGAGAGGCTTATTTTTTTTCCTGCATAGGACTTGCCTTACTACTCACAGAATTCCTCCCATCTGTTGTTTCCAGTAGTGATTTGTTGTGCATGGTTACATGGGGAAAATTTATATATACAGTGATATTTTTCTTGCTCTCAGGTCCTTTAAATGGTAGTACTTAGTCCAACATTTTGTGGTGCTTGACACACATTTTCCTCTGTTGCAGGAATGAAAATCCTCTTCTTATTACCACTGAACATCATCAAGTAATGCATTAAAAAAAAACCCTCACACCTGTCTGATTTATTTTTATTCAGATTCTCTGCCAGAAGGGAATTTGCAGTGCATTGAAGTGTCTTAATTGTCCCCCTTTTATTTAAATAGACATTTTCTGTAGCGGTTACGTTTCCATTATTTTGCTAAATAGACACTGAATATTCAAGTTAAAAGGGTGTTTTTTTATGCTTGGAGGCAAAGCTATTGAGACAATATCTGAAGTATGTTTATTTTGTATTTTTCCTGTAGTTTGTGCATAATCACAGAGCAAACACACTTGAAATATTTCTTGTTTTTTTCAATTACAGTGGGGTGTGTCTGCTTATACAATGTCAGAAGCAAACATTTTAGATACAAGCTTCTTTTGTGCTTGCATCATCTTATTCTTCAAATTAAAACTTGTGGTAAATGCAAGAATTCTAATGTCCTGAAAATAGCAATAAATGAAAGCAGTCACCTTTGTTTTCCCATGTACACCTCCATTTCTGATATTCTGTCTGTTTGGGTCACTGTGTTTTGTAAATGTTAATCTGCAAAGGAATCAGACTGTGCTGATCATCTACAGAGGGAAGTCCTCATGTATTCTGATTTCAAAACTTATTTTGGTTAAAATAAAGAGTCTGTATCTGGAGAATACATGTTTTATGAGAATGGATCTAGATTTAAAGGATGTCATAAGCCAAATGTGTACCAGGCCCCTGCAATCTGTGAAGATCAGGTTCTACTGTGGGCAGTGTCTGGAGAATGGTTTGTGCCATTTTCAGAAGCCTTTGGGTATTCCTGGGAGCTGTTTCTCATGAAGCTAAATTGGTACATACAAGCAAGACCTGAGATTAAAATAGCAGATCCCACACTAACTTATTTTGTGTATTAATGCACTGTGTTATTTCTGTATTTCTGCAATGTCTTTGGTGGGGAAATGCAGCTGTCATTTCTTATTTACTGGGACATAAAGAAATACCTGCAGAGAATACAAAATAAAGAACGAAGATCCTTTTCTTAGCAGGTAAAGATTGCAGTGAGTAGTGGGACCAGAAGAGTTGAGGTGAAGTGGTGAGTGAAAGCAGTGCTGCTGATTCCCTTGGAATGTAGCACTTTAAATGGATTAGAACTAAAAATACCTCGGTCAGATCTGGCATCAGATCCAGAAGTCTCTCTGCATTTACATACTCAGTGTAAATTTAAAAAGATTTCCTCACTTGAGGTAGATGATAGCATTTTCAAAACTGCTGGAAAAGACAGTTATAAATTGATGCAATATTTATTTCCATTATAGCAAACATTTTTGGCCCATACTTACTGTAACTGTTAGAATTCATCTAATGATGTATTTCTGCTGATGTTGAACAGGTATTGGTCTTCATTTGTTGCTGCTTCAGATTTCTACAGCTTGAGGAAGACCTACGTCCATGCTGTATTGGTGTATTTGATTAGCTGCTTCAGGGAAGGTCTTTTGAGTTGTTTCTGCTTTTATTTAATTCAGATGTTAATACAGGTCAATAAATTAAAGGTTTCAGAAAAAGAAAAGTATGGTTTGAAAGCTCTGGTCCAGGTGGAGATTTTGAACTCCACTAGGTGGCACCAATTTATTGTTCTGCTAATAAAGTTGCTTTCTCTGGAAAAACCTTCAAAGGCAGTTTGTGAATAATGGTTGATGGTTTTTACTTTCAGAACAGGAAGCATAAAGAAGGTGCTGGTCAGTAATACTCATCTATTTATCTTGTCTATACATATCCTTCATGACCTTGGGCTTTTTGAAGTGCAGAAATGAACTGGTATTTTGGATAGTATAGACAAATCATAAGCTAATTATTAAAATATTTATGCAGTTATTTCTTTTGACGTTATCTTCCCAATTTTAGCTTTTTTTTAATCCTATTTGCTTAAACATTCTCTGCTGAGCTGAGGTGGATTATGATCATGCAAGTACCCGATGTGGCTAGCATCAAACTTATTTCGATGTGCTAGTGCTGACAGACATTGAATATGACATGAGCATATTTTATTCCAGCACTGAGGGTAGAAATGGCTGTGACAGATTCTTCTTTTTAAGTTGATACACAAGGAGTTCTCAACATAGATTCTCTGTGTTGTGCTGAGCCAAGCTCTATGAGCACTGTGCAAAGCTGACAGCCTAATCAGAGGAGCTGGACTGCTGTGTTCCCTCACCAGCCTTGAAAATGTTATTCTGAGAAGGACGTTTGGAATAGTCTTTGACTGCGTTAACACTCAACCATTTTTGCCGTCCTGAAAAGAAATTTCCTTTTGCAGCTGGTAGAATGTATAGCTGGGGCAGAGAATTTTGCATAAGGTGTAGGTGTTCTACTGGTTACAGTTGTGGCAGGGTAGAAAATGAGCAAGTTAGCTCACTATGGGTTGAGCAGGCAGTCACTTTACCTCTCTTTTCTTTTCTTTTCTTTTTTTTTTTTTTTTTTTTTTTTTCCAATTGTCTGTGCTATCAAATACTGTCTTTGATGGCATTGAAAATGCATGAGTCTCATGTGGACCTTGATTTCAAGCCAGTAGGGGAGATTTTTCAGATGCTGTATGAGAATAAATTTTGAATAAGGCTTTGTTCTACCAAACAGTACCTTATTTCTTCATCTAATCTTGTTTTCCATCAAGCTAAGGGGGAGCTATAAGCAATGCTGTAGTTTTGCCTTTGTTGATTTTAAAAAGCCCACCAGTTCTGGATTTAATCTGGTGCCATGCCAGAGAAATGGAGCTTCTCTTAGGATTTTTGTCTGAACTGAAGAGTTCTTGCTCTTGTGCTTGGAGAGAACATATACAGGTCCAGCTCCAGTTTCCTCACTCCATAAGGGGAAGGCTAAGAAATGCCATTACCTCTGTCTTCCTGGCAAGTGATCTGTGAGCACCAAGTGGTTTCCAAAGAAAAGTGGTTTCCCATTTTTGCTGTTGTCCATACCCACTTTCTGTCTGGCCTCTGCTTGAAGGGATGAAGTCTTCCAGGAGAACCTAGGGTTTCAGAGAACATCTGAGAGTGAATATCCAGCCACTTATCAGTGAATATCCAGCCACTTACCAGTGAATATCCAGCCATTTAGCAGTACTGTAGATGTTGGATGGTTTGTACCAGGAGGGTTCTGATCCTTCCTGGTTCAGTGTGGAACTTCCATGAGTTGCCCACTGAACCCAGGGCCTTGCTGTGTGTTGGGATGGGGCAAAGCATTTTCCCAGCAGCTGATGGCTTTCTCTCCTCCCATGATGGTTTTCCACAGTACTGAAAAAAAAAAACAAACCCAAAATAGTTTTCAGGATCTTGAATCTTAGTTCAGTGCCAGCCAGCTCTTTTCTTGAAGTTACTCATGAGGCAGGGCAAGGGCAGGTTGAAAAACCAAAAGACAAAGCTGGTAACTCTTCAAACCCTGTAAGGAGATGTTTTTAGGGGCAGAGGTTTAACCAGAGGAGACACTGCAGTGGAACTGAAATACATTTTTGTTTAGCTGGCAATCTGCCTGCAGGCATTTGTGGTTTAGGTACTCTGAAACAGTTTGATTTATGTATGGATGCTCTTTGTCTGGTTTAGGGTTTGTTGTGGTGGATTTTTTTCTCTTAAACTGTAGATTCACTGGTTAGTCTGGCTCATAATGCATAATTAAAGTTATTTTCCACTGAAGTACACTGCAGTCTGCACAGGCTCCTTCCAGTAAAATTGACAGTGTTTTGAAAAAATATTTCCCCCCCTTGATGCTATTAATTTTTAAATACATTTGTATGCTTTGAGAATTTAACCCTTTGAGGAAGCAGTTGATGTGTTATGGCTTTGAATTTTATGCTTGTCCCAGTGGTGCAGTTTTCATTTTTAGTGGATCTGTGGTTTAAGGACACAAGGATTTTCCTTTGAATTAAAATGGCACATGGGTAAATGCTGTAAAAATGTCACAATGCAGTGTTTTCAGACAATATGTAAAATGTTTGAGCTGAAAACATGTTAATTGTTTGAATCCTGTTTAGACACACCTTTCCAAAGATTTTACAGAATTTGTGGGAAGTTGTTGCATCAGTAGATTTCCTAGTGAAATTTTCCACTGCCATTTTTTTTCCTCTTTTTCACAGTTTCTGTCTTGTTTGCTGCACATATTTTTAGCAATTGGAAGTTTTGATTTTGCCATTCAAGGGATGGCTGGCTACATGGGTTGTTAATAACTCATACCAAGGGTGGGGAATAGTCCCTGTCTGCTCTCTGAGGACTGGATCCCTGCTGTTCCTTGGACACAGCACAAATCTCATTGTCAATTAGCCTAAAAAAGGGGAATTTACTGAAGCGTATCTGGGTCTGTTTGATTTGTTCTGTTGGGATAATCAATCAGGAGTGACAAGAGAGGAGGTAGGGACATGGGCAGGGCAGGGGGTGAGCAGGCAGACCATGAGTACAAGGTCTGTTCTCCAGAACAGAAGGTGGAATAGTAATTTATTATCTGACACTCTTTGAAAACATATGGAAAATACCGTGCTTATAAATTTCCAAGGGAAATAATTTTGGAAGCACTCTTTGCATATGTCCTTCCCTCCTTTTTTGCATACCTGGGAAATGTGGAACAGTTCAGTCCTTCGTTGTTCTTGAAAACAAAGTTGAATGGTGGTGAGCTGAGTCCTGAGGGTGAGCTGGAGAGCATGGTTGAGAAGTCTGCAGACAATCCAACATGAATCTGCTAAATAGATTGAAAAAGTGTGAATAAAACAGGAATGGCTGAGAACTACAGTGAATTCTGGGAGCTATGCGTAATTCTCATAGTACAATTTGCTTTTTTCTTTTTTTTTTCTTGATACAAGGCAGTAGCAAGAAGCTCTGTCCTGGAGCCATTGTGTCCATTTACAGTAATTCCACATTTCTGTACTGCATCATGGTTTGGTTTTACTTGTTCATGGCATTTTTCAAGGTGACTTAATTTAGCCTTCATTCGTGTATTAGTTTCAAGTTGTCACAAAAGTAAAATACAATTTTGAAAGTTTACTTATTTCTTTTTTTTTTTTTCCTTTAGTCAGTGTAAATGACAGTTAATTTTCATGCTCTACAAATGAAAAGCAACTGCTACTGGATTTAAGCTAGTGGTATAGCAGTGTGAGGTGATTACAGCACAACTCAAGTGGGATTTCAGGGATGGATTCTGGGCATTTCCGTGGTGGTGTAAGCATCAGAGGAAGCCAAGTGTCTGGGCTTTGTAATATGTTCATCAGCCCCTCCCAGAAAATGATTTTACTAAAAAAATTATTCTGATTAAAAACTGCAAATCACTCCCTATATTTACCTGGTCATTAACTTTTTTTTTTTAATTGTTTTTTTGTGGTAATTGCAGCTCATTATCTCTGTTCTGATGAAGTAATGGAGTAGGATGTCCCAGGAGGCACTGGCTGATAACAAAATCACCTTCCAAGTTCTCATTCAGAAACAGGCCTCCTGTGTGCATTTTATAATGAGCTTACACAACAAAGATGTATTGTCCTTTACACAAACAATTGTTAGTTTGTACTATTTTGGAACTCTCTGATTGGACAGAATTTTAATTGTCTTTTTTTTTTTTTTAAATACTGGCTTTTCTTCAATAGATACAAAAGGGAAATCATTAAAATTCTTATTTAATTTTTTGTGCATTAGTGATATGATGCTGCCATCACATTGTTTGTTAGAGAAAATATTTGAAACACTTTCAAGAAAGCACATTCAAAGCAATAAAAACAAGAGATGTCCATGGCATGATGTTTGACCCAGCAGTTCTGCAGGCAGGGCTGTGCTTACACACTTAGCAGCCTGGTTTGATTTCACTGGTGTAAGACCTGGAAGGCACCTGGAGCCAGGTGAACCAGGGATATCTTTTGGTGTAGCTACAGGAACACAGTTCCCATCAGCTGAATATCCATGCCTACAGCTTTTGTTTCTGTAGAGCCAATTTTGTCCTTAATTGTAATGGGAGGCATTTTTCAAATATTCAGTTGGCAAGCTTTGATTTTTATTTTTTATTTATTTATTCATTTTTCTGTTACAAATCTTAAGTAGACACAATCTGCCTACAGCTCAGATTTGCCGAGTCGTCTAACTTATGCACCAGATATTTTCCCCGTTATTCTATGGCATCCTGGTTGCATATGCATTAAACAGAAGAATGTGTCCACAGATGTTAAGCCAGGGGTCCAAATTTCTTCCGTATTTTGAGCTTATTTTTCTCTCTTTCTGTGCAGACACCTGTCCTTGTTCCTAGGGAGTGGCAGTGGTGAGCAAGTCTTCAGCAGGAGCTGAGTGGTCTCTGGTAGTACCACTGACCTGGGTTGCTTGGGTTTAGTTTCTTGTTTAAATTTCTCATTAACTGTTGTATTAAATAATGGTATATTGAGAAAATCCATCCTGTTTGTCCAGTTTAGCAGTTTAGATACAGGAGAGGCCAGAGCTTTGGCATGCTGCTCTATGACCTGTGTATATCTTGTCTTTGGGGTGCAGTGATATTCCCACTTTTGTAGCCTTACTCTAGTGGCTGTTACCCCGTGAGTGAGGACAACCTCTGATACAAACTCTGAATTAGTACAGAATACTTTCAGTTGGATGGCATTTGTGTTTAAGACTTTCAGACTTGCTGTTTATGTCAGAATTTAAGCAATTTTGTCCTTGGACATGAAGTCCCAGCCATTGCTGTATTTAGCCTGAGGATTGTTGAAGAGGTTGTAGGTTTTCTACAACTTAGGTTGTAGAAAAATTCTAGTCCTGAACTCTACTGCTCCTGAAATACTCCCTTTATGGTACTTCAGTGTCTTATTTGGCTGTTTTTACAGGTAATGTTTTTCTCTGCAGTTTAAACAGAATGTACAGCTCAGGGCAGCCCCATGTGAGTGATGATGCCTGCTGGAAAGTTACTTCAAAAACTCATGATGTGTCTTTTTAGGAATTCTCTCTCTAAAATCTGGCAAACAATTCCATGCTGTTTATAAGTGTGGGCCTGGATTTATAATGTGGTGACTATTGGGGGTCCTCAAATTCTGATTTCAGATGCACCTCCTCACCCCCAAGACACCTTCAGTCTCTTGTGTAACTACAGCCTTGGTGTAAAAAAAAAAATCTAATTATATATTTCCCCCCTAAGGGGTAAATATATTTTTTGAGTTATCAATGATCTCATTCACATAGTTTGGAAATCTTCAAATAAGAGCAACCTAGAAGTTCTTCATGTTACACTTCTCACATGATGTGAGTGTCAGCATGTGCCCAGATATATGGGAAATAATTGTATCTGTGATTGTTATATCCATTAACATTGGGATGTTCTCTTCATGTAAAATGGTATTAGCTGTGCTGAGGCTTTTGTACACTGCTTCTGAATGCATTGGCTAATCAGTTCATTTAAAGAAAATCACAACTCTGCAAAGCATTAGAAAACTTAATTATTTCTATGTGTATTTTGAGCTTCCTAATTATTTTGGTTATAACTTGACTGGCCCTAAGGATGATAGTATTTGCCAGACTGTCAGGAAGCTGTTGGAATGGCATGGGTGAAAGAATGAAACCAACCTAACAGTGACAGCTCCTACTGCAGCCCAGGGAAAATAACTGAGAATAATATGTTGAAGCTTAAGAAACTCAACATTATTGAATTGAAAGTGGTGATATGTAAAAACATCAGTCAAAGGAAAAAAGTGAACAACATGTAATCATTTAAGAAAAAAAAAAAAAAGAATTACTGCTTCCAGCTTTTCACTGAGTGGTCTTGGTGTGAAAGCAATATAGTCTGAAATTTTATTAAATGTTTAATAAAGAAAAGACAAAAAAAGCTGTTAAGACCTATTATTCTTCTCTAGGAGATGTGGCTGGGTACCTTACTGATATGCTTATAAAAACAATCCTTTGTCTAGCAGCTGTGAAGTATTCAAAAAACCCCAAGTATCTTCCTGCAGTGTTATTCAGTCCTAAGGCACCTTTCCCCAGCATCTTCAGGAACTGTGCCAAGGATCTGATCCTGAAAGGTGCTGAGCATCATGTACTGCTGCTCTCCTTATTTTGCATCAGTGGTATTAAGTAATCTACAGTGGCTGCTCTTGAAAGACAGGCTCTGCAAGATAACTTCTTAAAGGTGTGAAAATACATTACTGCCTCAGTCTGGGTTGATTTACTGGGATACAAAGCAGTAACTTCATTTTGTTACATCTGAATTGCTGTGGCTAGGCAGGCAGTTCAGTTTTCCTGTATCTGGCAGCAGCAGGCTCAAGGTGTCTTGTCTTGGATGATTAAAGTGTGGTTTAAAAAAAAATAATACAAATATATATAACGGGAAACAACCTGCAAAGAATGTCTTCAGTGTCAGTGTAGAAGCTGGATTCCATTCTGGCACTTGGTGCATTCTGGGCATCCATTCTGTATTCTGCAAAGTCTGATGTTGGAATACAAACATTGTTCCTATGGGCATTACGTATGTTGTTTTTCTCTGTCATTTGCTATCTTTTTGCTGTTGTTAGCCATAGCTTCTCTGTGCCTCTGTCTATGAAAGGCAGTTGGAAGCTGTATGTGGATTCATCTGTGTGTTTGTCCACTGATCTAAAGCATATGTGACGAGGTGGAAGATATTAAGAAAGCTGTGTTGATACAAAATCATTCCTTTAGATGATAATTTGTCTTAATTTCACATTATTTTATGTTTGCTATTCATATCCTGGCAGAAGCTCTGGAGAACTGGCATCCAGACAGAGATTTGTGGATTCGAGCTCAATCATTTCTCCCGAAGGATTAAGCTTGTACAGTGAAATTATTACCATCTTCTTATTTGTTTCTCCAACTTCAGGTGCTTCAAAACTCTTTGGAGATCTAATTACCCCTCAGGCTGGAGGCAAAACCTAGGACAGTTTGTTTTACAGTATGTGAATTTCAGGGAACTGGCTTGGTCCTCTGGAAAGGCTGTTAAATAACCTCCCCACTCTGGAACGTGAAGTCAATGGCCAGGTTTTTGGCTTGTCTGCCTTGCAGTTGTGGAAGCTTTGCTAAAGGAAGTATTATCTTACATGTGCACAGATGATATGAAACGAACATTAAAACACTGTTCAGTGCAGATGCCCTCTTACAGAAGTGACATTTCTTCTGCAAGCAAAACTATCGGATGCTGCCAAAGAGCAGAAAAACGGAAATAATGAGATGCCAGCAGCACAAGCTGTGCAGCAATCCTTTCAGCTGCCTACCCACAAAGCACTTCCAGAAAAAGTTAGAGCCAAATCTTAACTTGGCAGCAGTTGCCCGATTTTCACTTTTATTTTTTAAAAAAAAAATTATTTTAAATCATCAACTCCTATAGAAAACCTCTGACTAAATTTCCTTGGTCTAAGACTTGTCAAAACTGTGCACTTCAGATCATTTCCTTCTGATGTGAGCAGCTTGGAAACAAGTGAGGTTTTTAATTGTGGGTAAGGTTTTGTTAGTGCTGTGATTTTCCTAACAATGTGATGATAATGGATTTTTCCATGAGTGGCAAAGCCAGTCCTCATATATCTTTATTGAACATCAGTCCAAAGGGTAGTGGTGAAGGCATTGGGAAATACAGTTCTACTAAAATAACTGACAGAAGTTGATGGCTTTGCTCTAATTAATGGAATGGGGAGGTGAGTGAGCCCACAAGAGTGGGGAAACCCCTTCCACTTGTGATCTGGGAAGGAGCACTGCTGCATTTTGGTTTTAAAATCTTCCAAGGAGACTGCAGAAGTGTCTTGAGACCTCTCAGAGCCTTAGGTTCCTGTAGCTGGAGGAAGAGCTGACTCTCCCAGTTTTTCCTGCTGAAAGGCACATTCCTGAGTGATGAGATGGGCATGCAGGCTGATGTTCCTTGGAACCATTATTTTTCTCCTGTTTTCTCTGTTCCTTGCCTGGCTGCTCTATGCATTCTCAAGGGAGGGAGCTGGAGACATAATCCTGGAAAGAGTTCCTTTGTTCCAAGGTGCTGGGGAGCTGTAGCCTTGCTTTGATGTACCCCAGAGAAATGTGTAAATTGTTGTTTTAAAGTGATGGGTGTAGAAACAAAGTAACCATTGACCTTTGAAAGGAGAAAGGATTCTCTTGTCCGAACAGAAGGGATCTGTTTGCAGTGGGATAATTCAAGTGTTTGGTATTCTGATTCATTTTTACTTGCTATAGATGATGCTCTGTGTGTCTATGGGAATACTCATGGGGTTTTAATGTATTTAAAAGGCTTTCTTACCACGCCACTTGAGTTGCTGGTTTGGTTTTTTTGTTTTTAATTTATCCCTCCCCCCGCCCCCCCCTGCCCCTTACTTCATTTAGCACTGTGCACAAGGTATTTTCTTTCTTTTATAATGGGTATAGTATCAGTATCATTAGTTGGGCATGTCATAGAAATACGATGTCAGTGTAATACAAAGAAAAAGGCTGTTTCCTTGTTCTTTGAAGCTTCCATAGCTTAAGTGAAGGATTTGAGTAGAAGCCTGTGCCTCATGGTGCCACAGAATGAACAAGAGAGCTGCTGGTAGTTACATGACAATTCTCTTTACAGAAACAATGGAAATATTTAATATTTAACAATATGGAAAAATAAATAAATTAGTGACAACTCTTGTCCCAAAATGTGTTTGAGCTGTTTGACTTGTCCTTGGTTTCCTTCTTCCCAGAAAATATTTTTTTTTCCTCCCAAGATATGTGTAACATTTTTTTTATAGAATATGATGTCTTTGTATATTAAGTGCTTTGGTGTTGCAAAAAATATTGGAACTGAGTCAGTGTCTGTGTTGAATTAGGTCTTCTGCATTGATCACTGGCTAAGAGGCGAGAGGAAATGTGTTTGTGGGATTTTTTTGTCACACCTTTTTTTGTTGCTGCAGATCTCTGGCACTGGTGTCTTTTTGTATCTTGGAAGGAACATAGCTGCCAGAAATGATAAGAGGACCCTTGACACATGGTGTTGGGTACCTTCCTGCATTCTTTGTGCACGTGAGAGAAGCATTGCGTCAGTTGGCTTTCTTATTTTTAAAAAAGTCTGGGAAGAAGTCTGGAAGGATCTTGAAGTCATTTTGCCTGATGCCAAAAAATATTGTTTAAGTGGTTGTTCTTTCTACTGCTAAAGTTGGATATAATCATAGAAAATTGCCGAGCCATGAAAATAAGGCTGAGGTTTTTCTCTTAGTTGTGTTTTATCTTGTGGCAAAATGTTTTCTCGTGTCTGCTGGTTTTAACAGTGCTAGCTCACAGCCCTTTGAATAGCTGCTTTAAATTTCTATGACACTAGTCACTAATACCCAGTGACTTTGATGCAAGTAGATTTTATTTTTACTGATGACCTGTCAGAAATGCAGCAAGATTTAGGTTTTGTGTGCTCATTTCCATAACGAAGGAAATGGCAGTGTCTAAACCTGTTCAGATGTTGTTATCAGAGAAGGTTGGTCAGATACAATCTGTTCTTAAAGTGTGAAATGGTACAGTGCAATATGGAGGAGCTGAATGTTTTAAGGAGCTATGGGGTGGTGTTTATACACAGGGAGGCTCTGTGCATAGTGGAGGTATTTCAGCTTTCTGCATTTATACAGGTGTTTATCTTCACTTCCTATTATTTTAAAGGCAGATTTTGCTGCACTTAAGAATCAAATAATCCCAAAGAAATCTGTCTTTAACATATAGCAATTACTTAAATGGTGGATTTCCCATGGGCTGGTTCTGTTCATTTGAGAATGCAGGCAGAGTAAGGGGACAACTGTTTGCTTTTCACTTGCAGATTTGTATTGGTGAGTCAGGTCTGCTCAGTCAGCCTTTTGTTTCCTTGGGAACTGGATACCTCCCTAACCTGATTCCCACTTACACTGGGAAGTCCAGGTCTTCCCTCCATGTCTTGTTCCCTTCCTCCTACAGACAAGTGGCAATGGGAGTCTTAAAAATTGAGTGCAGCATCACTGGGTGTCTGAGTGCTTGCTTGGCTGGAAGTTGCCATCTCTGCTCCTGTCCATTGGATAAGGTTATTCCATGACCTCAACCCTTTCTTTGGCTTTGTGAAATTTGCTATGAGTGAATTGATTCCATTTGGAAGATTAGTTTCTGTAACTGCATATTGCTTTTCATTAAAATTTCATGGGGCTTTTATTTAACATGCATTCTAGACTTGTTTGTATAGGAGCTGTTGAAAGTAAAGTGGATTAGACCATTTAAGCCATGTATAAACCATTCCCTGTGGACTTCTGAAAGACTATTCCCTACCATATGTCTGGTCATAATTTTTTTTCTGACTGTCTGTCCAGCTCTCCCCCCCTCTCTCTGATTGCTCACAAGGAACAGGATTTTTTCATTTTCTGTAAAATAAATTGGTACTCTTTTCATTTCACGATAACAAACTTGTTCCAGATCTCTCTAAACTTGTTCCAGATCTCTCTCTAGCATACTTAGCAGTTGAGTTTCCATTTTGCTTCTTACAGAATGCACAGTTTTGGGTCTGGGGTTATGGCAGTTCTGGTTCTGTTGTTTACAGGAGCTGACACAGATTTCTTCATTGTTCTCATCTGACTCTGGGGAGGTGTTTCTTAGTTTGGAGATAGAAGTTTGTTCAGTAATTCCTCCTCTGTGCTGGGTCTGTACAGTAAGAGTCTCTTGTGCAGGCTGGTTCTGGCTGCTCACTGTTTGTTCTGATTGATCCAGGAGACCAACCCCACATTTCCCATTTACTTCTATTTCCTCCAAGTTGGAAGTGACTTAAAGCTTGGATTATAGTTCTTGCTTTTTCTAAAAGTCTTGTCGTGCTTTTTCAGACATAGACCCAGGACTCCATGGCACTGAGTTTGCTTCTGGTGTGAATCTGACCAGCTAGGGATTCTGGAAATTTGCAATACTTTATTAGGATGACAGCAAAGTTTTACTTCATAGTACAGGTAAAACATTGCTCTGCATACATTGATCTATATTACAATACAAAGCAGTCTTCCTTTGTCTATACTGAGTAAAAACCATTAATAATATTTACAACCTCAGACAGGGACTCAGAGCTGTTTATAACAAATACATTTAATGTCTGTTGTTGGTATTTCAGAATTAAACTTCAGAATGCTTCTTTCTGAGTTAACCTCTTCAAAGGCTGATTTGATAATGAGAATGGAGTCATTCTTATGACGTGGAGCTGTTGGTAATGGAACACAAGTATCCTGGCTCACTGTTTATGGCCTGTGCTCTAACTTTGCCACAGCAGGATGATGAATGTGGAAGTGGTCTTCCCTCATGATTGCAAGGAACATCACAGCATTTCAGTAAGAAAGCATACAATTCTTCATTCCAGATCTGGAGCTAGGGTGCCACTTAGCTGTTCTGTTACAATGCATGAATGCAGTTTAGTAATAACAGCAGCAGATACTATGGCCTTTTCCTTAATAAGGGCTCTGCTCTGTAACTTTTCAGGTGGAGATATCCACTCTATGCAATCTGGCAATGATTTACTGCTGAGAAAAGGCCCTTTGTACATCTGAGGTGCTGATAAAAGACTTAGATGCACTTTTACCCCTGAACTGTCATTTTTTTCTGATCCTTGAGCGAGCAGGGAAATGGTAGAAATTCAGAAGCTTGCTACTTGTCTTCTGCAGGTGCTTCATTTTTAATGGAGCAAACATTTGTTTATGGGATGAGTGTAAGGGCTTGGAATTCAGTCCTGGAGCAGCAGGCAGTTACAGTGGCTTAAGGGCTAAAGGTTTCCTGGAGGCATAGAGTTCACAGCTGGGAAATATTGCTGTACTAAGAGCTAACCCTGGTATTACAGGGCTACCTGGTAAAGGCTGAAGGACAGCTGAGAACATCCTTTTTATCTGCCTTGCAGTCTGAGCTGGCTGCTAACCATCTGAGCTTATGCTGCAAGGTTTGGCTGCTGCCTGCCATCTGAGCGAGCTCTCTTCTCCCTTGGGAAGAAGCACAGATGATGTGCCCATGGAATACAAGTTCAGCTACTTTATTCCCACGTGATTTAATGACCAGTCACATCATGTGCTGATAACCATTCCATTTATAACACAGAACAATGCAGGCTCGGCTTGGGAGGGTGTAATTAATGTGGGATTCAGTTTTAGAAAACTGCTGCATCCATTCTGAACATCTTTAATTATAGACTCCAACATGGTGTGTCAAAGAACCGAGTATTTAATTTCTTATTAGAAATGTTCCCATTCCTAAGCAAATATTCATTATTAGAGAAGAAGAGAGAAAAAAGCTGTCAGATGTGAGATCCACTTTGGAATACTGCAGTGGAAACAGAGCACATTGCTGTCCTTCCTGGTGAGAATTCCTGATAGGAGTAAAGCCCAGATCCCTTCTGCATGCAGCATAATGATTGGGAAGGAGAATGTTTTCTCCTCTCAGCCTCTGGCATCAATGGACTGTAAATAAATAAATAAATAGTAAATTATAAATAAATAGTGGGCTGTACACTGGTTATTTTAACGGTCTATCCACCTATTTCTGATGGGGAATTTTGCTGTGGGGTTTTAAATAATTTCTTTCAGCTCCTTTCTCATGCCCCTGGCTTTTTTGATTCTTTTAGCCTGAAAGCTCTTTTCAAGACTGTTTCAGTGGGTGTGGTTCCCTGGTTCCCTGGACAATACAACACTAATTTCAGGGAAATTCCAGCCCTGGTGCATGGCTTAGCTTTTGGCCACATATGACCTTTCAGGATGTTCTCAATTAACTAATGGGAAGCTCAGGATCAAGTGTGGAGAGAGAAGTCCCTTTCCACAGCAGCTGTCTGAGGATCTTAGGTAGCATCCCCCAATTTACCCCTGACATTCACATAGAAATTTCTAATGTAGTCTTGCAGAGAGTAGCAGTTTGTATGAAAGACAAGATCTGTAGTGCTATAAAAACCATTGTAAAATATCAGTTCTGAGATGGTGGGTGGGAGGAGGCAGTAATTAGCAGCCAGAGGTGTTAGAGAAGTGCAGTGTGCAACTGTTGTTGTGGACTAAATGTGAGATTTATCTGGTGGAATAATGTGTCAAGAGTTTTTAGCCATATTGATCCGTATCATTCATGATCATATGATCTCCACGATTAAAAATAACAATTCTGGTCTCTGTTTTTGTTCTGCTTTCCCTATATTTTTGTGACTTCAAAGGTGTAGCAGGGCTCTTTGGATGAGCTGAAGTAGTGCAAATAAAATGGTTCCTTGTGTATGCTAATATGTTGTCAGTCCTATCTCTGCTTGATTTTCAGCTTCTTTACTCTTTGAAATGTGATAAAATAAGGCAAAGAACTCCAGAGGCATTTTTCATTCTAAACTTGCTTTCTCTTGGCTTTCCAAACGTATTTATGCACAGACCCCCATCCTACCAAAGGGCTCCTTCAGGGTCCCATGGTAGCCTAACATTCCCTTCTTTCACATGAAATTAGGGGTTTCCATTTACTGCAGTGACCAGAGGACTTTTTTGGGTCTCCTCTGGGGGCTTTACTTGTGCTGCCATTGCTGTGGACACAGCTCCCAGGGATGGGCAGTGGAGTTACCAGGTGGAATGAAAGGAGTGGAGATTTTTGCTTTGCCTGGTTGGTTTTCCTTTCCCCTGGATGCTGAACTCTTCTGATTTTCATGGCGTGGAAGGGCCCAGTCAGCATTAGAGATGTGTGGACAGACTCTGCACTTACAGCCGTCACAATTTTCTGCTCAGCATCCTCAGGAAACACTAATGGCCCTTGCTGTTGTTTTAAGAAGTTTTTTCCACTGGGATCTTCAGTGTGATGCTCCCTTCACCAATGCAGCATTACTGTTGCATTGCTTTGTCATCTCCTGTCTCTTTCCTCCTCTTATTTTTATCTGTCCTTGTCTGTTGTCCTTCAGTTCACCAGAAACAAAACATCCTCTGTGGCCGTAAACTCAGCGTGCCAAATAGTTTGAATAACTGTAGCTCTCCAAGAGTGGATGTGAAACATAAAAGCGACAGTAAATTCCTTTTAATGCCATCCTATAAAACCAAGAATTCCTGGTTCAATAATTGGGGCAGTAGAATGGTTGGCCTCCTTGTTTGATGCAATCATTAGCTTGCTTGGCTTGGTTCACAGTCTACTTACATTATGTATTTAACTCTGCAGCCAGTAATTTAGTGTTAATGATGCTGCATTCATTAACATCCCAATGAGACTTCTTTTCTTTTTCATGCTTTTCTTCATAGGGCAAATCATTCAGGTGCCTGAGCCTGGCTTCCCACGTGCTAGCATGGAGCATGGGTGGGTTTTACTGCTTTTGTTGGGCTCTGTGAAGGGAAGGGACCTGGAAGCAAGTTGGTTGCAATGCCTGTGGCTGCAGTTTGCATTAATGCTTCTGATACACACAAGTGGAAAAGTAATTGGGTGTTACAGGGTTAGGAATGCTTGTTAGCATTAGTCTTAAGAAGATTCCATGAAAGTTTTTTATTATTATTTTCAGCCATATTTCCTTTTTGTCTTGGAGATGAAAGAGCATAAATCATACACCAGAGTAAAGAAAGGGAAAAATAAGTTATCTGTGGATGTTAAAAACAATTGGACTTGACTAAGCAGGTTGAATCTGGGGCCTCACAGCAGTTCTAAATCACAGGGGAGAGATCTTGAGAGAAAGTAAGGCAGCAGCTTGGCTTTTGTAGCACATGTGGTTGGCCCAGGCTGTTCCCTTTCAGATCACAAGTGTATTGTCTGTTACATCTCACTGGTGTCTGCTCTGGCAGGCAGGAAATTTCCAGGGGCACCCCCAAAGCTCTGTTTTACCTCTGCAATAGTACTTGGGCAGGGGCATGCAGCGTGAGTGGGCTCCAAGGTTTAGGTCAGTAATTTATGTAATTTGGGTATGTTATGTATACTACACACCGAGACGGGCAAGTATGGTTTGATTTTAGGATCAAACCCTGTTCTTTTTTCAGAGAAGCGGGGATCCTGCTGGCATTGGACATCTTGTGTGCCCCTGGCTAAGCACTGCTAGCCAGACACCAGCTGGCTGAGCTGCCCAAGCTCTGCCATCCCCATGCAGAGCAGGATTTATCTGCCTCCCCCTGGCTCTCACTTCAGTGTCCCAGAGAGGTCCCTATGGAAATCCAGGCTAGCAGCTGTCCCCAGGGACCTCAGAGCAGTGTGTAAAGCACTGACCATTGTCTGGAAGTCAGCTTCTGCTCTGCCCCTGAGCTGAGCTGGCAGGGCAGCCTATTACATCTGTTACTATCCCAGATCCTTCATTCTTTAGGATCTCTTTCAGAATGTGGCATCTGTAGGGATGCGTGCAGCCCAGATGCTTGCTGCCTCATCTGAGGAGCCACAGTGACCTCCATGTCAGAGCAGAATTTGCCATGTACAGACTGATTTTTTTGAAGGGCTGAGGAATGGGCATTGGGGTCACATCTGCTGCTTCCTGAGCTCAAGGAGGGAAGGAGTTTGTGTCATACATTTGCATGTTTTCCCTGTGGGTACAGGAAAGAAGGCTTCAAAACCAAAAATACCTCTTGAAAATGAAGAGTTAGTGACCAAGTTCTAATTTCCTGATAGGAAAACTACCCCAGTTCTCCCAGGGAAATAAAAGGCATTTTGTTGGTTTGTGGGGTATACAAAGGAGTGCTTGGACTCCCTCAGTGGTATCTAGAGAGCAGACAAAGGGTCTCACCTGCATTTATGATCATAGCAAAAAAATTCATAAGTAGATAGAGCAGTGAATGTAGTGCTATAGTTCCACCTGGTTGTTTTTTGAGTTTTGTTTTTGCTTTTTATTTTTGGTTGGTTGGTTGGTTTTGTTGTTGTTGGGTCTTTCTGTTTGTTTGTTTTAAAAATTTTTTTTGAATATTGCAAATGTAGGTATGTTTCCAGTTTCTGAAAAAAACCTGATGTCCAAGATAAGGCCACTGTGGAGAGTGTACTTGCTAATGACATGAGGTATGAAAATCACTGCTGCTTTACTTTTATGCCTTAGAAACTTGTGTTTGTGGATAGGCTTCTTAATGGATTGACCCAATCAGAACAGAAGCAATTTAGGATTAGTGGACATGTTTTTCTTTCCTGTCAAATGACTCTTGGGTAAGAACAGTTTATTATTTTAATTCCTTGATCTGCCTTGTCTTCTAGCTTCTTGCAGACTGTACTGGCTGGTTTTCCCTGTGATTTTTGGGGAGGGGAGAGTCATCTGCCACATGTTTCTAGAATTTAATTGTGGAATACAGAAATACACTGTGGCTCAAAATAAACCCATCCATGGCTCTTGACACTGGAAGAAAGCTTTCCAGACCCACTGTGGTCTTCATTACAGCAAAGAAAGCAGTTGTTAGTGGCAGGAGAAATTTATTCAGGAGATTGCTATTTCTGCAATGTCAGAGTTGTGCAGCTGTGTAGAGGGACTTGATAATATGCTAGCCAGGGCCCCCATCTGTTTCCAATAAAACATGTAGGGGAAAAAATGCAAAAGTGTCAGGAAAGAGCAGTTGTGCAGTGCAGATTGGGAGGTAAGTCCTAGCAGTTGTCTGCTGCCAGGTTTCCCTCCCTTTCTATCCATATCTTTGTAATGAGAAGTGAGCATCTACGTTTTCTTCTCCCCTTCTTTTTTTCTAAGAATAGGTGTTATTATTTATGCTTTGAATGCTGTCTGAAAAATGAGCTGGAGGGAAGTGCATTGCATAGCTGTGGTCCTGAGCAGCCAAGCTGCAATGGATCTCATTAGGCCCATGCAACACTCACAGTGTTCAATCCTGTTCCTACAAATAAATTATAAAGGTTGGTTGTCTGCTTCTTCTTGGAATGCCTGGTCAGAAGATGCACTCTAGCAGGGCAGGTGGAAGTTTTACTGAAATGCTTTCTCCTCTACAGAAATGAAGGGGTGTAATGTAAGGCAGAAAAAAAATGAGATTATTTTAGGAAGAATTTGAAACTCAGTTTGCTTTGCTTTCATTTGAAAGTCACAGAGTGCAGGCAGCAGTACCTGCTGTAACTTTTTTCAGTTTCTCTAGCTTTGTAACACAAAATCCATAACGTAACTGATTAACTGTAGTGAAACCAGTCAAAGGTGGGGTGAGAGACACTTGAGCCAAAGATTTTATGGATCCCCATATCTTACATAGAAATTTTTAAACCATTCTGATGGGATTTGGCATCTCAAACTGTTGTTTTTAGTGGGTGCAAATGAATATTACTTTTCCCTGATACTGAATTAACTTTGGTGTCAGCCCTTCATTCCATGAGGGCCTCTTGAGACAGTGGGAGAGGGAAAAATGGGAACAGAAAGTCCTTCTTTCATGGCTATTAACCTTCTGTTATCTGTCTGAGTTCCAGTGGGAAGTGTGCTTGTCCCTGCCTGCAGTGATACTGCCTGGGTGTGTGCTTGTAATGGTCAGAATGTCTTTATATTTGGACTCCCAGGAGCTGGATGCTTTCCAGTCTGTTCCCATCCTGAGCTTTGGTGGGTTTGGGTTTGTTGGTTTGGTTGGTTTTGCCATGCAAGGATTTGGTATAGGACCACGTTAAGATCTTGGTATATGAAGTGTTATGTGAACACAGGATAAAAGTAACAGGTGATGTTTTTACAAAACTTAATTTCTGTTGGAGCAAAAGATGACAGGGTTGGAAAGGATTGAGAAGTGAAAAGAATAAGGAATGGAAGAGGTGGAAACAGCCTGGAAGTTGGACAGTCTCCTTGAGAGATCAGAAGGGCATTCTAGCACCTGTCCTCAAATGGCACAGTCCAAATGAAATACTGGTGACATTGTCATTTTGCCATTTAGGTAAAAGAAGTTTTTAAACTGCAGTCCCGTGCCGTTCAGCAGCAGTGAATTTAGGATGTAGAATCCCAAGTTTCATGAGATAAAGCCTAACGGGCAGAACCTTCCCTACTGGAACAGGTGACTTTGGGAACAGAGAGTGCTTCAGTGGTGTTTCAGCAGAAGGAGCAGTCCAGGCCTTGTGCCAGATGGGAATTTACAGATGGAACGAATGAAACCCTGCTGTACAGAGGTGAAAGCAGCTGCTGCTGATTGCATGGCATTAACACTGAGTGAAACCCAGGAGTCCACCCAAGGGAGAACTCCATATGCTTTAAGTGCTATACAGCTTTACACCATGCAGATATTTAGGGAAATGGTTTGCTGACTTGACTTGGAGTCTGTGTCACCCAACTCTGATCCTGGTTTTGCAAGGACTTGGGAGTATGGTGGTAGAATTGTGAATGGGGTCACTTTGTCATACAGGCAGCAAGTCAGTGCAGCTGCAGTGTCTGCATCTGAGGAATGGCTGACTTGTAGGCACAAGGAAATTAGGTTTTAAGGAACTAGGGATGTGCTTGGGACTCCAGCCACAAGGGGAAAAAAAAAAAAAAGGCAGAAAAAAAGCTTCTGCATTTGGAAAGCAGAAGCAGCCATTTGTGAAACTGATGTTAAGTGTTCTCTCAGATGAAGTGTTTGCTCCTTCTAATAACCAAGAGTATGTGCAGCTTTTTATTTGTTGCTGCCTTTTGGCTCCCCACCCCTCCTTTGATGCAGAAGCACACAGGTCATTGCTGACTGCAGCCCAGGAACCAAATTCAGGTACCCTTGTGCATTAGAGCCAGCCACAGTGAGCACAGGTAAGGCACAGTTAAGATGCTGTGGCTGAACCAAGCCATTCCTGACTGAGTTTGCCTTTCTCCCTTCTTAGGAGGAGGTGAGCATAGTGGTTGGTTGTAACCTGAAAAGCTATGCAACCCAGGAAAATTGGCAGGAGCCTTGGTTTTCATGGGCGGTGACAGGGGATTCTGTCAGGTGCTTGGTGGGGAGGGGCTGGGGATGTCTGAACACATGTTTTCCTCTCCAGGCAAATCTTTTTTCTTGCTATGCATTATTGGCACTGATGTTTTTGTAATAGTTTTCTGCCAAGTCTCTGAAAACCTGTTCCTTATGCCTGGCATGTAACAAAAATACATCACAGGAGAAACAAAACAGCAAATTGTGGTGCTAAGGTAGGTGAGTTGAATTCTGATCTGTTGTCTTGGAACACTGTACATTCCATGCTCTAGAGGCAAGTGTTCCTGTGTCTCTTTTTAGGATCTTGCAACATCCTCTGAATTGGAAAAGGACACTCATCGTGGTGCTAGGCTCTCATTTTAAAGCAGAAAAGTCCCGACACATTTAATTAGAGTTATTTGCAAGCTCTGAGAAGTGCATCATACAGCTGCTACAGTAAGCATGAGGGGTGAAAAGTAATAAATATTTATTATTTATAATAATTTATAATAAAAATTTATAATGTATAATATTTAATATTTATTTATGAGCATGAGAAATATTTATTGTAGTTCAAAAGGAACCAGTCCCTCCAGCACAAGGGTGGGAGGTGACAAGTGGGCTGCATTGTGCATTGTGACAGTGATGGTTGGGTTTTTTATTTGTTTATTTTTTCCCTAGCATCTCAGTAGCAGATTGAATGAATGGGGACTTGGAATGTTCATGTTTCTGAATTTGTTGCCACTAAGGAACTTCTGGGGCATTGTTCATCCCATCAAGGTTTTTTTTCTACAACCTTTCTGGCTCCTTTCTGGCCTCACCTTACCCCGGAGTCTTCCTCAGCCTCATTCTGCCTTCATTCCAGGGATGTTTGCTGTTCCTGTGCCATGGGATCCACACTCCCTCTCGTGGTTTGCTCAGGATGGTGCTGGGTAGGACCGGGAACCCTTCTGGTTCTGTAGCAGTGCTGAAAGCATTCACCCAGCCTGCTGCTAGATCTTTCTTTGTGTGTTTTAAAATGCAAAGCTATTAAGTAATTGCATTTAACATTTACTACTCATTCAAACAAATGAGTAGATTTTTTTTTTCTTTAATTTCTCCTCTGAAGGAAATTGATTAAGTATTTTCTTGGGTTTATGGTAAAATTATTTCCGGTGTCCAGAATAAAATGGTTTTTATATGCTATATATTCAGAAACATATGCTATCTGTTTCTGAAAACTTTTCTGAAGGGGTTGCTGTTTGTCCTCACTGAAGGATTTCTTGTGTGCATGCAGAGAAGGCACTCACACCCAGGGATTCTCCCCCAGGGATTCTCCCTGAGCCAGCTCCTGCATTAACTTCCCAGTTAATCTTAGACATTGTAGAGAAGTGAGTGAAATAGATTCCCTGCAGAAATGTCATCGGTTGCTGCTTGGACATAGAAATGTATAGCTATGATAATAGAGCTAAGTCAGAACAATAAAAGACTGGACTGTACTATGCTGCTTTTGATTTGGGGTCAGATAGATTGGTTTCAGTGTTCAAAACCAAAGAGCAACCAGGTTGTAGCTCTGTGTGCTGCTCGGCAAATGTGCTGTGGTACTTCAGGGTGAAATGTTCAAGCTGTAGTTAAGCAGTCTTTGCAGCCTTCTCCACAGACTCTGTTGGCTCTCAGACATTCTTACAGAATTTATTTTGTTAGTAAACTGAGAAGCCCCAGTGTGTGCAGAGAGTGACTCCAGAACTCTGAGATTTCTATCTTTTCCACTGATGCAATTATTTTACTTGTTCCCTATCAGATTTATTTGCTCTGCTGGATGTAGCATAGGTCCTATTAGGGCAGTTTGCTTATGGAATAAATTTCATCTGCCTGTGTCCTTTGGAACTGGAATTGTTGAGGGCTGCCTTGCTCCATTTTTGGGTTCCAAAGCAGCAACCACAGAAACACTGGCATCCTCCTTGCTTTAGCATTGGTGGAGCCCAAACTTTGCTCTTCTCCTCCAATGAAAGAGAGGTGAGGAGACTGAAGTGTAGGACCACGCTGAATCTTTATGGGAATGTAAAAGAAAAGAATAAAGCTCTTGTGAGGGTAAGATGAATTTTTTTAATCCCTTGTCATTGTGAAATAAAGAGAATGCAATTTAGTGCTAACTGCTGCTGTTGTAGCTTCCAGAGCAGATTGGTAATGGGAATTATTGATCACCTCTGCCAACTTTATTGTATCCATTTAGTTTTTATGTAGTACATCATCCTTAAAGCTTATAGAGACACCCTGTTATACCCTTCAACTATGTAGTCTCTGGAAGGCCATTTTACACTTTCCTGCTCCACAGTCTTTTTGTCTGAAATGGATGCAAGTGTTGGATGGGTAGAGACAGAGCTGTGTTAATTTTTGCTTAATTTTGCTGGAGATTATTTGCATGGCTGCAGATCTGGATAAGGTTAGGAAATGTAGCACTGGGTGTTTTGGGTTTGTGGTTTTGGTTTGGGTTTTGGTGTGGCTTTTGTTTGGTTTTTTTTAGCTGAGAAAGAAAAAATTAGCTTTTTAAAATGGTGCTGAAAGGCAGGATATTGTGTCAGGGAGATTCAGATACTTACACATCTCACTGTTCCCTTGGGACTTCTTACAGTAAAGAACTATTAACAAAGATAACAGTGATTGCAAAAGGAGCTTTAATGGTAGATTTTGCAATTTTTAATTGTGGCAATACAAGGTACTCAAGTTTATTCTTCCAGCAAGCGTCTACAGTAGTTACTTTGCATGGGGGTTTTTTTGGTTGGTTTCTGGGTTTTTTCCTATTTGTTTTGGTTTGGGGGGTTTTTTTTGTGTGTGTGTGTGTATGTTGTTTGTTTTTTGTGGGGTTTTTTGGTTTTTGTTTGTTTGGGGGATTTTGTTTTGCTTTTTTGTTTGTTTGGGGGATTTTGTTTTGTTTGTTTTGTTTGTTTTTTCCCAGTTTAAGGGTGTTTTCATTCTTGTACCCTAAGAAGACAGTGGTCTTTTTCCTTTTGCATTTTCTGTTCTGTTGCTGTGTAGCCTAGAGCAGTGGTGTTTTTCTTTTGCTGTTATTTCAGGCCCCGAAAAGCAGAAGGGTGTGTGGAAGGAGAGGGGTTCAGCAGGGAAAGCTCAGCCCAGAGCCCTTTACCCTGTCAGCACTGAAGTTAAGGCTTAGTTAGACCCTCAGGTTTCAGGGAAGAATGGAATTGGAAACATTCCTTTCAATATTCTGCAGTTGTGATTGGTCAAATGAATCATAAAGCTAAATCAATGTTGTGATTATTTTGTGTGTGTGTGTGTGTTTGGTGTTTTTTGGGGTGGTTTTTTTTTTTTGAACAAGAAAAAAAAATGTCTGTGTGTGCAGCAATCATGTCAAGATTTTGGAACCTGTTAGACCTCTTAGCAAAAATGATGCCACTGATAGATATCACTGCTTGTTAGAATTAAGGAAATTAATACAATAGAGCTTTAGAAGACAGATAAATAAGCCCAAGCCATTAGCAAATAGAGGTCAGGTAGAGTCTGTCCTTGGCTATACCTTATCCCAGGGATTAACCTTGCCTACTTCTATTTTAAAAGCTGGTGCTGACTATTGTTGGACACCACCTGACTCCCCCATATTGTGATAGGGACCAGAGGCCACAATTAGAGACCAGGAGACTTGTGCTAAGGGCTCTTCAGACTGCAAAAAAACCAACAGTCTCTACCCTAAAGAATTTACCTGCAATTCAGGTCTATATAGTCCCTGTCAAGAGCTGTGCCCTGTCATTAAACCTGAGCTGTCTTACATTTGCTGTGGTGAATTCTTGCCAGGTTTCCAGGAGACATCCTAGAACACAACAGATAAAGTATTTTCTCAGCTCCTGCCCACTTGGTTTCTGTTTATCCTGTCAGTCACAGCTGATGCTCTAAGACATGGGGAGATGGGAGGGCACATTGGGTCTGTAGCCTTTTTCTTTCTTCTTTGGGATCACCCCTTTTTGAGCTCCTTAGCTGTAAATGATGTCTAAATTTGAGCTTGTGTGAACTGTTCCTCTTCTAGATGTTGTAGTGCCTGAACGAGGAGGGCCACTGATTTATTGCCTGTAACTTGAAATTCCTCTGACAGCTACGGAGCTAAAATAGGAATGCAGCAGCAGAGAGGAGGCAATAAACAAACTCTTCCCACTCTTGCCTGAGGGCATTTTTTATTCTCTTCAACTGTGTTGAAGAGTTTTTCCATCACCAGGGGGATTTCATTGAGATACTCAGATAAGTGAGGCAGTCAGGTGCCAGCCCTGACCAAGATGGTGAGTGGTGCAGGAATGGAGAGAAGAACCTGCCACACTCTGTATTGATGACTGAATCCCAGCAAAGAGGAAAATTAGCACGAATGATCTCAGGCAGATAGCTGCTTGGGTTTCTGCAGAGCTGTTTGCTGACTGTGAAAGAATGGAATTAAATAATCATAAGTGGCAGGGCACTTTCTAATATTACTGTGAGCTGCAGATCAACAACAGCTTATGCGTAGGAGGTGGCATCAAGCAGTCCTTTTCCTGTCCTCTGGCTGGGCAGGAGGAAAGGCACTGACAGGGTGCACAGACTGCCACTGCTGTCTCAGGAATCTCCCAAATGTGCCTTGGAAATCACTGTCCTCAGCTGGAGGTGCTCAGCACCCCCCCTGTGTGCAGCATGCAGAGCTCCCTGCTTGTAGTGACCACAGCATGGGGGGAAGAGCATCCTCTCCTACACCAGCTGCACATCACCCCTGGACCACTGACCTCTGGTTGGGTGTTTTGTTGTTTGGTTGGTTGGTTTTGGGTTTTTTTTGTCAGATGCTTCTCCTCTAAATGTTGCTTTGGTCGTGACTTTCTCTTTGCATTTCACCATTTCACACCTACAGTAAGCTGCTGTTTGCTTCCTCTCTGAATTTTTCTGTCCCGATATTCCTCAAAGGTATCCCCAGTCCCCTCCAGTTCAGGGCAGAATTCCTGAGCAGTTGCCATGGTGATGGAGCAGGGGCTGGGGCTGCAGAGCAGCTGAGATCAAGCCCAGCTGCCTCCTCCTCCTCCTCCTCCTGAGCAGTCAGGGGATTTTAATAAAGTGACCATGTACAGGAGGCATGTCTTTGTCTTGTTAAGCTTTTGTTGCAGATTAAATCCTGAGGGCTTTCACCATAATCTGCTGAACTCACAAGCTTTACAAATCCTACCCTTACTCAGACATGAAACCCACTAGATAGTTTTTTTTTCCTGATCAGTTTTGTTTATTTCTGGAATTCAGCATGTGCTGTGGAGTTACATTAGGCAACTCTTACTAGAAATTAACAAAATTCTAAGTAGAGTCTTTATGAAGTGAATCTAAGGTTTGACCTTTAAAATCAGATTTATCCATATTGTGTTTTATTTGGCAAAGGGTGATGCCTTTTCTCTTCAGCTTCACTTGCATGTTGCAGAATGTAATCCAGAGGAAAAGCAGTGGGAACGTAAAACTGAAAGGTTGTGCTGTTGCTTCTAGATTTTAACTTTTAACTTGTAGTTCTTCCCACAACCTTGTAGAAATTCCATTTGTTTCTGGGTGTGAAAATGGTGTCAGCAGGCAGGGTGAGCTCTTCTGAAAACTTTGTGTTTATATCTGTACCTGAGTAGATGCTGAATCGTTCTCCATTCAGTTCTAGCTGCACATAATTGGGGCTGCCTTTAGACAGATAAAAACTTGATGCATAATTTATATTTGACAACCCTGATGCTGTAAGATAGCATAAGATAACCCCCAGGCCCCAGAAATTCCCCTTATTCTTCTGCACTGAGGCACTAAGCCAGGAGATGCTGCTGGTATTGTGTCAGTCAGGCTTCTGTCAGCCTGGTCTGTCACAGGGTGGGAGCAGATGGGAATCAGACAACTCAGACAGCTGGAAATCCAACTTGTCTTGCCTGTTATTTAGTGCTCTGTACTTAGTTTCTTCTCCCCTATCTCCCCCTCAAACCATAACTCGCTATATTTGACTTCTTTTTAAGACTATTCTTGAGAAGTCTACAAGATAGTAAGGTGAGTGTTTTGGAAAGTATTTTTTGGTTCTTTCTGTAAAAAGTCTTCTAAAGAGTCACAGCAGTCAAGTTCTGTGCCTGGGGATGCTTCTTGGGGCAGTAAGAAGTGGTCAGCCTCCTCTGAAAGAGTATGAGTGGCAGATTCTTACAAACAGCACTTCTGTTTGTATTCCAGTTGCAAGGCTCCAGGCATTTTTTTCCAGTCCTGCCTGCTGTGTTCATCAGAAGGGATGAGTCTGCTTTTCTTTCTCTTTTGCTGTGTTTCAGCTTGCTCCGGCCACAGTGACTCCCTCTAAAGATAAGATGCCCCATCAGTCTCCTTTACTGGACTATTGCTATAGTCATTGCACCAAGGCAGAGCAGCATCCCAAGTTTTTGGGGAATAGTTTAAACAAGCTTGAAGGTGCTGCAAACTGTACGGGTGCAGTTGATCCCAATAATTCTGTAACTGGTGGAATACAAGCTGGATTCTTGTCAAAGGTGTGGCAGAAGCGATGCTTTGTTTTGTGTTTGAAAGCGGTCAGTGTGTCTTGGATTTATGGTCTGTGTCCCTTTTAAGAAAGGTTCAGGTAGATTTTCCTCCGATTGAAAAAAAAAAAGTAAGCTGATCACATAGGTGATGAGTATTGTTGAGGAGATAAGGATGCTCTGTCAGAGGAGAGTGGAAAATTCTGCTGCTTCTCCTGCCTCTGCTTGAGATGTGCTTCCCTGAAGCTGGAGGGTTTGCATCTTTTCCAAAAGAAAGTGCAAAGATATGAAGTCTTCTTCTGGCAAGAGTCTCTCCAGACGTGTGGGGAGAGGGGCAGACTGCCTTGCTGTGAAGTCAGAGGGATTCAAGTCCTTTTTTAGTTCTGAGCTTCAATTCAGAACTTTGAGCGTCGGTGGCAAAGTGATGGAAGGGTTAAGCAGTACCAGTTTTACAAGACAGGAAGGTTAGGGAGGGGATGAACTCACATTTATCCTAGGGAGCCATTATGGATACAAGCCCATAGTAAATTTCCAGCACTGCAGATCTCTAGTGATGTGTATTTAGTGTTCAAGACGTTCCAGTTTCCTGGCCCCAGGTAGGTGCTGAGGAGCAGTGTGTGCATCAGCCCTCCTCTTCCTGATGGGGATGACTGCTTCACACTCTGCTTTACTGGAGTCCTTCTGAATTTAGATACAGAACCAATACCAGCAATTAACACACTTCCCTCTGCTTCAAGTGCCATGTTATTTACATGCCAGGTAAATCCTGTGTTAGCCTCAGGCTTAGCCCAGCAGGAAGACATCCTCCCTGCCTGCTACCAAAATCATGATTTAATTTGAGCTCATTTGGTTTTGTTGAAATGTAAAACTAATTATATTTGACTACAGATGAACAGGAAGTAGCATTAGCAGAGTTTTTCAAATCAATGGGGAGTTATTCAGCATCATTTGGGGGCTGGGGAACTTTGTAACCAGAGAAAAGATACGGGAGAGGGCAGAGCTATAAAAAGTGTTATTGTGTGATTATGAAGAGGCCTTTTAATGCAGTTATTATGTGATGCTAAAAAGGCCCTTATTGCTTGAAGTTGGAAGTGGAATACAAATAGGCTCACAGTGTCTATTAAATGAAGAGTGGAAAAAATAGTCTCCATTTTCATGAACTGCAAAGCAAAAATAACAATTAAGTAGTGATTAAAATCTGTGGCAGTGATGGGTTTGTTCGTTTGAACATATACTAACAATGTTTAGCAAGCAGGGGGCAATTGTTTGTCTAATTTAAGGCACAGTTCAATGTTAGGATGAAAGTTTTTATCCAGGTTATGGTGTCAGCAAATTGTTCTGCTGATAAAGGCTGGTTGAAACAATTGGGGTTGAATTCTCCTTGGTGTAAAATAAATATAGATGAGCGTGATGTGAATAATTCAGAGAAACATTTCTTCTCAGATAATTTGTGACTTCGAGAAGTTATCTCCAGTTTCCCTGACTGGAGGCTGCTGGACAAACACAGCTCAGCTCTTTTGTGTCTAATTTAATCACCAGGGGTATGCCTCCCAGCCCTTTGTGAACTCAGTTCATAGAAGAAAGCCTTAACATTGTTTGCAAACACTTTGAGAATGAAAACCAGGGCAGGTCCAGACTAGAGCAGACCCACAGCCTATGCAATCTGTTATCTTGGCTCTTACAGAGAATCCCCACCAGAAGAAAACACAAGAGACTGAAAAAAGCTCTCAAAAGTGCAGAAGAGGTCCAGTGGTGTATTCATAGAGTGTGTGGGGAAAAGAAAAAAAGAAAAAAAAAAAAAAAGAAAAAAAAAAAAAAAAAAAAAAAAAAAAAAAGGAAAGAAAGAAGAATTAATTTCTTTTGGATCTCAGTTAGCTCAAAGCCATTTTACCACTGTTTGCTAGGAATGCTTGGCTGAGTGGAAAGGAAGCTGATGAGTGGTCTGAATGCACTTTGTTGGGCTGCTCTGGGTTTCCAAGGCAGTGCTGTGGGGGAATGAAATCACAGTTTGATTGTGTTCCCAGCTGATATGAAGTACAGGGCTCAGAGGAGTGTCTTGGACAGGCTCAGAGGGGCTCAAGACTTTTATGTCCCCTTCTTCTGAAAGCCTCTTGGCTTTGAGGCAAGGCATCCAGGCATACCTGCAAATGTTAGCCAGAACTGGAACACACAGTACTCACAGCTCTGGTTTCAATTGAATCTTGGCTGGATTATCTGTTTATTGCTGTGTCCCAGTCTTTTGAGATGGAATACAAGCATTTATCAGTCTAGCCTGTTAAAATCTGGTAAGAATTAAACTGTGGCATGGACTTTGCACTATTATTATCCTTTGTGGAACCCCCTGGCTCCAATTAATTGCTTCCAGTTTGCTCACGAAGAGAAATGCATGGCAGAATGGTTCTTGGACAGAGAAATGTGCTCAGACACCTTTATCAGGAAATCCTACTACTTCTATCCTCCTTTTAGTGATGGCAGGCAGTGCTCCTTCAGTCTGTGGGTAGCTGTATATTTCATGTCAAACCTCACAGCCCATATGTCTGTTTTGCAGGTCCTGTAAGGAATGTTGCCATTGGCACACACAAATAGGTTTGCATTTCTGAAGCAGTGTGTGTTTCTTACAAACCCAGATGTGCTTGGCAGCTAAAACTAATGCCTCTGTGGTCTGGAGGTAAAATTAGCTTCTGGGAGAGAAGAGTTTTCATGCATTACAGCATGAAAACACAGAGGGTGACAGACAAAGCATTTGCAGTGAAGTTGCTGAGAAGCACTCTGGCTCCATGGGTTAGGGGAATAGCTCAAATAAGATGCTTGTTTTCTGCAAGATAATGCCTGCAGGTTTGAAATAAAACCTCTTCATTTTGGTCTCTTTAAATTCATGGCTGACCTGGACTTGTTAGGCCACAGAGCTGCTCCAGGATTAAGCTTTAGCTGGAGAAAAGCCAGAATCCAATTACATTTTCTGCCTAATAGGTCATAATTTATGCTATGAAGAATGCAGTGATGTTGCTGGGGGAAGGGTATTAGGCATGCTTAGATACGCATTTTGGAAGGCTAATTGTAAATGAAGATCCATGTGGGGAGGTGTGCTTCCCTTTCTCACTTCTGTAGGACTAATGTGTCATTCAAATCAGAGAATAAGGAGTCAGACTGGGCTGTACATAACAGAGGGCTTAGATCTGGTTAGCTTTCATCTTGGCTGTCTGACTTGCTTTGGCTTGATTGTTGGTTCTCCTGTTATTGTGCAAAGCCAGAACTGTTTTAATAAATTCAACATCTTTGATTTTTTGCTTTCGGTTTCTGGACACAATTCCAGCATGCTATGTTCCTTCTCTTTTGTCCATTAAATGTTAATCAGTTTCACTTTTGTTAATAAATGAGGAGAAAATGTTTGTTTGTTTGAGTAGTGAGAGTCCAAACGGAGACTCTTGGAGACCTGCTCAGAATGGTTCCTTAAGTTTGAAAGCTCATCTTTTAATTTAGATATCTAAATACAGATTCAAAAACTGAACTTAGTACTTCTGTTGTCAATGTTGGTCTTTTTTACTTTCTATGTGTAAATAAGAAGGCTTTTATGGAGGCAGTCAGAGAGTGAGCAGTACCACAAAGCTGAAATCTGATCTGGAGGAACTCAGAGGTGTATATTTGAGCCATTTAAGATCTCTTTTTAATACCTTTGCATTCATTCCATGCAGCAGAGAACTTTCCAGCATCCCAGAATATGACTCCAAATTCAAAGTTCAGATGTTGGAAATATTTGTAAAAGAAGAACAATTAAAAAGAGCCTATAGGAGTAGGTTGTTTAGTCCTTGCTGCACTGAATCTAATGAACCTTTAGCCCTTGGCTTCTTGTACTTGCAGTTAGCTTTGAGACTGGATTACATTAAAGTAATGTAGTTGAGAGAAATTAGTTTACCCAGAAATAAAATGGGCTGAATGCAGGAGCTGGAAGGACAACACTGAAAAGTACAAGGAAGGTGAGAGTGCCCCAGACAAGACCCATGTCCATGCTGCTTTCTCTTTCAGTGTAGTGAAGGTTTCAAGGTAAATCAGCCCTTTCTGTATCCTGCCATCTGGTTTTATAAAGGGCTGGAAGAAACTCAATGTTAATAAAGCCAAAACCACTCTCCCTGTGCTCTTCCATTGGATAAGTGGTGGAGCCAAGGGGATTGCAGAGCTGGCATTGTTTTGCTGCTCCTCTTGCCTGACCATCTCCTTGCACTTTTCTTCCCCAGCCTCTCTTCAGGTGGACATTGTTCCAAGCCAGGGGGAGATCAGCGTTGGAGAATCAAAGTTCTTCTTATGTCAAGGTGAGAGATGGCTTATGGCATTAGTTACCTCCATCTGGGTTTCCTTGGAAGGTCAAGCAGTGTGTTATCCCTGGGATAAAAGCCCCAGTGCTGGGTCTAGCTGCAAGAACTCTTCCTCTTTCTTTCTCATATGCCCTCATGGTTTATAAGACTGAGTAGCAAAGGCAACATTTGTTGTTTACTGAGAACAGTAAATGCATTCTCCCTTGAGAGCTGGAAGTAGAAAGCAGCTCCAGAAACATATTTTAAAATTAAAAACCAGGTTACTGAAGTGCTGTCTGTAAGCTTGAGTAATAGCCACACAGTGGCACCTTGTATCATTCCACAGCTCTGTGATCTTTTCAATTGATAATTAAACCTGATGTTTTTCCAAATTATTTCTCTAACCAGCAGCTAACAGCTATAATGGGAGTGCTAAGTGACTTGGGAGTTGTTACCTCTGCAACTAAGGATTTTAATGCTGCTAAAAACCTGCATTTCTTGTGACACAATTTACTGCTTCTGCCCCAGGCTGTTCTCCTGCACAGCGTGGTGCAGTGCTGACACAACCCCTCTGCCCCAAAACAGTTCCTATAGATTTATGGCATTTTTCCAAATTAGCACCCACATGTCCTCTCCAGAGGTTTTCCAGAAGGCTGCTGGCCTGCTTTCTGATGGGAGGAATTCGTATGTTGAAGCAGTGACATGATGACATCCAGAATCATGACAACAGAGCAAAGAGGTGCTATAGGGAGCTCTGGGAGCAGAAGGCACTGAGAGGACCATGCTCCCTCAGGAGGATGCTGGCTGGGACAAGTAACAAGGTTGTCTGATCCCAGAGTGCTTCACTGAAGGGTAATTTGTTAATGCCAATGTATTTAAAAATAAAATACTCTGAGCAAGTGACATTGTGAGAGTATTTACATTCAGAAGCCCTTGGGATCAATTAAGGCCCCTCCAACAATGGGAGTTTGTTCTAAATAGCAGAGCCACACTGGGAAATGCAGAGATGCTGCAAGAAGAAGCACTTCGGATTTACAGTCTCAGAATTCTGATTTACACTGCATGAAGCAGGAGGTTTAAGCTGGTCAGTGCCAGAACTGCTGCTAAAGCAGTGTCAATGTTTTGGTATGCAGAGTAGCCCGGGCTGCAAATACAGGTATTTATTGAAAGCATGATGGGGGTGAAGCAGGAAAAGATTTTTATCTTTCTGGCTGAGCTGTGTAGTGGAGGAACTGGGACATGGGAACCCAGGCTAGCTAGAAGGATACATGGGCTAAAACGTGTGTAGCTCCTTAGATTATAAAGCCAACCTGATGCCATTTTTGCAGGACAGCAGCTGCCCATTCACTGTGCTGTGAGAAATTTCTTTGCTTGCTTCTCAGGCAGCAGCAGCCCTTCCCCTGGCTCAATCTTCTGCATAGTGTTACTGCTCATGTTTATTCCCTCCGTGCAGGTTTGTTGGGAACTGACTTCAATTTGCTCTTTCCCTTGTTATTGTCTCCAGTGGCAGGAGAGGCCAAATACAAAGACATTTCCTGGTTTTCTCCGAATGGGGAGAAGCTGACACCCAACCAGCAGCGCATCTCCGTGGTGCGGAATGATGACTTCTCCTCCACCCTCACCATCTACAACGCCAACATTGATGATGCTGGCATCTACAGATGTGTGGTCAGCAGTGTGGAGGAGGGAGACTCCGAGGCCACCGTCAATGTGAAAATTTTCCGTAAGAGAGCGACTCCGAGGCTGTTTTCTGGGCTGCCTTGCTCGTGTATGAGGCAAGATTAGGGAGGCAACAATTTTACCTTCCTCAAAACAGGCTGGTTTCCAAGGGCAAGAAGGAGGGTGGGAAAAAAAGGGATGTTAGGAATATGCTGCTGTTTTCTTTCCCTGCAAAACGAAGAAAGTGGGAACTGGGACCTTGGCCCATCAGGGCACTAAGCAGCAAATCCACTGCTTAAATTCTTCCGAAAACAGGGGAGCAGGGTCAGATAAATAATCATCACAAATGCCTGGGAGGATTAAGCAGAGAGAGCAACTTTTGTGGATGACAGACATGCTGTAATACTCACCAAAGAGGATCACACATTCAGAAATGTTTCAATAAGCTATCAGGATGTTGTCCAGCAGAGCCATAATAGCAGCTCTTTCCCTTCTTGCTGGGAAGCTGTTCCAGGTTCATGTTTACCCTTTGCAGTGTGGACAAACCCTGAATTAGGTAGAATATTGATGTGGCTCCCTGATATATACCTAGGAGGCATGGCTGGATAGTAAGGCTCCTATGTTGCAGTGCAGCAAGTCAGACACAGCTTTATACTGCCCTTGGGAGCACAAGACTTTAGAGAACATGTCCTCTGGGGTTTTTTTTGCTTTTCACTGGCTTGAGTCAGAAGCATAGCTTGAAGTGTGCTGAGAAAGCTGCAGTGACTTTCTCCTTCCATTTTTTTCAGAAAAGCTGATGTTCAAGAATGCTCCCACTCCTCAGGAATTCAAGGAAGGTGATGATGCTGTGATTGTGTGTGATGTGGTCAGCTCACTGCCTCCTACCATCATCTGGAAGCACAAAGGCAGGGATGTTATCCTAAAAAAAGATGGTAAGGCACAAGAAGTGTCTTGGTGCTTGCCCATTCAAGTGTCAAATGTCCATATCCCCTTAGGGCTCCAGTCAGGCTCAGAGAGGGGGGCTCAGGGGATGTGGTCATAAGGGAGCAGAGAAGGAATTTGTACCTAACACTAGGACTGAGGATGTGAATGTAGTACCTGAAGGTGCTGTTTCCTGTGCTGCATTCCATAGAAATGGCCACCAAGCTTTGACACTGGCATAGGCCAAGAAATGCCAGGAAAAAAAATCAGGTAAAAGAAATGCCACGATGCAGAAAAGCTGCATGTGACACACTCCACTCATCCTAAGGAAAAGTGTTGAAAAGCTCCTTGCAAGAATCTCTCCCTTTCTTTTAAACTGCTGCAGACTCTCATGCCCAGAGGGCCATTTTACTGGCAGGGAGGGCTCAAGAGCCCAAGTCCAGCTGAGCATACATGGTTCAGCTGGGTTTCCCACGCTGCTAGTTGCAGACACAGGGGAACTGTTGTGAGATTTGAACTCTGCCACCCTTGGGCAAGAGAGGCAACTTTCAAACTGCTTATTGTCTGATACTAGTTAAATGTAAATGTGTTTGTGTGTGTCTATTTATCTGTTTCTCTGTGTGTGTAAAGCACTAGAGCAGTTTTCCTGCTACCCACGCCTGGTTTCTTTCTTGGCAATGTCAGATCCGGTTACAGCAGCATCTCCATTAAATGATGGGAAGGGGAATTTTATTACTCTCTGCCTTGTCTCCACCCAGGAAGGGCAGAGAGGAGAAAAACCTGTAGTGAGCTTTCCTGAAGATCCTTGGATGAACCTTCCTTTTGTCTTTTCTAGTTCGATTTATAGTCCTGTCCAACAACTACCTGCAGATTCGGGGAATCAAGAAAACAGATGAGGGGATGTACCGCTGTGAGGGCCGGATCCTGGCTCGTGGGGAGATCAACTTCAAAGATATTCAGGTCATCGTAAATGGTGAGCAGCTCAGTGTAAAGCAGGCAGAGGGGCAGGGTATGTAGCACCTGAACATAACCTAATGTTGTGTTAGATTCACACTCACAATTTCCCATCAGCTTGCTGATCTTCCTCTGTGTGCCAAATAAAATCTCTGTGCAACTGACTGGTAACCAGATGTTTATGGGCAAAGACCATGTGAAGAGAAACCTTAAATGTCTCATGACTTAAGAGTGAGGTAGTGGTCTTGTTGGGACTCCCAAGTGCTTTTCCCCAGTGATGTTTCTCTGTGCATCTCCCCACCTCCTGCCCTGCCATCCCTGTGCTGATTGCTTTGGAGACCTCGTGCATCAAACCTGTTGATTGAAACTTGCAGGTGATGGGATAAGGGTTTGAATTACTAGAAACAACTGTCTGTGTTGCAGAGATTGACAGTGAGCTTTCCAAGGCTCACTCTTGCTTACAGTTTCTGTCCTTTCTAACTAGAATGTGGATTGCTTCTCTTCTAGTACCTCCATCTGTGCGTGCCAGGCAGACGACTATGAATGCCACTGCCAACCTCAGCCAGTCTGTCACCTTAGCATGTGATGCTGATGGCTTTCCTGAGCCAACTGTGACGTGGACAAAGTAAGCTGCTGTGTGAAGTATCCTGATTGTGTGTGAGTATGGATGTTTTCACCAGGCTGAAGGGAAAGCAACATTTTAACTGGAATCGGAGTAATTAGTTCTTCTCACATGAAAAAGAATGGCCTCCTAGAGGAGTTGTGTTAAGCTTTTGCTGTGGGTTAACCCCAGAGGCAACTAAGCACCCCTCAGCCACTCAGTACAAATACCCCAAGTGGGATGGGGAAGAGAATCAGAAGGGTGAAATCCAAAAAATCATTGGTTGAATAAAGACAGTTTAATAGATAAAGCAGAATCTGTGCATGCAAGCAAAGCTACAAATGGAATTCATTCAGTGCTTCCCATTGGCAGGCAGGTCAGCTGTCCCAGCTGTATTTCCTCCCAAGCCACCATCACTGCTGTTTATAGCTCTTGCATACAAGCCATGCTGTATGCCAGGAGATGAAATATTCAGCTGCCAGGAGAGGGATTAGGAATAGACCAAAATGTCAGATTTGTAAGAAAAGGTGGTGGTCCCTCTCAACCTGAAGAGTTTCAGTGCACTAATGCAGTTCTAGCATTAACAATAAGTCTAAAACAAAGAGCCTTTGATTGCTTCTCCTTCCTAACACAGAGTGTGCTTTGTGCTCTGCAGGGATGGAGAGCCAATAGAACAGACTGATGATGATGAAAAATACAGTTTTAACTACGATGGCTCTGAGCTGATCATCAAGAAGGTGGATAAGAATGATGAAGCAGAATATATCTGCATTGCTGAGAACAAGGCTGGCGAGCAGGATGCCACCATTCATCTCAAAGTCTTTGGTAAAAATTCTCTTACTATCCTCCCTTTTCTAATCCAGTTGGCTATTGGTAGCTCACTAGTGCACCATGGAAGTCACCTGCTTACCCCAGCTGATGCCTGATGTGGCTCATGCAGAGCTGCTGCTTTCCCATGCAGTGCTGTGCACCTCTGCCAGCATGCCAGGCAAAAGAGATTCTGTCTGAAAAAGATGCCAACTCCATACTGCTTCCTCTGAGAAGAGAAGTTCAGTCCTGCATTGGAGATGATGTGGGATCCACATGCTACTAGAAATACCTTCCAGGCCCAGAGGACTGAATCCTAATCCAACCAGTGCTGCTATAAACAAGGCTTTAGCACTTCAGTGGGACTTGCTTATAACCTGGACAGGGAGATGAACACTACCCCACCACGATGTGAATGATCTCAAGCTTGCAGGAATGAATCAGCAGCTTTCCTACCTTCCATGTATCTGAGTATGTTAAAGAATATAATTCTCCCTGTCCCATCCCTGTGCAGCCACTTGACAAAGCTGATGATTTAAAAAGCTAATTTGGGGCAGAGAAAGTAGACAGTGAGACTCAGCTGATAATTCCAGGGATTGATCATTTGGAACTGTTCAATGGGTTCTACTTAAGGCATACCCTCTTCTAGATCTTTCTTACAAGCCTCAGGTGTAAGGATGTGTAGGAAAGGTCTCCTCTCAAATGTCACTGCTCCCTTCCTGATATGGCAGTAAACTTGTGCCAGTTCAGAAGCCTTTTCCCCCCAGTGCTCCTTGTGTCAAATGTTGCTATTGACAGACAATCTCCATTCTGACCACCAGCTGAATGAAGGCTCCTTTTTCTTTTCAGCAAAACCCAAAATCACCTATGTGGAGAATAAAACAGCCATGGAGCTAGAGGATCAGATTACACTGACCTGTGAAGCATCTGGGGACCCAATTCCTTCCATCACTTGGAGAACTTCCACTCGGAACATCAGCAATGAAGATAAGGTATAACCATTCCCAAAAACATGGGCTCATTTGCTAAGATCAGTGTAGCTTGTATCTGCTTGGCTCTGCTGATTCACAGTGCATGACAGCTGTATGCAGATGCACATGGAAATCATGGTGATTCCTATCTCTGTAGTGAGAACAAGTGCAGTCCTGGGCACACTGTACTAAAGGGTCACCTCCAGAGCAGCAGAGATGTCCTGTTGTACAAAGAGCAATCTCAGTTTGTAACAACTGAGGCTTTTCTAGTCCTGCTGGTATCACTTGGAGTTGAATTAACTTCAAAAGCAAGGGGCTCTGCACCCTTTCACAGGAGTTTCCAAAGGGACTTACAGTGGCAGGAAGCTTGTGAAAGGGTTTTCCTTTCTGTTTCCAAGATGAGAGGAAAGAATGAGCATCCTAATTCCCATGTCATCTATTCTGTCATGATGGTAACGATAGGATCTGGGAGGGTGGAGTGGTGTGGGTTATTATCTCTTACAGATACAGTGGACCGAAATGAACCTGTTAATTTATTTATCCCCTTCTCTATTGTATTCTAATACTGCATGTACTTCAAGCACAAAAGCCTGGCTGCCTTTGTGTTCACCTGTTTTGTTGATCACATCAATACCATTTTGTTCTTTAAAGGGCAAAAATAATTAGCAGTTTTTCTTTTAAGAAAGAGTGCTATTTTTTAATTGGCTACAATTCCCCTTAACTAGAGGAGACTAGAATGTATATATTTTGTAACAGTTGCAGAAGGTGATCAGGAGCAGAGTTTAGAGCCAAAGAAAGCCTGGACAAGAGCTGGAGTGATGAGCTGTTGCTTATTAATGATGTGCTAAGAACAAGATGCTTCAAGGCTCAGCTAACTTGGACAAACCAGGGGTTCTGACTCGGTTATAAAATAGCAGCTGATAGATTCTGAAGGTCTTAAAGTGACAGAGGTGTCCTCTTGTCAGTCTTTCTGCCCTGAAATCCTCTAAATGAGTTTTTTAATTCATAGAATCATAGAACTGGCTGGGTTGGAAGGGACCTCAGAGATCATCAAGTCCAACCCTCATTGCCCCCCTGGTGTCAGCCTCTTCCCTATGTCAACATTTGACTTATTAATGAGGGTGCCAATTTTTTCCTGCCTTAATTCTTTCTTAACATCTTTTGGATTTGAGAACTGCTGTAAATTCCTGTGATATTTAGAGATTTCCGTTGCATTCCTGAGCTCTGGTCCCAGCATGACTGGGGGACCTCTTTGGGCAGGAGAAGGTTCTTTATGGTCTTGTCTCTGTCTAGGAGAGCACTGGGAGGAGCTCAGTGTTCTGGTGCTTCTAGCACTAGAGTTTGGATCACAGCCATGGAAAAGAGCTTTGTCAGGGAGCAGAACACAAAAACTGAAATGACACTAAATAAAGTAGAGGTTGATAGGCAAGCCTGTTTGCAGAGTCCCAGGTGTCCAGCCCAATTAAAGTAAGAAGCTGTCAGTGGCAAAACTGCTAACCATTTTTGAGACTCTCATATGTTCTGATTGATTCTGCTGATTTGGGGATCAGTATTAAGGAAAATGTTAGTACTGTCATAGTGTCATATCTAGATGGGAGGAAAATCAAAGATTTGAGATGCTACCATGGGTCTCATGTACTGGTTCAAACCCTGAGGGCAAAGATTTTTTAAATCTTTTTCTTTTTTAATCATATGCCATGCCCTGTGTAGGCAGGATATTTTTGGCTGTGTTTTAGTGGTTTTTTTTACTTTTTCCCCATTCTCTTATCTTGGCTGTAAGTTTAGATGAATGGTACAGATGTACAGAAAATCCTGAGGTCAAAATAGCTCTGATATTCTATTACATTTACAACCATTGCCCATCCCTGAGGTAGCACAGGAAAACGGGATGGCAAGACCTGTTGATATCCTAGCATGCAGAGCAAAAGAGTTTCCCCCTCTGGTTATGCCTCCATAACCTGGCAGCCCTTGGATAAAAAAATCTTTTGCTTGGAAGATGGTCTGCAAAGGTAAGTGGTTGTGACTCTGCTTTGGCAAAACCAGATGATTGGCAGCTGTCTGCCAGCACAGATGAGCAGACCAGACTTCCAAATACTGGCATGCTGGGAGCTTCCTTTTGCTTGCATCCTTCTGCCCTGCAGAGAGTGCAAGTAAAATTTTTAAAAAGCAGCTTATATTTGGTTTACTTTGCTTGCAAATGTAGATAGATTCTTAGCAGAAACTTTTGCCGTGTCACTGAGGTTCCTGTCTATCACCACTGCAGAAACAGCAAGAACTCTCAGGGCTGGGAAGTCCCAGAGGGGATGGGAAGGAGCTGAGTTCCCACTCTGTCCCCTGCCTGTGTGTCAGGTTCTCTTGGTGAGGGGAAGGACAGAGGATGCACTTCGGGCTTGTTCTTTCCCCCACGGGTGCCCTTTGCAAAGAAAGAGCAAACTCTAGGGCTGTGGAAACAGGTTTTTTTTCCTCTTCCATCTTCCTTTGTGTTGACAGGTACTGAACATCCGGGAGATTAGAAGTGTCCTGCTTGTGGTGGTTGATTTTTGGGCTTTGATTTTTTTTTTTTTAAATTTTGTTTTCTTTTTTTGTTGTTTGTTTTTTTCTAACAGCCTTCAGTGCTGAGAAGAGACATAGAAACTCAGTGAATAGAATTGAAAGGGGACTTGCATGGCTATAATCAAGGCAGTTTCCTGGCTTGCTCAGCTACAGTGAATGACTGGTACATCCAAAAGGGATTATGATGAATTATTATAGTTGCCAGGATATTTATTTCTAGAAATCATCAGATGATATGAGTGTCTTAGTCCATGCAAGTGTTGGTGAGCTTCTCTTCAGGTGGTTTCATCTCAGGCCTCTGGTTAAAATCATTTCCTATATTCACTAGAAGCACTGTGGAAACAACACTGTGGTTTTTAATTCTCATTTCCTAAGCTTTCATCTCCATTTCTGTAATGCCACTTTTGTGTATGCTGTTACACCTGCACATCAGCAATGCTTGTGCCTCACATTTAATAGTGCCATCATGGCTGTGATATTAGCAGGTGATTTTTGACTCCTGAACTGAAATGGATCAAGTTGCAATTGGAATAGAGACCAGAAGAAAAAGATTTGTAAGATAAATTATAGGGGGGAAATGGAACCCAGCAACTTTGGTCTTTTCTGAACCAGAGTGAATGGTGTCTGTGCTGTTGGTAGCATTCTCTGAGTGGGAAATTTGTGTTTATTGGTGAGGTTTGTGCATGTTTCACTGATGTCTGTAGTTTGGTTGGCCCAGGCCCAGGAAGGGTTGGGTGTGCACATCCATAAGCATAATGAGCTGGAAATGATAAACTGGAGGGACAAGGTTCTGCCCTGCTGCCTCCTGGCCAGGGGGCTCACACAGTTCCAGTGCTCTGCAGCTCAAGGGCTCCTGCTCCTGGCACAGTGTGCATGTAAACACGTGTACAGATGCATGATTACATTAACAATTAGTGTTAATGTTAATCAGTGTGTGTGGGTGGCTAACAAACCAGTGTCAGAAAACCAGTTCTGGCAATTTAGTGACCTAGGCCATCAGAGTCACTTCCCCAGCATGCTGGGGACAGGCTTCTAGAATCAGTGAGATGTCTCAAGGGAAATAGTCACTCAATTTTTAAAACAGAAGCAGTCTCCTGGTCTCACAAGCTTTTGCTTAATCATTTTAAGACCAATTTATAGGATATTAAATTTTGAAGGTAAATCTAATTAGAAGCTATGCTGGGAAATGGAAATTGTGCTCACCCCACACACGTGAGATGCAGAACTCGGAGCCTGCATGTGCCCAGAATGCAATGTGGTGCATACACTGATACCTAAAAGCAACCTTTGATAAACTCTTACTGCTTTTTTTCTGTTGTTGTTGTGTTCTATATCTGTTCTCTCCAGGCTTCGTGGACCCGGCCCGAGAAACAAGAGGTATAAGATTACCAGAACTTTAGCAAACTCGTTAGACTCTTCTTTTGGTTTTGTTTTTTTAAGCATTACAGATTAACAAATCTCTAGTCCGGTAACCACGCCAACTAAACCAGCATTAATAATTACAAACAAAGTAAATATCAGTACATAAAAGAAACAGCTTATAGAGTTAGAAGTTGCATGTAGTAATGCATTTCTGGATGAGCAAACTAGCTGTGTTGGGGGTGAGTAGTTCTGGTTGTCACTTGAAAAACAAAAACAAAAGCAAATACAGAATCTGACATACACTACTTTCACCATTTCCTGCTCTGCTACCAATGTGAATCAAATCTCTCTTCTAGGCTTTTAAGAATTAGCAGCAGTGTGAAATCTGGGAAAGGATTTTTTTCCAGACATAGCCTCTTCTGCTCCAGCCAACTCATCTGTTTGCTCATGGTACTCGTTGAGTTTGACTTTCTCTTAGAGGACAACTGCATCATGTTCTATTTCAAAATCAACGCAGATAAATATTGCAGAAGTTATAATTCTCCAGAATATGCTCCAAATTGCTCAATTTTTGTTTGTCTTTGACTTGCAAGATTTAAAGAGGGGATGTGGGATAATGCAGTAATTCAGTTTGGTCCAAATGTGGTTGTTTACTGCTTCATTTCATATTCAGTGCTGGATTTTAATAATAACAACACTAACAACCTACCTATACCTTCACCTAATTTGTAGCATTCTTGCTTCAAAATGGACCAGAAAGCATGTTTCCAAGCAAAGAATAGGGGTCTTGGAGAGAACAAAATTAGCCATCAGAACTAGGTGGCTTGCATTTATATTTTTAGGATCAGCTTTGTGGAGGCTCTGGGTATCCTGAATTCTCTTTTATTTTTAAGCCATCTTAAACCATAGGGACTGGTATGGCCTCAACAAAGGGAACCTCTGACTTAAAAAACATTTGCCTTTGTTTCCTATAGGGCTGAGAATATGCTGCCCCTTCTTACTTCAAAATAATCTGTTGGAATTAGTGAACTGTGGCCAGTGAAGGCACTGGATATTCAGGCCACTTTGTGTTGAAGAATTTGAGTTCTGTGTGGTTGCATCTCTTCATGTTAATTCCTATTACAGTTGTTTCTGTTCCCCTTTCCTACCCTCACTGTTTTCCCTGTGCTCTCTGTCTCAAGCTTTTTATTAATATGAGCACTAATACTATTAAGCTTGCTGTCTCTAAATTTCTTTCTGTCTCTCAAAATATCCAAGTGGGGTGCTGTTAGAATATTTTTAAGCTGCTTGTTGCAGCTTGTGTAGACGTAGTTTTCTAGTAGCTAGTATGGGGTCTTTTAGCAGTGTATTCCAGTGGCAGGGAGTTCAGTTTTCAGGGAGCTGAATAAATACTTGGCATTAAATATTTGGTTATTACTAATGCATTAGTTAGTTTTAAGTAAGGGATTCTTTATGAGTTTCAGTTGTAGCAGCATATCTGGGTGTGAAATCTTGCTTTCCTGGTGTTGGAGGCACAATTGCAGTTGACTGCTGCTTTTTCCTCAAGCCCATGGTGAGCTCTATTGACTGTGCACAGTCCATAATGTCTCGGTTCACCATTGTGGTCCAGGTCCATTGTTCAAAATCATAGTGGTAGCATAGGCTAACAAAAAAAGCCCAAATCCACATTATCACCAACAAATGCTAAAAACTCAGAGGCAGAATTCCATCTCGGTTACACCATAAAATGGTGATGCCTTTCTGGTAACTGGGAATTAGTGCAACCTTACAGATACTGGGAGCTACAGATGAGTTCTGGTTAGAGCAGTACAAGCACAGGGCTTGGAAACACCACATATCTTCACTGGAATTTGTAGCTGTGGTCAGAATTTCTGGGTGCTGTTTTGTAATGGTGTCCAATGTGTGGAAAGCAGGGGAGGAGAAGGATGTGCCTGTGTTAAGGCATGGATACTTGTTTGTGAAAAGACTGTAAAATCCAAAAGGTAGAGAGAATAGGGGGTGAATGCATTTCCTGCTTGTCTCTCCTCTTGCCCTTTGGCATGGAAGTATTGAAATCCAGGGCAGCTTTGTACAAAGTGACTGTGCCACACTGCAGTGCCAGAATTTGGAGAAAAACACCTCCATGTATCTCAGGATGAGTTGTAGTAATTGTTCATACACAGAACCATCCTGCCCTTTCCTGCAGAGCAGCAGTTGCTACAGCATGAGGTATTACCTCTGTCCCTTAGGTTATCTCCCCATTACTATGAAGCATTTTGTTACCCAAAATCTTGGAAATCAGAGGCGAAGGTAGCAGGGTTACAAATATGTACATCTGGCTCATATGTTTCTGTCTATCTTTTGTCTCAATAGCCAGGAGTCATTTGCATCTGACTGTCTGAAGTATAAATAAAGAAAACTAGTAGTGTGCTTTCTTGGGTCGATATTTTTCTCTTCTTTGGAGTATTTTTCCTGATCTTCCTTTTTATTTACTTGTGCCTTTTGCATTAAGAAACAGAGCTTCATCTTTAGAACCAGCTACATAACTTGTAAAGTTGTCATTTTACCACGACTGCCACTCTTCTGTTCATATTAGATCTTGACAAAGTGAGTAAAAGGCAGGGGACACTGGGTGTAGAACTACCTTCACTGTAACGATCAGGAGCTGATATTTTGTGATATTCATGCTCTTGCCTGCTGGTGGGGTCAATTATAATCTGTGTACTTATCCTGTGTCTTCCAGGGAAAGTAATGCTTTTGGAGTACTAATTGCATTAAGTGTGGCAGGCTGCAGCCAGGAGGGTACCTCATTTTTTCACTTGTACTTGTGACACTTGGGAAACCAGATGAGAGAGTTGATGCTTTGGAACTTCCAAGCGGAAGCACAAGCTCCAAAAGCTTGCACAAGCACCAGGGTGGAGGGGGGAGTCCATGGATTTCTGTGCTTCATTTATTAGGAGAGCACTAGGGCTTTGGTCAGATATTGAGGGGGAAAAAACCCCACAAAAAGTTATGGGGGATGGGATCACTGGGTGGCTGCCAGATCTTGGAGCAGATGGTAGCCTGGATTTTACATTCCTCTTCTCTCTGTCAAAGACATTCCCACACTTTCTTGCATGTGGGAGCCATTTCTAAACTGTCATATAATGGATGCAAACTGCTCTAGAATTTTCTTGAAGTGTCACAGTTCCTGGAAATAGGATTGTCTCTACAAGGGTCACAGTTTTCTTGCTCTCTTCACTGCCGTCTTCAAGTGAAAGCTCTGAACTTTTGAGCTGAATTTTGCCTGATTCAGCTCTGAGGTCAGGATCTTATTAATGCCTTTTCAAGGACACTGAAATAAAATGTGCATCAGTCAGAGAAGAGGAAGGTCTGAATTCTCTAAGCAGAATCACTTTAGCTGTTGGGGAGGTTTTCTACAAGCTCAGGCTGGCAAACTTTTGCAGTTCTCATTCTGGGAAGAAGCTTGGTATTACTTAGCTCTCCTCAGACATGTAGTAGCATCTGATGCTTTGATCCTTCATTTCATTTTTTTCCCTTCTCCTGAGTGCTTTGAATCACTGCAGGTGGCCCTGTGCGACAAGGAATTTTCTTGTTGCTTTTGGAAATGCCTCTCTGTGCCTCTGGTTTCACCTGGCCTCAGGTGATCAGTTCAGAAGTAAGGGTTGGGGTGAGGTAGGCTGGCATTGTTGCTTTAGTCTGCACCACAGGGGCAGAGCTCAGCCTTTAACTCTCCTTTCCTTTCCTGCCAGACCCTGGATGGACGCATCATAGTACGGAGCCATGCCCGGGTGTCATCCCTGACTCTCAAAGAAATTCAGTACACAGATGCTGGAGAATATGTGTGTACAGCCAGCAACACCATCGGGCAGGACTCCCAAGCCATGTACCTTGAAGTGCAGTGTAAGAAGTGGAGGAAGGGGTGGGGAGGGTGTTCATGCATTTAGAGAGGGAGATGAGTTTGATTTCCTTTCCCTCTGCCTGAGGCACCAATGGTTTGGGAAATGTGTGCTGTTTAGGTAGAGGGCATGAGAAGCCACTCAGCCCGATGTCATTTTGCTGGAGAAATGTTGCTGTGTTTGCAAACATGCAAATGTTTGCTCTAGCTGTCTCCAGCTGGGACACCGTTTGCACCTTGGAAGATGATGAGCCACGAATCTGCCACAGTCCCATTTGTTGGGTGCATCAGAATCTTTCCTCAGGAGAGTTTCCTGGTGTGCACTTTCCTAGATGCACAGCATGCCATCTGCTCCTCCTCCCACACTGTGAGGAGCAGCTGAAGTTTCCTCCTTGTGTTCACACAGCACTCATCTCCCTGGGGGAGGAGACGCTTCCCAATTCCTATATGAAATTCCCTTCCTCACATTAACCTGGACCCCACCCAAGGGATCCTTCAAGTGGGGCTGACCGGGCTACCCTAAGAGATTTTCTGGCTCAAATTGCTTTCACAAATGTGTCTGTCTTTCAGATGCCCCCAAGCTTCAGGGCCCTGTGGCTGTCTATACCTGGGAAGGGAATCAGGTGAACATCACCTGTGAGGTCTTTGCTTACCCCAGTGCTGTCATCTCCTGGTTCCGAGACGGACAGCTGCTTCCCAGCTCAAACTACAGCAACATCAAGATCTACAACACTCCATCAGCAAGCTACTTGGAGGTGAGGAAAAGCAAGGAGGGGAGAAGGCATATGCAGCCAGAAGGGCTCTAGTGCTATCAAATAATTTCCATTCCTGATGTTGAAGGAGTTAAGTCTTTTGTCAGGGCATCCTGATGGTAGGCAGGAAGTGTTGTGGTGTTTCTGGCACATAAATACCAAGAAAATGCCAAATAGAAGACACCACCCCCTCCTTACCTTTGGCTTTCTGCAGTTCTCCCCTCTGTGGAGAGCCCTCAGAGTGTTAGCAGTTGTACTGTCTTGAGGCTTCTCCCCCCTGTAAAATGCCAAATGCATTCACAGAGTGAAAAAGGTTTTCTGATCCAAGTCTGAGCCTTCATTCCTTCCACAGGTGACACCAGACTCTGAAAATGATTTTGGGAACTATAACTGCACTGCTGTGAACCGCATTGGCCAGGAGTCCTCAGAGTTCATCCTTGTGCAGGCAGGTGAGCATCTAGGGCAGAGAGCTAAGGAAATGCAGCCCCTGAGCTGAGGTGACAGTGTCCTTTTCTAGTTTGTGTTGGTGGGTCAGCAGGAGAGCTGCTTCTGCTTTCAGAGAGACTGTTCACAGATTTTTGCATTGGGATGTGTTGTAGATAACACGATCCTCAGTATCTCTGCTTTCTTGTTCCTGAAGTCTCTTTCTTTTCTGTGCTTCCCAGTACACTTCGAAAGGGCTGTGATTTTTTTCATTTCTGGCAACCACTGCATACGTGCATATTCATGTACACGTGCTTCTCAAACTCTGCAAAATACCCCTAGGAGAGCAGGTAATGCAAGAGAGAAATCTTGGAGCACTCTGGACCAACCAAAGTGACCTGGTGTCTGACAGCCTGACAGACTGGGATGGCCTCTCCTCTCCTCAGGACTGGCATGCACAGTTAGGAATGGTCAAGCTATGTACTGGAGCATCCAATGGAAGAGACAGCAGAGACAGGATAGCATCCAGGATGCTCTTTCTACTTGGCTCCAGTTGTCCCTGTTTGAAGAAGTATTTTAAGTCTCTAGTTCTTAGAGGAGAGACAAGATGCAGGTCTCTTCATGACCATTCTTAAAAGCCCTCTTAAGAGCCATTCTCCTCCTCTTTCTAAAGCTGTGACAAGGCTGCATTTTCTGTTTTCTTTACCACTAGAGCTTGTTTCTTCTGTATCACTGGTTGTTTACCCTTCCTCCCCCAGATACTCCATCTGCTCCTTCCATTGCCAGAGTGGAGCCCTACTCCAGTACTGCCCAGGTGGAGTTTGATGAGCCTGAAGCTACCGGGGGGGTGCCCATCCTCAAGTACAAAGCAGAATGGAGGGCACTGGGCGAGGGGGAATGGCATTCAAGGTTGTATGATGCAAAAGAAGGTAGGATGATAAAACAAGATGTTGCCACCCCTACCAGCATCTCAAAAGACTTGTTTTCCTTTTGGGTAAAGACAAAAGCCCCAGACAAGTTCTTAAACAGCTGCTTTGCAGTGACACCTTGAATTTTCAGCTGCAAATGGGGGCCCTCACTGTGCCACTAGGAATTCAGGAATGGGAGGACTGTATCAGATCTTAATCTTCCACAGTCAGTCCTGTCTGGAACTGAAAATCTGCTTTTAGGTTGTCGCCCCCCAGAGTGATGCGATCGCAGCTAGACTGTTTTTTTTTCTCATTTCTCCCTTTGTGTTTGTGCAGGAGGAAATAGAGCTTATTTCTTAATATCATGATGACCCCACAGCAGGTTTTTTCCATCACTTGTCTGACTGCATTATAGATTATTAAACGAGAGGGTGGGTTTCTCTCCTGCTGAGGGATTTGCTTTCAGTTGGGTTGTCCATCCCCACCAACAAGCAGGTTTAGGTGATATATCTGCTATAGTCAGAGCCCCACCTGGCAGTGGTCTTAAATAGCATTATTCAAGGAGCTACTTGGCACAGAGCAAAGGCTGATCCCTCTTCCTCTGCACTGTGTATGTGAGGCTGGACCCAGAGGAGGGCTCTGTTACCTGGGGTGAGCATGGCCAAAGTATATGAAAGAAACATGGCCTTTATTGGTGACTGAAAACCTGAGCCTTTCTTTTTTTTGCCTCCCTTGTTTCTGCAACAGCAAACGTGGAGGGCATGGTCACCATCACTGGCTTGAAACCTGAAACAACCTACTCTGTGAGGCTGTCTGCAGTTAATGGCAAGGGTGTGGGGGAGATCAGCCTGCCAGCAGATTTCAAGACACAACCAGTTCGTAAGTAAAACTGAGACCTCCCTCTGCTTCTCTTTCCTTGCATCTTTCCAGGGAATCTGTGCCATGCATGGATAACACCTTCTCTTGCAGACCTTGCTTCACTCCTTGTTTTTGTTGTGCTTTTTGATTGTAGTGAGTTTCATTACTAATTAAAAATCTTCCTTGAAGCTAGAAGAGGAACTATTTTATTTGCAGTAGTTTCTGCCCTGGGTTACCAGTGGAAATTTTGTGTTGTCAAAGCAAAGGGGCTGTGCAATGGAGAGTTTTAGTAAGAAAAAGCAGAAGTTCAGAAGGACATGGGTCATAGAGAATGTCATGTAATTGTTGCAAGGACAGGGATTCTTTGCAAATCAGAAGTTGAGAGGTTCAGCATAGGAGTGTCCAGGAACTGTGGAAAGTGAGGGTGGGGACAAATCTCTTTCCTGCAAATCACTGCTTTTAAATGCCCATGCAGGACATAAAGTGATCTCTGCAGCCTTCTGTCTGCTTGACATGAGTAATCTTACTCCTCTGGCAGGATACTCTGCTGTGGTCTAGCACTTTCCCTCCTCTTTCAGCCAGGAACAAAGAGGCAAGAATTAAAAAAACAGAATGCTGTTGAAAACAGGAAGGAGAGAAAGGGAAAAAAAAAGTCTATAGTGGATAGTGGAGATGTGACAAAGTAGCAAGAGGAGAGGTGGTCCCTGTACTCATCCTCATCCAAGCATTAGGGTCTCTACTCAGTCCCTGGAGTTGTTCTTTCCCATTCCCCTTGCATTTAGATCTCCAGCCTATTCTTCTCCCCAGCATTGCACCCACACTTGTGTTTCCCTGAAACCACTATGCAGGACCTTCCAAATTCAGAGCTAGCCATGTTCCCAGTCCATGTGTCTGCATGCTTTGAGGCCCTGTGAGCTCTGCATGGGCTTGTCTGCCAACTTCTGCCTCACCAGGTTTGCTGAGCAGGATGGGCCCTGGCACACGTGCCTTGTTGCCTGAAATCCCAGGATCTCTGCAGTGATCTGCCTCTCACAACTGATGCCCATAGCTCCTGGAACCCACCTCACTCCCTAGGGTTGCATTTGGGACAGCTGGTGGTACTTTGATTTTCCAGCTCCATGTTCTCTATCTCCTCTTCTCACCTCTTCTACATTTTATTTTTCTTGTCTATCTCTGTCTTTTCTTTTTGTCTGTGTTCCATCCATGGAAAAACTGCAGGCATCCCTCACTCACGTAAGTGCCTCTCTGCATTTCTTTCACTCTCTTTACATTCCCAGAGTGTTCCTCTAACACACATAACATTAGCTTTTAATCTAGGACCTTTTTCCTCTCCGGGTCTTAAGAAATGAAGTAACTGATACTATCCGTTCCCTAACAAGACTGACACTAGAATGGTCATCCTACTATAGGTAGTTCTGCTCTTTTTAGAACAGAATTGGGGGTTAACATCTTTGTCTTTATTGTAAAGCATGCAATTGCAATGTTTAATTAGTGATTGTCTAATAATAATAATAGTTTGTTGATTAGAGAGTGGAGTAGTGGAAGGCTTCATGTTTATGAATCAATTAAAAATTCAGATTTTAATGAAATACAGATAATTCGGGGGGGGGAGGTAAAAGAAAAGAACAAAAACAAAAGGAGTTTTAGCTAAACTGCAGATCTGGTTTAGATCAATTAAGAGCCGATCAAAAACTCCAGTGTTTTGCGTATCTTAACAAGCAAAAACTTCAAGAAAAAAATCACTTTTTGCCTCTTCTCACTAATACTTTTTACCAACAATCTTCTCTGAACAGTCTTCCAGCACTTTTGTAGATTGTATACTCAACCTCATCCTAAATTAAAAAATGCATGTTTTAAAATGTAAAATGAGTTTGAGAGATTTGATGGGTGTATTTGTCAGCTGGGTTCTGTGAAACATGGCATGCTGTATAGCTTTCTCCCTTTCAGATCAGAGTTAATCATTGGCAGCTACAATCTTCATTTCAGTGAGCATTATTCTGCTTATTAAAGTGTGGGTCCTTGTGGTGAACTGTTGTTCTCTCCAAGATTGCATGGGCAAGCTTTATGAAGCTGCTGCTTCTGCATTCTTTGGGATTTTGAAGCTGAAGTCAAAAAAAGGAAAGAGGTTTATTTTGATTTGTTTTGGCTTTACTCTAATTACAGGGTTTAAATCCTGCTTGTGCAATATTTCCTTAAAGACTGTATTATATGAAACAGAAACTGGGTGTTTCCAGAACATATGTTCACTTTATTGCCTGTTAATTTCAGTAAAAGAAATATAACCCTTATATGAAGTTAATTGTCATTAGTATTATAATTATCAGGCAAATTATTTGCTAGGACCTTCTGAATTGGACATGGTCAATGATACACAAGGGAAATAAGGGCTTAGGTTTTCAGTGTCTGTACAGACCAGTACCACAGGAAAAGGGAAAAGATTCAATTCAGAAGAGAGGAAAAAGAACATTAAAAGCTTTTTTTCAGCCACAGCGACAGATCTGTCTGCAAAGCCTCATGTTCATCACCTGGGGACAGGTACGTGGCTTTGAAGAACATTAAATCACACTTGGAGTAGAGTTTTTTGTTGTTTATTTTTAATGTAGCAATTGACTATCAATCAGTTTGTAGTCCCTAGCTCTGCTCCCTTGTAGTATAAGTTCCATTTATTTTTTCCTCCTTTGTGGGCTACAATTTTTTTTTAGTTTACCAATAAAAGTCTGCTCGTGCTCCTTCAAGAACATTTATGCCTTGTAATTGTGATCCTTCTGAGCATTCAGTTCCCTAATACTTTCTGTTGTCTCTGAGGTGCTCAAAGCTCATTTTGGATCCTGAACTGGATTGCAGATACTGAAGAGATCATTGTCACAACAGAATTATCTTTTTTTTTTTATCTCTGCCACATAATGTTAGCTGTTTGTGGGCAAAGGCAGGAAAAAATTGGGTGTCTTATTGGCATTTTTTAATGCCTGCTGGGAGGATATGTCTGTAGGGTTTTTTTGTGGGGCTTTTTTTTTCCTCAAAACAGTTTTCCTATCTTAGAGGCACATAAAGGCCAAAGTAATTAGTGAAACTTATACTAGGAGAGATGAGAATTGTGGGGTTGGAATGGTATCTGTCTAGCTTGGCCAGGGTTCATATTTTCATCCCAACAATTTCCTGGTTTTGGTACTTCCTTTTCCTTGTAAATCTGAAGACAAAGGCTGCAAGCAGACCTTGTGAACAGTTTCTTTTTGAGCCTCAGCTGTTTTTTGCTGTAGTGCAGGTGGGACCCAAATGTGTGTTAAGCCACAAGAGTGTGTGTGTGTGTGATGTGTTAGGTTTTGATATCAAAATATCTTAACGTAAAAAAAACCCGAAACAACACTAAAATAATCCCCAAATTCTTACCATGTCCTGAGCTGGCAATAGGATAGTTAGCAATGGACTTTACCAAAACAGTGGTCATGTAGGCTCTGTTTTGCTGCCATACACACAGTGCTGGGCAGAATCTCTTAAATGTCCTTGGCTTGGAGTGCTGGGAACACTGGTGAAGAGCCACGTGTGTGCTGAGGGATCCTGTGTTAGGAGAAAGTTGCTTTAAAGGAAGAACACAGGATCCACAGTTGCAGGTCTGGCACAGTGTACTTACTTTGCTTGTCCTATGGCCAGAGAAGCCTGACCTGATAAAATCTTACCAATTCATTTTTCAATTTTCTGTCTTTTGGCAGTGCTCACCTTCTTTTCTCTTTCTTTAGCAAGTACTGCTGCACCCACCTCCTGGTTAGCAGAGAGTGAGTATGGAAGCAGGGGCTGTTGTCTCTCTTCACTTTGCATGCCTCCCCTCTCTGAGTCTGCTGCAGTCTGCCTAACATCTTTGGGTGTTTTCCTACTTTTCTGTGGATGTATCTTTTTTTTTTTTTTTCCCCTGAGTGAAAACTGAATCTTCAGGTAGAGAAACAGCAGATAAGCTTGATTTTGGGGACAGAAGAGCCACAGACAGAGAAAGATGTGGAATAAAACTCTGGCCATGTGACAGCTGGTTAGTTGTCCTTGGCCATTGCCTTTTAGATTTCTTATTGGTTTCTGTGCCATTTTTGAGGGGATGTCTTAAAGGATAAGCACAGCTTTTGTGGTGTGCAACTAAATTAACCTGAAATCAACTTAGTGCAGCAAATGAAGAGTTCAGTTTCTCAGTGAAACAGAAAGAAGTCCAAGTAATCAGAAGGGGAATGGCTTATGCTTCCCTAAGCCTGTTACTAGGACACCTTCTGGAGATGTGGAAGAAAACTCATTTCTTTATATCCTGCTCCATCCTTTTTTAAATCTGCATAATCAGGTTAGACTGCAAATGGCTCGAGGGTCATTCTGCTCTTCCTGAACATCAACAGCACATCAACCATGGCAGTAAAAGGAATCCATAGAAGATCTCAAGTCGGAAGGGACCCATAAAGATTGAATCCAATATCTCTTGCTCCTGGCAAGACTACCTAAAAGTAAATCATATTACTAAGAGCATTGCCTGGATACTCCTTGAACATGCTTTGTGCTGAGACTGTTTCCCTGGGGAACCTGTTCCAGTGATCAGCCCCCCTCTCAGTAAAATACCCTTTCCTAATGTCCAGTCTGAACTTGTCCTGATTCATTCTATTTCCATTTGTCTCTGTAATCTTTTCTCCTTGCCTGCTGTAGTTTGGCAAAAAGCTCCCAGAAACTTCACTGCTCAATGGGCCAGCAACATCTGAACCTAGGTTACTGTATGAGCCAAAAGTAGGCAAAAATGCTTCAGCTTACTCTGAAACTTCATTCAGAGCTTCAAAATTCAGAGCTTCAAAAATTCAGAGCTTCAGAACCCATCAGCAGGGATACCTGCAGCCATAGCTTGCTGCAGGGAGCATGCAGAGAAGGGACCTGCAGCTGGCAGTGGAGCTCCCCGGGCTGGGGAACAGCTGCAGCAGAGCACAATTTTTGAAGCCTCTTCAGGTAACAGACATCTGCCATACAGATTCAGTATCCTGCTTTCATCTGTAGACCTCTTTCTAGTCTTCCTGTCACTTCTGTCTCTTTTAACTTGGTTACATAGGATGCTTCACCTTTACACATCCTATCTCTCCTTCATGTTTCCATAGCAACTCAGCCTCTTGCTGAATCCGAAAGCTCAGAGCCACCAAGTGAGTAGATGGGAACTGCTCCCCCTTGGACAGGAGTGCTACTTGTTGTGCTGTAGCCCTTCTATCAAGAGAATGAAAGTGTTGTACTGCATTATTTTGATTCCTGCTAACTAAGAATCTGGCATTAATATGTTGTGTGAGCATGCAGCTGCTAAGAACCCAGCATGGTACAACATTCTGTCATCCTACCAAGCATGCAGTAAAAAATGGAAATACAAGATTTAGAAGAAACATGGAGGGGGAAAAAAATTTAAACGATCATTTCCAAAAGGAATGTTTTCCTTTTTACATTTTTCCATTAGGGATTTTAGTGTTAGAGCTGCCTTTGCAGGGCTATGGACTAAATAATCTTGTTACCCTGCCTTGCTCTGTTACCTGTGAATTTATAGAGGTAGAGTTGATACTGCAACAACAGATGTTGGGTGTTGAAAGAAGATTCAAATGAGGAGATGGAATATCTTACAGGACAGAGGAGGGTGGGTAGAGGGAGCATTGCCCCATTTTACCACTGATGCCCTCCCTGCCTGTGTTAAGAGCTCAAAGGCTTCACAGGGAGTTGGTGTCTGAAATGGGAACTCCCTTTTCCAGATTCCCTTAGTTCTTGCTTAGTACCTTGATGGTTAGATAGCCATTCCCATTGAGACTGAGGGAAGGAAGCAAATGCTTCTGTGCTGAACCTGAGTAATCTAATGGAAAATAGATAAAACATGCATTAGTTGATTTGTACATAAAAGAACCATTAAAAATACCTGGTTTAGGCTAACTGTCAATGAGACATCTTCCTGGTACTGAGTGGATGCATCAAAAGTGTTATTCTCATTTCTCCTTGTAGATGTATAGCCAATATGAAAGCCAAGCAAATATTTGCAACATAGTCCTGGAAGACAAAGAAAATGCATATGTGTGTTTTGTACAACTAATCATTTCTCCAAAGTCAACTGCTTTTCTTTGATTTGCAGTAGCTGAATGTGTGTTTTTCTGTGAATGTGGTCTTTACCTGCAGTGGATTAGAAATGGCTCATCATTGCTAAATAGAAAATACTAAAAGCATGAAGTATGTGGTTACTTGGGGGTTTGCAGTAGTGAGGGAGCTTAGAAGGGCTGGTCTAGAACTGTCAAAGGAATTGAAGAAAACCCTGTTACTGCATTTGTGACTTGGATATTGCATAGTCTCACACATTGCACGAAATGTCCTTTATCTGCCAGTGACCACAATGTACACTTCTCTTCCTCCACTACTTTTCATGTGTTCAATATGCTAGAACTGCTGCCTCTGAAGTGATGGTTCTGTATTGCTGAAGAGAACTTTCAGTTCAACTCAGACTTGGAGGGTGGGGTGGAGGGGAAAGAAGGCAACCAGCAGATCCACTAAATAATTTTATATCCTAGGAGGGAGAGATTCCTTTGTGGCTGTTCCTGTGTGGGGCTAGGATATAGTCACTTGTGAGGAAAAAAGTTGTGTTAATGTTTTGTGGAACATTCTTTATTCCCTTAAAAATTGTTCTGTTACCCAGAAAAGATACTAAGAGTTAGCTCATGATAAGCATTTTCCACATTCTTTTTTTCTTGGTTGGCTGTCAAAGGGCAGGGCTGTGTTTGCTGAGGTTGGGGGGATGTTTTTTTTAGGGATGAAAGTTTCCAATTTCACCAACAATGATGTTCAGACTGTTACACTGAACAGAAGCAGATCTAACCTCTCACTGCCACCCTGTCATTCGAGTACGTTTTCAATTTATTCAAATAGCAAATACATTTATTTTGTATGCTAAGTTGTTCTGTAGCATATGAATATGCTACATTCAGCAGCATAAAAAGGCATTGGCACAAGGCAGATCTTTTGGATCATTTCATTATTGATGCTGCAGCTGAATGATTATGTGTCTCACCATGAATAAGTACAGATGTGTATGTCCTGTGTATGTCCTGTGCCTCTCTCTGTCCCACCAGAGTCCAAGAGCTGCTATGGCAGTGCCTCAGGGCAAACTGCTGAGGTTCTGTTTCCAAGGGAATTTAACATGGAGAGAGACAGCTCTCATCAAGACCTAGTTAGCTATGGAGTTGGGGAGAAGCAATTTCACAGAGCAGACAAAACTGCATCTCTTCTTTTCAAGTAGATAGTCATTTAGGGAGGGGAAAAGAGCATGGAGTTAGAGGTGTCCTCCAGCCCAACAACCAACTGTCTGCACACTTTTTCATCCCTCCCAGCAGTAGTTTTCTGCCTCGTTCCATCTCTGTAATAAATTTCCAGTGCAGACCACTTCATGACTCTCATTGTAGACAGAAAAACCCTTTGTACACATGAACTCCTCAGGGTAATTCCTTGTACATGGTGCCATTCCTTGAGTCTTCAGGCTGATGGTGTTGGATGGAGCTTGTGCAGTCTCAGGGATAACTCAGTTTGAACACACTCTGGTTGCAGCTCTTTGGTCAAAAGCTCTGTCCTCGGAAACGTTCATATCATAGGTTTTTCTTTTTTTTTTTCACTTCTTAGTGTTGTTGATATTTAGGAAGACATTTGTTTCTGCAGAGGAAAGAATCATCAATTTGAAATGCAAAGATTTGTCTTCGCTCAACTGCCTGGGCTTCGATTTTGATCATTTCACCTCTGCTGCTGGGACTGTTTCTGAATAACAATGTATTCCCTTTTTCTTTCCAACAGTCTCCTAGCCAACAGTTTTGTGGATTCGTTCAGCTGCCCAAGTTCTGGCACACACTCTACGTTAATTTTTGTTTCTTCTTTTACGTGTCATTAATAAGTGGTGCAGCTGTGCCTAACACAAGGTCATAATTCAGTGCTTTCTATGGTTTAATATTCTTATATTTCCAGGTTATTTTACTGTCTCCCCAGTGTTTCTGATATATACTGGCTAATTTAATTTTTTTTTTTTCTGTTTTATTTAGTCTGTAATTCTGTTATTGGTTTTTTCCCTTGCCCATTGTTTACATCAGTTTTTTAATTTTTTTGTATTTTCCATGTGACCTCCTCCACTTTCCTTTCAACCAATCATGTGCGTGCGTATCATGTGACTTTGTCATGTGGCTTGCATGGTGCTGATGATGTCGTCCACGCTGGTGAACAGAAGGTAAAATACTTTGTTCTGATTGGTTGCCTAGATTTGGGGTAAGGATTCCCCCAGGGATCTCCAAATTCCATCACTCCCAAATCCTTCTGCGAGACTTTTGGAGGAGTCGCTCACCACTCGTTGCATGTGAAGAACTCCAGTCCTCTACACTGAGTCTGAAAAAACTTGGAGGGGGATTTAAAAAAAGCCACAAACCCAAAAACCACTAAGAGAAAAATCACCTGGCTCAATCATTTGCTTCTTTTGGTGTCAGAATCCAACAGTCAGTGTCCCAGGAAGGTTCTGATACTCTCTCTGACATTAACACCAGTGGCAAAAATCCTTTTGCCTTTCAGGGTACCAACTACAGGTGATGGCAGATGGTGGGTAAGATGCTCAGATAATGTGAACACAGTAACTCCTGTTGCTTCAGCAACATTTTGACCCTATACAGTATACATTTATATAGATCTATACACACAAATATTCACGCTGCACATATTTAGTAGTCTTCCAAAAGGATCTGCAATTCCCTATCCCTGAAATTCAGTAATTGATATATCACATTATGATTTAAGAAAGATATATTTCTGTCATGAGATAAACATTAACATATCTAGAGTGAAAATGATGTTTTTATAACAGAGTACATGATGGGGGCTAGACTGCACAATTTGCACCCAGAAGTCCTATTGCCCCTCATTCCTCTCCCTCAGTATCTCAGAACCCAGCAAAGGATTTCATCTGAACTCTTTATTAGCAAGGGTTACAGTGGCTGGTGTTCTCTGTGAAATCAAGAAGCAAATGATTGACCCTTGCAGCTTCCAGAGACTCAATCAGTCTCCAAGCAGAGTGTGTGATTATGGAAACAATTTCTGCAACACTGATTTTCTTACAACTTCCATTAATACTCTGTGCATAATCTAAAGATGAGGAGGGAGGGAAGCTCACGCTTTTCTGGTTCCTCAGCTGAAAAAGTAAAAGCCAGTAAGTACCTGGCTTTTTTTAATCAATGAATTCTGAAATTACCTTGCTGTCTTGGAGTGGCACCAAGAAAGGATTTAGGCTGGGGGTTGCCACAAAACCAGAACTAACACCAGTAACCTTCCCACATGACTGCATGCTTGGAAGCAGCCCCTCTTCTCCTGGTCTCTTCCCTCTCTGATTGAAATCCAGGAGGAGTGGAGACTTGGTTGTCTTGTTTTTGCATGTTCTTCTGGTTTTGTTCCTTATTTTTGATTGTTGATGTTTTCTTCTCTTGTGTGCATTCTGAAGACTCCCTACCTATTCTTTCTCACCCCTGTATATTTACCATTCATGGAGACTTTCCATAGGTATGGGTGATGTTTTGGTTGAGTTGTGACACCATAGGTGACAATCTAGTCCTATTTACATGATGGTCAAAAATTGCAGAAATCAGCTGCTTCCTTGTTCCTGCATTGCAGAAATCACCACGTGTTGATAGTTGTGTTCTCCAAGCACAGCAAGGCTGCTGAACCTTTTTTTGGTGCCAGCTGGGCAAGGATTGAAGCTCACAGCCTGGTAACCAATGTGAGCTGCTCTTCAAAGGTGGGCAGAAGGAACACACTTGGAGATCGGGAAGTGATCTAAGGATCCTTCATTTTATGGCTGGAATAGGCAGATTTCTGCAATATCTCCAGACTGCTCTGTGTAAATGGGAGAACCCCAGGCATGTAACACACCTTGGTAATCCACTTTTGCTTTTCAGCCCCTGTCCTGTAGGGAGGATGCATGTTCTGTGAGCATGAGTTTCTTCTCTAACCTTCTGATGACAACCTTTTCTCTTCAGCTACTGACACTTTGACTCATTATAGGGATGCTGATTCTGATGGACTAAACTTTTCCTTTTTTTTTTTTTTTTTTTGAAACTACACACTAACTCGTTTTTCATTTTACAGCCCTGTGTCTGGATTACATCTGCCTGCTTAAGATGAATTAAATGTCATGTATTTATGAGAGAAAACTAAAGTATTTGTCACCAGGGATTGCACTGCTATACTTGTTAGGTTTCAGCTGTTACCAGTGGTCTGTGTTCTCCCATTGGAAGAGAATGTTTCTCAGAGCAGAAGTGAAATTAAATTATTAGGGAAGGAAGGAATTGGGAGCTAGAAACCAGACAATTCAAAGTGAAGCAAAGTTTGAGCAGAGAGGTAAATTAATGACTGGGATGGCTGTGTGTAAGGTACAACAGCACCTCTGACATTTCAAATCTATCAAGAATGAGCATCTTTCCAAAGGATGTTCTTTAACATTTTAGTCTTGGTGTTTGATCTATGGAAAAAAATCAAGTCTGTCTCTAGATAGGAGGCCAAATTTTGTAAGTAGAGTGTTCCCTTATCACTTTAAGATCTCTATACTTATTACTAATTATCTCCCTGAGTTGAGGACAGGAAAGAATACCAAGGAGATGCTGACCTTTACTCTCTAGTTAACAGTGAAGCCATTCATCAGCTCTGCCCCAAAGACAGCAACAGTTCAGCATTATGCTCATAAATATCTCAGCAGAGTCAAGTGGCTCAGTGTCCAACAAAATACATATCCATCAATGCACTGCCCCAAGCTCTTACTGGAAGCTTGTTTCTCTTGTGAAAAAATGCTAGAACAAAACGTTTGTTTCCAATTTCATTTAATTATTGGTTAATAGTTGTGATACAATTATTGTAGTAATAGTTTCTTCAACTCAAACTAACTCAGTAGTCAGAGCCAGTAACCTCTGAGGTGATATTTTTCTTTTAGGATTTAGGAACGAAAAAAAAATAGGAAACTGCTTGGTTGAACTGGTATTTTCAGCATGCCTTGATGAGGCACTGCTCATCTAAAACACACTTGTCCATGTTTAATTTTCAGTCTTGCAATGCATTGTATGCATTGGGAGTGCTTTCAGCATTCATAATTGCAGGAGAAGCACAGGCTGGGAAGGGCTTTTCAAATATGCAGCCTCAGTATGTTGGCAGTAAAACCAGAAATCCACCCTTTTGTCTGTACAGTGGATGGTAAATGTGATCACCAGTTAAACACAACATTTTCCTGTCTTTCCTTAAGACATGAGTGACCCTACCCTGTATGAACCAGGAGAACTCCAGAGGAGTGCAGAGCACCTCTTGTATCAGAAACAGAAAAAACTTATTCCTTGTGCCATCTGCATCAGAATCCATTAAAGGTCCATGCCAGGGCAGCTCCATGGTCACCTTGAGAGCTTTACCTCTGTGTTTTTAATGTCCAGTCACTGAGAAACCTGCCACAGAGTGGAATACAAATCCTGAGTGTCCAGCTTGTGTCATGACAGTCTTGAAGTGGGGGCATAGGCAAATTTGGAAAACTGATGTGAACAAAGAAGCATTCCCTCTTTGCACCTTTAAGAGAAGGTCCTGTGTTGCAAAACACAAAGGTATCTGTGTCACATCAAAGAGCTCTGGGGATCCATGGGCTGTAATTACCTTCTTGAAACAGTTGGTGCCTTAGCTCCTGCAGGAAAATTGAATTAACCTTAAATTACTGTTCCAGATTAGATCTTACAGTTTTCTCATTAATTTTTCACAAAAACCCCACAAACCTATGCTTGAATTCTTTCTTTGGAGGGGGGGGGGGGGAGGGGGAAAGAGAAGAGTTGCAAATTACTTCTGAAGATCAGTTTTGAAAGATATTGAAAGATTAGTCTTCCTCTGATTCATCAGAAATCCATAGGCTTTCCATTGGCAGCTGAATACAAATCCAAACAGAACAAAGAATGGTTTGGTGTTGAGAAAGAACTTTCTGTGAAGTCCTGTGACTCATGCTTTCTTTCAAAGCTGATCTTAATACAACTACTGGCTTATAATTTCCTTTAACTTTTAGTATAATGTAACAGAAGTAAGTCTTTTTAAAAAGTTTTATTCTAGGCAACAGGCTGAGCTTTTAAAACATCACAAATGTTACTTCTGTGTCCTGGTTTTGTGGTCATGTGTTTACATTCAGGTTCTTAAGTCAGAATCTTGGTGGTGTTCTCTTTGGGATACGTTCAGAATTGGTTCATCTTTTCATTGTATTTCACAGCACTTTGGTGCATCTGAGAACGTGTGTTCCAGAAACCCATTGCCCAAACCACAAGTGGCACTGCAAGTACAGACAGAGTTGCTTTGGCTGGACCATAGGTCCCTTGGAGCTGAAAGAGGAAAGTGTGTGCTCAGCATTAGCAAACCTCTGCAAACATCTGGGGCTGCAAATATTTGGGGAACTGTATTCAGACTCAAGGTGCACAGCGAAACATGGGAGATGGATTGTTGTGTTCTCTGTATCCAAGTTTCCTGTAGTCAGCTCTAAAGGAGCTATTGACCATTCGATTAATAAATATAAGCACCTCCAAAACATATATGCATAACTGGTTAAGCACAGGTGTAGGTTTTGGTCGTGTTTTTTTTTTCTTTTTAACATTCATCCACTTTAATTGTTATATAAAATCCCTGTTAGAGTCAGGACACTGTGATAAGACCAGCAGCAGAGTGTAACTAATCTTAGGAGTTTGCTGAAATTCCCAACTGCAGCTGATTTGTAAGCTTTAACTTTCATATAATTGCAGTGGTGCTTTTGCTGAAATTACCCCCAAAGAAATTGAGCTAAACACCTTCCAGAGAATAGCAGCTGAATTGGTCAAAAGTTCAGAAGAAGCTTTTAAGCCCCAAATTCATGGCTTATCACTTAGGCTCCATCACAGAGCTGTGCTAAAGAAGTCAGTGAGTACTGCAAAACAACCTTGTAAGCTTCATCAAGGTTTAGGATAGATTTTGTCAAGTCTTACTAAGTTTGACTGCTGTTTATACTCTGTAGAAGTAAAAGCTCCAACTCCAACCTCAGATGAGCATTGGCACAAAGGAACTGAAGCCTTTCTTACCTTTATATAAAATGGAGCACAGAAAACATCCAGGGACTGACATCAAGGGAGCAGGATCTGAGCTCTCTTGTGGTTATGTCACTTCAGAAAACAGAGACCAGTGCTCTTTTATCATTTAAGTTCTTTTGCTAATTTGATACTTAGGTTGTTGGGGACAGGGAGTTGTTTAGTTGATGGGTTTTGGGTTTTTCCACAAAATCAAATAAATAATTAATAATTCTTCTTGCATAGTAAATTCACCAGGCTGTCAAAGCACTTTACAAACAGTTGATCCCTGGGGTAATGTGAATGCAGAAGGAGAAAGCATCTCTCTAGAGCAACTTGCTCCAGTATTTGTGAAAGTGGGGTGGGGAGGGTGAAAAGGGCAGTTAATATATAATAACATAATTTGACTTCTGTTAGGAGAAGTATTATAGTAAGGGTGCAAGAAAAAAAGTATTTTTGCAGGGATTGGGGATTGTCCTTTGCAGCTTGTGGGCAGGTTATGGAGAAACTGCCTGGAAAACAGAGCTGGAAAGACAGGGATGTGAAAGGTGGTGGTTGTGAACCAGTGTGCCCTGCAGAGGCAAACAACATTTCAGTTTTCTGAGGATCACAGGGGTGCAAAATGGCAAATGCTATCTTTTTGTTTTCAAAATGACTATTACAGAAGAGTGAAGGGTCTCGTTCTCCCCAGTTTGTATTAATTGCAGTTAGCTACAGGAGTGCAAGCTAATGAAAGGTGTGCTGTTCTCCTTCAGCACTGGTTTTTTTCAACACCCATTAAAGTGAGCACACCCCTGAGTCTCTGGTCCAGCAAATATAAAGCCTAAACAACATTCAAAGTGCAAAGACAGGTCAGTATCACAAGCATCATGTCCCTTTTCAGTGATGCTGTTTACATCTACATGTCACAGGAGCAGCCAGCCTGTTTGTCACATAGTCCGCTCTTCACATTGTCCAAGTGTTTCACAACAGTGTTTTACAACTGCCAGGAACTGCTCCTTGCACTGGGATGGTTTTGGGGAAGAGTGGGATCTTTTTTGCTTTCTGGCACACACAAAAATGGTCACTTCTGTTGGTGAAAACAAATGACCAAATGCAACAAATACTTAAGTCTTGCAAATATTTGTACCCTAGACACAGTGTCCTCTGTGTCAAGGTCAGAATGAGGCTGGTACCCTGGCAGATGAGTATAATGAAGAAATTTTTTTATTTTTATGAGTAATTTTTCCCTAATGATTTTTTGTTACACTTAAATATAAATCCTCCATTGTTCCAGGGGAACCCAGTGCACCCAAACTGGAAGGTCAGATGGGAGAAGATGGAAACTCCATAAAAGTGAACGTTATCAAGCAGGATGATGGTGGCTCCCCAATTAGACATTATCTGATCAAATACAAAGCTGTAAGTATGACTGACACTCAAGCCTCATTTATAATGAGCCTGTTTAGTACTTGGGCTTCTCTGTGTAGGCAGACTGCAGACTTTTGTTGCTTCCCACTTCATCTGTTTTAATACACGTGAGGGCAGGTCAGCTGTACCAGTTTGTTTAAGCTGAAATATGGAAGCTTTCCAGCCCTTAAGAAAGCAAATCTGACAGGTGTGGTGCTGAACTGTTCCATATTGGCCATTAGTAATCTTTTCTTTATAGCTGCAAAAGAGCAATCCTTAGAGTGAAGTCTCAGAGCAGACTTCACACTGCAGTCTAGAAATTCCAAGAGTACTCATTGCCAGGACAGTTTTGTGCATTTGATGTTACCTAGAGCTTCTCAGGGAAGGGAGAGTCTTTGGAATGTCAAAAGGACAGTCCAGCATTACAGAACCATTCAGCAGAGACAGAAAAATCTGTTAGCATGTTCCAGTCCCAGAAAACTGCCCAAGACTTACTCAAGGTACCCTGGCAGTGCTTTTCTTCAAATTCACCTGAGTGAAATGTACATTTGGATTGTGGACTATGAACTATCAAAGTTACTAGTTGTAGGCACCTTTTAGAATCTCTTAAACATGCAGAATAGACTGGTACTGGTAAGCTAGGACAGACCCTTTTTAGGAGTTAAATATCTGTCTTGGATGATGAGAATTTGACATGAAAGAATACTACTTAAAGTGCTTTGCAAAGCAGAGACTTACCTGTGTTGCAGCTTTTCCCCTCTAAAGTGGAAGTTGTCTAGGAATGTGGCAAAGGCGAGAGGAGTTGAGGGATTTTCTTCAGGTGTGGTAATAGGGGAAAAAAACAGGATTCAGAGGGGGGAAGAGGCGGCTTCAGTGTCTCTTATCCTTCCCAGGTAGAGCCAACACCACGTGATGTCTTGCAGCCCTGAATTAATGTGCTTGTCTAGAAACCTCTCCACTTTCTGTTAGTTAACATCAGTGTCCCCAGAGCTGGTTACTAATGCTGTTTGCATCCCTTCCTGTCCTCTTGCTGGCCTGCAGAAGCATTCCTCAGAATGGAAACCAGAGATCAGACTTCCCTCTGGCAGTGACCACGTCATGCTCAAGTCCCTGGACTGGAATGCGGAGTATGAAGTTTATGTGATAGCTGAGAACCAACAAGGGAAGTCCAAACCAGCTCACTATGCTTTCAGAACCTCTCCTCAGCCCACTGTCATTCCAGGTACAGCAGTCATAAGCTTTACCATTGATTTCTGCTTCCAATTAATGCGACGGTGCTGCATCCTTTAATGTGCCTGAGTAACCCTGACAACTTGCTTGCTTAAAGCCATGATCACAGTTGGTTACCCATCCAAAGCTGAGTTTTTGCCATGTACATATCTGTACATAGTCCCTGTTACAGTATGTACAGCATTAGCAGTGCACTGGTAGCAATGCTACATGACAACTCCTTGTCTGACTGTGTACAGGGGGTTGACAGATGAGAAGAGCAGTGGGTATGAAGCACTTTCTGAAACCAGAAAGCAGGGGTTCCCATTTAAAACTAAAGCAAAAGAGACCATTCAGATCTCTGGATGATGATTTCCACAATGTTAGATTTATTTCCCTCCCAAATCTGCTCAGAGCTTGCTTACTGCTTGCTTGTCCATCCAGCTCAGGCTTTGGAGAAATAAAGGCATAAGGAGTTGGTAGCAGTTGGAAAGGGAGGGGTTTAAAATCTTCCTTGGAAGGTTTTTCATTAAATGAAACGGAGGTCAAGTTACAGCAATTTTAAAATGGCACTGATTTAATGCTCATTAGGGCAAAGTGAGTAAATAGCATTAGAGTGCTGCTGGAAACTCTCATGTCAGGCAGACTGACTGAGGGCTACATGAGAGGCTAGGAACTGAGCAGTTCACTGGGAGGTGTTGAGAGAACAGTTACTATTTCTTTTCTCTACAGGTAGTAGTAGTGCACATTAAAAAAAAAACAACAAAACAAAAAAAAAAAAAAAAAAAACAAAACTAAACAACAAATAACCCTAAAACAAACAACAAAAAAACCCAAACAAAAATCTATCATAACAACTGAGAACTCAATCCTTGCTCTGCCCCCACTGCCCCCACTCCCTTTCTGAAGGAAACAGCCAGGACCTGGTGCAGTTTGCATGCTGAAACTTCACTTGATGAAGTCAGATAATGGTGCTAAGCATACAAATGAGTGACCTGGTTGGTTGGGTCCTGAAAAGCGTGTGCAGTAGGGAGGAAGAAAATAAGGAGAAAGAGGCAAATGGGGCAGAAGATATTATTAGGATGTGTATATGAATAAGGCTGTGGTTTTGGGTGGAAGGACCCTCAGTAACCCATTAAGCCACTTACTCTTGATTCTCATTGTCAACAACTCTAATACTTACTACCCTCACATATTTGAAGGACAGCTGTGACTGATGTGGCAGGAAAAAGTGAGGATAATTTGGTAATGAGTGCCTTAAGGTCAGTTCAGAGGTGGGGAGTGAAATGTGACAGGCTGGAAACAGCAGAAAGTGGTTCCTTTGCACTGTGGTTATCTCCCTAGGGAAGGTTACAAGTCCTGATCCATCTTTCTATTCTTCCACACTCCTTAGTGTGCAGCTGTTGTTGCCTTCCTGTGCTGCTGCTCTCTTTTAGCCTTTGTTACGTGTCCAAGGGGACAGTGAAGCTACCTGGGACAGGTGTGTCAGCAAATCTTGAGGAAGCTGTTGTCTTTGGAATACCCAGTGTTCACACTGTAGTCCCTGGCACTGGGAAGAACAATGAGCCCAGGTGCCACTGTGCCCTTTCAATCCAACAACAACTTGGGCAGATGGCCTCTAAAAATGGGGGGAAATTGCCCAGTTTCTTACCAGAGGTGTAATTTTTTTGGTCTCTTTGCTCACTCGGTCTGCTGTGAAGCATAGGAGGATTTGGGACTGTCACTCAGACTTGGAAATGTTGGAAGCACTCCGAAAAGCACTTGATTTGGGGTGCAAATTTGCTGCAGGATTGACCCAAAAGGTGGATGCAGTTGGTTCTCAGGAGGAACACTGTGCAATGAAATGGGTACTGCTGTCTATGCTGGATTTATCACTGTGTTTCTCTAGTTGTATTTTTTGTTTGTTTCCATTTTGTGGAGGACTTTGGATTCTATTAGGCTTTCTGAGGTGTTTCCAGACCTTTTGGTTTCCCGAGCTGATCCCCAAACTAATAATGTTGGGAAAAATATTTCTGGAGCTGAGGCTAGGTTTTACTGACATGTGGGCCACAGGCCTCTCTCTCTTGAATTGTGGTAGGGAAGAGGGTGCTGTGTACTTGCCTTTAGCCTCTCTTGTAACTTTCTTGACATAGAACTTTTACATTTAACTTTTACACCACCCCCCCTCCCAAAATTAGTTACACAGGAAAAGTCAGAGCCAGATCCTTTAACATGGCATTGCTCTGCTTGTAGTAATAGGTGGGAATTCCCTGCAGACAATATGTGTATTTATTACGTAGTCTTTTGTTGCCATCATCAGTACAGTGTCCTTACAGTGGCTGGAAGGATAAGGGTATTCTTTTCAGTAATAATAATAATTGCATTAAAGAAGTTTACGGGGAGCTGGAAGGCTGAATTGAGAAGTCAGTCCTGTATTCTTGAGTCCTCTTGCTTCTCTAGGACTTTAATCACCTGGACCTGGGTACAGCTGGCTTTGGGGGAAGGATTGGACAGTCAGGTGGATTGCCTGCTGCACAAGAGCTGCTTTTTTTTTTTTTTTTTTTTTTTTTAATATGTAAAAGGCATTGTTGTCCTTTCAAATAGTAGATAACCATTTTCTTGTGTTTCTCACTGAGCCTTCTGTTCCATCATTTTTAATCTCATTTGCTTGCTGACCCCATGTACCCTGACTTGGACCCTGCTCTGCAGCTTTGGACATTGCTGAGCTTCTGAGCCGACCCTTTCGTCGGTGTGAATGTGCTGATGCTGCTCTTCTTTAACCTTTAACCAATTTTAATTTATGAAATTAAATAAACCTTTGAATCTTATGTTTTCTATATTTATGACCTAATTTTTTTTATCTATTTTTCTCTTTCTCTCTTTCTTTCTTTTTTCTTCCTCTTCCTTTCTTCTCTCCCCTCTCCCTCCTTCCCCTTTATCCCTTTCCTGTGTCTGTCATACATGTCACCTTGGATCTCACGGGGAAACATCCACGCTTGCCACATACACCAAATTTGTTTTTAAACAACCATATTTTCCCCACCTGGGAACCATTGTCTGGCACCTGCAGCGACCTTGGGAAGTCCATCAACGTCGTCCTCCTTTGTTTCATTGCTTCTTTCTTCAGTGACTCTGCTTTTGCTCTGTTAGAAACTTAAAATAAAGCAGTATTTACTTGAAAAGGCCTGGGTCCCACCAAGGCATGAAAGCAGATAATGTTGCTTCAGAGGATCCTGTCAGAAAAACAAAAAACAACACCCCCCCCCAAAACAAACAAAACCCAGCAGCAACAAAAACAAGCAAACAACCCCCCACAGAACATTAAAAAACAGTTTAATTTGAAAGAGTCAATATTTTGTAACAAGGAAAGAAGGCTTCAGCCAAGTTTTTTCTCGTTAGATTTTTTTTTTATTACTTGTAATGAATTTGCCCTTTGTAATGAATGTAAAGAAATAAATTTTTTGTTGTGTTTTTCATCAAAGGGAGGTACAATATTGAAAGCTTTTTAAAATACTGCTTTTTACTGATTTCTCTGCACATCTGGTGCTGATCACCACCATATTGTGCAAAAGTTTGCAGTGCTCCTTCCACAAATGTAACCCCACAGACTGTAAAAAGAGAAAGAAGATTTGTCAGAGAGAAACCTGCTGGTTGCCCAAATCTCTGTGGGCTTTTGCATGTGGATTCCAATTTGTGGCCATGGGAAGGTTTTCCTGACACAATGGTCTGAATATAAACATCTTGTGGGAATTACACTGAGGAGATGTCTGTCTGTCTTCTTTATGTGGTTGAATTTGCCCCTTGGGTGCAGTTGGGTATCTCATGACCTGCAGTGGGTCTGGGGCACAATGCACCCCATGAGCATAGAAATTTGCAATGGCTGCTTGACTAACATGTTCTGGTTTTCCACTGCTCTATTATCAACTTCATAGAGAGATCCCTTTTCTTGCCATTTAACAGGAAATATTAGCTTGGATCAAGTTACCATCTAACATTATTATTATTATTATTGATACTTAATAATGTTCATGGTTAACTGTGCATGTGAGAGTACCAGAGAGGATTAATCCATGGTGTAAATTGGTGCAATATAATGCATCTTTGTTAGCAAGTTCTGTGTATTGCATTTTGTTGAGCAAATTTCAGTTGACTTTTTCTTTTCTCTACTTGGAAAAAAAAAAAAACAAAAAACACCCAACACACAAAAAACTCCCCCAAACAACAACAAAAAACCCTGTGCTCCTCATGAATTGTCTTTGTGTTTGGAAATCCATTTGGCTGGGGTGTTCTTCTGAAAATGGGTGTGTGTGTCCCTCCAGGTCTCTCTCTGTGAGAGGTCCTGAGGCTGCCAAGGATGAAGTTGTTGACAGAGCTGTTGAACTGTCTGCACAGAATGTCTCAAACACTACAGTTGTCTGGATGGGCTTATTCTATCTAACAAAATCCTAATAGGGACAAACAAAAACCCCTGCTGTCAGTCTTGTTTGGCTACACTTCTTATGCTTTGCACATAAGTCTCTGCTGTGTTTGTTGAGATCTTGTTCATGATGATTTGTGAACCACATCTCTATCTAAATTCCAAATGAACACTTTGTGCAGATGTTGCATGTGGATTTCTTAAACAAGCAAAACCCAACAAACTCACCTCCAGTTTTTTAGAGGATAGAAAATTTTTGTTAGAGCTTTTGAGTTTGTATCTTAATGTTATAGAAGTAAAGCAAAAGTAATGACAATACTAAAACATTGCTTTCCTTTCCCCTATAGCTTAATTTATTAAGTCTGTCTGTAGATCTGATACCAGCTTGTATTGTGGGTTTTGCTGAAATACATTTCACACAACTTGTAGGTTATTAGAACTATCTTGCCTAAACTATAACTTTATATATAATGTTGTGTGGAGAGAGAGCAGCACCTCTGGGGCTGTTCTTCCTGTCCAGGGATGCCTTGAGGCAGTGGGGATGCTTTCTAACCCAAGGGCATCCTCTCTGACCTGACCAGGCAAAGCCCAGACAAGTAGATGAGAGCTCATTCACATGGCTGAAGTTACTTGAAATGAATCCCATGCTCAACAGCAACAAGAATCCAGTTACCATGGAATATACAGAGAAACAGCTTCTGTCCCTGTGTTTGTAAAATAAGGAGCATAACCAATATTTTTACTGTCATTTTGTGCAGATTCATAACATGGCAGATACTACATACACCTGAACAAGGTCTCAGTCCTTATTCTAAATATATATAGCATTTTAAAACATTTGCAGAACAGCCAGTTCTCTCTTCTTTACTCAGAGATGAGATGGAGATCAAAAGAAGAGCACTCAGATTTTCAGCACACACACAGAACCTTGCAAGCACCTCTTCTGCATACCTACAGGAATGCTGGAATCTCAGCTCTCAAAAAAGTTTTCCTTGTGTGTGTGATGAATTGCAGAGCCTTGCAGGATCTCAGGTGGCCCTTGGGATCCCACTAGTTATGGCCCCAGACTCTTACATACTCATATTTCCCTTTTCATCCTTGGAAAGGCAGTCAGGCATAGGACAGTAACAGAGCTTGAAGCCAGGAGCCACAGAATTTGTTACAATCCAAAAGGAGTTCCCTAGGACTTTAGGAAAACATCCATTGTCCTCTCATCTTGGAAGAAATGCTCCACAGACTGCTGTGTATTTCTGCTACCTGGTAGCTAAGCTGAAAGGAAGCATAAATTGTCCAGCCTAAACCTGTGTGGAAACAGAAGCTGTTGGCACTGGGAACAGAGGTTGCTGGTGTGTTGCTTTTCTCCACTACAAATTGTGCAGAGAGAATGAGGTCTGTAAAGCATGGCACCCTTTTTTGAAGGATAATTTATTTAAGTATTTGCAAGTTAAACTGTTAGCATCCAATAAGAACAAGTAGTTTTTCTCCTGGGTTTGAGCATTTTTCTTTTCTAATGCATGGAATGAATTTTTAATTTTAATTTTTTTGTTGTTGTTCTCTCTTCTGCCAAATATTGTAGTACCTTTGAAATGCCTGGAATTGGATCTGCTTCTCTCCCTCTCTTTTTTGTCACTTTATCTGCCTGTGCCTGAACTTTGCCTGCACATTCTAGCTGAGACCACACTAGGAAGACACAGCTGAGGGATTCTGCTCTCTCTGATGGAGCAGATGTCTGTACAGAGTTGCAGAAACTAAAGTTGATGGGTCATCTTATTGTACACTGTAAAATAAGGGCAATTAAAATGGTCAGTCTTACAGAAAGTTCGTTTTCCATTGAAAAATAATTTGTAATTAATAAATTCTTCACTTTATAATTAAGAACTCAAGTTTTTTTTTTTTTCTTTTTAAACATTTTGTGGTTCCTTATTTAATCTGTGGAAGTATCATTACTCCTAGTTCTGAGAACAGCAAAAGGGGAGCTTCTCATCAGTTTGAGTGTGCTCTAGATCAGGGCAGAACTGTCCACCTTCTAATCCCAGCAGCATTCACTGGTGATACACAGGTACTCCTTAAAAACAGCATTAGCAGCTGATGCTCAACAGCCTAACCATTTATTTAGACACTTCTTTTGTACAATGAAATGTTCTAGACCCCACCAAACTCATTAGAGATACCAAGTGAAAAAAGTATTAGGTTGATGAAATACAAAATAAAACTATCTATAGGATGGATTGAATAGTTCTGAAAGTATTTGTAGATCAATTTAGTTTAATCAAATGTGCCAGTCCCTGAAACTGAATGACCTAATGCATGCTTTCTGCATTTTATAGCAACAGCAAAATTCATTTACCATTTATATGCAGAAAAAAGAATTTCAACCTCCAAGTTCATGGGCTCTGTAAGGACTCTTATATTATTCTTAGTTATTGCTAGTTCCTGAAAGACTTGCAGTATCAATTCATGAAACAAATGAGAATTTAGAAGCCATTTAGAACCTTCTGAAAAAATATAGGGCTTTCTTACTATCCTGGGAAAAAAACATTGCAGGCAATTACCTTGGCCTAGTTACATTGTCTGAAGCATAGAATCTGAGAACAGCACAAAACCAAGGGCATTCCTCTGCAAATTTGCCCTTATTCTCCTATATTTTCTTCCCAGCAGACTTCCCTGTCATAGCTGCTTGTGCTCCCAGGGGCAGAGGGGCAAAGCAGGGAAGGTGATGGTTTGGGAGGGGGGAATTATGCACAAGAGTCACTATAAATTAGTAGTAGACTGCCTGGTACCCACTGCAAAAGGTTCTAAAAACCACTAAGCACCCCTGTTCTGAAAGATACAATTTCTGCTATGACAGCTGTAAAATAACACAACTCGGGACAAATTATTCTGAATAAAAGAAGGGTAACAAAAAGTGGTTTGTGTTCAGGGTATGATAGTAACAGGCTGCGAAGCTCCAGCTGGCAACATTCAAGGCTGTCCCTGTTGTTTTTGTGATGATCAAAGGCTTTGACAGGCTTAGCTGATGTGTTTATCCACTCCCTGTTTCTAAGAAAGTCCCCAGTGTTTTGCAAGCAGGTAGAAAGGTAAAGGCACTTCCTCTGAAGTTTGTCCTCTGTGCATGGCAACCCCGTGTATTTTCTAGGGCTCCATCACCACCTCTCACCTGCTGTCCTTTTGTCTACTGGAAAAGGCAAGGTATTTTTTTTCCTATTATGTAGCTGAGGAAACGTGGTGGAGATTGGGTGTGGTGGAGCAGGCAGCTGCTGTGACCAGGACAGTGTCACCAGAGTGACAATGTGCTTATCTTTCCCATCTGCTTCCCTAGAGGGCTGCTCAAATGGTTGTCTGTACTTAAGCCAAAATACTCCCAGAGCATTCACTGATGAGCTCAGCTATCTCTGGATAAGACATGAAAAGTGTACAACACCCCAGTTCTCCATAGCTGGGTCTTACCTCAGCAACATGAGCTGTTTTCTTTCCCCCTTTTCTTTTTACCAACTAGGGGTGAATCGATGCTGAGGCTCCACAGGTATTGTTCACTATTCTGTGTCCCACCAGGACAAGTCACCTTGTAGAGTCTGGGCTTCACTTAGACCTCTCCTAGTGCCAGGCTGGCAGTGCCAGAGTCATTCTGGACCCTGGACATAGCCTTCATCCTGAGGAGGTGGTGGAGGGAAATGGGAGCCCTTCAGAGTACCACGTGGGGGGCTTTGTTAGGGTGGAAGAGGTTCCTGTAGTCTGCTCTGCAGGCTGAGCCCAGCAGAGATGGGAAAAGCCCCACTGGGTCTAAGTGAAGCTGTCCCTTCAGGGAGATTGTCCTTACTGGTTATAGCACACGGGTGCTAGAGAGAAGTTGTACTTTTTTGAAGTTTATCATGTTTGCAACCTAAGCGTAGCGAAATTTGAGCCGTAACTCTCTCCAAGTCACCTTTTAACTATAATGCTTTGTTTTCTTCTCTTTTTGCTCTCTAAAGCCAGCACTAGCCCTACGTCAGGCCTTGGGACTGCTGCCATTGTAGGCATTCTCATTGTCATCTTTGTGCTGCTCCTGGTGGCTGTGGATGTCACCTGCTACTTCCTGAACAAGTGTGGGCTGCTGATGTGCATTGCTGTCAACTTGTGTGGCAAATCCGGCCCCGGAGCCAAGGGCAAGGACATGGAGGAGGGCAAGGCTGCCTTCTCGTGAGTACTGCCACCACTTCCATTCCTTTTTCTGTCTCTGTCCCCTCAGCAGCTCGGGAAAAGAAACCCTCTGGGGGATTTCTGGGTTCCTCACCTCTGGTGAGAGGGTGGAGCATCACGGGGGGGTCCTGTGCTGTGTGTAAGAACTGGGAGCGGGGTGACTGGAGAAACAATCAGCTGTTTGCACTGTGTCTTTGCAGGGGAACAGCTGGTGTGTATGGACACCAATCCCTCTGCAATTCCTTTCTTGCAGGAAAGATGAGTCCAAGGAGCCGATCGTGGAGGTGCGGACCGAAGAGGAGCGAACCCCCAACCACGATGGGGGGAAGCACACAGAGCCCAATGAGACCACCCCCCTGACAGAGCCAGAGTATGTTGGCATTAGTCAGCCTGAGGACAGGTTCAGTCCATTGCCCTCACTCAGTTCTCATAGTCCCTGACCTCTCATGCCCATGACTTACGAAGAGAAGAAGAAAGGCAGCACCTCCCCCCTCCGTTTGTGAGCAACCTGTGAGGAAATAATTCACTTTAGGAAGCTGCTGAAATGCTTGTTAATTTGAGGGTCAGGTTTGGTCCTGCTGGCACAAGCAGGATTCTTTTCCTTCAGAAGTGATCACAGTGGTAAGGTGGTCAGGCTCTTTCCATACTGCTCACCTCCTTTGGCTTGGTCACCAGTGGGGCCCAGTGGTGAAATGGCTCTGCTGGAGGTCTCTGTGAGGAGGAAGGAGCCATCTCCACAACCAGCACTGAAATCCAGATGTGCAGCATTGAGGCATAGCTGGGTTTTGCATTCTCTTGATTTTCTTGGCTAGAATTTTTAACCCAAGAAGCCCCAGATGATGTTCTTCATCATGCTGGCTTCTTATGGAATAAGCCATTCATTTTTCTGGCCTCACAGTCATGGAATTGTTAAGGCAACCAGTGCTGCATTGTGGCTGCTAAGGCAGAATTACACTGTCAGGCATTGTCCTAAAGCAAACCTGATCCCAGCTGTCCCAGAAGGATGGAATTTGGTCCAAAGGGCAGAAAGCTGCAGTGAGAGGGCAGTCAAAGCTGCACATATGTATGTGCACATACATCCAGAGATGCATTCCATGTGCGTGTGTGAAAAAGAATTCTGTTCTCTGTGGGATGATGAAGGCCTTGTGTATGCAGGCCAAAAGACATGGCCAAGATGAGGGACTGGATTCAGGGGTTCTGCACTGGAACTTGTATAGTGTAGTGCCAGATGGCACAGGGCTGCAAGCTCAGGGAACTGGTAGGAAGCTTTCTTGTGAAGTTAGGTGGAAGAGACTGAGAGTTAGTCTAAAAGAGAAGGGTCTGCAAGCTGGCAGGGTTGTGTTTGCCTAATGCTTGAACCCAAAATCTCTGTGAGCAAGCCATTCCTGAAGGACATGTCCTCTTTGCTTTTCTTCTCTTCCTGGTTACTCTTCAGTCATCCCAGCCACCCCTTACGACTCCTGAATGTGCTCCTCTTGAGTACCTCTCCATGTCCTGTGTGTGTTATAACCTGCCATGCTGCTGCTGCTGCTGCACCACCCATCTGCCTTCTCACCCATCCTCTGCTTCCCTTTGCCCTTGCTGTCATTTATGGGCTTCATTGTCTCTATTTCTCTTCTGCTCCTGTCCTCTTTGCAGGCACCCCGCCGACACCGCAGCCACTGTTGAGGACATGCTGCCCTCTGTCACCACAGGCACTACTAACTCTGACACTATCACTGAAACCTTTGCCACTGCTCAGAACAGCCCCACCAGTGAGACCACAACGCTGACCTCCAGCATTGCCCCACCAGCCACGGCCATTCCTGACTCCAGCTCCATCTCTCCTGGCCAGGCTACTCCAGCCAAAGGGGCGGCTGCCTCGGTCTCCTCACCACCATCCTCCTCCTCCTCCACCCCCAAAGTGGCTCCCCTTGTTGATCTCAGTGATCCCCCAAGCTCTACTCCAGCTGCTAATTTGAATTCCAGTGTCCTCTCCAGCCAAGGAGCGGTGCTCAGCCCCAGTGCTGTCGCTAACGTGGCCGAGGCCTCCAAAGTGGCAGCTGGGAACAAGCCAGCTGGCCCAAGCCCTGCAAACCTCACTAGCCCTCCAGCTCCATCAGAGCCCAAGCAGGAGGTCTCAAGCACCAAGAGCCCCGAAAAGGAAGCTGTGCAGCCCAGCACAGTGAAGAGTCCGACAGAGACGACCAAGAACCCCAGCAATGTGAAGAGTGAGGCTGCTTCAGGCAGCACCACAAACCCCTCCCAGAACGAGGACTTTAAAATGGACGAAGGGACTTTCAAGACACCAGACATTGATCTTGCAAAGGATGTTTTTGCAGCTCTTGGCACGACTACTCCTGCCAGTGTGACTGGTGGGCAAGCTCCTGAGCTTCCTCCTCCCACTGCAGACAGCTCTGTACCTGCTGCACCTGCAAAGACCGAGTACGGCTGCCTTTAATCTTCTGGTGGTTGTGTGCTGTGTCTCCTGTGCACTAGTGCTTGTGCTGTGTTCTTGTTGGGTGTTCTCTTAACTAATCTCATTGTTTCCTTAGCAAATTAACTCGCTTGTGAACCAACTATACAGGGCTTGGCTTTAAAGGTCCAGGAGGAATAGGCTGTGCCAGGGAAGCAGAGAATAGAAAAACCCAGGAATGCAGTAGAAATGTGTTATTCTGTAGAGCTTTGTGCAGCTTTCTCTATCATAGGGTGTTCCTCTATGAAAGAGATCAGAAATAGCTCAGTTGGATGCAAAGGAAGTGCTGTGCCCAGAGGTGCTGAGTTCCAGCAGCTCAATGAGCACAGCCACATAAATTCCATTTCCTAACAGATCCCATCAGAACTTCCTCCAGTGTGAGGCAGGGCAGCAACCAGTGCCATGTGTGAAACTGTAGCAGCATGGTACCTCTGGATTTGTCTCTAAAGTGGCAAAAAGATAAGGCAGTGTGATAATGTAAGAGAGAGGGAGGGCACTCGCAGCACCGTTGGGTCAGGATAATTTAATTTCTCTGCCTCTAAACTATGTCATTTTGGTGATTCTTCTTCAGGAAAATCCCCGTAGAAGACAAATCTGAAGTGCAAGCAACGGAAACCAAGACACCTCCAGCAGAAGTCAAAACGGTCCCTAACGAAGCCACACAAACAAATGAAAATGAGAGCAAAGCATGATCAGCGACAGAGGGAAACAAATGACAGAACAACTTCACCGAAGCATTTAAAACACAAAACACATCTCATTCCTCTAGTGTCTGTTGCCTTTTTTTAAAAAACAAACAAAACAGAAAATAGATAAATGGGGGGAGGGGGGGAAATCTTTGTTTTGTTTTGGGTTTTTTGTTTGTTTGGTTGTTTGGTTTTGGTTTTGGTTTTTTTTTAAGATTTCTGGGAAGGTTCTATTTGTTGTGCACTTGCTTCGAAAAGAAAAACATTTTAAAAACAGGGTTAAACCCATAACCAAATCAGGGCTTGGCTGACCCCGTGTATATTCCAATAAGCAAAATTGCACCTGCCATTTGCAACATGGTTGGGAAGCTCAAAATCAACTAGTCCTAGGGAAAAAAAAAAGACCAAAAAAAAAAAAATACCCTGTTCTTTCCTTTGTTAGTATAGCAGATATAACCACTGTACTACTTGGTGTGCAGCTGGTACTTAATGAACAAAGTCCACAATTTATTTTTATACTTTTCAGTCGAGTTTGAAATATGTAAAGCCTCATAAATAAGTTATAATTTCTGTTCACCTTGTATTTGTTCAGTATGCAAAGTGTCTTGAGCTCTTTGTGACTGAATTCTGTTTTCCACGTTAGACATTTATTTGGGTTTTATTATTTTTTTAGGAAGAATGCCAAAATTGCAGCTTCGGGGGGATATATTTCAATTTGCAGTATTCAGACTCTACATTTCTTTAAAATTTATGTTAATTTTTGCCAACTTTTGTTTTTTTCCAGTGTTTACAATTGACAAATATTTTTTTTAACTTTTGTTGTTTAAATGTATATGTAAAATAGCTGCCTTTTTTTTTTTTTTAAGTAAATACAGTCTGTAGACACTAGCTTAGCAGCATGCTTGCTTTGCAAAGGGAGACATTTTAAAACACAGATGTTTACAGTAGTTGTTTCCCCTTTTATCTTTTCTTAATTATTATTATTGTTATTATTATTATTATTTCTTACTGGAGTAAGAAGAAAAGTAATGCTGGGTTTTGGTTTGGGTTTTTTGGGGGTGGGTGGGGGTTATTCAGCACACTTGTCACCAGTTAAGGTATTTATCCAGCAATCCACATAAACACACACTTAACTTGGAATGAGAGAGTTGCTGGTGACAGTCCTTCTACACTAAATTTACTAAAGAGTCTAAGTCCCTTGCTGGACCTGGGCCTGACTGCATAAGAGAAATATCATCTCTGCTTTTTCTAGGACATTCTCCCCTTTCCTTCATGGAACTCTCCCGGAGCTTTGAGCAGCAGAAGGGAGATGGTAGCGTTAGGGCTGGGCTGGTCTCATCTCAGATGTGTGACTGCATCAGCTGCTCCTCAATATCATTTCCTTTGACCCTAGGAAGCTGATTTGAAAAGAGACTTTTTGCTGGCTCCATTAGCAGCTGGACTAGCTGATTGTTGTAGGTCCCTTCCAGGGAAAATATTCTAGCACATCGTGTCTGTTGAGTCATCCGTGTATGTTCTGCAGAACCAAACCGTGAAATCCAGAGCAGGTGCTTGGAAACCAATGCCAAGGCTCCCACTGATGCCACCTGTCCTGGCGTGGGGTCTTCAGCTGTTGGAAAAGGGGGCTGATGTGGTAGATGTATCATCAGTCTGGAGGAGGGGGGTATCACTGGGAGTTAAGGAGGAACACTGAGATTTCAGGGTGAAGAGAAAGGAAGCTTGAGCAGAAGGAAGGCAAAGGCTTATAGGGGAAGACCAGCCCGTTGTATAGAGATGTTCCTTCTGTTGGGGTTTTGGGTTTTTTTTTCCTTGTTGTTTGTTTTGTTTGGTTTTTTTTTTTTCCTTTTGTTTTCTTTTTTTTGTTCTACTTTAGATCTGCAAGCTTGTGCACTGTGGGTGCGTGACTATTCTAGTGTGAAATGTGTTTTTTGTCATAGTATTGAAATAAATAAAGCTTCAACATAGTTTGGATGTGGAAGGTGTAGTGATAGTTCAGATTTGAAAAAAAAAAGAAATATTCAGGAAAAAAAAAGAGAGAGAGAGAGAGAGAACAACTCTTGCAAGGAACAGAAGCCTTTAAATGAAAAATCAAACCGAGCTGATTGGCATCCATTCCATTGCACTAAGATGAAGAACAGAAGAATGATGGGGGTAGGTAGACTGCAGTTTGGCTCGGGTAAATTGAGCCACTTTTATTGGTGTATTCTTCTAAGTATGCAGTCTTTTACAGTGGCATCATGTAATTTCAAACTGTGAAAAATAATGGTCTTGTCATTTGCTAAGTGTGGGGTTTTTTGCTTTTTTTAGCTCCTGGGATGCAAATGGAGGATGACTGGATATGCAGGCATAGATACTCATGTAATACCCATCTTGAGCAGGATGTCAGGGCAGGATGGGTCCTTGCTTCAAAGCCGTGTGTCAAATTCAGCCCATCACAGCAGTGTGGGTATAACTGTGGGGAGTTTTAGCCCACGGTCCCGAGGATTTTTTTGTTTCCTAAGGAATCAATCCATAACATGCATCACAAAAAGCTATTGTGGTCAGCCTGGGACTGGAGAGAGCCTTTGTGGCAGCAGAGGACTAGTGGGCATGCAAGGGGTACCTCCACTGCTGTGAGTGATCACAACAATTTGTTCCTCATTTCTGCCACATTTTTGACTGCTTTTGTCATCTGTGTGTTCCACCCTCCTAAGCTCTAACCCACTGAGAGCTGAGCAGCTGATAGAGACACAAATGCTGCACAGTGCTAACGACCACAAACGTGTCCAGTGAACGAAAATTGTGGTAACCATCCCCTGGATTGTCATTTCTGTCACAAAAGGTAACCAGCTCAAAGCCTGATCCAACCCCCCCCCTTCTGCCTGCCGTGGGTTTGTGTTCTGACCCATTCCAAGGCAGAAGTGAACCCTGAGACTGCCTGAACACTGGGAAGTGTCCATCCAACTCCCTTTTAATGCCCTCATGACACCTCCCAATACTTGTAGATTAATCCTGGAGGGTGGTTTTATAGCCACCCTTAATGGAGAGTAATTTGGGTTTTATTTAGCAGTACCATTTCCAGGATAGCTTTAGGCTTCACTGCTTTTGTTTCAGCCTTTGAAGAGGGACCAGCCTGATGCTGTTTATGCTGTATATGTTTATATATGTATCCATGCCATACATATATATCTATATGGCAGTGCAGACTGTTGAGCTTCTAGTTGTGGAGTGATTCCATTTCATGCTGCACCATGCGTAAAGATGATGAGGTTATAGTGCATCCAGTTGTTCAGCTTTGAAGAGTGGAGTTTTATTTTCACACTTTTCTATGGAGCCTTCAGACCCCAGATTTTCACACTAGGCTGTTTTGATAGTTGTTCTCAGACCCTCCATTGACATCCTTACCCAGCATTCCCTACTTTTGGGGGCCTTCTATCTTGTTAAAAAAACAAAAAAACAAAAAATCTTTTTACCAAGTGAAACATCGATTCCACCTTTATTCCCATTCTCACTGGTGTAAATACTGATACTAACTGAGGATTTTGACTTTGCATTCTGTCAGAATACTGTGTTCAAATAAAAACTAAAAAAAAAAAAAAAAAAAAAAAAAAAAAAAAAAAAAAAAAAAAAAAAATCTTGTCTACAGTCTGCTCTTCTTTAGATGCTCTGCTAGGTGCTGTGTACAGACAGGGGTTCTCAGGGTTATTTGCACCTGAGCTCAATGCAGAGTGAGCACACATGCCCAGAGCATGGGTTAGGCATCTGTTTGAGGCTCAGGGCTGTAGAGAAGTAAGAAATGCAGCTGTCTGCAGAGGGATGTGTTGGAGCAGTCGTGCTGCATGGCTCCAGCAAGTACAGCTCAGCAGTGGCACTGGGCTGCTCCGGTGCTTCTCTGAACTCTGGATGTGCAAAAAGAAGAGTGCCTGCCAGCATGGGATAATTAGGAAAAAAAAAAAAATATTCCATTACTTTCCAGTCAGGAAACTTAAATTGATAAAAGTCACTGTTTTCTGTTGCAAGGTAAGTCTGTGGATTTCCCTTTCTCTCTGTTCCTGGCTTTAGCAGCTGCTTCCCTGAATCACACCACTGGATGGACTCAGTTCCCTGGTGTTGGGCTTGTTTCCTGCTGTAGCATCTTAATGAGCCCTGAGAAGTGTGGTCCTTCCTCTTCCAGATCAACAGAGGGGCCTGGAGCACTTGTCCTGATTTATTGTTCCTGCAGAGCACATGCCCATGTGGGAAGAGTGATGAGTTTTCCTTTCCTGGAGTTGTGCTCAATGACAACCAGACTGAAAGTTTTTTTAGTAGATCTTTGTTTTTCTTCAGCTGTTCATCAGTCTTCAGACCTACTTTTCCTGGTAATTTTAATTTGTCTCCTGCCCTGCTGAGGCCATGGCACCCAACTCTCAGTGTCAGTCTGTGTATCTCTGCTTTAGCTGCAGGCTGTGCTGAAGGGTAAGTCTGAACAGGTCTGGGGGGGGGGTGTTAAGGGAGGTAGCTGGAAATCTGCTGCAAAAGTTTCTTCTCTTGCTTTTTCCAGCTGTTCTAGCGAGATGGTTTGTCGTCAGATATGAATATATGAACACACATGCTTTCCAGGCATCATTTTAAGTGCTTCTGTACTGAAGTCTGTGTACATGTTTAGTGACCTGGATGCTGCTTCAGTGAAGGTGGCTCTCCCCTCTGCACATCACCAATTAAATTCTTGTTTATTGCAAACTGAGCCTCCCGGAGCTCCAGGCAAGGGGCACCACAGCCACGCTCACTGCAAAGGGATGAGCAGATCTTGCAGCTGAACTGAGAACTTCATTTGCTGTAATGAAATCTCTGCCTGGCTGCTAAGTTAATTCCAACTCTTTCTTTTCCACAGCTGCAATATTAGTTTCTTCTTGCTCACAGAGGCCCAGGTGCTCTTCATGCTTCTCTGGCTCCCTGGTGCAGGTTGCAGTCACCTCCCTGCTGGGGGCCATGGCACATCAGGAGCCCTGCAGCCCCCCAGCCCCACATCTCCTGGTTCATCTGTGAGTTTATTACAAGAGTATGAGAACAGCATCGGGAGGGAGCAGCACTTTTCCATGCAGTGCTAGCAAATCACCCTTTTTCTTCTGTAGCCCTCCTGCAGAGCCCGATGAGCAGGAGAAATAAAGAATGGACGTGATGGCAGATTGGGATGTAACTTCTGGTTTGGAGAGAGAAGGGGAAGCTGGATGAGAAGAGCAGAAGACGTTTGGATGGAGGTGCCTGGGAGCAGGGGCAGGACCTGCCCACAGAGATGCTTCCATTCAGTGAGAGAAGGGAATTGTTTTGTGGGAAAGGGATCAAAAGGGCTCTGCTGGCAGTTCCGACGGCAAAGGGGCTGGAAGGGAGAGGAGATCTTTGCTGGTTGTGGATTTGGGCAGTCCAGCACCTTGATGGCACAGGCAGCCCAGGAGAGCAGGAGGGGAATCCTGGGGCTGTTGGGAACTTCCCAGTGGGATTCCTCACCTCCTGCCCAGCAAACACCAGCCTGGCCGGGCTATCCCAGCCCTCAGATATTGCTGCTTTCAGGTCATCACCTTTCATCTCTCCCTTGCTTTTCTCTCCCGCCCAGGTTCCGATGTGGGGAATCAGCCCAGCCCGGAGCGCAGCGGGGACCCGGCGACGCTTTGCCTTCTTTTGGTGGCCCACAGCTTCCACTGAGTGCCACCTCTGCCTCGGAAAAGGTGGCCCTAGAGCCCCTCCTGAGGGTGGGGACAAGGACCCCTCCGTGGATGTCGCGATAGAGACGCGATCCGCCTGGAGAGCCGCGAAATGGCCGCGGCCCCGCGCCCGCCGCTTCCGTGCGGTCCCCATGGCAACGGCAGCGACGCCGCGGAGCTTCCGGAGGATCCCGGTGCCGGTCCCGGTCCGGTTCGGCCATGCTGGGAGAGCAGGAACGAGAAGAAGAATTCCAGCGGTTCCTCCGCCGGGTGGACGATATCAGTGAGTGGGCCGGCGGTTCCGTGGGTCCGGGGTGCGGGGCGGTACCGGGTTGGGGGGAGGCGGCGGGTGCCGGTGGCCGGCGGACATCTCCGTTTCCTTCAGGCAGGGCACTAAGGGGCTGAAAGAAAAAGGGGTGGGTAAAAGGATGGCAGAAAAGGGAGAGAAAAGAGGAAAAATGCCGCCTCCTCCCAGCCGTCCCGGTTCCGGGTTTGGTTTCGGTGAGGGCTGAGGAGCTCCGGTACCGTCGGGCTCTGGGGGTGCCAAGAGTTGGTTTCTAAACCCAGGAATTTCTGTAGTGCAGGAGCTCTGGGAAACAAGCTGAAGTTGTGTGGTTAAATGTTTCCGTTCATTAAGGCCATGCTGGCCACCAAAAGTGTACATCACACCTCAAGCCTTGGTCCCTCCAGGATCAGTCAGATCTGTGTATATTTCTTTCCTTTTTTCTTTTCATCCCCTTTTTAGCAAATTTAGTGCAAGGCTTGAACTCCACAGACCTCTCTGTCAGGGAAAAATCCATTGCTGACACAGAGAAATGGCTCCATGATCAGGAAACTGGCAAGGAGGATGACAGCAAGGTCACAGGGAACAGAACAGTCATCAACACCCAGCCGTCTGTAAGGATTTTTTTGCCTTTGAAGTCTAAGTTGTATGCACTTAAGGTCTTTTGGATAACACTAATTCACGTGCCTTGCCCAGGAGAAAAAATTTTGCACAATACTTACAAGTACATTCTGACTGACTTTATTTTTTGTTCACTAATTGTCTTCCTGGGTGTTAGTTGATGTTCTGTTGTCCTTGTTGTAAGATTGCTAATAATACAGAATGCTTTTGTTAGGTTTATCCAAGTGGAGTGTGAGCTCTGAGGTGCCATAACTTGGAGCTTTACCTGCACTTTAAGAACTTGAGCAAAACTATCTGAGGACCCCAAATCCCTTTGTTAATTTCCTCAGGCTTTGATTCCTGCACTAAGGGCTTGCATTTCAGTGACTTGCCTCGGTAAAGCTACAAAGGAAGGCTTTTTTGGTTATGTAAAAACTTGTTAAAATTGTACTGTCCTTGAAGTGTCAATTTCATATTCCCAGAGTTTTGACACCCTGTAGCTTTGAGTAACTTCACCAAGTGTTCCTGTGCTGCTGTGGGTTTTGCTAAATTGTCTGTATGTCATCACACATCACACATCATACATCACACATCACACATCATATATCCGTGTGCTGTGTTTCTTTTTTTTAGGACACAGGGAAGGTGGAGGCAGTGCATGCAGGTAGGAGAGTGCTCTCTCTGGTATTTAGTATCTCTTCAATCTCTTTTAGCAAAAGTGGAGTTATACTTATTGCTGTTATTTCATGCAAGACCTAATTCCACTCCTGACAGAGTCAAAGCTAATTTTGTAGTGATTTTAATCGAAATTTAGTCAGACCTGGGAGCACATTCAAGAATCTTACCAGTTGTTCATAGGCAGGAAGCTTCTTGGTCTGTATGCAAATCCTGAGTGGCAGCTTGGTCTGTATGTATAATAGCTTGTCACTCATCTTCCAATTGCACTGTTGAAATGACCCCTAAATATTTTCATTGAGAAATGAGTCACAAATAACATAGAAATAACTTTTTTCTAATTTGTAGATTGATTTTAATGAAACTTGTAATGAAGCTTGCATTTTTTTCTTTTCTTTTCTTTTTTTTTTTCTAAACCACCATCACCTCTCCTGGTCAAAGATGGCTTTCTGGCACTTTTGGAAACCGATGCAAAAGAAAGAGTTAAACGAAGGAAGAGAAATGAACAATTAGCAAATGGTAATTGCCAAAGGCTTTTCTGGCTAATGCTTTTAAGAACTACTTCACAGGAGCTGGGCTGATTTAAGAGGCTATTTTATTTGTTATTGCCATTCTTACACACACTGAGTCAGCACTTTGGTTGCCATTGATTTGGAGATCAATGTCTGCAGCCCTGTTTAGCTGGATGTAATAGGGTTGTGTGTTTCACAGAGTCTTTGTAAGTTTGAGTAATATAGATCTGGGCTGGGCAAAGACTCAAGACTCAATTTTCCCCCTGAAAGAGGAATTGGAGGGGGGGGTCACATGCACTGAATAGCTCACAAGTCCCTCACAAATAATGGCTTATGGAGACAGCTGCAGTGGAGCTGGGCTGGAATTTTGATGATTATTCCAACAGGAGAATATGGCCTCTGTTTCCTCAGTCACCATTCAAGGGGATCAAAATCCCAAACGTTATTTTGAATGCATGTCTGTTGTTTTCCAGCTCTGAAAGAGAAGGGAAATGATTCCTTCAGGAAAGGGGACTATCTCATGGCCATTCAGAAATACACTGAGGGTCTGGAAAAACTGAAAGATAAGCAGGAACTTTACACCAACAGAGCACAGGTCAGCATGTGGAAATGAGCTACCACTATTATTTAGTGTTCCTTTGCCTGGATAGAACCCAAAAAGGATTGTTCTACTACGCAAGTGAATTTCATTTAAAGTAATGTATGTTGCATTACAGAGAGGCTTAAAAAAGAGAGCAAGCAATCTTTCCTGGCTGTCCTTCACTACCAGCAGTTTATGAGTTCTGCTTTGCTGTCCTATTGAAAACAGCAAATTTTTCCTGTGTCTCTAAGTGAACAGCAAGGCAGTGCAGCTGAAGGTTTGCACACTCTGCTGGCCTTGTATAACTCATATGTGTGTATTGAATGTTGTTTTATTAAAGTTATTCCAAATTACAAACTCCAAGGAGGTGGAAGACAATTTAAGAAACAGCTGGTAATTATCCTGCTAAATAAAGGGCTAATAAGTCTCTTTTTTTTTTTTTTTTTTTTTTTTTTTTTTTTTTTTTTAATTAACTAATGTTTGTACAGTTGTTAGTGGAAGTTGTTTGAAATATTCTAATTCTTCTGTCTGGACTCCTTTTGTTTCAGGCCTACCTGAAGATACACCAGTATGAAAAAGCCATTAGTGACTGTGAATTTGCATTAAAGGTAATTCCAGTCTTTTATGAGCGGATCAAGTGCTCCTGGAGGGTGGATTTGTGTGTAATTGATGAAAGGGAGACAATTTCCATGTGGTAATGAGAGAATGCAGTGGTGCTACAGATTCCTCCATCCTGATCCAGCACAAACAGTATGAAGAAGTTAATATTTCAGTGCTGCCTTTGTGCAGAAGCTTTTCTAGTTCTTAAGAGCTTTTAATTTAAAGGTTTATTATGAGTGATCATAAGCTATTAACTGCATGCACTGTATCTTGCTCATTTTTCAAAAAAGGGGAAAAAGGCTCTCCAAGCTCACAAAGATCAGATCTGATGGGAAAGGTAAAGCTGCTATGAGAAGCCAAAGATCCAGTTGTTACATCAGTGATGCTACAAGGCAATTAGCAGATTATTTATAATATTGTTGGCATAATTTCAAGAAATCAATATTTTGACACATAACAACTTTATCTGTTAGTTAAATGTTTCCTCTTTTTTTTTTTGTTTTTTTGTTTTTTTGTTTTTTGTGCACAGCCAATGAAAGTCAGTTCTTGTTTTGTCCCTGGCAGAACTAATCAAAATACACATGGAAATTCTGTTGCTATAAAAGTTCATCAATTATAGACATGTTGATGCAGGCTTTAACATTACTTAATTGCACGAGTCTGCTTGTATTGCCTGAAATGCAACTTTCTAGGGAGGATACTAACACTGCCTGCTTCCCACCTTTAGGCAGACCAATGTTCTTTTCTCAGGGAAGGGAAAGCTAGTACCTGGAAATGATAATTCTGCATTTCAGATGCCTCTAGTAGATGGTATAAATACCCTCTTCTGTGCTTGCAGTTATTTTGGGCAGGTATAACTGTTAATCAGAAGGCTGGAAAAAGTATTAAAGGCTTAAAATTTCTAAAAATATAATTCATGATTCCCTTTTTAACACAGTGCAATGGAAAATGTATTAAAGCCTATTTTCTAATGGGGAAAGCTCACCTGGCACTTAAGCACTACAGTGAGGTAAGTTGATTAAATGTTGTGTCCCAAGGACCATGATTTGTTCTACTTTTGCATGATGTTTTGGGTGAGGGAGAAATTTATGACCTTAAGAACTGCACAAATGAAAGTTCGCTGAGCCTTAAGACTTGAGAGAATTTTTCTGTCCTTTGTAAAGAACAATAATTTCAAAATCAAGTCACCCATCTTAGCAAAATAGCCTGTATCTTTTACTTTGGTGCACACAAAGAGGAGGAGGACACCTCTGGGAAGCTGTGTCGATGTGTACACTTATCAGCCTCAAAACAATTAGGGAATTTTCTATTCATATATTTTAAACATGGTTTATCTAGTGGGAACTTGTCACTGCTTGGCTGTCAGACATCAAGACAACAAGTTTTACTCTTGTTCTTGGCAGCTTGAGCTTTGAAGGTTCTTTCCTGTTGCAAGTGTTGAGATCAGTTTAATTCAGAACATATCTCAGAGATGCACAAATAGAAGATAAAGATACAAGATGCCCATGTGATGGTTACAGTTCCTATGGTTTTAATACTATACCTGATTTTCTGATGTAGTTTGGGGTTTTTTCCCACTGTGCCTTTGCATTTTTGTTCCTACTAGTACATTGCTAGGGTTGCACTTGAAATTTTCCTTTTAATTTGAAAAAGCAGACTGATGTAGGGACTGAGAGGAATATTCAGCTTACACTTTTAATTACAGAAGTTTTGACTTGTGTGTCTCCAAGATTTTGTTTTTCACACTTATTAAGCAGTGTGTCCCAAGAACTTCTGAGCTTAAGCAGGATGACTCTGACTAAGATAGAAGTTTTTATCACCTTCCCATTTTTATATTGAAATCAGATTTCTATTTCTTTTCTCTGTTAAGTCCAGGCAGTGTTATGAGAAGATGTTACAAACTGATCCCCAAAAGGAAAGCCTATTTGAAGGTAAGAAATACAAATTTATACACTGCTATTCCTTGTTTTCTGATCAAGATAAAACTTAATCCACAGCACTGGTTTGCTCTTCAGGACTTTTGATGGAGTCTCTTCATTCATCTTTTGCTTCTGTTTCTTCTTTAAGCTCTGTTTCACCCACCAGAGCTGTGGGTTATTCTCTACAGCTGTATGTGGAAGCTCATTGAGTCAGCTTCATATTTTACTTGGAACTTGACCATATGAAACCATCTAACTTGGTTGTGCCATGCTGGTTTTTTTTTATTTCCAAGATTGTATGAGTGAGGTAAACTTGGAGGAAAAAAGAGTGAAAGATGAAGAGAATGCAATGAAGGAAGTTCAGGCTGGAAGTCTGGCTGCTCTGTCCATAAAAGAGCTGCTGCAGAAACTTGAGAGGCCTGACCAGAATATCCTCTACTATACAGCAGGGATCAGGCTTTTGACAGGAGCTGTGAAAAACTGTAAGTATTTGATGGCAAGCTTATTGCTCTTAGCAGTTGTAGTCCAAGTAGATGAATACAAGTGGAGTAGTTTTTAAAGGAACAGAAAAAATGTTCCTGTAGTTAAAACATAAAATCAGTGATGTTTGTTATATCAAAATTCACGGCCAGTAGATACTTACATAATTTTTTTTAGAACTAGTGCTGTAGCTAAGCTGTTAAGGCACATGAATCTTATGGATTTGGATCTCTTTTGGGCTGTTTGATTTGTTTAGAAATATTTGTAACTCTCTGTGAAAGCATATTGATTTGAAAATCAGTCTCTTGTCTCAGTCTTCCTAAAAAACCTTTAACTTGAAGTCAATTATTCTTTGCAGCATGAGGTGATCTTCACCTTCAGAGCTGCTTTTACAGCATTCTTGGAATTTTTCCTCTCTTTTAACTGAGTTCTCTACCCCAAACTGTTGATTTAGTGACCTTTTCTTTTAACACCGTGTTATGGAAGAGCAGGAGTCTGTCTCTGCAGCAGTGCATCAGCCAGATGGCTCATAGAGCTGATTTGTTTGTCTCTGAATTTTTCAGGCACTGAGCAAACTTTATTTAGAACAAACAATGGATTCAGTATCCTCAAAGACAACGAGACTGTAAGACGGTAAGAGCTCTCAAATGAAAAGAGTAGGGTGCTACAGCATGAGGAAATGAAAATATTGTTTTCAAGAAATACAATCACTTCTTGAAAAGCAGCTGAAATGACCAAAAGATAGTGTAATAACAGATTTTAATATCTGAATGGACTGGCAGTACAAACAGTGCTTTCTTAGATACAGTGAACAGAACCAATGAACTTTTGCTTCTGTCTCCTATTTCTGTACAGCTGTCCTGTCATGGTGAGAGCAAATTTGCCCATCCATATTTGCAAAAGGTTTTTACACCCTGGCTACTCCTGACTTTTCTCATGCAGAACTGAAGTACCAGGTGTACTGTGCTGTGTCAGGCTCCTGGGCTCTGTGTGTTTCAAGGTCAGAGCAGAGCTGGTAGGTCATTTGGTCTCACAGGAGGTCATCTGGAAAACAATTCTGACAGCCCTAAAAATGTTTAACCAGGTTAATCAGCTGGGTTAAGAGCTTATGAGCTTAAGTGTTCATCTGGGAGATCCTCCTCTCTGTGGTACTTTGCTGCTTTCCTTAGCCAAAGAGCTAATTGTTTGACCTGTCCTTTGCTCTTTTTACAAGCTAACATTTCTGATTTAGGGGCTTCTGTGCAGAGAGAAAAACCAGTGCTGAAGTGGATCTCTCTGTTTCTCTTCTCTCCCTTTGGCAAGCTGTCTGCACAGGAAATGGTAAAACTTTGTAATCAGCATTAATCATTGTTAGTGTGTGGTTAATGTGATATTTACTGTGTCTCAAACTGCTGTTTGGCATGAACATCACTTTCCCAGGGCACGTGGGTCTAGACCTTGTAAACTAAGTTTTAAGGGTCAAGTGCAAGTGGTGGAGGTGAAATTTCTAGTCTATTTCTGTGAGCATTTTAAATCTACTGAAGGGATGGAAAGTAAAGTCTCTGTGATTATTTAAGAGAATATCACTTGTAATGTTTTGTCTTCTTTTTAAGCAGTTATACCAGCAAAAAACCCCAGACTCTTATAGAAGGGCCATTAGAGAAAGCAGGGTTCCTTTGGCATTCACAATCCATTGGGCTCAGAGCCCTTTCCTCTGTCTCCAGGGAGTCCAAATCTGTATGAGAAATGGTCTGGGGTGGTGGCAGGCAGTAAAGGGATTCAAAGTGCCACACAACTACAGAATCCTTGGGGTCAGCATCTGTGCTCTCTGGTGTCTTGTGGGCTCTGGAGAAGCACTTGATGCCTGGGAAGCTGGTGTGTTGCTGGTGAGAGCAGAAATTCAAAGAGCTGAGAGGGTGGTGGGTGTTTTGCCTTTCCACCTCTCTGTAGGAGTGTTATGCAAGATGAACACATCAGAGTTAATGAGCACATTAAAGGGTGAAATAAAGACATTAATCCTGTTAAATCAGCACCTAGGAGAAAAGATCATAGGAGTAATAGGGGTGCCATTGTGTGTGACATTGCTCTTGGATTTTTCTTTTTTTTTTCAGAAGAAAATCAGCGTCTTCTGTTGACTCACTCTGCTGTGAATGCACAGCTGTCAGAACTGCTTTCTTCTGGGATACCAGAGATCCAAAAGGAGACCTTGGCACTGATTTCTCTTTACTCAGGCAATGAGAATGGGAGGAGACTATTGGTCAGGCACCAGGACCTAACCAAGTAATAAACACAGCTATACCTCAGAAAAATCTCCTTATTGTCTGGGTTCCCAAATGTTCTGAACTTGTTCCACTAGCACCAAGTGACACTCTCTGAAAGGAACACAGTGACACAGTGTCCTTGAGGGACAGGCCTAGCTGAGCAAAAGTGAAAGATAGGTGTGTGGGGAAAGTGAGAGATTCAAGTGGCAAATTATTGTTGTAATGGCTGTTAGGCAAGAGAGGGTGTTTGGGTGGCCTGGTATATCCAGCTTGGGCAAAACCTCACTGCACACAAACCAGTTTATGATCATAAATTCTACTTGATCTTTAAGAATTTAACTAAAGCTGACATAATTTTGTTTTCTTTTTGCTTTTGTTTTTTTTCCAATAACAGATGGCTGCAGATTTTGATGATGTTTGTCAACAGCACTGATGCCAGGGCTGACAATGCCATGAACATACTGACTGATTTAACTGAAGTGGAAAGGTAACTTACATTTCTTCATTCATTTTTGTAAAGTTGTACTTTGAAATGTACCAAGTGAATTAGTGAGAGAGGCTGTTGGCCTTTTGTGCTGTGAGTGTACATTGCTGACTGATTTTTACCTTGTCTTCATATTCTTGTTGTGTTGCCTTGAGCTGTGATTTTTGTCTAAAACTTTAAGTGACCAAATGTGGCTTTCTTTATCCCTCAACAGGTTCAAAACCCAGTGTCGTGTCACATTTTCCACTGATGTTTTACCTTTATTCTCCCAGTTGCTGGTAGGAAAGATCTCAGTTTCTGTCTTTCTATTTACTTTTGTGTAACTGTCTTAGGACTGTTCTTTCCAGTTTTACATCCCATTGCTCCTAGACAGAGCTGCTCTGTGGTAGAACTGCAGTACTTAATGTGTCTCTGGTTCTGTAAACAATGCAATTTTGTACACACTTTCCTCAGGAAATGTTCTCAGTCTCTGATACTGCTTGGTCTCTACCCACTACTGCTCTCATGTTCAGTGAAAACTCTGGACACTGGTAACCTGTCAGGCCAGGATTTTATCCTCAGCTTTGTTTTATGCTCTTCTTAATGTGACTTTAATCCACTGTCACCAACTCTTTTTATCATGGATAGTGCCTTTTTCTGTTTCTTTCTAATCTGAGAGATGAGAGTGAAGAGATGACATGAGCTGACAAGGTAATGACGTGTGGTGGTTCAGATCCCTTTCCTGCTTAGTGTTTATTTAAACTACAAACTAACATACTTAGTCCAGAAACCTGTCCTCAGGAAGAGGGAAGATGATAGGCAAGATCTGTTCTGTTGCAGAATGGCAGATAGAACTGGAAAGGAAAATACTTCAACTTCTCCAAACAAGTAATAAGACAATGCAGTAATTACAGCATTTTTATATTGCTTGTTGCTCTTTCCTTTTGAACATACCCTTGCTGGAATTATACCTGCAGCAGAGGCTGTTCTGAAAAGAGCAGTAACTATTCCCCAAGACTCTTAAAACCTCATTAGCTGAGTGATTGTGAAAATGATTGTGAAAAAGGTTTGCAAACTTTGGACAGCTGGGATTTAACATAGGTGAGAGAGATCCTGGAATCTCATTTCCCCTTGCCAGAGGGATAGGAACATGTATTTAATGTTTTCTTGTCATTTGTTCTTAAATTGTTATTCCACTCTTTGTTTTTAGACCTCTGCCAAGCTGGTGAACCAGGCAGCCCTTGCCCGTGTCATTGGCATCCTGGGGAAGCTGTGTGCAGATGCAGCCATCCGAATGCAGATGTCAGAGTGCAGAGAGTGCTGGCAAGCCTGCTTAGAGCTTGTGGTAATCACACTTGGCACTAGAATAGTGTGCTCAGCCCTGTCTCCTCTGGAAATGGCACCATGTTTGTCTGCTTCCTCTTAAAGCTCCAAGCCCCTGTCTGAGATCTTTCAAATCTGGTAGCTGGATCAAGGTCTCAAAGGTGTCTGTGGTGCACATAAGTTGTGGTTTGATAGATGGGTGAAGGCAAGTGAGTGATCCCTTGTTTTAAGTGGCCCCCTTCAGGGTAAGGATGCAGAATGACCTCTGTCAACTAAAGAATGCAGAGGATGGCAAAGGTTCTTGTTAACTGCTCAGCCATCAGAAGTTTGGAGTGTACCAAGCTGAACCAAACATAAGAACAAATCTGTATCAAAAAGTCACCATTAGCTCTGGTGCTCACAAAACTTCTCCTTCCTACTGAGTTCATGGTGCATCACCATTCCCTATGTAAATCAGCTCACAGAAGAGCAAGGAAATGCATATTCTCAGCCTCTGAATGCACTCTTTTTGTACACAGGATGAATGCATTGATGTCAGCACACCCAAATACCATGAGTGTTTGTTTGCAGTGCTGGGCCTAATGATGAACTTACTGCTTGAATCAAACGCCATCATCCAGGTATATGAGTTCTCTGAATATTCTTTAGTGGTGGTGTTCTTTTAATCACTTCCTCAGAGGTTCAGAATTGCTTGGGCAATCAGAGCATCTTCCTCCTTTGGCACTGTAAATGGGCCTGATGGTGGAGTCATACCAGGGCATTCAGACAGAATCAGTGACAAAATGATTGTGGAAACCTGTGACCTTGCAGTCTGTACAGGGAAAAAGAGCCCTGACTGTGTCAGATGGATATAGAGCCCTTTTTGACATCAAGTCTGCTGAAGGACTTCAAGGCTGCTAACCATGAATTTTACTGGTGTTCAGTTAATTTTTAATTTTTAAAGGTGTTTAAGGTTATCATTCAGGGTAGCTGACAATTTAAGAAAGCTAAAAAGTGAAAAACAATATTTTCCCTTCCCCTCCCCTCAGCCCATTCCAAAATTAATTAAAACTAAGGATTTCATCAAGAAGGAAGATTTTAAGTTACATCTGGGTGCTGAAGTGTTAGTATTTTACTGCCATAGGTATCCTGATCTCCACAGGATTCTTTGTTTCAGAGTACTTTGTCTGTTAACCCATTTCTGCTCTAATACTTGTGGACCTGAGTTTTGCACATTGTTGTTTCAGTACTTTGCTGTGGATATAAGCACCAGGTGCATGTCTCTCCTCAGGGATAAGGATGGAAGGATTGTGACAGTAAGTGGGATATCTATGGACTAATGAAAAATTGTATGAGCTGAGCTCACCAGAACACTTCAGTGCCAACTGCTGCCCTGTGCCAGTCTCTTCATTAGGCTTTGAAACTTGAAACATTCAGTAGTAAAGTAATAATATAGCACTTACTCATTTTATAAAATTATTTGTTGCAAGAAGTTCTCAATGTTTTCTTGAAGTCTACTTCATAGAAGCTCTTACAAATAACTTAATCCTCAGGATGGTTTTCAGTATAAAACTCTTAAAGAATCAATCTAGAAACAAAAAAGCAAAACCAGTTTGGGTGTTTAGCAGCTGTTTCTTTTTACAGTTCTTGTATGTGAATCATACCTGTGAGAGTGTTCTCCTGTTAATGGTGTGTGACTCCCACAGACAGCAGTTATTCAAGGCAAATGGGTAGGAGCAGATGTGGACTCAGTGTCTGTTCGCCTCTCTGAACTCACGTGAATTGTTCTCATCTATTTTACTTGACTTAATACCAAAAGTGATGAGGTGGTTTCTCCTAGGAAATTGTTTCAATAATAAAAAATATGGGGAGTTGTCCTGATCTCAGTTTGGTCTTATCTCTCTCTACACTGAATCTTTGGAAACTGTACTGAGTTCAGTTTCCAGTAACCAATAAAAAAAGCTGTGTCCTAAAGATGTTTTTTGTTGTATTTCTGCAAATTTTTATCACTTAAATATCTTTGGTTTTACTGTGCAAAATTAAAATTATTTGAAAACTCCTTAATGTTTTCTGGACAAATAAACATGTTTTTTTTTTCTTCTCTCATTGTATTTTCTGATTCAGAGAGCCATTGGAGTGCTAAGTCGCATCCTGCCTGCATCCTCCGCAGCGGTATCAGAAGTAGTGAAAAGAGGGGTGGTGAAAAAAATCATCAAATTCTTGAAAGTAAATTAATTTAGCAATATTTTCTTTATATCTGCTTGTATTGCTTCTTAAGGAAACCATAGTTGCCCATTGTTTAGCCTTTTTTTTCTCTGAAACACCTGTGCATGTGCTGATCAGTAGTCACTTTTCTGGCAGAATGTTTATCCACCCAGCCTGATGTGATTTCCACAAATTTGCTGTGATGAAGGTAAAATTAGTCTAGAAAAGAGCTGTGGCACTCAGGTTGGCTCTTGCAAAGTAGCAAGCATCAGAGGAGATAACAGTTTGAAAGAAATCAGGCTCCAGAGCTTCAGGGAGTTCTGCATGTTCAGTGCTGGCCTGAAGGTGTTGCCTGTGCCATTTCAGCCTCTGAGATATGTACCCTATAAAGGCCTGGATTTGGTATTTGGGCTTAGGCACAAGGAATTCCTAACTATCTCTGTGCTACCTAAGCTATTCTAACCATGAGTAAGTTAGGGTATGAAATGTCTGGTTTTTTAATGTATGCTTTATTCTAATCAAATCCAGGCTGGAGGAGAGATGACATCCAATTATGGCCTAAAGACCCTTTGCATCTGCACCAGAAGTAACAAACAAGCTCAAGAAGATCTAGTAAAGTCAGATAAAAGTAAGTGACAAGTTTAGAAGAGACTGAATGCAGAGATGTAACCTCAGTGTCATCCAGCTACATTCTTCCCCTCTAGAATGCAACTGAACACTGGGTTTTACTCTTGCAGGACTTTAGCCATGTTTTCTGAGTGATGGGCTGTTTTACCTCTTGAAATAGTGTTTAATGAGCCTTAGCTCTGCATGTGGATGGGAACAGGCACATTGGGTAATGAGTCTGCACTTTTCTCTAATAAAATGGTTTAATACACTTTTCTGTTATTTATTTTGAAAAAGGGGTTGTAAAGGTTAACTGAACTGGGTTGTATTTCCCAAAGTTAGTAGCTAAAATAAGAAACTTAACATTGACATTTTATTTTCAGAGGCTGAAGCTGTTTGTAGAATCAGTTTTCTTCAAATTACATGTGGATATTTGTCCTGGTATTGAAAGGAAAAGGGTATGGGTATGGAGAGTCATGTTACCAGACCAAGTGTCTTTAGGGTATTTTTTTAGTATATTGCTTTAGTCATGTGTTATAACACTGCTTAGATTGCTTTAAAATCCTGGGTCAATTAATGCTAATGTAACTACAACAGAGAATACTTAAGTTTTATCTGAATGGTTGTATCTGTCAATAAACTGTCAGCTCATGTAGTTCAATCTGAACCCTGAGGATTTCCACTCATTAAAAGCCTCTTGGAGCATCATCTTTCTTTTGTGCACCCCATATGAGTTTCACTGTCATCTGTAGATGAAGCTTTCATTTCCTCAGATTAGCAATAACACTTCACTCTCATTCTTCCCACCAAAGCTCTGAGGATTCATCTTGTGAGAAATCATTATTCTGGTTTTTTGGGTTTTTTGTCATATCTGTTTGCTAACCCAGACATTGCTCTGTTGCTGGGAGCCTGTTGGAACTGAGCTGTAATCCTCTGACATTCCAGCTTGACACTCCAACTGTTTTACTCCATGCTTGCCCTGCTAGTGAGAGGCCAGTGCAAGATCCTGCAAGCAACAAAGGTGGCATCTTCAGTTTCAGAGAAATATTAAATGCAGAGACACAAGCTCTATGGTAGAGAAACACTTAGAATGTAGATTCAGTTTTGTGAGCAAGCTGTCCAGGCAGGAGAAGCTGAGACAGCATCCTGGATCCTGAACCTTGCTATGAAATTCCCTTGTTTTTCCAGGTTTTCTAGAAAACCACTCAACACGGAACCATGCTAGGAGTTTCGGTAAAGACAGGAGAAAAAAACAGTGCTACCTGAACAAATCTGTGTGCCTTCTGTACAATAAATCTCTGTTTCTCCCAGGTTTCAGTGTGCTGCTGAAGCTCTTGGACTCGGAGAATGAAATTATTGTGGGAAATGCTGCTCTCTGCCTTGGCCAGTGCCTTGAGGTTCCTGGAGCAGCGACGTCCTTACTGAATTCCAGTGTTGTGATGACTTTGTTGAAACATGCTGGTGGTGATGCTACAAGAACTTCAGTGCAGGAGAATGCAGCCATTGCACTGGGGAAGCTCTGTGTCTCTGAACCCAGGTACTGGGAAACACTGGTGTGCTCCTGCACCAGCTGCTTCTTGGTGGTGGGTAATTCTTGCAAACCTGACCAGTGAGAGGCAATTCTGTTAATAGAGTGTATGATAAAAATACAAAAGGAAGACACTTTGTTTGCTTAGCTTTGTTAATTAGAAATGTCCCCTGTTTGAACAATTGTCAAGTGTTCTTTAGAACTTTTGGGTTCTTCTTTTGTGGGGAACAGTAATCTAGAAACTCTGTTTCTCATGCTACTTTAGAGGGAATTTCTTGAATGTAGCATTTAAACAACCTTGATGGTTTGGCCATGGGGTATAGCAGAGTAGTGGAAGCTTAAAACTCTGTATTCTTAGTCACTTTATTTTCCCCAAAAAACTTTTCTCTTGTCTTCTCAGGCATATTCTTCAACTGAGGGAACTCAATGGCCTGGCTATCCTGAATTCCTCCATGAAGTATGTGCATAGCACCTGAAGGCTTCAAGAGAACTTCAAAACATGCTGTTGACATGACTTGCTGTTGAACATTTTTTTCCTTTCTTTAATAAAACTAATTCAAACCTCTTCAGCTTTTCTGTCACTTTTCAGAGTGTTTGCTGGTCCTCTGTACAGGCCAATGAAATAGTATCAGTATAAGTATCAGGAGAAGTAAGTTACTTTATTATCTAGGCTAACAACTAAAATAACAGTGATAAATTTGGCCTCGTTCTCACCTGTGTGAATACAAGACCAGGCTGTGGTTAGACTCCCAACCAGAGGAAGAAGCAGACCACAAGTTGGAGATACAGAACTTCTGGAAAACTTTCTTGAATGTGTGCAATGTGTTAGCAAAGAGGAGATGTTACTGTGTGCTGGTGGGAGGCACTGACTGGAGTTAGGGCCCTGTGTGTCAGGGGCTGTAGAGATGCCAGACAGGATAGTTTTCTTTCCCAGATAACTTACAGAGTGGAAAAAAGATGAAGTGACCTGACCTTGGTTAGCACATTCAGGTGAGTGACATGGCTAGGACTGGAACTGATAATCTCTCAGCACTTAATCTGTTGTATTATCTGCTAGGCTACACTTTATCAGTTTGCTGAAGGACAGATAATGGTTTATTGTTACTTCCCTCAAGAGCAACCACTTTGTCCTCGGTGTCTTTTGCAATGTTTTCCTGAGCTGTCATTAGGCTACTGAGCTGACTTTTGCTCATCTTTTTACATATGATTTTCACTGTACTCACAACAGTCATGGCTGTGTAATGATGTTCTCTCTTATCTCCTTAGCCTGCATTGCTCTAAACTTTCTGCCTCCAAGAGTTTTCCTTGCTGTTTGTGTGTGTGCAGGTGCCTGGCTCTAAAAACATGCCTGATATATACTGCTTACTATCTTCAAGTGAGTATTTGCCAGGACACCAAAGCCTTATGGTTAAAAGCAAAAGGGGTATAGCTGAAACCTTGCCTAGGAGCCTCTGCTCTCTGTCAGTCATTATCAGAGGAAATTGGGTGCTTGTTAAGCATTTGCTGTGCTTGTTCTTTCACTGTGGTTCTCATTCCTGTCTCACCAAGATGTTAGTTCAGGTGGCTCAGAGCCAGATGGGGTTATTGCTGAGCCCAACACCAACAGAAAGGGATTGCTTTAGTGAAGTATCTCCTGGGATGCTGCCTGATCCCTGTGTATTAGTGTGTCAGCACAACATAGCAACATCTCCTGACCCTTACTGGGTAGAATAACCATAGACATTGTAGAGACCAATCATGTTTTCCATCTCTGCCATTCACGTGAACACAGTCCCTTCTTTTGTTTAAAAAAAATAAAAAATTAAAAAGTCTGTTGATTCTGATTGGTGAAGGTTTTTGGTTTTCTTTCTAAACAGGTTATTGGTTGCTGTCTGGCCTAAGCTCTTATAAAGTAACCCAATATTCTGCCCTCCCAGGACAAACACAGCAAAGGCTGTGTCCTGTCTGAGGATATTGCTATTGGGGTGACCCAGGAGCTGCTTCACAAGATGCAGGACAAATTCCCCACCTTTATTCTGATTGCAGCTGGACTACTGGATTTAGCTGGTGAGTGATGTGTTTTGTTCTAATCTCAGTTGCTGTCATCCTGCCTTCTTTTCCTCCCTTACCAGTAAGCAGGAAAACTATGCTAAATATTGTGACATCAGTCTCATGTGTGGGACAACCATGAGATGAAAGAGAAAAGTCCCTCTGTTTGTGCTGCTGTGCTGGAAGGCTCAAGATCTTCTTTAGATGGTTTCTGTTGTGGGACTATCGGTGAATGTGAAGACAGAAAAAAAGTAAAATGCATAGATCAAACCATAGCCTTTTAAACCATAGATGTGCCTCTTTGCATGGTAAAGTGTCTGCTTTTCCTTTGAGAAGTTAAAGGTAGAGAAGTTACTATGCTCTGCCTGCTCTGTGCCCCTTCCACAAAACAAACTGGCTTTGTCCTGCCTGGTCACCCTGTATGAATCAAGAAATTCCTGGCAGGACTGGGATATTGAGGGAGGAAGGGTGGTTAAGGGGATCCAGCTGAGTGATCTCATTCAGGTATATATTAATCTTGCTTTGCCATTAAAGACCTACCAGCCTGTCCTCAGGCAACATGAGGGTTTCATCCTCCTGAGCTGTTATTTAATATCCTTGTACAATTAAGTAAAGGGTACCTCTCTGGCTGGTTAATGCTTTGCATCAGTATGGCAGGAGTATGAGGTTTCAACCTCTGGATGCCAGTGAGTATAAAGAGCAGAGGATCAGATTTATAGCAACTGGCTGTAACAGTGGCAGTGCCAGAGCTTCCCAGCCTCCCTCCTGGATGGTTCTGAGAGGAGCCACTGGCTGCTTAACTTTCTGCTTCCCATTCAACTTGATGTAAAGTGCTGCTGCAAGCTGTTAAAAGTTCAGGTACAACTGAACAGTCAGAGGGCTTGTTTTGTGTTCATCAGGTGCCTCCAGTAATGAACATCACATCAGTGAAGTATTAGGTCCGAGCCTACCTGGAGAAGACCAACCAAGAGCTGAGAGCAGCCCAGTGCCCAGCAAAGTGTTTTCCATTACAGATGATAACTCAGCTGAGGTGGCTTCAAATTTTCAGAGTCCAGCAGTTGATCTTGATCCTACCAGTGAAATGCCAGCTGATTTGATTCCTGCCCATACACAGGCAGCTGCAAAAAGAACATCCATGCTGCCTAAGGAGCTGGCTACAAACTTGGAGCTGCCGGTGCGACTGCACACAGAAGCAACCTTAAAACTTCAGGCTGGACACACAAGTCCTGGCAAGCTCCTGAACAGCGTGAGCATCCCCATCTCCAGGCAAGGATCACAGGGTACCACACATCAGGAACAGCCAGACAGGTCACTGCAAGGAGAACCAGAAAATATTACTCAGGCTGGTTTCAGTCTTACCAGCTCTAGTGCTGGGCTGCCCCAGCCCTTTCTCAGTAGAGAGACACATCAAGACTCTCCTGAGTTAACAGCTGCCTCTTCCATCCCTGTTATCAAGCACATGGAGGTATCAAGTCCTGAAACATCTCTTCTGACTTCAACAGTAAATTTTTACCCTCCAGGAAAAGAAGTAGAAGCATCTGCATCTCCTGACAGAGTGAAGATTGCTCTTGAAAGTGCAAGAGTGGGTTGGTTACCAACAGGAATGTCTCCCACTAGCAATAGGCCAAAAGACACAAATCCAGAAGTCCAGCCTGGCAGAAAAGCTGATGTGACACCTGCATACCCAAAGGCTCAGGGTATGGATGCTAGGGCTGCAACTTTGGCATTCCTACAAAAGCCAGCTTCAGGGGACCTTGATGCAGTCCATTCCAGAATGACACAGACAAGTGCTGTTCAGTTTTCCCCCGTTTTATCTGTGAAGCAAGAAAAAACAGGCAGTAAAGCCATAAACTCAACAACAGCTGTGATAAGTGGTTCTGGACATCCAACCCAGTTGCCTGCTCTTCAGACACTCCCAGAAGGACACGTAAGTTCTTCTTCATTATCGATGCATCTGGAAGCTCTGGTCCGTGATGATTTACTCCCACCTCCATTGGAAGGGCCCGTGAGCAGAACTGACAGACAGCAGCCCCTCTCTGTGTCCCGGACTCTCAACTGTACAAAACAACATCTTTCCCAAGAAACCAACAGGAGCTCTCAAGAAATCACAGTTTTAGTTTTGCATAGAGATGCTGATCATCAGATGATGACAAGTAAACCTGAAAAATACAGATCCTCTGAGAGCCCACAGGCTTCTGCTAATTCATCCTCATTAAGCCAGCCATGGATTTCCACATTAAAACTTCCTCAAACTACTAATGAGCTAAAAGGAGTAACATCTGCACTCTTTCCAGGTACATCTCCCTTTGAGAACACAGCCCTCCAACCTGCAAGCACTTTTGGTTCTGGTCCTGCAGGGCTTCAGCCACCAGGTACATCTTTTCCTACTTACCCTGGATTGCAGCTGATGGGCATCCCCACCACTACTGAGAAAGGACTTCACATACCAACTTCATCCACATCTACTGGTTCTGGGGCTCATGTTCAAGGCATTTCTGCCCATCCTCTGTCTCAGGAAGCCTTTCCTGTGATGCTGCAGATCAACCCAGTGGAAGACTCCAAAAGAAAGAAAAGTCTCCCACACCAGACAGGCAAAACTGGTCCCCCCCCAGGGACTCCACATCCCAGCCCAGTTCCCAGCCCCTCTGGACTGCCTGAGAAGGGGAACCAGAAAGTTCCTCATCACAGCTTTGCCCCTTCAGCACCACAGACCCAACAAACTGACAGTGTGGCAACTTTTGCTCCCAAACTGTCCTCACTCAGTGCACAGGGAAGTCAGTCCAGCTCAAGAGCAGCTCACCCTGAACCAGTGTTGCCCAGCATTTCTGATGGGATCCCAGCATATCTGGCACAAGCACTAGTGCAGCAGTTTGGGATGTCTCATGGTACCAAAAACCTCAGTGCCTACAGAGGTGAGCAACTTACTGTGCTACCATCATCCCCATCCTTGTCCTTTCTGCTGAAGAACACTAATGGCATGATATGTCTGCAGCCCATGCAGGGTTCCCCTCTGCCTACAAAATTCCCAGACACCAGTGTTGGGGGTCTGGTTTCTGTTCAGCAAATCCTGACAACATCAAATTCTTCACCATGGGACCTTGCAAGTTTACAAAACCTGAGCCTGTCCAGTTTAATTCTGGTTAGGCCTGTATTTATCCTTTTGCCCACTGACAGAACAGATTTATGGGTGGTGCCCTCTTCTGAGGATGTGGATGGCCACAAAACTGTCCTCTTGTCCACAAAAAAGCAAGACATGAATTTGGCTAGCCCTGGAAGCAGCCATTACATCCCAACAAAAACTAGTTCCTCTTATGTCAGTAGTAAATCTTTGAGGTCTGAAACTACTCTCTCCACCCTGTCAAACCCACAAGAGGAGCAAACAACTCTAGCTTCTCAGCCCATGCTAACTAACCCTAATTACACAGCCATCACTACTTTGTTTCAAGCTGTTACCTCCCCATCAAATCCTTCACTGGACCCACAGGGGAGGATTGGCACAACTCTCCAGGCCATGCATCTGCAGAGATTGCCTGGAGAGATGCAGGTACCTGCTCCCAGTTCCCAAGAGGCCAAAGACACTGATTTTTTTTTACTTAACCCAATGTTAGCAGAGCCCTTCACTTCCACTGCACCGCCTCTGGTGGTGTCTGTACGCCCTAGCCCTCCTGTTTCCCCCAGAGTACTTTTCACTGCTGAAAAGCCACCTTCTTCTTCTGTATTTCCCTTATTGTCAGCAAAGGGGCTCCCTGATTTCCAAACAGCTGCCCACCCTCCATTTCCTCCCACGGGGACTGTAGGTCAAGTCCATCACAGTAAGAAATCAATGCTGCCAACTCTTGGCCATCACCCAGGCTTGGTGGTGACACCTTCCTCTGTCCATGCACAATGCACTGAGTGTTTGACCTCCCGCTCAGCTGCACCCAGGAAATCCCCAGGAAAGATGCCTACAAGCATCATGCAGTCCCCATCACAGAGTCTGTCACACACAGAGTCCCTGAGCAGGCTGTCAGCACCAGCTCAGCTGGGACTCAGCACCTCGCTGGCTTCCTCAGCACCAGCACCTGGAAATGATCAGGAAGGGTCAGCAGCAGGCAGCATGGGCTGCTCAGCAGGAGTCACTCTGCATGCTAAAGTAGCACAAACCCACACTTCTGTAAAACCTGATCTTTCTAAACATTTGGAATTTACTCCCATTGTGCCTAAGCTCTTTACAATGAGAGGGAGACCAAGGACAGTACCAATACGTGTTCCATTTTCAACAAATGTCCAAATGAAAACAACCATTTCTGGGAAACTTCTGGCTACAATTACCCATCCAGGGATGTATACCAATTCTCCTGCAAGCCCACCTGCATCTACATCTACACACGTTTCACTGCTATCAGCCATGAAACATGACCACATCCATCAAGACACTACTGAACTGCTCTCTCAGGCTGAGATGGGAGAAAATCCGAAGCCAAATGAAATCAGCACAAGTGCAAGAAAAATAGGAACTGGTATGTCCTTGGGCACAAGTACATCTCTGTCAGCCACCTTGAACAAAAGGACACAGCAACTTCTAGGGAATAAGATTGGTTTCCCTCCTGTACAACCATCTGTGTCTGCAGGCTCTAGTATTGCTCATGAGGGAGAGCCTAAATGGACAGAGACCACATCACAGCTTTCAGTAGCAATGACTTCTCTCACTGCAGCTAAGGATGATTATATCACTACATCACTTACAAACAAAAAAATGTTCCTCCTCCCAACAAGAACTATCCCCACAGTTACCAGAGTGACCAAACCAGCTGCTGTCTCTGCATCCCTAGGGAAGAGTGAGGACATCTTAGTGGAAGGAGATGCAGGCACCACTGGCCAGCTGCCCACTCAGGCACCCAGGTCTTCACCACATCAGGCATTGCCAAGATTCCCTTTGGAGAAGGCATCACTGGAAGATAACACTGAACATCTGACGGCTCATTCCAGCCCTGGCACCATCACACATGCCCCTGGGCTATCTACAACCAAAGAACTCCCTGTCTCTGCTAGTAAGGCTGTGAGTGAGGTTACTGAGCAGACAGCTGTTGGCCACAAAGTCATTGTGAATGATGCTGAGATGATTCTGGCCAGAGATCTGATCCAATTCCCTCCAGTCTCAGAGAACCCCGTGTATTCTTCTCAGGGTCTGGTGACACTGAGGCCAGAAGGGAATTCCTTGCTGGGTGTTACAAACACTGGGCAATCCGAGGGGCTGCTGTTGAACACAGAGGCAGAGGAGATGGTTGGAACAAACCAAGTAACAGAAGAAGCAGAGGAAGGCTCAGTAACAGTTCTAACACTGCTGGATTCAGAGCCCAGTGCACTTCTGAGTGAATCACATCAGTGGAGGGTTTCACAGCCTGATGCTGCCATCCTGAATGGGTAATTATCTCAGTGGGGTTGCTGCTGTGTCTTTATGCTGCATGATTTGAGGAGGGGGCTTAGTATCCAAAGTGTGTGCTCAGTAACATGGGTGTGCTGCCTTGTGGTTTTCAGAACACCTAGCTCCTTCAGCACTGACTATAAATGTTAAGGGGTCCTTTCACATTTCAGATAGTAATACTCTCCTTCAGACCTAGAGTTTTTTTAAGCTGTAGCCTGAGTTTCTCTGCCTCTCTTCCCCAAAACAATCTACGGGCAATTTTGCTGGTGGAAACATTTGATACTGCTCAGGTCATCAAATGCACTAGCAAAGAAGGCAAATATTTCCAGACAGCAAAAACCTTCCAAGTTCCCCTCAGTTCTAATGAGCTGACTGCAGTGAGGCAGGAGGGGGATCGTGGGAGGATCTGTCAGGCTTTGCTCATTTGTTTCAATTGACTGTTTGGTTTCCCTGAGGAAGCTCACCCTAATGCTGTTTTATTCCTGACAGGCTGCGGAGCCTAGCTGGGCCTCAGCTTTTTTTCCTTCTTTCCCAAAAGCCTTGCAGTTGTGAGTGATGATGCCTGTGGCTCTGGTAACTACACCGTGCAGATGAGCCTGCGCCCTGCTGCAGACTCAGGTCCTGAGCTGGAAGGGTCAGCATCTTCCCAGGAGAATTTCCAAGCTCTGATTGCTGTGCAGAGTAACAGCAGCCAACCCCTGCTCCGGATCCGGTCGTGCTGTGTGACACCTTCTGCCAGCCCAGGGGGACCAGGAGCGAGGTGCTGCCTGTTCCACAGGTCAGAGACACAGCTGCAGGGGTGGCCACAGCTTCATCAGGATCTTCGGGGCTGGGATGGGAAGGGGCTCATCCTTGGGGGAACCTCTCTCTTGTGTCCTGTGGCTGCAGTCTGATCTCTTTGGAGGTGAGAATGAGTCTACCCGAGTTCTCTGGTTCCTGAACTGTCTTGTAAGACAGCCTTTAGGGAAAAAAGTCTCACTTTACCCTTTTATTTATGTAAGTAAATTCTCCATGCTGTGCTGTCACAGGTGCCAGGCTTACAGCATCCTGCTGCACTTCCTGCTAAGGGACAAGCACAGCCTGGGAGCAGAGCAGTCCAAGGATGGAAGCCGGTCTTCTCCATAGCCCTTCTATTCCCCATCAGCATTTCAGGGCTGTTCTTGCCTAATCTGTCTGAATTGAGCACTAAGAAACTGGCGAGTTCATTAGCTGATGTTTGTAAAACCACTGGGGCATGAAATGTGTGTTAGAAGTGCTACACATTACAATCATCACTAAAAGAGCTGCTTTGATTTCCCTGCCTCTGCTAAAGCAGGAAATCACCTCCACAATGCTTCTGAATTTGTCTAGGTCAGGGAGCAATTATCCCACTACAGCAGCCATTTTAATGGTTCTAGCAAAATCAGCTGCCCAGGACAATTTCTGCTGCTCTAGGACTGTGGCCTCTATACAGGATGAGGGACAGCCTGAGATGCTGATGTTTTGTGGAGTTCCTTCTGACTCTGCAGATGTAGGTCCCTGGCTTAGCCCTGTGTCATCAGATCCCCTTCTTCCCTGCCTTTAGTCAGGGAGAGCTGGAATTTGAAACTGCTTGCCATTTGTCTTTGCCAGGTTGCCTTTTGAATGCAGACACATCCAGTTACTGCAGAGCAGTAAATCCAGAGCTGCTAGTTTCACTATCCAGCTGTTCCAGATGCTGAATCATTCTGTGGCCTATTTGCACTGTGAGCTTAATGTCTGTCTGCATGGCAAAACAGATTGTGAACAGGTATGTGGGATGCTCTAAGGAACTTATGGAAAGATTTGGTGCTTCCAGCAAGTACAGCTGATTCAGTGAAGAATCTTGATTGTGTTTAAGGTGTACCTAGAAGGGAGATTCATGAGAGCAGCTGAGTTGCATAGAAGAGATGGAAAATCTCAGAAAATTTAGCCAGTCAGGTTGAGCCTGCTTTTTAAGAACCTTTGGCAGGAATTAAAAAATTGATTGAATGAGCATGTGAAGGATGAATAGCTGCATCTTGCATGTGCCCTTCTTGCTTTACCAGTACTTCCTGATCTGCAGGCACAACCCAACCATTGCACCCAAAAAGAGACGTTCTGGGTCTCTGAGTTGTACTGTCTGGGAAAGAACTCAACCATCTCCTGTAACACGAGTCACCACATCAGGATCACCCCATATCTAGTCAATTGCTTTGTTAAAAGTATGGAAGATTAATTGATAATATGAAATGGTAGCAAGAGGTGCTGATCCCTAAGGAAAAGGAATTGGGGAACAGAGATTTACATATGGGCTGGTCCTAGCATTAGGAAACTCACTTTTTGGAATGACAGCAGAGCTGGGCAAGGACTGAATCTGAGGACACCTCCTGTGATCAGCACTGTGGTTGCTGTGGACCATGCACAGTCACAGTGCTGAAGATGCTGCTCAGGCCAGGGACTTTCAGGTGGTTTTTGTGTGTCTTTCCCAGGACTGCTTTGAAAGTGTGGAGCCACTCCTCCAGCCAGGTGACAGAAACAGTTATGGGAACACACACAACCTCATCTCGTTTGGTCCAGTTTTGAGAATGAAGAACAGGCTTCTATATAAACCTGTGGAAGGTGGGTTTCCTGTTTTGGTTTTTGTTTTTTTTTCTTCTCTCTCTCTCTCTTAGAGAACCTGCTGTTTGACTTTTCCTGCTGTGAGAAAAACAGTACACTTTTAACAGCTTTCTTGGAAGCCACCTGGTAGGACTGCAATGTATCCCAACAACTCCTAATCTTTGTTTGCCCTTCCTAAATCCTAAGCAAGATGGATAAGCAGTATCAGATCTGATAGACCTTTAGAAAGGATACATGATCAAACATCCTCTGCGGGAACCGAAGCTTTAGAAGGAGGAGAGGAGAAAAATGAGGCAGAATGTTCCCAAGATGAAACAAGTTTTCCTGCACGTTGCAGTATTTTGGTGAAACATGTTGACTGAGGATGAGGAATGTCATTAAACTAATTTTGAGAGACTCTTTCCTTCAAGTGCCTGGGTTTTAAGCAAAGTGAGATGAAATGGGAGGAATCAGGGTATAGAGACTTCCTTTTAAATATTATCTTCTCTTAGCTTTGCAGCTTTTAAAATGAAAGACCAATGCAGTCGTTTTTTGTACTGACCTCAGGGAAGAGTTCCCATATTTAGAGGTGTAGTTATCTGCATAGGCAAGAAAACACCATCCACTGATAATTGGACAAAAATCTGATTTCAGAATGTTAGGTGCAGAATGAGGTTGGTCATGAGTGAGGAGTGGTTTTCTTTCTGTTCATAGGGGAAATACAGCAGCTAGTTAATATTAATTGAATGTTGTCTAGCTGTTAGAGAGGAGTGATGCTGAACCTGGCACATCATGAACGTAAGAGACTTCTTAAATTCATCACACCATCCCTAAGAGTCACTTAACTTCTCGTGTCTTTACTTATTTATACAAGGAATATTTACTGCTGGCATCTTTTATGAAAGAAGGTTGCAGGTTTGGAAAGGCACTACACATTCAGACTACTCTATGGAGAGAAACGTGGACATACCTGCTTGGCACACTATAAAGATAAATGCTTAACCTTCTCTTTCTTCTCCATTCCTCCCTTAATGCTGTCCACTACCTGATTAAGTTTTTCTTTATTTCCAGGTCCTGATTCTGCCATGCTGGTACCCATTCTGCTGGGATCCCTTACCGGCTTTGTTGTCTTGGGCAGTGCTTTTATAAGCCTTTGGCTGTATCATAGACAGAAAACCAAACACATGTGCTATCCAGAACTCGGAGAAATCCGTGGCCTGTGAACTACAAGCATCTGGTTGGTCCTGCAGGTCCCACACCATTGCTACAATGATCAGAAAAGCAACTGATTTTGCTTTGCATGCCATATTGCTTTTGTAGAGCTTCTGCTGACCCAGGGAGCAAAATATCCAATCTCTGCTTTTGAGCACGTTGCTCCTTCCTTTCTTTCCTTCTGCATGAGTGAGTCCATAAACTGCAGAGCAGGGAAAGAATTGTAGTAGTGGTCCAGCTATAGGGGAGAGCAGAGCTTAAAATGCAGTATGTGCAAGTGCCAGCACACAGACTGATCACAGAAATCAGGGTGCAGAAGAGCTGTGTAAAACAAAGCACTTCAGACTAGAGTCATGTCATCAAGGAGATTTGATTGGTAGGAAAAACGAAGACACTCAAGTTTATTGATTGCAGATGTGGACAGGACCCAAGAGGTCTAGAGATCCAGCCACTCAGCTTTACAGCTTCTCTCACATCTAAGAAGCCAGGTCCCTTTATCCTTTTGCTTTACTCATATTTTCTCAATTTCAGTGGAAACAAGTTGCCACGAAGCTGCCTGTTGGTGAAATCCACACAGTGAGAGAGTAAGAATGCAAAGGCTTTAATCTGTCAGGCTGAGTTTGGGAGCACATAGAAAGAAACTCCCCCTGATCAACTTGTAGGACCCATTCCAGGTCAAGCCTCAATGGCAAGTACCCGTCAGAAATACTCATTGTTATCTCTGTTGCAGCAGTGCTAAGGAAACCTGCACTGTGGTTTGATTTGACATTGAGAAGTTCTGTCCAGGCTGACCTCTCAGTCCTGCGACATGACACGGAGCCGCCAGGAGGTGGCAGAGATGCAGCTGCTCTTCCAGAAGGAAATAATCCAACGCCTGGAAGTTAAAACTTCGGTAAAACACTCTATGTTGTTTCCAGGGGTTCGAGCACCATCTGTACGTGTTGCCGACCCGCAAAATGTGGCCTGCATCTTGTTGGAGCTAACGCTGTGTGCCCTTTACAGCAGTGTTGTGGAATTCAAGTGGAGCCTTTCCTTCTAGGGTCCTGTGAGGTTGGACTTGATCTGATGGAAATTCAATTTTTTCTTCTTGGCTGTGTTTGCCCAACACTTTGTACTGGTGGTGACCGTATCAGGTGCACTGAGAGGAGGAGGATCTTGCTGTTTCCAGAGGGTTGTGTACAGCCTGAGCACCGAACACTCCCTGTGCAGATGCTCAGTTTGTTACACCAGGGAAATGTGGCACTAGTGTGGTGGCTACTAAGAGCTCTTCTTTTAATAAAATCTAAAAACTCTCAGACCTCAGGTTATTGCAGACACTATAGTGACTCCCAGGTTGCAGGAGGTAATTGATGACTGCCGCAGCTACTAAGAAATGCTACCAGATCATTCATTTGGACACTTCTGCCACCTGGTAATTCTACAGCTGAAAAATCTCCTCCTGATCTCTGACGAGGGGACCGTGCGTGGCCTTGGGGAATGAAATATAAATCAGCTCGTAGAAAGAGCAAGAACCCAATGGAGCTGCAGGAGGGTTTTGTGGGTGCTGACCCCATGAGTGGCCAAACTCTTGAATCTCGTCTGCCCCAGGCACCGGGTTGGGGAGCAGAGGGGAGCGTTCCCTGCTCTGCTCTGCCCGGGCGGGAGCAGCCATGGGGTGTGCGGGGCAGAGGGTCCCAGATGGGACAGGACAGGCGGCGGGAAGGGTGTGGGGTCCCTTAGGTGGGAAGCACACGAGGTGCCCTCAGGTGGGAAGCACGTGGGGTCCCTTTGAGTGGAAAGCACGTGGGGTCCTCTCAGGTGGGAAGGTGTGGGGTCCCCTCTGGCAGGAAGCACGTGGGGTCTCTTCCAGTAGGAAGCACATGGGGTCCCCTCTGGCAGGAAGGGCATATGGGGGTCCTCTCAGGTGGGAAGGGCATGAGGTGCTCTCAGGCGGGAAGAACTTGGGGTCCCCTCAGGTGGGAAGGGTGTGGGGTGCCCTTGGTTGGGAAGCGCGTGGGGTCCCTTCATGGGGGAAGGACGTGGGGTTCCTTTGGGTGGGAGGGGTGTGGGGGTCTTGCAGGTGAGGGCTGAGGAGGCGTTGCACGTGTTGGGCACCAAGGGACGCGTGGTTGGGTGAGGGGAGTGCAAGTGCCTGAGGGGAAGGGGATCCCACCTGAGGGAAGGGAACCCCCCTGAGGGAAGGGGATCCCACCTGAGGGAAGGGGATCCCATCTGAAGGAAGGGGAGTCGGAGACTCCTGAGGAAGGTGTGGGAGGGCGGTTGAGGGTCAGTGCCGCCATCGAAGAGTTTGCAGAGGGCAGGGGGGGCAGGTGCTGCCACTTTGCTACCCTGGAATGTGTTTGTCTGTGCCTTTGCCTTCTCCTGAACGTTTTATAAGAAAATGGGAGCAGTTCAGCAGGGGGGCTGTCCTGCCTGTGTCTGCAGGTGAGATAATGGAGCCCCATCCTGAGTGTCCTCAGCTCTGAAGTTGTGCTGGCGAGTGGGAGTGGAAGTGGCTGGAGGTGATACCTGGGCCAGAAGCATCACGCTTGGTGGGCAACTCTTCAGGAGTGTCAGGCAATCAGCTGCAGTCACTTCTTGGGCTCAAGTGCTTTTTTTTTTTTTTTTCCTTCCTAAAAGGCTTCAGAGCCTGGATAGCTTTTTTTTTTTTAATCTTCTTTCCCAAAGAGTTGTGAGTGATGGGCCATTTCTAGAGCACTTTGTGTAACATGAAACAGAGAAGTATCTTGCACTTCCACCAGCATCAGTCTTCTTGCACTAATTTCTTCAGCTCTCATATGTAGCTACAATTCCAGGTCAGGACTGAGAAATACTAATTGCTATCTCTGTTGCAGTAGTGCTAAGGAAAGCACCACTGTGTTGCAGCTGACATTCACAAAGAGTCCCTGTGCAAAGTCATGAAAGACATGTATGCACAAAACCCAGACAAGTGTCATTAAACCCTTTTTACAGCTTCAGAGGCAAAGCATAAATCTAGAGGCATGCATGCTGTTACTGGTGCCACATGGTAATGGTTAAACTGCTCAGACCAGCTCTTCAGAGTTCTCCTGTTTCTTCTAATGCCCCTTGCAGGGATTTGACATCATACTTTCTCCCTGAGGTAACCTCCTTGCCTCACTGTGTTCTTTGTATTTCTTCTTGAGCATTTTCCCAGGTTCATGAGCTTATGTTTGCCCCGTGGTATTTCTGGGGTCTTCTCTGTTCTTTATCATTCTGGAGTGTTTTCCACTTTTTCACCCAGCACACACACGCGGTGCTGCACAGGATCTTTGTGGATTTCTCTCTTTCATTCTTCCCTCCCAGTAGCCTGGCATCAGTGCCTGGAATTAAGTAACTCAGCTCTTCTGCATACCAAATGAGAGTGACATTTAGGATCCACCTCTTGGCATTAAGTAACATGGCTCATGTCAGGTAACTCCCTACCTCCCTATGCGAGGCAGCAGTAGGAAGAGCTCCTTTATTCTTCTCTGCTTCCACCTGAGCAGGAGGCAGACAGCCAGACTGCCTTTTCTGTCATGACTTCGGAGAGAGACCGGCAGCTGGGCAGCTTAACTGTCTTTAATAAGGAAGATTTTGAAGAAGATTGGATTAAAGTGGCCAGCGGAGGCTTTGGGCATGTCTACCAGGTCAAGCACAAGAGGTGGAGAACAGTTTATGCAGTGAAATGCTCTCCCTACCTGCTGCAGGACTCCAACATGGAGAGGTAACTTTGCAGTCTCTTCTAGCTCAGCAGTTCAAGCTGTCAGAGTCATCTGGAGTGATTTGGTTTCAAAACTCTGGAAGGAATGTCCACATGGCTTCTTCTTCCTGTGAAGTCCAGTTTCTGGTACGCAAAGGGAGTGGAAAAGCCACCAGTGATCTGGAGTTCTGCCTCTCTTTCTTTCTTATGTGTGTGTGTGTGTGGAGTATGTGGGAAAGGAGCACTTATTCAGCACAATTAGTGTTGAAATACAGAGGCAAAAGTAGGCATCTTAAACTAAACACAGGCACGTGGATAAAAGCAGCCTTATTACTTATTTGCAGCTTTCACTGGAAATTGAGACTAATGGATATCTTTTAAGTTAAATCAGTAATTAAAATAAGCAGGTTTAAAGCTGAGGGACAGAAAATTATCAGCTGTTTTTGCGGGGCTCACAAAGCTCTCAGCTCCCTCCCTTCCCTTACCCCCTAGACTTGCTCTGTTCCCTTGGTGGTGTCCCTGCCCCTCCAGTTTACTTTTTACTCTGCCTCTCACCTGCAGAGACTTTTCTGCTGACTCCCTTGTATCTGCAGCTAGAACACAGCATTTGCTGCCAATGCCACATACAGTGTAGTCAGTCCTGATAAAAAAAAGAAAAAACTGGGTCAATTAAGTAGTTTATTCTAAGCTATTTATTCTTAAAGTATTATTCTGTTCAAGTTGGAAGGACCTTCCTGATTAAAACTCATGTGCTCATATGACTTTTCTTGCCATGTTACTGACAACAATGGAAATGGTTCAATTTGATCAGTCTGTCCTCTTTAGCTGGCAGTGGTTATGCTCTTCAGATGTTATGTTTGCATTTCATTCTCTTGGGGAAAAAAAAAAAGTCAATCAGTTTTACTTCTGCTTATATCAGTTCTAGTAAATTTAATCCTGTGCCTTTCATGGATTATCTGAACTCAGTGTACACAGGAGAAGAATGGTTGAATGGCAACAGAAATGTACACTGATTTTTAAAAAATAAACCAAACTATTTCTGCAATCATCAGTCTTTAAAACCTAAGCCTGAAAATCTGAGTTTGGGTAAAATACCTAACAGTATATGTGCCTTTAATATTTACTCTACTGGTCTTCTAGCAACTGAAGTTGTACAGTTTTGCCACTAAAACAAACTTTGTCCCCCCATGTAGTTCTATAAAAGACTTTCCTACTCCCTAAATATGTCCAAACAGCCTTGAGGCTGCTCTGGCTTCTATTATACTTTGCAGTAACCCCGTTGTGTTCTGGATCACAAGGCAACTGTCCTGCACTATATAGGCAGTGCCAAAAATCCTTGCTTTCTGTGGAGGCTGCAAAAAGGACCAGCATTGGTCCTGTAGCCCTGTGCATCCAGGGAGTACTTGTTTAAAATGTTTGAGAGAGGCAGATGTTTAGTCTCCAATTTGTGTATACCCACAGAGAACATCTTGGAGTGCATGGTGCATGCATCTGTCATGAGGCTTCTCATGTGGAATATGAAATGGCTCTGTTTTTTCTGTCAGCACTCAGTAGAAGCCCCAGATGAAAAACAAAAAGGTTTCAGGCCACTCAGTGCTGTTAAAAATGCACAGCAGCTCAGTTGCCTGGTAAGGGAGGGAAAGGAGGCAGAAGTTTCAGAGGAGACTTTAGAAGTCCTTAGCACTGCTTCCTGTGGGCTTGTAAAAACAAAGTGTGTCTCATCAGGAGATGTGAATGAAGAAAATGGTGTGATGACTTCTGTCTGCTCACCTTCTGGATCCCTAAGCAACTGCTTCACACAAAATGACTGAGTCAAATTGAGGGTGAGAAAGACAATACCTGAGGTTCCTAGATACAGAGCTGTGTTTTACCATGAGGAGCCTGGTCGAGGAAGTCTGGCAGAAGGATTTGCTTATCTGAGCTATATTTAGAGCTACTAGAGGCCAGGCATCATGTTGTTGCAAGCTCAGATTCATTCCCAGGGTGTGCTTTTAAAATGTAGTTTTGGCACTTTACTGCTTGGCTGCTGTCAGCATGCTTTGGGCACCCCAACTTGTTTGTCAGGTTGGGGAATGTAAAGATTTAGTGCAATGGGTCTGCCAGAACTGGCAGCAGTGGACAGACATGTCTAGACTCTCTTTGGGACCATCTTCACCATGCTGATGGGTATAAAGCTGCAGGCAGGGCACAGCATGGCCCCTGGCTACCTGCAAGGGCTCACCATGCTGTGCCTGCTCCTGCTCCTGCTTTCAGGGAAGCATTACTCGGGAGTCCAAGCAATCCTTGGCTCATTCTGAAAAGCTGTAACACCTTGTATGTTAGATTTTGTTTCAGTCTACAAAAAAAGATCATTATGTGTTTGCATTATCACCAATTCAAGGGGCAAACTGGAATGAAACTTTCTGGGTTAGGCAGGGCTGCCTGGAAAGGCTGGATATCACCAAGCTACTCTACAGTAACACAGCCTGTGAATTGTCTGATAGCATTTCTTGGTTCCACTACTTAATTTTTATTTTATTTTTCCAGGACCAGCATGAACTGCCTAATGGAAGAGGCAACCAAGATGGAGAAAATCAAATTCCAGCACATTGTCACTATCTATGGGGTCTGCAACAGCCCTTTGGGGATAGTGATGGAATATATGGCAAGGGGGTCCTTGGAGAAAATTCTTCCCACTCACAAAATGTCATGGCAGCTCAAATTCCGAGTTATTCATGAGATGGGCTTGGCTATGAATTTCCTGCATAGCATGACACCTCCTTTGCTACACTTAGATCTAAAACCAGGGAACATTCTCCTAGATGGGAATATGCATGTCAAGGTATGACCTTAATGCTCTGTTTGTAGGGACAGGTTATTTCTCAAGTAAGAGAAAGGTTTGGGGTTTTTTGCTAAATGAGTCCAGAATCCTAAGAAGTTACATTCTTCAGGAGCACTCAATGAAAGATTCACCAGCAGGGCCCATAAGAAGCAGCTTACCCCAATTATCTGGTATTCAAGATCATGCAGGCAACCTGTGCCAGAACTGGGAGGAAATGCTGCTCTGCTGGACTCAGTGAAAAGCTCAATTATACCAGGGTTTTATTAAGCTTCAGCTGCTAGGCACCTCATAGTCCTGGTCCTGGAAGATGGAGGTGTCTCCCAGCTCTTACAAGGATGGGGGAGATTGTGAGCATTACAGGGGAAGCTCTCACTTTTTCTGCTTGCAGATCTCCGACTTTGGGCTGTCAAAGTGGATGGAGCAGTCAAGCCCAATGCAGTATATTGAAAGCTCTGTTTTGAGAGGCACTTTGAGCTACATCCCCCCAGAAATGTTTCTCCAAAACAGCAAACCCCCAGGAATCAAATATGATGTGTACAGGTAAGGGCTGCTGCTCTGCTCAGAGGTCACACAGGGTTGCCACCAAGCTCTGACACAGAGCAAGAGAGACTAGGACATTGCCTCATTTGATTTATATTCTGGCTCTCTGCCTTGCATAATGTCCCTGCTGGGAAACACACTGGGAGTGTCATGTTCTGGAAATTTGTTAGCTCCTTAGTCACTACACTACACAGTGACCCAAGACAAGAAGCAAGGGAGGATCTGCATGGGCACATGATCTAAAACCCAATGTGCTTAAAGCCAAAAAAGGCACTGAGAGCCTGACTTTGACAGGAAAAGCTCTAAGTCAGTCATTGACTCCTCCAGCCCTTTCACTGAGGTGTCAGACATGTATGTGATGATTCATAAGACCTTGCCCTTCTGGTGTAGGGGATGCAATCCTTCCATCATGAAGAACTTCTTTTCTAATTTTCCCAATTCTCAAGAAGATGAAAGCAATAAGTGAATTTTATGTTTATGTACACATGGGAGTGATTGCTCATGATGTCTCATTGCCTGCAGCTTTGGCATTGTCATTTGGGAGGTACTTATGCAGAAGAAACCTTATGCAGGTAAATTTGAATACTTCTTATATGCTCTGCACTTATTAAATGTTTATTGCAGCCACCTTCACAGAGAAAAACCCCAGTGCACCTTGCTCTTTTTTTTTAGGAGCAAACATGATGGCAATTATAGTCAAGGTTGCAGCAGGAAAGAGGCCTTGCCTGGAACCCATCAGTGATGACTGGCCAGGGGAATGCCAGCAGATGGTTGACTTGATGAAGAGGTGTTGGGATCAAGACCCTAAACAGAGGCCAAGCTTTACAGGTGTAGTAGCTGATTGTGCCATAGATTAGCCAAGGGTTGTCTGCCTGGATGAACAAGTGGGGATAAGCCTGCATGAAGCTTTTTGCCAGATAAACTGCCTGTTGCCTTGGAAATGCTTGGTACCCATTTGCTGTCAACACATCCTCTTTCTCCCTCTTTCCTCCCTCCCTTTCTATGTGGAAGATACTTGGGAGACTTCCACAGCCTGGACTTCTGACTGGGTTCTGAACCTCTGGGTAACCTGCCCAGCTCACAGTCCTTTTGCTCTGCAGATATCCCAGTGGAGACAGACATGCTGCTGGCACTGATACAAAGCCTTGTAGTAGATCCAGAGAATGAGCGCCTTGTTAGGAAGATGTCCCAGAAGCCTGCCATCTCTGGGAACCAGCAGGTGAGGAAGGCTTCCCAGGAAGCTCAGGAAATTCCAATGAATTTTAAACCAGTTTGTGAGAATGTGTTTCCTCCCCCATCACTGCTTATCATCAGACAACAAGGAGCTACCTCAGCAGCTTTTGCACAGTGTGTGTGCTTGGGATGTACATCTGTAAGGAGATGGGAAACTTGCAGATGAGTTTAGCAGGCTGGGTAAATGATAGGCAGTCTGAGAGGAAGAGCCTTCTTTGTACCAGCTCAGATGAAGGGGGTTTATCTCATAGTCTTCAGTCATTGAAAGAAGCTCAAGCAGACACAGAATCAGAGGGATTCTGCTCATGTCACTGGCATGTGTGCTCAGATGGCCATTTTCATGTTCCATGGAACTAAGGACATTCCAGTTTAAGCGAGGAAAAAAAAATCCCTCTGTTTCTCTGACTAAACAAAAATATAGGTTTGAGGTTAGTCACAATTTTAGCCCAGCTACTGGAGTGTAATTGTGCCTAGAAGCCAGCTTCATACAGGGAGAAGTAGCAGTTGAGAATTATTGCTATTTTGAGGTTTTGCCTACTTGTGCAGTCAGCAAGAAATGCTGAGTATAGAGGACTGAGGAGGTGTGGGGGTGTTTGGGCTCTGTATACAACAGAGAAAATGAGTAGCTGGGATTTTTCCATGGGCACCTGCTGCAATAAGGAGGTAGAGAGTATGTATGGGAGCAACTGAGTAAGAGGAGGAAAATCTCACTGATATCCAGAGATCATTTTCAGCCTCCCACATTCCTGTTAGTGTCAACATTTGTTCTGCTGAGCTTTGGATGCAATAACAGGACTGGACAAAAAAACCCAAACAAACCAACTAAAAAAACCAACCAACCAAACAAACCCCCCCACTTGAATGATAATACGAAATTCTGGAGCAGAAACAAAGAAGGATTCTGTGCAAGCAGTACAGAATGAAAATAAACAACTTTGCCTTACATTTTTTTCTTTCCCCCTTTCTGAAAATGAGAGTGACAAAGAGCAGTTCGCCTTCACCCAAGACACCAGAAGTGGTGGTGAGTAGGGGACTTTGTTTATAATTCAAAAATAAAGGAGAAACCTACAAAAAATGCCTATTTCCTCATTCTCCAGTGATAAGGATGTGGCTTTCATGTGGGTGACTTTTCTTTTTTAAGTTAAAGAAAGTGAACTCTACAAGGCCTAGCAAATACAGCTCCCATGGGGAAGAGGCCAAATGTCTCACTGCTTTCTAAGAGATTATTTGTAGTGGTCTTGCCTCATTTCATATTCCCTGTCTCTGAAGTGCCTTTGATTTCATTTCATTTCATACGATGAAAATCTCCCTCCCCTCTTGTGTACACCAAGCTATTTCACTTGGTCTTAGTTTCTTTTTCCTGTTTTTTTTCCCCTGCTGTTAGAAACCGATAATCAGGAGGTTCATATTCCACCCTCTTACAGTGAGGCTGAAAGTCCAGAGGACATCCTGCCTGAGGAAATCTCTAGCACCCATGAAAATGGCCTCACATTGCTTCACCTCATGGTGATCCAGGGAAACGTCAAAAAGGTGAAGTTTCTCCTGAGCTGTAAAGCAAATGTGAACAGCCAGGCAGTCTGTGGGTACACCCCCCTCATTATGGCTGTGCAGAAGAGGTCACCGGAGATCTGCTCAGTTCTGATAGAGCACGATGCAGACACCAACATGCCCGATGATGATGGTTGGACACCTCTTCACTTTGCTGCTCAGAACGGGGACGACAGAATCGTCCGCCTCTTGCTGGACCACCAGGCTCAGGTAAATGCTCAGGAGCAGGGTGGATGGACTCCTCTGCACCTGGCATCACAGAACAACTTTGAGAATGTGGCCCGAGTGCTGCTATCTCGCCAGGCTGACTCCAACACCCAGGAGGCTGATGGAAAAACTGCCCTCCATGTGGCAGCTTGCTTTGGACACGTCAGCCTTGTGAAGCTGCTTGCCAATCAAGGAGCAGACCTGGAGAAAAAGCAGAAGAACCACAGAACCCCACTTCACGTGGCCGTGGAGAGGGGGAAGTTCAGGGTAGTCCATTATTTGCTGAAGAACGGGACATCTGTCAACAGCCTGGACCAAAATCATTACAGTGCCCTGCACCTGGCTGTGGTGAGGGGGAAGTATCTCATCTGTGAGAAGCTCATCAAATACGGAGCCAACGTGGAGCTGAGGACAGACAAAGGTTGGACTCCCCTGCACCTGGCTTCTTTCAAAGGACACATTGAAATCATCCACCTGCTGAAAAACAGCCACGCCAAGCTGAATGCCAGGGGGAGCATGGACTGGACACCACTTCACTTGGCTGCTCGCTACGGTGATGAGCCAGTGGTCTGTGAACTTTTGAGGTGTGGGGCAGATCCCAACATTGCTGAGAGGTCAGAGTGGACCCCCCTGCATTTTGCAGTCCAGCGGGGCTCTTTTTTGACTGTCATCAACCTGCTGGAGTGCAAGGCAGATGTCAATGCTAAGAACAAAGTGGGCTGGACACCCTTGCACCTTGCTGTCCTCAAGGGCAACATGGCCATTATCAAGACCTTGATTAAGGCAGGAGCTCTGCTGGATGTGGAAGATATCACCGGCTGTACAGCCCTCCAGTTGGCAATTAGGCATCAGAGAGAAAACATCATTACACTGCTTCAAAGCAAGGACTCAACAATGAATAAATCTGAGAACAGGACTCTGGTGAATGATGCTAAGATTTCAAGACCCAGATTTGTTCGAGGAAGGACAGATTTGTAGGTTCAACAAGGCTGGCATTTATGACTTGAGTTTACCAGCTGCTGTGCTGGTAAACTGTCACCATATCCTGTCATCTGGTGATTACAGGAAAATACTTTTTTTTTTTTTTTTAAATGAAAGTTTCTAAGCATGAGCACTAAAAGAGTAAGAGAAAATGAAGCTGAAAAAGGAAGAAAACTTATTTTCCATAGTCTGACCAAGCCTGCAGAACATTTTGGCTTGGTGACACTGGCTGTAGACAATGCTTTTTTTCCATTTAGGAAGTGGATATATGTACTCCCTTTACATACAGGCAATGCTGAAACTCTGCACAGTCTTCTGCAGATTTGATTGCTTTTATTCCATGTTTTCCTACAGAACAGATTGGTGTAAAATGGGCTCGACACCAGTGGGAATTGAATAATGAGATTCTCAGCTGCTGCTGGAAATAGACACTAAGCATATGGTACAGCAATGTGTCAGATTTTCTGACATCTCATTTTTGTTAGAATAAAATAAAACAAAGAAGGAAGAAAAATCACTACTAGAAAGTATTTAAATGAATGCAACTCAGAGAAAAGAAATTCCAGAATCATTCCACTCCATCCCTTCAGAAAAAGAAGAGCCAAGTGCTCTTTTTCCTAGGTATACAAATTACTTATTGACCTCTTGCACACTTCAGACACTGAGGCTGTAGCTAGAAAGATGGCTCTAAGGATGAGCCAAAAGGCAGTTGCAGTTCTGAATCCTGTTCCCTGAACTGACTGTCATTAGATCAAGGTTTGAGCCATGTCTCTGCTGGGAAATGATTTTTTTATATCCATCAGGAGGATGTTCTAGAACTTGATTACTTCTCTGGAGACCATATAGTCTTCATGGATTTGATTCTTACGTCACAGTAAGTAGCACTTCTGTGCAGCCTGTAACAATCCTACTGTGATTTGCTAAGCAGTTCCAAAATGTGCCTGGGATGATGACTATGGTCCTCTTAGCTGGAAAGATGCTGCAATGTAAACAAATAACCCACAGTTCTTCAGGGGAAAAGTTGCATCTTTCCTGATGGAGATTATTAGCTGGAAGCCATTACTTCAGCAACATTGCTTTTTATCCTTTATAGATGGAAAAGTCTGTGCATTCAGCACACTTCAGGTTCCCAGCAAGCAAACCAAAGCAGTAATGCAAACATGGAATTTCCTTCCCATAGTGAGGGAATGGTGGGTTCCAGACAAATGGGCTGAAAAGACAGCTCATAAAGCTTCAGTAGCTGAGCTTGGGCTAAGAAGAAATATGATTGAAGTGGAGACTCTGATCTAGTTGAACATCAGTGACCATTCTTCTTTCCTCTGCTGGTATTCCAGTGCTTTACTGGTGCTTTAGCCACTCATTCAGAATTGTTGTGCTGGCTCTTTACCTCGTGCAAACAAGGCTGAGTGGCATAGGCAAGGGAGTTCCTGTTCAGCTCTGGGAAAGGACCAGAATTGCTCCATTACAGAGAGCCTCTGTCCAGTGGCTCTTTGGTTTGATGTGTCAGAGAAATGCTTAGTGTCCAGGAAACTCTGGCATTTGTTTGATCAGGGCAGAGCAGAATGTGAGGACTTAAGTGCTCTTTGAAGACTAAGTTCCATTGTGATGTGCAAGTCATAGCTAGATTTCATTGTTTAATACAGCATGCTTTGTGCTAGATTAGCTTTAACCCTCTGAAGCTCTGTGGACTACTCTAAATAAAAGATCAGGAGGGATGTTTTTAATGACAGTGCCTGCTACTAAGAATCTGTTAGTCATTTCTCATGTGTTTGTTTTCCTTTTGATATTTGACCAGTTGAACATGTCATGAGCACGTTATTACAAACTGGGCAGAGGCAGGGGCTATGGGCTGCCTCTCTCTGAGAGTCTGGTTCTCCAGTGTTCACTTGTGTAAGAATGGAGCACTATACACAGAGAGAACATCTGTGGAATTGCCCTTCAGATGATGGGGGAGTGTCACTTGTTCAATATGGTCCCCATTCTTTTTTTCTCCATTATAGTATTCCCCTGCCAAAGAGCTGAAGCCATCTGTTTAGCTTTGAAGCCTAGCTCTGAAATCCAGAGCTGTTTCCCAGTGCTGGCTGCTAAATGTGCCCTGTCTCTAGTCCAGGGCACGAGCACAGTCAGTGTTTTGAAAGAGGCTGTTCTGCTGCTAGAGGTTTTTCTTGCTCATCCGTTGAAGCAGAAGAGAAGGAGGATAATGACATCTTTTGTGTTAAGTCAGTGCCCAAGGAACTGAGGGAAGGAGCTAATTGAAGACTAAATGCCAGGGTCTCAAGTGACTCTCAGATTGCCACCCTCCTCCTATGAACCTTTCACACACAGAGATGCCTGGGTGGAGTTACCCAGCTCTCATTAATCAGAGAAAGCCTGCAATCCAGAGCACTGAAACTAGTCCCAAGTGTTGAGCTCTGAAATCCTGTACTGTCTGCTCTCTGTGCTTCTCAGTGTCTTGATATGAGCTTGACATTAAAGATAATTTTATGCAGATAGCAGGACTGTGGTTAATATCTTCTATATCTGATGCTTTTATCTCACAGGAGAATGAAAAGACAACACCTTTGCACACATCTTGCTGATATTATAGCCCCTTTCTTGGCTTCTGCATTACCAAAGGCAAAGTCCATTACATGTCATCAACAATGGCAAAACTGGGAATGGATGTCTGGCTAACACCCCCCACACACACATCCCCGGGGAGGACCACTCCATAGTAACACTTGCACTGGAAATAGTTAAAATTTGCTTCTGTAAGGATTCCCTTCAATGCCTCACATTCAGGAATGGCTACGAGGTCCCTCAGCTTTTTTATTTAACAGCAGCAAGTACATTTTTTCTCTGCTTAACTGCAAGTGAGCAGCAGTGAGCAGTTCCCAGAGAGCAAGCATCCTTTCTCTTAAGCCCAGACCACGGAGGAGCATGGGGGTCAGTGGCCCAGCCAGCCTGGTGGCTCTTGGGTATCTGCTGGGAGGCTCCCAAGATGTGGCAGACAGGAGAAACCACAGACCTGGGTCTAAGGGGGACAGAGAGAGAGAGGGAAGAAGCTGCTGGAAAAGTTAGCATGAGGTCTGTATGCTTTGCTTTAGCATGGAAGGTTAAGATGCTGATAAAAAGCAGTGGCTCCTGGGCAGGCTGGAGAGGAGGGGGCTCTTCCTCTGCTGAGAGCCCCCATGAGCATCAGTAGCAGTGGCCAGAGAGGTGCCAAGGGCTCTGGTGGGAAGAGCAGGGCTCAGATCCATGCAACCACTGCTGCTGCCACATGCTGTGCTGCAGAAACAGCTCCTCATGCATGGCCTTAAACAGAGGGATATTTGTAGCAAATTGGAAGCTTTGCCTCTAATTAAAATGTCATACTTCTCATAGTCAAACAGCCTGGAAATCTCTTGCTGAGAACTAAGCTGTTTAGCTGTTCTTAAGCTGTCAAAGGCGTAACATCAAAGAAATATGAGGCATACACAGATATCTCTCCCTTGGTGTGACATTTTTACTCCAGTGTCACTTAGAAAATGTTTTTATTTTTTGGCAGCAATGCTTGAAGTTCTGCAAGATGATGGATGTGACTGGCAGCAGGAATACTACAAGCAGAGTTTTCAGAAAACTTCTTTGCTGGTTTCCGTGTATCCCTACAGACAATGTCACTTGTGGTAGATGAGGGGAATAATAGAGAAGCAGTTGAGGAATGTTCTAATACAATACAGAAAATGAAGGACTTTTTTTTTTTTTTTTTCCTAAGTGTCAATATGGGGTTTTTATGTATTTGACCTTTATGCCAGCTAATGCCAAATCATCTTTTCTTACTTCCTTCTCGGGAAGTGAAGTTGAAAGGTTAGGGTACAAGAATCCCTCATAAATGCTGAGCAACAACAAACATTAAAGGTTTAATTATTCAGTGAGGATAGTTTGGGCTTTTTTCCTGATGTTTACATCCAGCTCTGAGAATTCTGCAGTTGAAATATAGAAAACAGGCTGTAGGGGTCTTCAGGAATATTGACTCAGCTGTGAATGCTGAACTTGTGTAAAACTTTTGTGTCACTGTGTCAGTGATTCCACCAGCTGCTTGTCAGACAGGAGCAAAGCCAAGTGGTGTTAATTGTCACTTGGATAACTGGGAGAGAGAGGAACATGGATTTGTTTTGCACCCAAGACAATCTAGATTGTGTTTTGAGGGCCTCTGGATGGTAAGATAAATGGTAGTTGTAATATCTGTCTTCAGACATTGTTTGTGTAAGTCAGGACTCTGGTAAACTTTTGCTTTAGTACATTTTACGAAATAGTGTCAGCTGCAGGTGTATGAAATGAGAAGGATGTTAAAACCAGGGAATTAGCCCAGAGTAAGTCTTCTCTTTAAACTTCACATAGAGAAAACCAAAGGAAGCATCCCATGAAGTTATGTTCTATTGGAATGTCAGTAATACAGCACACGTTTCTTGGTAACCAGTCCCAGGTAAAACACAGAGGCCACTTGGAAAAGTCCTCCCTGGCATCATAAGATCTTGTAATGAGAGCCAGCAAAGAAAGGAAAAGTGGTGTTCAGCTGTGCTCCTGTCTGGGGAGGAGCCTCAAATGCCAGTTTCACAGCAAAGAGTGGGATATTCCTCAGGATTTGTGTCTGCTCTGCAGATTGCTGTACTGGAAGGTGGTGCTGGTCCTAGAGCTACTTTACCTGATTTGCACAGAGATCATTTGCTCTTGAGAGGTTCCAGAAAATGGCAGTTGGGGACTTTGTCCATGGGAGGAAAGGGCTGGGGGGGGGGGTAATACTTCAGACACTTGACTGTTTCTGTACAGCTCTTTCTCTTAACTCTAGCTGTATTGATTCAGCTGGGGAAAAAGAATGTCTCTACTGCTTAATATAATTCGAAATATTTACACAGAAAGAAATCCAATTGCCACATAATTCAGCAGCTCATTTCTGTCATCACTCTGACAAAACCAAAACTCAGCTCGTATGTCATAGAATGTTCCCTAGAAGAGCTTAATTAAATTTATAATGAAAATAATGGGATTAAGAAGACACAAGGGAAATAACATTCCTCTTGCAGAGCCTTACAGAGGTGATGGAAGCAATTTGCAGAGAAAATTACTTGTTTGCTGCTGAGTTTCTATAGAAATTAAATGAGTCTTTACAAACTCTGGAAAACTGCATCCCAGCCTCCGCTTTTTGACTGTGCACCTTGCAGCTTGTTATTTCTAAAATTAATCATATGTCTCCATCCCCCCCCTTTTTCACTCTTTCAGATCCATTTTACTCTTTTGTCCCTGCTGTTAAATATACTGATGATTACATCATGTTCCTACCCAAGAACTGCCAACGCTGACAGCCCAGGCAGCACGTGGCAGCAGTGTCTCTTGAAGGGAGCAGTAGCAGGACATAAATCTTTTTAACAGCTCGTTTCCTGAGTGCACTGTTCTGACCCTTTGAAAGACCAATATTTTTGTCCCTTATGCCTCACAAAAATTGTGTCTTTAAGGTATACAAAGTTCTGTGGGTAAGCAGAGCAGCGTGCCCCTCTTTGTCACTGATGTTGTTTGGGAAGGCAAGTGGAAGTGCTTTTCCAGCACAAGATGTTTCTTCTTCTTCTTTTTTTTTTTTTTTTTTTTTTTAAATAAGCAGCTAGTATACTCATTTTTTCACTCTGCTTTTATACTGCCTGTCCTTTGTATTGGGTTGCAGGCACCACTTTTCTGATTCCCATGAGCTCTTCTGGAACCACCCCATGCTCTGTTAATTCACTGTCTCTTAATGTGGGCACAGCAGCTCTCTGCATCCAGCTCCCACTGCTTCTGTCCCAGAGATCCATGGGGAAATAGCCAGGGTGTGAATTTAACACATGCACTTCTTGAGAAACACCACAAAAATACATTCAGTAAATGTATCAACAGAACCCAGGGTTGGTCTTACTGCATCTGACTTTCTTGCCAGAGGACTGAAAGCTGTGAGTGATACAGATTTCTGAAGTGCTGTCTGCTCTCTTAGTGCTGTATCTGACTATAAACAGTTTTTCACTTAAGAAGTGTACAACCTAATTAACCAAGTGAGCAAGCAAGAATTTGTCACCCATAGCATGAAGCAATATAATTTCTGATAAAAAGTGAATTGCAGGACAGATGGTTCTGTTGTTATAAAATGCTTTGTGGACATTTCAGTAAAAACTTTTCATTTTCTAAACCAGGTCTTAACCTGCCTGCCCCAGTCGCTTTGCAGAATTCTCTCTTTTACCAGTATGAAACTGGTCAGAAGGTCACATGGTGATAGCACAGCAGAATTCAAATTGCACCTCCTGCTTGGAATCAATCCCATGTGTCTGCTTTTCTTCTCTGTCTTGTCATTGCTCTCTTCTTGCTTTTAAAAATTACCCTCATTAAAACTCAGACTTCTTCATTTGTGTCCAGTCCCCACCCTGGTGTAAATCCTCAGATATTTCAGCTTATCCAGATTTCTCTGAACCTTGACTTTTTCATTCCCCTGCTTGACATACTTTATCACATAAATGGATCTTTTATGACTCTGTGTGATGCTGCCTGGTGCTTCTACCCGGATAGCTTCAGACTAAGCAGCATTCAGCTCTACAGACAGTTCTGTTTTGCCCAAAGTTCTTTAAAACAGCTAATTTTTTGGAACAGAAAGCTTTTGAAGTCACTGCTTTCTTCTCTGGGTGTGTTTCCAGTGTTTACTTCCCTAAGTGGCCTTCACTCAGCAGCAGAACTCTGAAGGGGGAAAGCTGCAGCTTCCCAGTGACTACAGTTTGTTTGTTTGGCAGTACTGGAATTATGCAGATATGTGAATAAATTAAAATAATCCTATATTTTGGAGGACAATAGATCTGGATAAATACATCTTGGGGGGAAAAGTATTTTTAGAAGAAATGCTTGGTTTTTTTCCCATAGCCCCTTACGTGTGGAGAATCAAGCTGTTTCTGACAGCAATGATGTGAATGTAGGAGGGGGTGATTTTAATGTGAGAAGAAACAGTGAATTTCTTTTTATTACAAGGGGGTGGTTGTAGGATGTGTACTGTATCAGACGTCAGTGTAAGACATGCCTGACTCCCCTCACAAGCTTTTCATGACCTGACATAATTAATCCTGCTCTGGCTGCACTCTTTCCAGAGTACCCAGCACTTACCTGTTCTACTCCCCAGCTTTAGGGGGTATTTTCATTCTCTTCCTTTGAAATAAACACATATCTCTTCAAAAAGCTGCTCTCCACCCAGTTCTAGCATTGTATGCAAGTGTGAGCTAACTTCCATTAGAGTAAGAGAAAAAAATGCCTGACTGGATATCAAGGAGCACTTGCTGTTTTCTCCTGCCAGGCATTTCATACCCAGCAAGTTTCACATCTTTTCATCCTTTCATCAGCTGCTGCTTTCCTTTATTCTGGCTTAGAGCACAGCATGAAACCTTTCTCTTCTGTAATTTGCTACTGGCCTAGCTATAACCCCATTTTCTCTTATTTTGGGGAAAAAAAAAAAAAGAAACAAACAAACGAACACCCCCCCTGAACTCAACAATTATTGTTTTTAAGGTTTGATAATACTTTACATTGTTATAACCCCAGAGGGGCCTGGGTTCAGCAGTGTAAGGTGAAGAGATATCACGGTCCAGACTCTTGCTTTGGCAATAAGTTACTGCAAGGACCCTGTGCAAGAGAAGCCCCCAGGTCCAGCCTGCCTCATCTGTAGAAGCAGCTGCTTTTGCATCTCTGACTAGAGCTGGGCTAAAATCCCAGAAATCCTGGAACACCAGAGAAATGTTCTGAGTAGAGACACCATGGGCCTAACTCTCTTGAATGGGTGATTTACAAATAGAATAAACCCCTCCAAAACCAGAATTGACCACCTCATCATGTAGAGAGGCAGTTGCTCATTGTATCTGTGTTGCAAACTGCATTCTTTTTGGTTATAAAGAAAGACTGATGATGCTTTTATGAGTCACCAAGTGCTGCTGTGTTTAACAAATTGCTCTGTTTTTTCAAGGACAGTAGCTTTTCTTTAATGGAGCCTCTCAGATTTATCCAATGGAGTTGGAATTTATGGACATTGTTACCAGACTGGGGGTTTGGGTCCCAGCCTGCCCATGTGCAGCCATTTCATGAATTAACTTAGATTTATCTTTAGCTTAAATTAACACGTTTTCACAAGGGAGCAGTGTGAGGAGCTTAAAACTGATTTTATTGCAACTTGCTTCTGTTTAATGCCACTTATTAAGGGGGACATGTATGACCTCCTGGAATAAATATCCTAAAGCTTTTTTGCTCTGTTGCCTGCAGTATCTCAGGGATGTGAATCCCTTTTACCCCTATATACTGAGGTGCATGAGTATAATTCCACTAAGAGAGGCAATCTGTAAATCACATAACTAACACGCAGCTGTAATGAACTACCATTTATACTGAGTAATTGCTTTGTTTCCATTTTTAAAATGGTTTGAAAAAGGAAAAATCAAGAAGGTAAAAGATCAAAATCATTAAATGGTCAGAAAGCTCAGCCACCCCTACAGAACATGACCAAACTCTGGCCCAGAGATACATGGTAACTGCTTCTGAGCTTAAAAAAGAAAGAAAGGGAAAGGGAAAGGGAAAGGGAAAGGGAAAGGGAAAGGGAAAGGGAAAGGGAAAGGGAAAGGGAAAGGGAAAGGGAAAGGGAAAGGGAAAGGGAAAGGGAAAGGGAAAGGGAAAGGGAAAGGGAAAGGGAAAGGGAAAGGGAAAGGGAAAGGGAAAGGGAAAGGGAAAGGGAAAGGGAAAGGGAAAGGGAAAGGGAAAGGGAAAGGGAAAGGGAAAGGGAAAGGGAAAGGGAAAGGGAAAGGGAAAGGGAAAGGGAAAGGGAAAGGGAAAGGGAAAGGGAAAGGGAAAGGGAAAGGGAAAGGGAAAGGGAAAGGGAAAGGGAAAGGGAAAGGGAAAGGGAAAGGGAAAGGGAAAGGGAAAGGGAAAGGGAAAGGGAAAGGGAAAGGGAAGGGAAGGGAAGGGAAGGGAAGGGAAGGGAAGGGAAGGGAAGGGAAGGGAAGGGAAGGGAAGGGAAGGGAAGGAAAGGAAAGGAAAGGAAAGGAAAGGAAAGGAAAGGAAAGGAAAGGAAAGGAAAGGAAAGGAAAGGAAAGGAAAGGAAAGGAAAGGAAAGGAAAGGAAAGGAAAGGAAAGGAAAGGAAAGGAAAGGAAAGGAAAGGAAAAGAGAAGGCAAAAACCCCCCCATAAACAAACAAAAAAACCAAAAATAAACCCCACAAACTTGCTAGATATCAAAGATTCTATCTCCCTCTGGAGTAAGAGAAAGATTAAGGTATGGTTAACAATAAAAGAGTCACAGTAATTAGCTGCAATACCAAAATGAACTTTTCTTCTGTTAAACCTGTGGTACAGTGCCATTGCTTTAGAAAAAGAGAAGTAATATGGGTACTGGAAGAATTGAGCTTTGACAAAATTTAAGGTTGGGGAATATCTGGACTCATTCTGTGGTTTCTTCACTGTTCTTCAGCACAAGCTCATTTCTTAGTTAGGTGGGGAGGTGCTCTTAGCATGAAGATTTTATTGCAATTCTTTGGACAAAGTTTTCTGTCTGCTCCAAGCAGGAAAAATAGAATTCTTTAGAAGGAGCTCAGGGAACAAATTAGTCTTTTTGCAAAAGACTTCATCCTGACAAAAGGTTTTGCTGAGCCTGACCTGTCTTTATTTTGAAGAAATATTTGCTGTCTAATGCCAGCATGATTTCTCCCAGGGGAGATGAGTATTTCTTTCAGCTGGCCAATAGGTTGCTCCTTTTGACTGAACACAGTTGTGTTCTGTTTATGGTTTGTCTCTAGAGACTCCAGTGAATGCAGGAAAATGTCTTAGGACATGAACCCACTGAGACATTTCTAAAAACCAACAAGGACAAAAACAAGAAGAACCAAGTGCAAATAAGCCAAAGCAGAGAAAAGGTGGAACTTGTATAAAATCTGTTCAGGTTTCTTGGAGGAGAGGTGTTTCCCAGGTGGTTTTCATGTTAACAAGGTGTTCAGGATGTCAGGACAGCTCTCATTGCTGAAGGACTGGCTTAAATGAACATCTCACAAGCCTAATTGGCTAAACGTATGTGTACAGCAGCAATAGACAAAACCCACTTTAGCCTTTGCATCTGAGCAGGGGAGCTTTTATTAATTTAGAAGTGAATGGCTGTGTATGCTAACAGAATTTGACATTCCCTCCCCAGTTTAGTCTGGCTCCTTGTGGCCTTTTTACCTATTAGGATGAGTTTGATCCCTTTCTGCCCTGCAGAATCTGCTGTGTGCTGTAGCTGCCTGTACCCTGAGAGCAGCTCTGCAGAGTTATTACTGCATCTCCTCCATCAGCTCTGAGCTGTTTAGAAAAGTAAAGAAAAGCCTTTGTACCACTGCTCACCATGGACTCCACTGCTCCCTGATGGGAGCTATCTTGACCTACCTGTGCTTGTAGAAAACAGGAAACAATTTTCAAATCCACTATATTAGGCTTAAAACAGAAGTGTGGATTTTATACTTTTGAGGAACATATAGGTAGGGTGAAAATACAGCTGGAGGGCAAGTCTTAATGCAAAAATGTCTTCTCTGCTTGTGAATTAACCTGCCCAGCACACTTGTGCACATACACACAGGTGTACAGTCAGCTCCTCCTCTTGCAGGCAGTAAATATCAGTAAATAAACTTCCCAAGGCCTCTGCTCTCACCTCCAGCATGAGGATGTGCTGGGACAAACTCCCTCTGAGTGGGGGTGCCCTGCCCCACAGCTGGAGGCTTTGGTGGAAGTGCAGTGATTTTTACTGCAGGGTGACAGCTTTTCTCCAAGGCTTCTGGGTTTAAATGCATGTTTACAGGCACCATGCTTGTGTCAGACTTCCTGGGCGAAGAACAGCATCTCAAAATTAGCCTGCTTCATGGAAAACTTCCCTTTGCTGTTTTTAATTAAGAAGATGGTAGAAGTTACTGGCATTTTCCCTTTCACTGGTGTCGCTGAATCATGTTCCAGTTCATAGTATTTCACTCTCTGTAATCTTCTTGAGTGATTCTGGTTTCATCTTTGAGGTTATTTACTGAGCTTGTGTATCAAACAGGCAATCAGACATATTTCTTACACGATGCCCTGAGAGCTGCCACATAGACAGGAATATTTCCTTTGAGAGCTGTGCTCAGACACACAGACATCTCTCTGTACAGGTTACCATGCCTTAACTGAGCTGCAGTAAATCACCCTTTGCATAATCTTAAATCAAAGCAAATGAAAGGTAAGCATGTTAATGTAAACATAATGAAGGAATATAACCTCCAGCATTTTCCCCTACATCTACCACCAGCTGGGAGCATGCACAAACTCAATTACTGGAGCACAGTAAATTGCCAAGCCACAATAATTCAGTCATAAATCTACATCCCTAGGTTAATTTGGTGGCTTTTGCACCCAGTCTGCAGCCTTGGTGTGTATTGCAGGAGCTGATTTCCTGTTGTTCTGCAATTGTACCATCATTTACAGCAAAGCAGAGTGCAAAGTGGGTGTACAGTGCTACAGAGGCATAAACATTTTTCCTGATATCTCTGCTTATATCCAGCCTACTCATTAGATTTAGAGTCTGCAGACCATTTTCAAACTCACCAGTTTTGTTTTGGGTCAGGCCCTTTCATTCTCTACCATTATCTGTGAACTGTTCCCTGCTGCTGAACCCAGCCCACGGCCCAGAGGGAGGCAGAAGCAGTCGTTCAGCTTTCTAATATTAGAGAAAATTCCATGTGTTATTGAATCATCCCATGCAATGGATTTAACCCAGGCCAGCCATGGGCACCTAAGCATGTTTTTAACCTACTCACCAGCACATGCAATGCTGTAATTACTGCAGAATCACAGGATGGATCAGGTTGCAAGGAGCCTTCAGAGGTCATTTAATTCCCTCCCCTGCAGTAAGCAGCTTGCTGAAGAGCCCTGGTTTCATGGCTGCCTCTCACCACTGACTTCTGGGTTAGGCAGGAGACATTCAGATGCCTGAGTCAGGGCCCAAGAGGCTGATTTACCTCCTCTGCTCTGCATTGAACAGACTTTCCACTCAAGTGGTAGCAACTGAATTCCACAACCACTGTGTACAGTGTTTTTTCACCACCTATTTTCACTACCCTTCTGTATATTTGTAGCTTCTGCTTTACTTTTCTAAAACTTACTACTAAACAACTTGTCATATTCCTCTTAACATGGTACAAGCTCCCCTAGCAGCATATGATTATCTCTGCAGTGGCTTGGTGAAAAACAGGAGTGAAGGATTCTAACGTAGAGCAAACACTAAAACTCTGTGCTGTTTGCCTGCTTCCCCTCAGTTAGTCTGGCATGAAATCCTGCAGCTGAGATTCAAGTGATGTAAACTTTACAGTCTCATCAAAGCTATGGATACAGTTGATTGCATGCAGCAGGGAAGCAAGGGTAGGCTTGGTTAAATGTGCTCACTTATTTTCATTATCCCACTTTTTTTTTCATGTGCCCAGCATGGCAGCTTGGGAAGGGAGAATGTTTCTCCTTATTTAAAGGCTTTGGGTTTTGCTTCGTGTGTCTTAAGTCTCTTTAAATGCATTTCTGGGTGTGGTAATTATTCATTATACTGTAATTATATTTAGTCCACCATCATCACTCTTTCTTTGGTGAAGAAAGTTGTTATTTATGAAGCAGACAGTCTGGTATCATCAGAAAGACAGAAGTTGGGAAGCTGTTTTAATTATTAAAAGAAGCTTTGATTCAGGAGAGCAAGCTAATTTAACCAGTGCAGCAGGTTTTCTCTTTTTATTTTTGCTAGATATGCAGGAGAAAGCATAGCCATTAATCTTTTAGGCCTGACTTGGAACTATAGGACTTGGTCAAATGCCCCAGGAGATGGACAGATAAATTTTGTTTTATTTTTTCTGAATGGTGTGAACAGTACTTGCTGTCAGTGGTTGCTGGGGTTGTTTTGTCAGCTCAGAAACAAAAAGAAATTTCCATAGGCCCAGAAAAAAAAAAATTGCTGTAAGGGAGAACCTCATAGTAGCTGTCCTTTTATCCTGACTGGGGCTAGACATGCTAAAAATAAGCTGCTGTGTGTCCTGTTGCTTCATCTTGGAATATAATTACTTCTGTTGTTTTGGGGAGGGTTTGAGGGAGTCATCTGAGCACCTAATTTTCCATCAGCCGTGGTGACATTCAGTTGGATTATACAGCAAGGAGAATTAAATATCAATTGAACTTGGTACCTTAGGAGATTCTGGTTACTGTGAGATTTAGACTTCAGGGCAGGGATTACCTTTCTGTTCTGTGTTGGATCAAAACCAAGTAGACCAACGCCTCAGGTTCATGTCAAGTATCTAAAATGCCATTAAAAGGAAATTTCAGCTTGTTAGTTCCTGAAGATTGATCGTTTTCTGTATTTCCTACAGGAAGGATCTTGGAGATAACTATCCATGAACCCCAACTGTTTTACTGTTGTGCTGACTAAGCCTGGCTGAGGTTCACATGCATCTGTTCCAGCAGAACATTTCAGGAGGTAAACTGAGGAAATTGTGCAACAGTAAGTGCAACATAAATGTAAATATTTCTCAATGACATAGCAAAGTTGCCCAGCGTAAAAAAACAAGTGAAACGTGGAAGGAAAAATACTTCATGTGACCAGTTTGTTGACATTGGCATAAGCTGCCCCCCAGGGCTGTGGTGTGCCATCTGCACTGCCAGCCCCAGGCAGGGCCTTCACCAAAACCTTCTGCACAGGACCAAGTGACAGAGGAGGACAGCTGAAATATTCCCTCTGAAATATTCCCTCTGCTGTGCTCTGCTTAGCCAAGCCAAATCCACAGTTACTTTTTTGGGGGACATATTAACTTGTGCAAAAAATCAAGCATTAAAAATATATTGTACTTATCATACAAATTGTCTGCAGTGCCATAGTGGTCTGACAGCTTCTATTTATTTTCTCCATGCATAGAAGTAGTGAGTTTGTAAATTCCACAGGACTGTTCATTGGTGCCAACCAAATGCATACAGATTGGTGCTTATGTTTGACTCATCTGTGTATATATACCAGCATGACTGCTCTTGGCTAGGTACTTAGCTGTTTTTCATTCCTTCCTCCTCCAAATCCTCCCCAGTCTGCTTTGTCTAGAAGAGAAGAGAGATGGAGAAATGTAAGAACAGTTTATTTTCTGCTTCTGTCTTTCTGCACACTTCCTTTCCCACATCTGACTCTCCTAGCTTCAGTCTAGACAAAAGCCAGGTTTCTTAAGGACCAACTGGAATAAGGGAGAAAAAGAAAAAAATCCAACTAATGTGTAAAACAAGTCAGAACAAATACAAGATCTCCTCTGAAGGCCATCTCTTCCCATGACGTGTTTGTATGATGTATAGCATAGCCACAGATCCCTGAGAGTCTGACCCCTTCCAGCCAAATGTCAGTGGTTCTGCTTCTGGGAAAAAGAAAGAAATAAGCATATCACATCAGGGTAGCTTGTGCAAGTCTCTGTTTAATTACAGTGCTGCATGAAGACATTTGTTGGTGTCACATGTACTTGTGATGAGTATTATACATTCTTGACTCTTCAGGGAGTCATGTTTTCACTGGAGATTTTCACCACATAAGCAGTGGCTCTTTTTTCTGCTTTCCTTTCTATTTCAGCAGGATTTAATAAGCTGGTTAGAACTACTGTGATTAGTTTACTCCTCAATCAGGAAGATAAACAGTATCATGAGCATAGTGGGAGCAAGCAGGCAAGCACCAAGTGCAGTGCAGGCAGAACTCACTAGCTTCTGAATTTAAACCCATTCAGGGGGTGCAGAGAGCCACACAGCCTTCAGCAAGCTGTGAATCACAGGGAAGGAAAGCAGGAACAGGAAGACTCAATAAGCAGAACTAAAGCTTTGGTTACAAATCATGAATCATGAAATGGGGACTAAGCAAGGGTCTTAAGTTCTTCTTCAGGAACGAAGAAATGAAATCTTCTGTAGTGTGTGTTAAAAAAATAACAGTACCCTTACTGATGACAGTCAGCACATCCTGCCATCTGGAGTCCTTGGGAAAGCAGTATTTTTTCCAGAGTGGAAGTAACAGTGAGGACTGTGAGCAAGCAGCCTCAGGGTCTTATCTGATGCAACTGACTTCTCATCTTTTCAGAAGCTTCTATAAACACCTTCCATCACAGCCATGGGCTGGCTGTCATTGTGCCAGGTGCTGTACAAACAGATTGCAAAGACTGTTCTGCCCTTGGCATAAGTTTATTCTTTGCTAAGCCAGAGGTGATGATATATTTTGGTCCTCTCTTGAAGAATCATGGAGGCTTGATTCATGAGAGGAAAGTGCTTAGGTTTGTTGTCTGTAAGTACAGGAGCTTTATGGGAAAGGAAAACCTGCTGCAGAGGAGATGAGCAGGCAGGGCATTGCCATCTTTCCAAGGGCACTGGGGTCATAGATGCTCCCACAAGATACCCTTAAGTCTGGAGTGTTAGGAACAAGTGGCTTAAAATGTCATTGGGATGAATGATGGCCTGCAGGTAATTTCTCCCAACAAATACTTGGGATGAAGTGCCACCTGTTTTGTTTTGGTTTGGTTTTTTCCCAAGTTAGCAAACATATGAAGGACATAAGCCTCTTTTCAGCAGCATTTTGCTCCATGATGTTTTGGTGGAGTGTTTTTTCTAGTAGCTCATGTGAGTTGAACTAGAAGGTTCTGCATCTAGATTCAGAAACAAAAGTTTCAAACAAGGTACACAGTATCTAAGATGATGATTTTGTCCTGAGTTAACGCTGAACACAAAATAGAACCATGGCACAAAGTTAAGACATTCACATTCCACTTATTTTCAGGACTCATACCAGCTTGTAGTACAGGGCAAATATCACCTCTGGCAGCTTCCAAATGCTTTAAAGCCTTTTTTTTTTTGTCTATATGCATATTATTTTCTGCATTGAATTAGCTCCCCATCTGTTAATTCACTAGGTGAAGTGGCACCTTTCTTCCTTACTATTTCAAATATTCTAGAAAATGTAGCAGTAGCTTGTTACTATTTTTCCACCCAAAAACTTTCTGTCTTTATTCTATGAATCTTTTCAGTAATACCAGGCTGAGCAGATCCCCATCACTGAGAGAATTTGCTTGGTTAAAATTTGGGGGGGAAAAAAAAAAAGGAAACCTGTACCTGGGATCTCTGGTTTCCAAATTTCTCGATTAAGAAAGTTTTCTGTGCTTCTGTAAGAACTGTTTTTTCCCTTGCCTGTAATCCTTTTAACCTTCCTATGAAGAACAAAGGTTCCCCAGCTGTACATCACAATGCTAAGACAGAACAGTGACTGTCCCCATCTTACACATTCATAATGTTTTGTTCTGACAGCATCATTTAACTCCTGGTGTCAACAAAATGGTGCATGAACTCTCCTGTTTAGTCAAGGCATGGGACCAATTTCCGCTGAGGGTATGCACTAATCTGCTATTAGTAGCTGCTATAATCTGCTAGAGTATCTGCTATACTATACTGCTGAGGGTATACACCAGCACACAGGTAGGACATTTGGGCATCTGAAGAGGCAATCTTCATTTAAATTTGTATCTATGTACAGACCTTGAAGAGCCATGTTCAAATGTTATACAAGTCTGAGGGCTAAATACTCAGCTTTTGCCAGGAGTACAGGGTTTAGAATAGAAAACTGTGGACCAAGGTGGGACTCCTGTTTCAAACTCAGAGGAGAGGTGAGATCAGCTCCTTGACACAATCTCTTCATGATATACAGATTTTACCAGCACAGTCCATCCCATGGCACAAAGCTTTGGTAGCAATTTAGGAAAACAAGGGAATAGAAGGACACACACCCCTCTCCTTGGCAGCTGTCTTTATCTATTCTGGAGCAGAAACTGTGTGACTATTCTACAAACTGCATAGAGAGAAAATGGATTATATTGCTCTCTGGGTTGTGTTTTTAACATATTTAGAAAAACAGCAGGTAACTGGAACTTGGGAGCCTGCCTGTGCATATGGCTATTGGACTCATCTGCTTCTCCAGATCCTACATTAATTTCTAGGCAGACCTATTTCCATGTCATTTTATTCATCTTACTATATTTTATTTACAGAGATATTACAAAATATATTGTGAACTGAGGACAGTGAGTACAGTTAGTAGGTACAGTGTGGATTTGGCAATGCCAGGGTCAGAGTGGTGAAATGGTGCTGTTAGGGGTTTTTGATTGTTTTAAAGCACGGAAGATAGATGGGCAGAGGGTAAGGAATGCTGGAAACATCCAGACCTTTCCAGAGTCCAGCTTGGACACAGGAGCAGGTCCATCTAAGGAATTTCTTGGGCTTTTCTTCTGGCTTTTTCCAAAACAGTTTTATCTCATTTACTGTTAAATTAGGCACAATATTATTCTGCACACTCTCTCTCTTGAGAGACATTGGCAAATCATATCTGAGGTGGTCCTTGGCCTCATGGCACCCTGAAGTTAGGTGAGAAGGACTGGACCCAGCTTAGCTGGCTTGTTCAAGCTCACATCTGAGACAGACATGGCTGCAGATGCCTCACCTGGCACAATGTCTCCATGTGTCTACGTTCACCACACTAAAACTCCTCGCCTAGTTTTGTAACTTCTTGTAAAAGACTGGAGATGAAATGCTGGTGGCCTGAAATTGCTGCTGGGATGGCTGATAAGAGATGATAGTTGCTGTCCTGTTTGATCTGAATGTATACCATGCAAAACGAGGTATCACTTCTTCAGTTCCTCTCCATCTGTTTTTTGGCTTGGGCTTCCATTCAATTTATCCTATTTATTCATATTTACATTGATGTGATGGTCCCACGTGAGACTTATGCTCCCCTTCTTCCTTCTGCCTGTCACTTGTAGGCCCACATTGTTGCAGGGCTTGGATTTGTAGGTGGCAGAGCCTTCTCAGCCCACCTGGGGACCTCTTGAAGTTTTTTATTCTCAAGGCTTCAGCAGTTTAGTAGTGGGTAAGTCAGCTCGAGGTGAAGGCAAAGCTATTGCGTGGAGTTTCCGCAAGCTCTGTCTGTCTGCTCCTATTGCAAAGCAGAAAATATGGTCTTGTCTTTGGTGAGAATTGTATCGATGATGTCAGACACCAGCCCGGCGTGGCAGTGACCTGTGGCTGCCTGCACGTGGCTCTGTCTGTGTTTAATGCACTCGAGGTTAGATGGCCACAGGCAAGAATCAAGTGAGTGGGTCTTGATTTTTGCTTCCACTTTAAACACAGTGTGAGGGTGGCTCTGAAAAGCGCCCTTGGGATTGGTGTCCCAGAGTCCAAAGGTGCCCTCGAGGGATGAGGGAACCTCCCATGTAAAGGTCCTCCCTCCATCCCCACCAGGAGATGTGTGGGCATGGCACTGTTGAAATGCTCTGGGCCTCCTGCCCAATACAAGAACTTGAGACCTCCCCAGGGCTGCCCCTTTGTGTGCGTGAATGGCATTGGTTGGGGGTTTTTCCACATTCTTCAAAAATCTGGCTGCCGTTTTTAAACTTTTAACAGTGGAGGATCTTCATGAAAGCCTTGCGAAATTCAACATTGAAGGTGGTGTAAATAATTGGGTTGACAGCACTGTTGACATATCCAAGCCACGTAAAAGTGCTGTACATTGCTGGGGGGATGTTACAGTCGCAGTGCATGTTCAGGATGTGAGTGATGAAGAATGGGAGCCAGCAGATGATGAAAACACCTGGGGGAAAAGGAAAGAGACAGGTTTTGGTTGCTTGAAAGCTGGACAAATCTGGGGACTATGAGAACAGCATGGGTCTTCTGCATATACAGGGAAAATGCTTCCCTAAAGAATAAGCCTTCTGTCTGCTTAAGTCTTGTATTCTATATTCTAAATATGCAGTCACTAAGGAACTTCTTTGCTGATGAGTTTACACCAGTTACATCAAAAAAATCTGGCCTTTGGAGGTGCCAGTTTCTTGCTGCTTTTTGTGTTCTAGAAACCCTTTGAGCTCTCTTTCCCCACATCCAGCTGTTTTCTGGCAATCCAGACACCCCAGAGAGGGACAGCTTTCTGAGCCTGTTGTACAGCACTGGGAACTGCTCCTGGCTGGGAAGGAGGCAGCCTTCCTCTTGGCAACCTCTTGCCTACATATCCTCTGAAGTATCCAGTGGAATGATTTCTGTGCTGGGCAACCAGGCTGCCCTAACCCTGGCTACCCCTTGGTTTTCTGCACCAGAGGAAGCCAATGCACACTCTCACCGAGTACAATGGCCAGCATCTGAGTGGCTTTCTTTTCCTTCTGCTGTGACAGTTTCCTCCTGTGCACAGCCTTCAGAAAGGTCCTTATCTTGCCATTGGGCATAGACTGGATCTCAAAGACCTTGGCTGTGTGGGGTGCCTCTTTGGTGTGTCCATTCTTCTCTAATTTCCCAGGGCTGTCCAAAGATGCCTGCAGGGTTGAGTTGGTGCCCCGGCGAGAAGAAAGTGGCACAACCAGCTGATGGTTACTTGGTGCTGCTGGCTTGATAGTGGTTTTCTCATGGGGACTGGTACTGGATACCATCTCCATTTCCAGCTCTTCCATGTGACTCTCTACCTCCTGGACAAGAATCAAATGTCCACACCATAAAAACAAATAAGTATACAGAGAGGAGCAATGAACTTAGAGTGAAGCTGGATGATGTTGAGGAACAATCAATCCCTCTTCACCCTCCCTATAGTTTTGGTAGATGCTTGGAGAAAGGGCAGTGGTGTGGTTACAGTTAAGAATACTTTTGGATAGACAGAATTGACAGAACTGCAGTGAATGGCTCCTGTATTGCACAGAGAGGCTACGAAATGGGAGATGCACTGTCTCCACACCCCACAGATGTTATTTAGGCTTTCGGAATATAAATAAATAAAAATGCAATCAACAAGCAAAACCCAACAAAGCCAATGCAGTCTGAGGCTTAAAATAAATAACAGAGAGGAGAAGAAAATCAAAGACACAAAATGTTAAAATGTCATGGCTTTTATAGCTGATCTTTAGGTGAGCTTAGTCTGTCTTTTTGAGCTCCATGATCTTAAACCCCCTGCTTCACTCTAAGGAATGGGAAGAATATTTAAATGTTGAGATAGAATGGTAACCTTTGTTCTTAGTTTATTTTTCTCCCACCCTACATAAATTAAATTTGCATCCTGAGAAAAGGGGAAAGCTCAGTGCTCTGAAGAGCTTCCACTTCTCTTTAACACTCACCACTTTGCGCTTATTAACCTGGAAACTCCCATTGGACTTCACAATAACTGTGCAGAGCTTCACGTCTTCTGGATGAGTACATTTGTCCTAAGGGGCAAGCACCAGCTCAGAAGTTACACAAGCAGATAAGCAATTGGGAAGGGAAGCTGGTAAGGGAGGCACGCGGAAATACAAATACAGGACACGAAGCAGAAAGTAATTGGTGTGAATAAAGTGGTAAGGATGATGGAAAACTACAGTGAAGGAGCAGAAATGGAGGAAAACGTCCCCTGTGCTTCTCACCAAAGGAAGGAAAACACAAAGATCTGCTCGTGTCTCAGCCCATCCCTGCCTCACTGCCTCCTTTGCCTGGCAGGACACTGACCTCTGGGACTGACCCTTCCTCCCATCAGCTCAGCACGTGCTGCCAGGGAAGCATCCTGACAAGAGTTCTCACACTTGACAGGCTCAGCTGCTCCCACTGACAGGCATGTCTCAAGCTTGGAGGGGCTCTTTTCCCTGGCAGAGGAATCATCTCCAGGGCTGTAGTTTGCTCCCCAGCCACATAAACCATTTCCATCGCACTTCTTCGTCCTGACAGGACTGACTCAGCAAATAGTCTTGGATACCCCAACCCAAACTCATCAGAACCAAGGGGAATGCAGCCTGGTTAATGCAGACCTGCTGGTCAAGCATCCCTTGAGAGCCGGGGAGCAGCACCCACTCCTCTGATGGTCCAGAGAGCACCACTGGGGCTGCAGAACAGCCCAGGACACGGCGTTCAGCTCTGGGATCCAGTGTTCCACCCCGTCCAGCCAGGCGGGGAAAGGAGGGAGCGGGCTGAGGAGGGGGAGAGGGAAAGGAAGGAGTGGGGCAGAGATCTGGTTACCTTCAGAGGGGCTTTCATGTCTGAGTCCAGGCCGTGGCTGCTGCGCTTGGTGTTGACGCGCTTCCTGCGCTTCTGGAGCACTATGTAGATCTGCACGTACACCAGCAGGGTGACAATGAAGGGGACGTAGAAGGAGACGATAGAGGAATACACAACAAAGGCAGGATTGGCAATGATGCACTCATTCTCATCTGGAAGACAAAAAGTTTCAGGCTCGTTGTCCCTGCTGCTAGGAGCTAGCATCCCGCTTTCCCCTCCTCTCTCCCCCTTTCAGCAGGCACAGAGATACCCAGAGAGTGAGGGCTCCAGGTTCTGCCGGGAACCCCGTGGCAGCTGGTACCAGATCAGGAAACTCCTCTGGGGTCACAGGGAGTCACATGAATCTGAAGTCCCTAGCTATTGCTTGCCTTGTAATGAAGCATGGACCCCATGCTGTACATAATCCTGTCTTCCTATGAGACTGATGGCTGAACAGACAGTTCTTTTTTGTTCTGTCCCAGTGAATACTTATCCCATGGCTTTCCTTTTCATGAGCTCTAATATTGGAGGGGTTTTCTGTTTTAGTTTTTTTTTTGTTTGTTTTGTTTTTTGATTGACTGTGTTTTGTCTGTTTGTTTGGGTTGGGTTGGGTTTTTTGGGTTTTTTTTTTTTAGTGGACCAATGTTTTTGTAACATTGACAAATATTGCAAAAACTTTTGCATCTCCTCAGCTCTGATGTGTCTAAAACACTGGTCTGGAACAGCAGGAGATGAAAAAGGTCCAGAAGCAGCTGATAGAAATAGTCTCTGATGACAGTGGGACAGGACGTCTAAAACAGGGATGGATACACCCTAATAAACCTAAAACCTGACCTTCATGTCTACTCCTGACCGGTAACAAAAGACTGTCTGGGGACCCAGTGACACCAGGAAGATGCCAGTAGCCAGCTGCAGGTGGCATAGCACTCACCTGTGTTGTTGAGGCCAAAGAGGAGTGGGCAGGAGATGGCAAATGAAAGCACCCAGACCACAGCAATCATGACCGTGACCCTGCGCTTGGAGCTGTAGCGGGTGTTATACAGCATGGGCATTGCTACTGCTGTGTACCTGCAGGGTGGAGATACAAAGCCAGCCTGTTGTTATTCTGCTACTGCTGGCAAACTCTGTGGGAAATTACACCTGGTTTACTGGGTCTGAAAGCCTGGTCCAGAAAGAGAAACACGGGGCAAGTCAGGTTTCATGCATCTCCACGCCATCTGTGTTCCCTGGTTTGGAAGGCGTGAAGCTGGAGTCAGTTTCACTTTGCATTTACCTTCCACCCTCCCTGACCTACTGCCTTCCCTCAGTCCTTTAAGTATCTAAACAGAAGGACTGAACTATGGGGGGACAGACACAGATTTTCATTTACATTCTCAAGACTGGTGTCTGCTTCTGATGGAATCCCTGCTCAGACCTCAGCTGGGTCCTCTAAATTACTCTTCAAAAGATGTTGACAACACTAGCTCTCACCATTTTCAAGCCTCTGAGTCACAGGTAAAATTAGACTGTATAAAGACAGCTGTGACTTGCTACCACAGGTTTGACACGACTTGCTGCCATGGAGCCCTCACCTGTCAATGCTGATGGCACAGAGGTTGAGGATGCTGGCAGTACACATCATAACATCCAGGGTTACAAAGATATCACAGTGGATTCGACTAAACCTCCACTCACCAACCACCTGCAAAGAGAGAGAATAAGGTCAGTAAAGCAATTCACTGAGGATATGCCATTGAGAGGGTCTAAAAGGAGAATTTTGCACAAAGATACAAATGTTTGCTGGTAGCTGGAGTTCTGCTTGCCCAAGAGAGATCAAAATATTGTCTCTTGAAGTTCCAGCTGGAATCAGGTCCTGAGAGCTGTCAAGGATTGTTTGCCACTAAACAAATGTCTCAAATGATGGCACAGCCACAAAGGAAGTACTCTGCCCCATCCAAACCATTCTGTAGTGCATTCCTCTGTGGGCTGGTGTGATTTCATCATCCTTTATTCCATCCTGGTACCCTGTATTGAGTCAGGCAGTCCAAACACCAAACACAAACCCAGGCTTGTATTCCAAGGACAGAAGAGAGTGCAAGTCTCCTCGAAGTCAGAATGAACTATGTTGGAGCTTCAAATGGACCCTGAAGCATTGCAAAAAAGTGTTAGGAAAGAAATATGGTAATTTTATACCCTGAGCACTTCTAATTGTACTTACAGCTTTCTGTTAGATACTTTTTGCAACTATACCTAGAAATAGACCAGAAGTAGATAAATAGACCAGAAGTAGAGTAGAAGGAGCTTTCCTTCATTTCTTAGCCTGAAAAATCAGAGTAGAAATTCTTTACTTTTTTTTTGTGTGTGTGTGTATATGTGTGAACAAAATGAATTTAATTCAGAGTGGGAATTCTTTGATACAAAACATGTTGTGGTAAAGACAAAGAACATCTGATAACATTTCCAGTTACCAGTAGCCTTTCTCTCTTCACTTATCTTGATATTGAAATTGAACTTTGACAATTAAGTTTGATAGCAATCATTAGGACTGCTGTATTTGACATGTGATGAAAAAAGTATATTTCCCTCTAATAAAAATAGAGTCCTACTTCATTTGAAAATAGAATGAATAAGATAGCTATTCTTCAGTTATTTCTGCTCTGATATACATAACCATAGGCAGCATAAAGAAGGAAGAAAGAATGACTACATTGAAGCTTGAGTGACAGATGAATACTTGGCGATTAGAAAAGCACTTAAGAGACAGATACATCAGCAACTTTAATGTGAATTTGCCCAAAGGTAAAGGTTTCCAGCCAGATATAAGCCTCTGCAAAATATGTTTCCTGAACACAGAGTTTCAAGCTTGTGGGAGATGCTCTACACTGCAGCTGTTCTCTCCCTTAATCTTTCCATTTATGTAGGAGAAACCTCAGAAGTTTGGAGGCAGAGGATTTGTTTGCATTGAGGGTTGCAAAGGGTCCTGGCCAGTTTTCATTTGCCATCAAGAAAACAGGCTGGTGGCAGCAATGTGAAAAGCTCACTTATGATTCTGTTTATCTCATATATTGTGACAAAAAAGCTTTGGATTTACATCCTACTTCTACAAATTCCTGCTCTTCTGTTGTCCTTCAAAACCAGAGCTTTGATCACCATTTGATGCAGTTTATTGGTGTGACACTCCTGATGTTGCAGACTTGTTCTTATGCTTGGAAACAGCTCACCTATGCAGTTTTGGAAACAGAACTGTGGTCCTTTTACTCTTGAACCCTCTAAAGGCCAGATTTTCAGTATATTTGGATTGTAATTTAGCCTTCTGTGCAGTGTATTTTCAAGTCAGCCTCTCATCTCCAAGCATGTCCATTTCCTTGCAAAATCTGACCAACTGTTAGGAAATTAAGAACACTTTTGTTTGGGGAAATTCAAAAGGTCTTGAAGTAGCTGGTGTTCAAGCTGCTAAACTTTCCCCTTCTCTACCAATTAATCAGAAACGTTCAGTATTGCAGAAGAAAACTGGGTCACCTACCTCCAGATAGACCACCCAAGGCATGACCAGCGTTGCTACCAAGAGATCTGCCACTGCCAGACTCACAATCAGGTAATTGGTGGTAGTCTGAAGGGCTCTTTCCCTGGACACAGCCATACACACCAGCACATTGCCAAAAACAATTACAAAGATGAGAAGGGTGAGCAGCATGGCATAGTAGTTGTACTGGGGCTTCTGGTCTGCACTGGACTCGTTGAGTGGCTTGCTCCAGTTCCTGTCACCGATGTCACCATTGTACCAAGAGAGGTTTAGGGGATCCATGGAGGTAAAAGTGTCAGGCTCCAGCTTCACCCTGCCACAAAGATGTTAAAAAGAGAGTCAAAGGCCAAAAATAAAATAATTATGCATGTGCTATCCTACCCTTGGGATGCTCCAGAGACTTTTCTGCCTGCCCTGAGCTCCTGTGCATGAATGCTGACTGGAAAGGTGATGAAGACCCAGATGGAGGCTGAGCTGATGGTCAGACAATTATGCAGGAATGCAAGATGTTAATTTCTATTTCCAGTTTGTCCCCCAGATTTATGTGTCCAGGGACATTGGTTATTCCATGCTATAGCTGATTCAGGCAAAGTGCCTGGGATTTTTGTGTATGTTTCCCTGACATCCCCTAACCACGACTTGCTCTGTGTTAGGTCTTCACAGTTTAGGGCAGATGTGCCATGACCCACTTTGTTTATTTTTCTTGTGCTTCATGGAACTTTGGGCTGTGTTGTTTTTTTTTTTTTCCTCCAGCAGGGAAATAAATAAATTAATAATACTATAAACCTAACTGTGATAATAATGAAACTTGACAGCAGCAGTTTGAAGTCAGGGCTGGGCTGTGCCTGCCTTCTGCTATTCCCCCAGTGAGGCTGCAGTGCAAAGGGGGAAAATGGTGTGGGCATGACTGGGTGATGAGCCACTGCAGCTGCTGGCACAGGGAAAAAAGGTTTCCTTGGAAATCTGTGGCATCATAGCAAACCATCATTTAGTGTCTGGCCAAATGGCTCTGTGCAGTGCACTCCTTCAAAGGTAACATGCAAACAAAGCATGTCTTTTGCTGTAGACTTTCCTAGAACCTCCTCAGGTTTTTGTTTTATGCAGGCGTAGCAAAGATAAATTCAGGTGTTTTCTAGTCTTTTGGACTTCTTCTGTCTCCTGTGTGCTCTGCTTCTTTAGCTGGGCCGTTCTGGGACACAGTAAAGAGGCTCTTACTGAGAGTCTTTCCTTTGGTTTCCACTGGCTAGGGGTCAGGTGCCAGACTTACAGGCATTTTTTAATGGATGAAGTGGAAGAAGAGTGAAAATGAACGGAACAGAGATGAGGAAACATCATTTTAAAGAAATTTTGCTCTCAATACAGAGATTTGTGAGTTTTTAGGTACAAAGCTAAAGTGTGGGACGTGGTGTGTGAAGGGAAGGTCATGGTTTCTGCTCTGGTGTCTCCTAGGTCAGATCTCTGCGGGCCAGGGACATTGCTGAGTGTCCCTGAGCTTAGATGCCAGCAGCTGATGGAAGCAGTGAAATCAGGACTCTGCATACCCCTGGACTATTGGCTGACTCCACATATATGTCCACGTTGTAAAAAAAGTGGCTGAAAATTAATCTACAAAATGCTGTGCTGGGGGCTTTGCCTGCTGCCACCATCTGAAAACCAGAAATTGTACATTTGTACAGTGAGACTGCAGGGTGTTTGGCCACTGGCTCTGGCATACTGGAAAGACTTTTCCTGGGTGTGTGGTGAGAATCTTTTGGCTCTCATGTAGGTGGGCTTGCTGAAGGTCTCCCAGGGCAGGATGGTTGCAGTGAGTGCTTGTGATGGATCAAGATACAGTGAAATCTCAGAGAGCATCATCAGGGGCAAGAGCTGCTTAAAAGCAGCTGGGGATTATGATTGCTTTGGTTTTGGGATCTCTGGTTTGAGAGATCTTGAAAGGACCTAATTCATGCTCAGCATTTCCTAAAATCAAGTATTCCATGTTTCTCAAGCTGCATCTCTTTAGAGACCACTTTGATCTGAAAATCTGGCCGTGTTCTCAGACATCCCAAAGCAGGCTATTTAATTTTCTTAATAAAAGACAAAGTGGATTCAATTTATTAACTACATAAGTGATCAAAATAGCAAAACATTTGCAAATATCAAATTCACCTGGGAACAATGGTTTCTTTATGTTTCACTGAGCTTTTGTGTGCTTTTCTCATTCAAAGAGCAATTTGTATAATAATCCTTGGAAATTTGTTGCATATGGGTCCTTAATAGCTGATAATTCAAAAAGTGTCTGTCTGACAGCGCTATCAGCAGCACTTGATAGCTCTACAAATGTCTTCTTAGCAACTGTCAAAGTGTCAGAAATTAATTAAATGTTAGCTTCTGTGACTCAGAGTGAAGGGGAAAAATCAATTCTAAATGCAGCAATCCTTTTTTCTTTTTCTCCCATTGCCCTTTGATAATGCAAAACTACTTGGAGAAGGCAGAAACGCATAAAATGCAGGATTAAAAAAAAACAAACAACAAAACAGAAGCATAGAAAAGTATCTTAAAAGTACACAAGGAGTGGAATTACTTGATGTGTGGAATTATTTGATGATTTGGCTCCTTCTGAGCACTGACTGCAGTTCACAAAACAGAATTGTGCTTCACAGAGAAAAGGCCAGAGAGAAAGGAAAGTTGTGTGTGCAGTAATTCCAGCCCTGCTCATTTTAAGGCCACTGCTACTCCATGGAGGAGCTGGAGGAACCATATAGAGCTACAGCTGATCTCTCATGGGCATCTCATGGGCATTTACTTGTCTGGAATTAGGGAGGACACAAAGGGTCTGGATAAAGTGAGAAAAAATTCTCTTTCTTTTCCTTCTGCAATCTCTGCAAGATGATTTTCTTTTTTTTGGTAGAACATATGATTAGAGCGATGATTTTTGTAATTTCATGCAGCTGGTCATCATGAGGAAAGTCAAAAGATTGTGTTTGAACATTGAACAAATAAAAAGGCTTGGAGTTTCTATTGTAAAAAGAAAATGAAACCGTTTAATTAGGGAAAATGAAAGACAAAAATAGTTCCAAATATTTTGCATGAAACAGGGAAACTAAAACACAGTGTAATTAGTGATCATGCAATTAAAGGCTGCATTTAGTGTAGGTCCATGCGGTACAAAACTACAATTATATAGACTACTCTGTTAATTCCCAGTTTTTGAGAGTTTAAGTTTTCAGCCCTAAAAATAATCTTAATTTCTCCTGACACAGACTGGCATCATTTGGAAACATTGTGGTGGCCATAAGAGTCTCTTCTGAGTCTTCCAGTATGCTTTAAGGAACACTTTTTATTTTACAGCTGACTGTTAGTTTCTCAGTAGAGAAGAAAGAAGCACTTTGAAAAGCTGACTGGATCAGAGTGTGATTTCCACTGCATTTGTCCCAGCACCTGCATTTTCAGATGAAGGCAGAGGGAAGGGATCATAAATACAGAGGGAAGGTAGGAGGAATGGCACCTTGCTCTGCTCTGTCCTTACTGAGTTTCACCCTGCCCCGCTTGGTTGTAGCTGAGACTTTGGGCAGAGTCCTGAGATGGAACAAATTCCTTTGTGAATTAACTGCAGTAAAGCCACTTTAATTCCCACACAGAGTCCACACGGATTTTTAGTATGGCTGAGCTAATCCAGATAATGGATTTACAGAGAGGTCAAGGGCAGGACAGAGCAGTAAGGTTGGAGCCTTGTGTTTGCTGCCAGCAGTGCCTGCATCACACAGAGCATCACACAGAGCATCACACAGACATCCACCTGGCTCTGCACTAATCCCCTTGACATGAACTTCCCTGAGTGCCCCTGATGGAGCGTGGCCTGACTGAGAAGTGTGTTGCCATCAGAGGAAAACCGCTCTTGACAAGTCCCATGCATTCCAGATGTCTTTCAGCAACCAGGGGAAATCTGGATGGCTGCTACTGTGCTGGGAATGACAGGGAAAAGGGAGCCAGGACAGAGGTGGTTAATGCAGAGCCAGAGGTTTTCTCCCCTTTGCAATTAACTCCCCACTCTTTTCAGAGAGCAAACTGAAAAACCTTTGTTTGCAGTGCTGGTGTTTCTCCTTGGCTCCTCATGATTGATCATCTAATTACATTTGTGGCAAACAAGCACAGCATCTCTCTGGCAAGTGCCTGATGTTCACAACTGGCAGCAGCAAAGCTGTTTGTCTTTCCAGCAAGATGACAAACATGAAATGTGTAGCAAGCAGAGAAGCAGAGCTTGCTCTGTCACAGAGAGACAGATGGACCCAGGGAAGTGGACAGAAAAGGCTCCAGCAGAAACTCATAGCTACAGCTCATCAGGTTTGAAAAGTGCCCCTGCTCTGCCCTCTGCTCTTCTTGGTTCTGTGCTAGGTCGGATGTCCTGAATCACTGCAAATGGCTTTTTTTTTTTTTTTTCCTGTCAGAAAGAGCAAAGGTGTAATGCACGTTTTAGTCTTTACTCTGCTTGCAAACACCTTTGGGCATAAAATATTCACAGTCCTGATCTGAGCTAGCATCAGACACCAGGACACCAGGACATGTCACTGCAGCATCTGGTTCCTGTTTGGTAGACTTCTGGCTTTTGGAGCTACTCTGAGCCCTGATGCCAAATGCTTGCAGTCAGCCTTAACAGCATGAAATTCCCTAAGGTTTTTCCCCAGGCACAATGTGGAACACCTGTAAGGTGAAGGATGGAGCCCAGCCTGGAGCAGGAGCTGTGCCCTGCTCCCTTCCCTGAAGCTGCCTCCAAGAGCTGCAATCCAGATGTGCCCATCAGCTTATTCCAGTCTAGCTTTGGACTACATGGGAAAGGTGATTGGAGACAGATGTGCTCCAAAGGCATTTCTGTTTCACAGAAATCAATGTCTAAGTGAAATTTGAACAGTACAGTGCCTGCTGAATATTGTAATTTTCCTCTGAAGCTTAGGACTCAGTGGGCCACAAGAAAGCTGTCAAGCTGACATCCTCTCTGGGCTCAAGATGCTTCTTGGTGCTGTTTACTGGGCTCCTGTGAGAATGTGGCTGAGGCATTCCAGTCAAGGGAAATAACACATTCTTTTGGAGTGGTGGGAGGAAAGAAAAGGGGAGCAGTGTGCAAAGGAAAGCAGTTTCTGGAGTAGTTTGGCTGTTTCTTGCTTGTAAGCCCAAACCTGAGAATCCAGGTATTTTTTTTTTATGGAACTGAAAAGGTCGAATCTCTTCTCTTCTCATCCCCAGGAGTTATCTATAAAGGTAGCTGAAATTTGAACAAAATATTTACTTTTAAGAACTAGTTAAAATGTGGCAAATGTTTAAGTATTTTTTTTTCAGTTATTTGGTTCTATCTGTTTAATGTTTTCTTTACATTCTAATACTTGGAATTTGGAGTGTATAACTTAATCTGATAGTAGAAATGGACTGTGCTAAATCCTTAGTTCAATCTATCCTTTTTCCTCCCCCCCAGGTTAGGCTTCCTGTGTTTATGCAGCACCTAGCATTAGGGTATTTCAGCTCTGAGTCCTTCAGTCATACTTTATTAAAAGTAAATAATAATAATTCAGATTGGAGAAGATCAAATATTTGCCTGGCACTTATGTCATCCAACATTCATTTAACATCTGCTCTTTTCACTGCCACTCCTATCTCTAAGCTTGCTTGCAAAAATGTTTGCCGAAGGAGTGAATTCCAGAGGAAATAAGAGCTTTCTCCACATTCCCTTTTCCCCTTTCCCTTCCCCTTCTTTTTGTTAGATTTTGTGAGTGTTTGCCCCAATCCATATATGACCAATATTTATCATTAAGTCCCCTTTAATAGATTCTTTGTAGAAGACTTGATGAAGATGTGTCAATCAGCACTACATCCACATGACTCCTTGCTCTAAATGTTACTCCCCATATTTAAAACTTCAAGAATCCATTAGGTTAATTCCTGCCCTGCCCCTCCTGGTGACTGACTCCAAATAGAGGCTACGGTCAGCAGAGGGGAGGCTCAGAGGCTCCGTGTATTCCTCCTCTACAGATCAGCCACTGCTCCTCAAATTTCAAATCCTGATGATCTTTAATCATTTAATCTCTGACCCAAATCAGCTCCACGGTTCAGCTTAAACCCCACCTCTGTCATCTTTGCAGGCAAAATGTGAGAAGAAGGAGGACATATCCCAAGTTCTGGACTGAGCCTTTTACATCTCCTCCAGAGAGCGGGCATTTGGCCACAGAGGAATTGGGCTGGATCATCAGCTTCTGTAAATCAGCATCTGGTATTGTGGCCATAGTGCTGGAAGGGGCCAGGAGAGGCTCCTGCTGTACAGCCTGGCCATTCCGTGGCAAATGTTTGTCTGAGCTTCTCTGTCTAACCTGCTTAAATGTCTGACCCATATCCAAAATGGTTCAGTACCCTTTATCCATGTAACATATATTTCAATTTTCTTTCCATTCTGGTGTTCTGTTTTCCTGTCCCCACTTTGCTCGATGCAGTCTCCCGAGGGAGGTGGAAATGCATTCTGCAGCAGATGTTTTTTCACTGCTACTGGTTGTGATACAAAAGCTTACATTCTTGGAAGAATTAATACTTCTGGGAATTATTTTCTTCCTAGTGGGGGTTTTGTCATTATTTCAAATGGATTTGGCCCTCAGCTTGTGTTAGTAGAGGTAGTATATGTATTTGGATCTCAAGCAGGCATGTGAGAAAGAGCCACATGCAATATTTCAAACAGAATTATACCTGAGAATGCCAGGGAAACAATTAAAAAAAACAACCAAACAAACAAACAAAAATCAGAGTGTAAATTTTGCAGACAGTGAACTTGCAGAGAGTGATGGGCTTGCCATTGGTACCCACACAGAACCCATTTCCTGGTGCCACCCACATTTCAGATACTGGGGAAAACCATGGGCATGTTCTCCTGTGATGATGGTGCTGTGACCCCTCTGTTCCCTGGGGTCCCTGAGGACAGCCACTCCCCTTTCAACATACAGCAGGGAATCAGACTAAAAAGCAGCCAGGCATCCCCCCCCTGAGCCCCCCAGCCTTTTGGCTGAGCTAATGAAAGATGCAATGTGACAAGAAGTGTCATTTGTGATCAGATAACCCCATAAGATGTTGCCCCTGCCTGACTCACCATCAAATCCCTCATCAGGGCAGAGAGAGTCAAACTCTGCCTTGTGCTCCTGCCCTGGCAATCCAGCATCTGTGCCCCATGTCCAGCCTGCTCCAGAGCTCTGCCCTGACCTGCTCCTGTGGAGGCAGAGGGAGAAAACTGCTGCTGATGGAGAAGAGGATTTTCAAATGTGTCTTAAGAAACAGCGTTTGTTCTTTACTTGCTTTTATTCTGGAAGCTCCTTACCACTCTGTATAGGCCACCTACTTCTGGTTGCCACTTTCTGAACCCTCTGCAGCCAAGTGATAAAAACAAGTGGGTTTATCCTGCTTTCCAGAAGAAAGATGCTCATGTGGTTACACTGGGGCCAGGGGGAAGAGATTGTTGTTTATGCATTTGGGGGGTGTATTTTTCTCTGCCAGGCCCTTGGAATCAAATGGTTGGTGCCAAACAGGCTTCCTAAGGGCAGAGGGCTCTTAAACTATACATTAAGTCATAGAATGATAGAATTGGCTGGGTTGGAAGGGACCTCAGAGATCATCAAGTCCATATTTTGTGAAATTTCACAGTGGAAGAAGATAACCATCTTGGTGTGTCTCTTCTAAGAATTCAGAGTATCTGCAGGAGCAATTCAGCCCCCAGGAAAGCATTTTGCTCCCTTCACATGTGGTGCAACTCGTTTGCCAGGTGAATGCATTGCTAGTTTGCTGTGTCCTGAGCTAAGGTGTTAGAAAAGTGGCTTAAGATTTTCCCTGTCCTGCTTGTTTTCAGGAGGCAGAAGACACTAAACTGATGCTCTCCCGTAAGCCTTCATTAGCAATCAGGGAAGCTCATTAACATTCTGAACTCTGAACTACAGCACATGTGCAGATCACAGCCTGAGAATGGATTGGCCCCCCCAGGGCTGCAGCCGCAGGTTCCCTTGCTCACTTGATGCCTTTGGGCTGTCCCTTATGAGCAGAACCAGAACCTCTTCATCTGAGAGCTGGTAGGAACCCAGACAAGACCTGATTTTCTCCTGGTACTCCACACCCCATGTTTGCCCTGGCAACCTCTGCAAAATCTGCCCTGGCAGAAGGCTTTAGTAGGTGAAACACAGACATTTTGCCCCAAAAAGTTTGGAAATTTAGATCCCCCAAAACAGCAGCAGGAGAGGGCCAGAGAGGAAACAAAGAGGAAATCACATTGCTGTTTGGATTTCAATGAATAATTCAGTCATCTGGTGCTCTAGTGATCAATTCCCTATTATTTCCATATTCCTTTGAGCCACAAAGTCATTAACAAAGCTCCAGAAAGTCATGCATATTTCCACCCAATCCGGGGGGAGGCGGGGGGAACAGATTCTCTTTCAGATGAAACGTTACAAGGAGCCACTAATGTTTTTAATTAAAGTTAAGGCAGGACTAAACCCAGTGCTGTCTTCAGTAGCTGTTTAATTCAGCAGCAATTCATCAGTGAGGGGGTGCAGAAGACTAAAAACCAAATGTGCATGATCTGAACACACATGCCCTACTTGCTGAAGGTGAAATAAGCACCCAAGTCCAACAATAACCTCCAGCAGGCACTGGCCTCTGGCTTACTAGAAGACATACATGTAGACAAACATCCTCCTACATAATGAATAATTTTCCTTTTACTATTAAAGCATCTTTCAAAGGAAGTGTGTGTGCTCGTACTCAAGAGAGAATATTTACAGTTTACTGGTGCTTTGGAACAAGGGAATGGTGAAATGCCACTGGCAGAAATTCTCTCTCTTCTGGGAACACTTCCCTTTGTTAGAGGCTCTGAACCCAGAATTTCTGCTGCTAAACAAAATGTTTTAGTGGAGAAATTATTGAATCAGTCTTGGGGAAGGGGATAGAAAAAAGACTTTTAGAACACAAGGGGCTGGGACAGGTCTGGAAAAGACTTTTTGTAGCTGAACCAGGAAATACACAGATGTGTAAAACTGATGTTAGTTTATTTAAGGCAGTGAGCTTTGTACTTCTTGCTCGGTACCCAGCCTTGTGTGTCTCTCAGAGTCAAGGTGAGCTCAAGTATTCTTGTATTATCACAAACACATTGTTAAAGCATCCATAACCTCACAGGAGTGAGAAATTATTCATATACCAGGATCAGGGTGATTCTTGCTGTTTAATCATACATATGGGGGGTGGTATGTGTGGTGTTCCTATTTTTAATGCTTTTTAAGTTAATAAGACCTTTAAAATTGCAGCTTTTCAAGCATGACTGACTAAAATTTCTCTCCTAAATCTGTGGGTAAACATCTAAAGCAAAGCAGGCTGGCTGGAGGCACAGTGCTCTTTTTGACGTGGGAGAATGCTGGATCCCCAAGCAAGTAGATAAGGTTGTCACTCAAAGGCATTGCTGTCTGCAGTGGTCACCAGGGAAAATGGACAGAAAGGTTAGAAATCTAACTTCAGACTCCATTAATCCTGTAGGTAATCACATTTTTGTGGACTGCCATACGAATAAGAAAAAGCTTCAAATCCACAGATACAGAGGTAACTGGGGGTCAGAAGGGTGTCTGTTACAGACAGAATCTTTATTTTCTAGAGCTCCAAATTGCCTGAGATACCCAAATAGTGTTTGGGGTGAGGATCAGTTTAGACAAGTAATTTGCAAGGTGTAATAAAAGGCGTAATGAATTGAAATTTTCTGATATTCTGTCTCAGCTGCAGCATTCAGGAGAGTGTAATTCAAAAACCTGAGATGTTGGTGAAGAGCTCATTTTTCTATAAAGCTGCAAATTGCACAGTGCATTCTCAATAGTGTTGATTTTGCTGATGCATCCTCAGTGTTAGCAGTTGGCAACGTGAAGCAGTGAGCAAAATCACACACATGTATTTATTAACTACTAGGTCTGTTTCCAGCTCCTGGGGCATCTCAGACAGAAGCAGCTGAGGGTCTGAAGTTTGGGATAAATAATGGAACATGTACAGAAAGGGAGATACAAATCAAACTGAGTATGCTGCACAATGGAAGTGGATTTCACTTTCTTCAGCAGGACTAGATTGCCCTCTGATTAGCTTTCCCCAGACAGCAGCACGGGTTCAGTATGTTTATTTAGCTCCATTAGAAATCTGAAGTGTGGATATTACTGTGATCATCCAGGCCTACCTCCAGGGCTGAACATTGTGGTGTATTGTTGACTGCTTACACTGCTCCTCACAGTCTATCTCCTTTTCTCCACTACTTCATGGCACATAAGGCTGCATTTACATTTTCTGAATGGACTAATCATGGTGCTCTGCTTTGATAAAGAATGTGCAGCCTCCCACATAACCACATGGAAACCAACAGGGAAGAGTAAACCAGAAATAAACCCCTACCAGGGGGCTGAGAGAAAAATACCCACCACGATAATTGGAGGGATGTACAGAGAAGGAGCAACTGAACACATAGTCACATCTTTTAAAAAATTATAAAGCTAAAAATACCCAGATGAAGGACAGCAAGAGAAAACACGATTGAAGTGGAACAATTGGTAGAGGAGTTAATGCTTATTAGCAATCATTTTAGATTGAATATAGGTTGGTTTTGTAACAGCAGAAGGAACAATGCATTTGTCAGGACTTAAACAATTGCCTCCCCCTTCCCCAGGGAATCTAGCTAGCAACACTGGCACAAAATGACCAGTCTCCTGTGCTCCTAAAGAGCTATCCAAAAGCAAATAGATTTACTGAAAGTCTCTATTTGTAAAATTCAGTGAAGTTAGATCTCAAACAGATCTTTCAGAACTTTCCCTTCCGTATTCCAAACCTTAATATATTTTAAAATTTTAACTTCCAGAATGTTCTCCTGTAGCCTTAAAAGAATAACCCTGAGACATCAGACAAAGTTAAGCCAGTCCAGTACCTTTTCTCTAAAGGAATTCAAAAGCCATCCCCTGGACAAGAGTGTAAGAACTGAGCAAGTATATGTGATAATTTTGCAAGTACTCTCCCATCATCCAACTGTTTGCATCTCAGATATTTACTGAACTAGTGTGGTTTCTATGCACTTATTAACAGCCAGTGGACTTTTTTCCCTTGGAATTGAAATTGCCTGGTGTCCCCTTGAACGTAGGTCAACAGCATTTAGGAACATTTGGCACCCAGACATCCCGTGGGAAGAAGCTTTACAGCTAAATTACATTACGTGACCATACTTCCTGTCCTATATCTCCTGGCACTGAAATATCAGCTGTGTGCATGAGAGAAAGCAGACTTTAATTTCCACGTCTCATAAGTGTTCAGAAGAAATTTGTGCATAGAGGGTGAAATTGAAAAAGAGCTATTATAAAAGTATTGTAAGGTTCATGAGCCAAATCCATCTTAGTTCTATCTGAAGAGCTACAAATGCTTGTGCATTTGAGGATAAGTATTTTTCAAAGTTCCTTGTTATAGAGAATTTATCTGTAATATCTGTCAAATAATATTGCTAGGGAGAAAATTAATATGTCCAGTACAAGGATGTTAAAGATAGGAAAAGAAATAAAGAAAGAAGAAGAAATGTAGCAGAAGTTCATTCCCCAGTTTCTTTCACACGGTGGAAATAACAATGTCCAGACTTTCCTAAGTAATACAAAATTCTGCTCTCTTCCAGAGGAAGCTTGATTTTTGGATGGCTTTCCATCCAAATATTCCTGCAGTTTCAGATTCAGCTTCAAAAGGTAATTTCATATAACACCTTGGGTGCCAAGCCTGTGAGAAAGCCTGGAGATGAATCAGTTCATACCTGGTCCTCAAGGTTTTTACAGTCTCAGGGCAATTTCTTGCTCCACAGTATGGACTTCTATCTGTCCAGAAGGATTAAAATGACCCATTGGGCAGCAAGGGCTTTTAAAACATGGCAATGCTTTGTGAGTTATCCTTTTTTTTATCCAGTGGTGAATGCAGGGGCAGACCAGGTAATTAAACTTTCTGAGAGTAAGTTGGACCACAGGGAGAGCAATTCTCTGAGGCATTTTGAGGTGCATCAAAATGTTAGCATGATAAGCTCATGTAAGCATTATAATTCCAAAGTTTAAGGAAACAGAGAATGGGAGAGACGGAGATTTAATACAAAGGCTGGATTTTAGAAGAACACAGGAACTTGTACTTTATGTGCTAGGCCTTTCTGTTTGATTGAAGGGTATGTCTCACTCACAGGTCCTCACTGCTCTGTGATGCTGTTCAGAACTTTCAGCCTAGCTGCAGAATACTGCTGTTCTCTTCCACTTGCATTTGCCAGCATATCTGTGGCTTCTGTCACCAACCCACCAGTGCCTTGAGCTTTTGGTAATGGTAGTAACTGCCTGAGGGAGTATGGAGGCGAATACCTTGAACCAAGAATGAAGTGCCATTAAAGGAAAAGCTGAGTATTTTTCCCAGGAGGGTGTCTTATACTTCAGCAAAGCTGGAAAAGATTAAAGTGCAATTTTTGTGCTGGCTGCCTCGTATGCAAGTGGTGCATGCAGAGTGAGTGGATGTCAAGCTGCGATTCCCTTGTGAGAGCAGAGCATGTGTATAAATCACCTCTGTTTTGCAGATTTATGTGGAGGTAATCTGCTCACTTCAGTGGGCTTCATGATGGTTTGGGATTGGGCTGTGGGAGCAGAGTCAGGGTTATCATGATGGATGCTGTGTGACCACTTATGTAATCTATATCATGACCTAGCCCCTCATGCAGAGTGTGAAAGTGACACAGAAGCAAAATGTAGAACAAAAAGGAAGATGTTTGGTTCTGGGTATGATCCATATAATCAGTATTAATCAGTATTAATCATTATTATTAATCCATATAATCAGTGTTAATCCTCAGGTGGCTTTTGAAGCGTCACATTCTTTTCTCTGAAGTCTGAGACATGCATTTTAACTTTATAAATGCTACAGTGTACCAAGCTGGAGCTCGTTTTTGCACACACTCAATCCCAATGCATATGTGCTTGTGGAAGTTCTGTAGCCTGGCAGATTTTACACAGTGGATTAATTTATGTGTAGCTGCATGAAATGAATTTGGGAGGCATTTTGTGATACACTACACATCGTGTAAGGCAATTCACTTAATTCATGTCGAATACTTGCTCTATAGATACCTTTGGAAATACTAAGGGAAACTAGCAAGTTTGTAATTCTCCTGACATAGTTATTCTTCCTAATGTTACCATCTCAAATGGTCAGGAGACCTGAAGCCTGCCCTTCTCTTTGTTTTTTTTCTCCATCCTATTTGCCTATAATGCCATAGACCGTCTTTGTAAGCAAAAGATAATCACATGGTGCATGAATCAGTGGCAATTTCTTTTGTAAAAACTCTGTTCAGAAGTATGGGAAGTAAAGAACAAAGTTTCTAGTGTAACAGAATTTCTGTAGTATAAAAAAGAAGTTAGACGGAAAAAAAATCCTCCAAAACTACAGAGACAATGTTCTGCACTCCTTTGATGAAGTTAGCAATGTTATCAATAGAGAAGTTTTTCTTCTCTTGTCATGAGCAATTCCTGGACTTCTACTTCAACAGAAATAAACCCCTATAAACACAGGTTTATGAGTTCTTCTGACCACTGTGTAATTTAAGAATAATTACATGAAATGGTGCGGATGTAAGAAATAGAATCCACACAATTTTGCAGTGAATTGCATGGGCAACCTATTTGACCAGTTATAGTATGGTGTAATACATGGCTATTTATAAAGCAACCAAGTTATTTTTCTTTTTGATTTTGAACTCAAAGAATGGTGATTCATGCTGCCCATGCTGTTAGCACCATGGCTCCGTGCTTTCCAAGTGGGAAAATCAGTCTGAGAGAGACTGGAGAACTAACATTTGAGAATCTGTGTAGAATCCACCTACACTCAACAACTTTGATCAAAAATACTTCAGCACTGAATAGGACCCAGTGCAATCCTAGAGTCTGGGTTTCCTACCCTAAAAGCCCAGGTTCCATTTCTGAATGACTGGCTTTTGCCAGGTGGAACTTATTGAAGGGCAGTGGAAAAATTTTAATATATGAACAGGAAGTATTTAGGCTTCCTCCATGCCACAAAGGTTGCTGTAAACCTTCCCTAAAATCTGCCTGCAATGTTCAGAGGAGTATTTGGGAAAGATTTCCTTCCAGGGCTGCTTGATGAAAGGGTGAGAGATCTCCTGTCCTTCACTGGCAAAGATTGTTCAGCAAATGCTAAGGGACACAATTTTGCCATACATAAAAAAAAAAAAAATTAATATCTTTAAAAGAATAGTATTTTCCCTCAAACAATTTGTTAGAACAGTCTCATTCTTTGGGGAAGTGTAATGTACTTACATTACATCCTATCTACACATCCTCCTCCTCCAGTTTTCACTGTCAGTCTATTTCCATTGTGTCTGGGTGAGAGCAATGTTAAGTACCAATCCTCTAAAAATTATCCTAGCTTCTTAGTACCTCTGAATACTTCTTTAGCATTTAATAACAAATGTTTATTGCTTTGCAGTCAGTGGTTCAGAAGAAAACATTTAAAAGTGCTTCATTTTTAAATTTGAAAACTTGTTTTCACCTACGGTATTTCAGAAGAGAACAGCTTAATGGATCACTTGGTATAATGAGAAATATTTTCTTTTCCTACTGTCTTTATTTAAGGCAGTGGTGATTACAGCAACAGTTATTCTCTCTATTCCCTTGCCGGAACAGTCACAACATTTGTATTTTTAGAAGAAAAACACGCATTGCTTACCTTCAAGCCATAGGAATCTCTGGAGCAGGGGTGGTGGGACTTTGGGGCAAATCCATCCCAAACACCACAACTCTCCACCGTGGCTTTGCCCCAGCTCCCACAGCCTTTCAAGCAGACTTTTTGTACTCAGTATTCACGCACACGCAGAGGAGAAAAAAAAGAAACAAATCACCTGCCTGACCCCTGCAAACTGGGACTGGGAGAGCTGGAACTTGCAGTGGTTAAGCCAGAACTTCCCTGAGCTTCCCGGGAAAAGGCGATTCCGGAGCCAAGCTCTCCCGCAGGAATTCTCTGCCCGTTCCTATCAGCACATTGCTGGCTGGAAAAGCAGCTTCTCCGTCTCCATTTCCCAGAGCCCAGCTTTGGGAAGCAGCTGCTCAGAGCCTCCCCTTCCTCCCCCGGCGGGATGCCACCAACCTGGTCCCACTCCAGCTCCCCGGGCTGGGTGCGGGATGCGGGATGCGGGATGCGCTTCCCCGCAGCGCTTCCCTCCCTTTCTGCCTCTCCTGCCGGGGGGAGGAGGAGGAGTGGGAGGGTGAGGAAGGGTGGGGGGGTGTGGGGAGGGGAAAGTTTCCTTCTCCTGAATCCCACCGACTCACCTCGGGGAGAAATCTCTTCCCCCGGGGGTGCGGGAAAGGCACAGAGCCCGGGATGGGGGACACGGGGGGGACCGGGGACAGCAGCGGATCCCCCCCTCCAAAAAGACCCCCCCCTACACCCCCCCGAGTTATAAAAACTCTTTGTTAAGGAGCTTTTCCTCGGCACGGTCTGGCTTCCCCCCTCCCAAGCTGAAATTCTCCCCCGGTTTAAACGCTCCCTGTGCTGGGAACCAGAGCCCTGGAATCCAAATACCGAGGGAAAGCGGTTCCTGAAGGGATGGTCAAAGTGTTAACTGCTGGTGAGATATTTTCAATATCTTCTTATAGTTTAATGCCTTTTATACTGCCTAATTTGCACGGCGTAAGGAGACCATAATCTGAGGTTGTTTCCTAAATTAAGCTTTTCTTTTTTTTTTTTTTTCCAGAAATGTCTTGATTCTCCACTCTAAATGTAATTTTGTATTACCAAACAGCACTAGAGAAAGAGAAAATGTAATGAAACCCATCTCTATCATTAGGTTTTAAAAAGACCCAATCCTTGGAGGATTTTCTACAGAGCAGTGAATTTATACAGTGCTGCTTTCAACCTTTTCTGACTGTGGCACCCCAGATGTTTTACATCAGAGCTACTGATCCCTTTAGGACATTGCATACATGAACTGGTGTGAAATCCATGTCCTTTTGTCTCTCTCGGTCATCTTTAGTGTTTAAGTCAAATATAATTCTCTTAAACTTTCCAAGTGTTATTGAAATAGTTGCTGCCCAAGTAATGTTCCACTCCCAGTGCCAAGGTAGTCAAATGCATACTAGTGCTGACATCTTTAGCACAGACCCCAGGAACAGTATGTAACGTTGTAGTAACCTGGAAGTACTCCCCTGAAGTGCTGAACTCAGGGCCAGGGAAGGAAGTGTTGGTTTCGTTTTATCTAGAATGCAGATTTCATCTTAAATCTGTGACAGGGAGATTTTAGTACATTCAACATTTTGCTTGCCTCAAAAGAAACATAGCTATTTGGTGGATGGACAACACTTATTTGAGGAAATAAAACACTTATGTTTTATGCTTTCTTTGAGACCAGACTCTTGTCCTCTCCTAGCTTTCCTGGAAATGCTGGGTTTGTACACTTTCCATCCTGTCCTCTATAAGAAGTCAGCTACATGGAGTCAAGAGAGCAGCGATTCAGTAACTGGTACCCAGGTAAATCACTTAATGCCTGAGCTCTGAGACCCACTGGCTGTCATCTGCCTTTTGATTTACACTGAAGATGTGGTTACCTGCTTGTAAGAGACATATCTCTCTGTTTCTGCCACCACATTTTTCTAGTCCTACTAAAGAAAACAGCTTTTATTCTGCCTGCCAGAAAGCTATGAAATAAAGCTGTGTCTGGGCTGATGGGAGATGGTGTTAAATACCACATCTCTTGCCTGTGCTGGAAATGCACCTAAACTGCTAGTCTGTAATGTGAAGAACAACATCCTCAGCCTGTGAAAACTGCAGGAGACTTTAATTGGCCTCTGTAGCTGTCCTTATGAGGTTTAAAGAGAGATTCTTTTCCCTTGAATTTTGTACCAAGAATTTCAATAAATGCCCTAGAGTTAGATGATTCATGGAGGATCATAAAGCACAATAACAGGAAAAACTACCATATAAAAAACCTGAATCCTGAACCTGAAGCCAAAATAAAATGAAACTTCAAAACAGCAAGGTTTTGGTTGGGGTTTTTTTTTGTGGGTTTTTTTTGTTTGTTTTTTTTTTGTTTTGGTTTGGTTTGGTTTTTTTTTTTTGTTTTTTAGTGACTAGCTCTTTGGGTAGAGGTTTTTCAACAGCAGCTCTATGCAACTAGAGAGTTCTGAAGGGTTGTTACTTGTTGAGATGGAGTAGAAAAATAACTCCTAGGGTGTATGTCCTCCTTGATTTTAGGGATGTAGCAAGTGTAGTACAGTTCCTGGGGAAAAATATTGTTAGTTTCTGCAATATTTCCTTAACATATGTTCTATCTTTTTTCTTCTTTAACAGAAAACTTAAGTCATCTGAAGTGGAGTAAGAGAGGCTGTGTCCTACATGTCCCCATGCCACCAAAAAAGTAAAATGGCAGTGAAATATCAGTCATGAAGATTCTCACAACAAGATATCTCATAATTTTACTGTTATATCACATGCTGCTGATGTGGAAAGCTCTAAAAAAAAAAAAAAAAAAAAAAGGGAGAAGAGGAAATATTTCTGACTCCACTGGGGACAGCTTCCCTGCAACTTTATCACAACTTTGTCTTCAGTGTCTGGCTCATCTTTTTGGCTTTGCTTTTCTGGCATCAACTTTCAACAAAGATTTTCAGATCAAACTATTTCAGTGTCCACAGCTCTTCCTTCAAGTCTAAAGCAAACAAACTCCTTAGCATAAATTGATTGATAAAAGTACATCACATCCACTTCTAAATGGTGCTCAGATCTCCCGTCAAGCGTGTCACACACAAACTAACTCAGAGCAGTGCAGAACACTCCTGGGTACAGTGCAGGAGTGGAGTACTTGTTAGCTGGAAGATGCAAAGCATCTCTTTCAAAACACTGCTTCTGCAAGATCCTAAAAAAATACCTTTCTTCTGAAGGCTGATGCTATGCAGGTTAGGAGGAAAGTCAGAGAAATACAGTAATAAGCCCAGGGTATTCATCCCCAGCAACTCCTTTCCCTACAGTGCTTACAGGCCCTGCAGCCACTGTTACCCTCCAGATTTAGCCAGCAGAAGCCCAGTCAAGGTCTGAAATGCCAGTCCCACTTCCTCTTGCCCTGGCTGATCACAGACCACACTGCCATTCCTTCTTCATCCCTTTACCAGCAGCTGGAATATTTGTAGAAAGGTCAAGATGGATCCCTGTGCAAATCTGGATGGCAGTTGGCAGGACTTCTCTCTCATCCTTTACCAAGGACTGCTGCAGAGTCATTTGGCTCAGTGTTGTGCCACCTTTCTTATAAATACACGGAACAGCATATTAGCATTTTGTTGCAGAAGATGCTCTCTCTCAGGGCAGGCCTATATTTGACTTCTCAATAAAAGTCTTGAAGCTCAGGAAGGCAGATTAGTCATAATGGGCCTTGGGAACTTGAATGCTCTGTATTTTTTCCATCTGTTCTGCCAAAAGAAGTAACATTACCAGACTCTTAATTGTACTCACTTCCAGTACAGAGGGAGTCTTCACTTTCATCAGCAGAAGGGGCAAATAGAATTATTAGGGTCAGAATTACCTTCTGGGAAATGATTAACTCTTTGCCTTGCACTGGTGCATGAAAACTAGTTAGTCATTCCAGAGAAAGGAGGCATTACTGGTTATAGGCTCACCTGTAATTGTACTATATTAAATCTATCCTTGGGAAATTCAAGCTCTTAACATAGCTGTAGGTACCTATCCAATACACTATAATTTTAATAGGATGAGCTAGCAATAAGGTCTAAAAATGATGGGCTGCATCCCAAGTACCTCACCTGACATGGTCTAAGGGTCTGGACTGATAGTTTCTGAAGTGCATTCTGTGTTTCTTTTTTACTATAATCTAACAGAATGTACAGGAATGCCAAGGAGCCCTGTCTTGGAAGACACATTTTTTCCTGCAGTGCACACTGATGCTGTACTTAGTTACTAATTCACAACAGCACATTAGCAGCCCCCTACACACAGGTGCTGGCCAGGCCTGGGTTATTTGCTTATTGCAGCAAATTCCAATGAATTGTGTCCCTCCAGATGATAGAACTGCAATCTTTGTATCCCTGAGGCTCGATTCAGGTACCCACACTGGGTCACCTTTGATACCTGCTGGCATGGAGCCTGCGTGGCTTAGGCAGCTGCTTAGCATCTCATGTTTGATCCTACCTCTGTGCCTCTCAAAGTGAAGTGCTTGCTCCACACCTCCTACATTCCCAGTGCACTTGAGCTGGGTTCCAGTTTAGTCCTGCCCCTCTGGAAATGACTGAATCAGTTCATTTCAGGTTTAAGAAATCAATAGTCTTCTGTGTGAAATGTCTTTAGAAGCCAAGATGGGTATTGATACCTCTCTGGAAAGGAAATGAATTCTCATCTTCTATATTTTCCAAAGATGAGCTAGGAGAATGCTAGCTTTTCCCATGAATAAGGAGTCAATTGTGAGTTAAAAATATTTTTTCCCAAAACAATGCATCAGAAAATTCTAATATTAGAGAGAACATTGAAAAAAGGGAACTCTGACCTGCCTCTGCCTCATATTTACTGTGGGGGACTGGACAGGTTTTTGCCTTTTCTCTGTCTTAGCTTCAAATTAGGCACAGTTACTTGATTACCATGGGCTTGGAGTCTACATGTTGGTCAGCATCCCAAGATTCAGCTTAATCTGAATTCTCTACCTATTTAGGTGCATCAAGCCTGTCTCCCTGCAGACAAATTTACTGTTAAAACTCCATCTGGACAGCATGCCTTGAACTGCCCTGCCCAGGATTGCTGGGTATCCTGACATAATCAACCACAGATGGCCCAATCTGAGCCTGCTGTTTGAAGCTGAGGCATCTGAAAAGTCTGAGATGCTGTGGAAGTGTGAGGATGGTAAACACACTGGTATTCACCTCTGCCATGGATTTCCTTCCTCTGCTGTGAGCATATTGAAACCAATAGATTTACTTTGATGCACAGGATAGTCTGAAGTCTTTCCTAAGTCCACTGTAATTACTAAAATAGCCCCAAATGTAGAATAGCACTCTACAACTTCTGTTGTTTCTCTTTTAATTGTTTACTGTTTCCTACAGTTGTTTTTAGCCTTGAAAGTACTTATTCCATTCCCAAAGGATTCCTGGCTGAGGAAATGCTATCAGTGCACATTAAAAGAAAATAAAATTTGCTGTAGTTGTGTTAAAAAAGTATTGGCCTAGCTCTCTAGAGAGCAAATCCAGGCTTGAAGCAGTGTCAATAGTAATTTGTAAGTGAATAAAGGGTTGAGATATGCATACTGATGCTCTTGGGATTGCAGAGTACACATTTCTTAATTCTAAGGGTAGCTTTTTGGAAACTAAAAACTCAGGTAATTTGCTTCTTGTGGATAACTAAAGGATGCACTGCTGAAAGGGGCAGAATTCCAGGGCATTGCCATTCTTCTTCACCAGTTGATGCCTTTTGTGCTGGATACTCAGCTCACTGCATGCAATATCGTTCACAACAGGTAAGAACAAGACTATGATGATTTGGAAGCACCTGTCTAGGAGCAGTTTATGAATTCTGATTAACCTGAAGAAAATTCACTACCTAAATATTCCAGTGTTGGTGGAGTTGGTCAGGTGCTGCCCGAGCTGCATCACACATGCTTCACATCAGGGAAGCAGAGAAATATTAAACGTTGATGGCTCCCATTCAGTTGGAGGCACTCACAGAGCACATGTATAAATGTCCCAAATTTTGAATGCTAACTAGGTTATTTTAAAAGAGGGAAGGAGAAGAGTCTTCCTGTTCTTTCCATCTCTTTGGTGCTTTTTCTCTGCTAACAAAGGCCCTTGGGAAGCTTGAGTGTTGGCAATCAGCTTGGAAAAATTCACCTGGATTGCAAGAGCCTCTTTTCTGCCTCTTTTTTTTTTTTTTCTTTTTTTTTTTTTTTTTTAACCTCCTTGTTATTTTTCCAGAGCCTGGCAGCCAGTGGAGACATGTAATTAAAGTTAATTGTGATTGCTCTGTGATGCAGCAGCCCCCCCACTGCTGTGGCTTCAGGGTCCCACTGCCTGCTGCCTTCCAGTGAGCACACCTCAAAGTGACAATTCTAAAGAAAAACTCTGCTCTCCCAGTCCCCACAGCCCCATGCCAGCCTCCTGTAGTGCCCAGCCATGGCATTTCCAGCACACAAAGTGTCTCCCACACCTCTGGCTGCTCACAGAGGGTTGGGGGGCAATCTCACCCTCTCATCTTGATGCTCAACTCAGGCCATGTTGTCAGCACCTGAAAAAAGTGCTAGGCTAAAGTTCTGCTCTGGCACACAGGGCAATAATGGCATTAGGGACCAGGGGAGTTCAGTTTTCCCAAGGTTTTTAGTGCCTGCTTTTTGTGGCTGGCTGTGACAGATCTATGGCAGAGCCTCTGGTAGTAATCAATACTTCAGCTGCAAGTTTTCCTCCCCGAGGCAGAGGAGGAGACTGACAAAACTTTGATATGTGATCAAACCCAATCCTGTCACATCCTGCAATTATATATTAAATCCTTTCTACTCTTTTTCCAATACAAAACTCACCTGGAATTTTGCTCCATTGTGTCTCTTGGACACACCATGATTTCAGAAGCATCTGCATTAAGTAACCTGCCCTGTGTTTCTTCTCAAAATACCTAATTTAGCATCATTATGGGCTGGTGTAGTGGCTACCCAGTGCACTGCAATACAGTGATCTAATTACTGGATTCTTGGGCAGCAAAGGTTTTAAACAAGACCCACAGATCCAATGCCAGCTCCAGTGTGACACCAGAATGAATGAATTCCTTTCCTATTTCTAGGAAAAGAATATTCACAGTGAGCCAGAAAAGCTGTAGTTGTTCAATATTAATAAAAACTCCAGGGATGGATACCCACAGGGGGCTTCATTCTGTTTCTAACAGGACAGGAGTCAAAGCCTCTCAAAATTCTGAGTATCCTGAGGTTTTCAGACCCCACAGGAAATTCAGCAAATCCCATGGGAAGGTTCCTGTTTCAGACAGTGAGTATCAGCTGCCAAGAGTGCCTTTAGGATTCTCTGAGAGCTCTGCTAGATAATATTCCTCCTTTCCCTGGCTAGCCTCTCATTGCTGGAGTTGATTTCCTCAGAATGCCTCTTTAGCAATTTCCCTTCAGAGAGAGCAAATATAAAGTCAGTATTAATCACAGGGCTGAACGTTCCTTGGTGCAGGAACAGCTTGTGAAGGAAACCAGTTTTACTTTGGTCTGGAATCAGTGGTCAGTCTGTTTAACTAATAGACTGCTTTACAGAAATCTCTTTCCTTCCTGCCTGCTTCAAACCCAGCTACCTAATCCAGCTCACTTGTCCTTTTCTGGATTACAAATATCTTCCCAAATCCCTAACTCTGTGCTCTCCTGTACCTGACTTTGAGGGTGCTCTGCTAACTCTTTTTCAGAAATGAGATTCACGATTACCTGGATCCTCTTTGCAGTTAGGGAAATAATTACTTTACGCAATATAATTTGCTTAAAACCATGACAGTTTTAACTATAGTTTAAGGCTAAATGACTGTTCAGCAAGACAGCTGATAAAATTCACCCTGTAATAAGACTGAGGCAATGTAAACAAGCCCAGCCCATTTAGGGCTTTGTGTTAATATAGATGTCAAATACTCCTTTCAATATCTCTAAATTTCCCAAACCATCAGACTTTTTCCTCCTTTATAAATGTATTTGTAATAGATCTCATCCTTTATCACCCAAACCCACAACATATGTCTGTCCTAACTCACTATAACTGATTATGCTGTAATGTAAATTTACCTTGGAAGTAATGTACTCTCACATGTTGGAAAACTACAGGCACCTGTGAGACTATTAAAGGATGAGCTCCTGCTCCCTTTAAAAGCCACCAGGAGGAAAGTTCCCACCTCCCAGGCATTTGCAGAAGGGCAGGATCAGTAGGAAGCTGAGATGATGTTTGTGTGCAGATGAGGAGTGAGCTCCCATCCTCTGCTGGGCCATGCTCAGGACCTCAGAGAACTCTACCAGGGAGGGGTGAGAATCAAACCAGGTCTGGGCAAGATGAAGAGAGAGAGGTTTTCAGCTCTGAATATTAGAGAAGGGATCATTCCTCTGTGCATGGCACTGGGGAAGCTACAACTTCACTTTGGAGCAACTCAACCCAGGACAGACACTGAGGGGCTGGAGCAGGTCCAAGGAAGGGCAAGGAAGATGCTGAAGGGTCTGGAAAACAAACCTGAGGAGCACCTGAGACAACTGAAAGTGTTTTGTCTGAAGAGGAGGAGGCTGAAAGGAGATTTTTAGTAAGGAGGGGGTCAGTCCCTTCTCACTAGAAGCCAGCAATGAGAAGAAAATGGCTTCAAGTAAGAGCAGGGGAGGTTTTGGTTGGATGTTAGGAAAAACTTCTTTACAGAAGAGCTTATTAAGGAATGGGCTGGACAAGGAAGCAGTTGAATCACCATCCCTGAATGTGTTTAAAAATTCTCTTGATCTGGTGCTTAGGGACATGGTTGGGCAGGGGGCTGCTAGAGCTGTAGAGCTGGGTTAAAGGTTGGACTGGATGATTTTACAGATGGTTTCCAACCTGAAAGATTTGATGGTAATTGGAACAAGTAGGGGGCTTAGGGCTTGATCTCAGGTTTACTGATAGCAGTAGAAATGCTGCTATTCAATTCCTTCTGTTTTGCATCAGACCTTTTGAGTGTCTGAATTCAGAATACTGGGCGAGTAGAAATCATACCTGTAGAGATTATTGAAAACTTAAATCCCTTTCTTTGCAGCATCCCAGCAGGCTAAGTAATGCCAAACAATTCTAATTTGAATCACAACCAATAAGGAAGTATCTCTGGGGCCTGATGTCCTCTAACCTGCTCAGATAATAACAGCAATACGATTGCAATTATGGCAATAAAGCTCAAAATTCATTTGCAGTTGCTTGAGCTGGGTGATTTATTGCTTGGTAATTATCTTGCTGGAGTCTGGAGGGGGAAATAATCTCCCCTATTTACATAATCAAGGTGTCAAAGTCTTTAGAGCAGGGCATGCTCTCAGCAGATGGCCCCACCATGTGTGTGTGGTAGGATCCCTTCATTTTCATAGCTTGTGTTGCATTTGTTGTAGCTATTTTCCTATAGCAAAAGTTTGCTGTCTTCTACTAATGAAGTGTAATTTACATGAACATACAGAGTTCTTCCTGCATTATTATCAGCTTGCTAAGGCCCATTCAGAGGTAGCACTGACCTTGGCTCTGTGGCTGCTGGGATGCTGCAAAAGGATTTGTGTAAGTGAGACAAAGATGGAAATTAGCTGAGTTTTTAGTTTCCAAAAAGCTACCTTTAGAATTAAGAAATGTGTGTTCTGCAACCCCAAGGGCATCAGTATGCATATCTCAACCCTTTATTCACTTACAAATTATTATTGACACTGCTTCAAGCCTGGATTTGCTCCCTGTGGACACACCAGGTGAACTTGAGAAGGAAAATTAGAATAATACCTTTGTCAAAAGCTGGTAGAACAAAAGGCAGAAAGGATGAAGGTCATGGGCAGAATATCTGTGTGGGTGTTTTTTTGTGGCGGGTTAGTCTGTTTAGTTTCAAAGGGGCCTTGGTCTATCTGTTCCAAACTTACAAAAATCCTTCATTACTTTCTAAAAAGAGAGCCCCACCCTTCCCAGCACAAGCCACACATTCTGTTGGGCTTTAGGAAAAAAAAAATTGTCAGAACATACAAGGTGGCTGTGATAATACAAAATTTGTGAGGTTGCAATATGAAAACTCTCTGATCTGGGCATATTTCCACTTGCTTATTGAAACTTAGATATTTTGTTTTCACCTATTTGCTCCAGTAAGGTTTCAAATTATTTGCACTTCTCACAATAAATAGAGCTTAAAGATGTTTTCATAATATTTTTGTAAAATTTAGTGAATTTTAGTTCATTTCTTCCAGAATTAAAAAAAAAAATAATCTTCAGATTAGAGATAAGCAGCTGTTAACCAAACCTCAGCTGAATGCATTTTCTTTGAACCACTCAAGCACTTCTGTGGGCCCAACAGGGAGCTGAAAAACTGCAGATTGTTTATAAATTGTTAAAAGATAACAAGAATTCTTGAGTGTTAGCAACAGAGTAGGTGAGACTCTGTAAGACTACCTGGCATTGGGTCTTTTAGACTCTTTTTTTCTGTAATAAACTATCTGGGTTCAAAAGGGATTTTGTTTGTAGAGACATTAACAATTACTATGAGGAATTATTCATTTTAAAACCCTAAAACATGAATTTTTTTTTTTGATCAGTAAGTAACATGTAATGTTTTCCTTGACTGAAGTGAACATTAGGGAGCCTGAGGCTTTGCAGGTGTTTTGTTTGGTGCCCCCAAAGTCTGCAAACAAGCAAAACCAGAGCATGTTTTCCATTTGGTCTCTTACACCTGAAGCAAAGAAACCTCCTCAGGTCTGATTCCAAAAACTTTGCTCTGATGCGTGATGCAGAAAAACATTCAAGAAGAAAAACTAATTAAAAAAAAAACAAAAAAAACCCCAAACCAACACCAAAACAACAACAAAAAAAACCCCAACCAAACAAAAACAAAGATAAACCAGTCACACACAAAAGAAACAAAACAAAAGAAAAAAAAAAAAAAAACCAAAACCAAAATCCAACAACAAAGCAAACAAAAGGAAACCCCAAAACCACCCATCTCCATTTTCAGCAGGGATTTGGGGTATCTTCTGTGTATTTTTAGTGAGTGCTGATTGATCTCTGCCTGTCTGGGATTCTTTATTGCTGAGGTGAGTGCCAAGTTACAGCAGTAAATTTCAAAAATATTTCTTATAAAGGGTTTTTGCTTGGTGTCCCCATACTTTTTTATGCAGTACTCAATCACCAAAGAGCAGCTTGTACAGAAATGAAAACTTGCACAGTAATTCTTGTGCAGAAGAGCTCACTTTGCTGCATGATGTGGCTCTTTGAATCCTGAGGCAGCAGAGATCAGGAGCAATGCAGAAACCCAGCACATTTTGTTATTTATACAAAGCTGAAGTGAGTGGATGTTTTAATGAGCTACATGTTACCCTTTGGAAATGTTGTTTGCCTCTTTCTTGAAGTAAATAATCCAGAATGCTGACTCATAAATCACAGCAAACTAAACAATTCTTTTTATCTCTGAAATTGTCAACAGAGCAAAGGTGGAGGGGATTATATAAAAATCATTATCAAACACTCAAAAATTTCATCCCCCTCGGGGAGAATGCAGATTTCTGTGCTGCAGGACAGGGCAATTGCTTGGAAGTGTTCCCATGGGAAGCTCCAGGAAAATGCAGGATGGAGCATTGTCCTTCATGTCGTTTGGAAGTGATGGAATAATATGGCATCTGCTGTTCCAGAACTGTGTTTTATCTGCTGGGTGCAGAAATGTCCTCTGCACTCAACTGTTCCAGTGATCATGCCTGGGAGGTTGGGTGCTGGCAAATCCAGCTTACAGCACTGGCCCAGGAGTCTGGCAGCAGCCTGCAGAGTTTGAGCTGGTTTTTTATCCTGTGTCTGTTGATATCCTACTCATAAAAAGCACTGAGAGTGAGAACAGATTGTGGTGGGGTTTGGTTTTTGGTTATTTATTTAAGTAAGGTTTCTTCTTTTATACCAAAGAATTAACAAAATTTCCCTAAAAACTGAGCTCTTGGAGAGCTAATCTGACTGTACTCCTGTGGAAAAGGAAGATCATGAAAGACCTGATAGAATTTAGAGAAGGAACCTCTTTTCCTGAGTGCGGGAGTCCAGATTGTCATGGGATTAAAATAACTAGAAAAGGCCTGGAATTGTATTTCAAAATGGAAGTTTGACTTGACATTTCTGAGCCTTGTAACTCTGTGCCTAAAAAATGACAACAGCACTTTTCATATGCTTTTAACAGTGGTTTAATACCAATAATTACCACCACCTTGTAATTAGCTAAGTCTTCTGAATCCCTGCATGTCATCATGTAAATTGGGTTGTTCCCATGAAAGGATGAGCATTCATGTCTTACTTGCTTCAGGTCTCTGAATTTCTTTCTTGATTCAAATGGTTATTGGTGAGACCATTGCATATAATGCAGCAATCATTAAAAACTTCCTAAGTATTACCATCATCAGAGCTGGAACCATTTTAAACTTTTTAAGGGATTTTTCATCTCTATCATTTGACAGAGGATGGAGATTATCTTAGAATCACAGAATGGTTTGGTTTTGAAGGGGCCTTCAAAATAAGTTAGTTTCAACTCCCCCGACATGGGCAGGGGAGTCCCACTGGACCAGAGAATTAGATGAGAATTTTTTGTTACAGAACTGAAAGCAATTTTCCTTTTCCTCTTTTCCATCCTAATTAAGTGGCATTGTCAGAGATGGGCCACCTGCACTCCTGGTTAGGCAAACTCATTGCTTGACTGTGAGCTTACACCTCTCTTCAGCATCACTAAATGCATTGCTCCCTGCTCTGAATTAATTTGCAGTGCCTTTCTGGATTCCTTTTGAAGAGACAGAATAACAAGCATCTGAAACAAGATCTAGAGGATTTTCTCCAGAGAATGAAAGATAAATATATTTAACTCAGACTTGAAAGTGGAGTTGGCTTAGCTTGCTCGAGATCACATTAATTCAGCTAGATCAGTTTCCAAAGGATTTGCTAGCATAGCTCTTGTACCATCTTTCTACTGATTTTCAAAGGATTTTGTTCACTGAAATAGGAAAAAAAAATATTTTCAGGTGCAAGTTTTAGTTATGCTTCTAATTAGGGGGAAAAGCTGTCACAGAAATTATGCCTTTTAATTGTCACGCAGAGAAAATTAAGTCTCAAGTTCACATTCCTGTTTTTACTGCTTTTTCTTTACAATTTGTGTAGTTCTTCGATGCAGAGCATTTTGTTGGGCTAATGTAACCTGTGAAATGCAAAATACCTGTGCTCAGGATCTGGAGATGCTCTGAGGGAGGGAAATGCAGAGCAGAGGATACAGAACCACGGGGCTGCTGGAAGCTTTTCCTTGGATTTGTTCCCAGAGTGGCAGGAAACACACCAAGGTGCTGGGCTTGACTGGTCCTGGTTAGGGCTGTTAAGAAAAAGTCACTTGAGGGCTGAAGCTGCTGGCTGGCTTGATTCCAGGGCATGCAGGAGGGATTACAGAGCTTGGATGCTCCTCCCTACCATGCCCCTTTCCTTCTCCACTGGGAATCTCTGCAAAGTTCAGGGAGAGAGTTGTATGTGTTTGCAGAGAGCTCACCTGCTCTGATGAGCCCAAGCTTCCAGCCCTTAGGAGACTCCTGTTCCTGTTAAATAAAAGGCAGTAAAGGTCAGTGCTGCATGGCAGATTAGTTAGGTTGGAACTCACAGGATTTTTCCCAAGACTCAGGAGTTGACTTTGGGTCTCCTGCGTTTGAGGCCAACATTCTAGACACCAGGCTTTCTTTTATTGTCTGCTGGAAGTTTTGTTGAACCTCACAGTTAAACTGTAAAAAACAGCGTAGGAAATAAAAAACCATCTCAAGAATGATCCAACCGTTTCCATTTTCTGATTCCACACACCCTGCTCCACTGCTAGAAAAGGGCTTTTTCATGAGTTAGTAAATCAGTTTTAAGAGGCAAATTTGTGCTTGGAGATTATCTGCACTTTTTTCTTTTTTCCTTTTCTTTTGCATTTATTTGAGGCTTAAACATGGGATCTGCAGAATGCATCACTGCTGCAATCAGAATACTTGTTAAAAAAAGAGGGATTCAACTGCTAATTGCACAGAGATATTCTGCAGTGTGTAATTTAGATTAAATCAGCAGATAAAGATGCTAACAGGCTGCTTTTTATCGAACCAGCAAACAAGAAACCTGTCTTCAGGAGCTGGCTGCAAAGCTTGTGTGAGCAGTCACTGCTGACTGGACAAATAGCAGCCTGCCTGAAAATCTTTTTCCTTAAATTTTACATGAGAGTGTGCCACTCCAGGCTACTTTGGATGTGTCTTCCCAGGCTTGAAAATTTTTTGTTGTAGCCAACATTATTGCTTCATTGTGTTAGCATTATTCTTATCATCCGGGAATGGTTGAACAGGTATCAGGAAGAAGTGGTTTTGCTTTGGATTCCATGACTTTGGGCTGCCTTCAAGGCTCCTGGACTGCTAGGGCAAGTTCAAGGTATCTGCCTTTTGTGTGGTGTTTCTCTGTGTGCTGCTGAGTACAGCAGGAAGTCATCTGCTGAATTTTTTTCCTTCCTTCTACTATTTACAGAAAAAAAACCAAACCAGCCAGCTTATGGCTACATTAGGTGATAGAGATACTTGTGCTAGAGAGCTCTTTGGTAGGTGATTTCACACCACACACAATCAAGAAACTGGTGCTTTTGATTAGAAGACAGCAGATCTGAAGTGATTTGCAAGTCAGTTTTCAGCTCTGATGGTGATGTCATATGTGGTCTTGGGAAAAATCAGTGTCTCTTCAAACTCTGATTTTTCCAATTTTTAAATGATGACAGATGTGCTCTGTCCTCTCATCCTGCATCTGGCTTGTGGCTGTTAGAAAATGCTACTCATCCTAGACTTGGTCAGCAAATTATCCTAGTTTCAAGATTATTTCCAAAAAGGATACTCATCTGGGAGACTGGTTATCCTGTGGGAAGGCAAGAGAACAAATAAGCAAACAGTGGCAAACACAGTGACTGCTACCTGAATGGCTGCTCCTGGCCAAGATTTAAGGAGATGTGAAATAGTGTGGCACAGTGTGTGTAAACAGTGTCCTTCCCTCTGTCACTCACCACCTGGAGTCTGTATGTGCCCAGCATCTCAACTACAGCCCCACCTGATTCTGGCTTATCTTTAGGACAAGGTCAATACAATATAATGTCTTCTCTGCATCTCAGGATGCTCAGATCTTGTTCTCCTTGTTGGCATTAATTGTAACTTTTGACAGTGCTTTGGAAGGCAGAAAAGAACAGAGACAGACAAATGAATGGGATGATTATGGCCCTGCCTCACTGTAGCTGCTGGAAATGAAGCTGCAAGGTCAGAGAAAGCAAGGGCTGAGTCTGCTGCAGCTTCCCTGAGGAATCTGGGCTGGGGCACTGGTCAGTCCTGTGTCCTACAGGTGGAGCAGCACTAGGTAGGCAGTCAGGAGACCTGGTAACATATCCTGAGTGACCCTTAAGAGGCAAATCTGAGCTGCAAGTGTTCAGCACTGCTGGCTGCAGGCTCAGGTAATCCCTTGGCAGGCACTGGGCATCAATGTTCATTCTGAAGCAGTGGTCCAAGCCCTTTTTAATGCTTCAGCTGCTCCTGGCAGTGCTGTCCTCATGAATTGCTGTGGAAGAGGCAGCCTGCAGTGACCCATGATTTGGGTTGAGTTTGATGCCCAGCTCTGACACAGGCTCTTTCTGTGTTCTCTGCCTCTGTACCTTGGTTCTATGTTGATGGAGAAACAACAGTGATTCTTTGTTCCTGCTGTAAATAAATGCTGTGCAGATGACAGGCTGTGAGGCATTGAGATGCTATGGTAACAGCTGGATAAGTATTGTAGATGACTGAAAATTGCTTTAGGACTGCCATTATTTGCTGGGAGAGAAGATGCTCTATTTCCATGTTACAGGCATCCCTTAAATTAAGATGTGCCCATATATCATAAAAATAAATCTCAATAACTTTCAACGTTGTGCATAACAGGCTACATGAGTATTGGCAGCAGGTTGCAAGGAGCTGAGTTAGAAAGTTCATTTCCTCTCACATTAGGCCTCAAACTATGGACTTGTATTCACTCTGCAGCAGTCCAACTCTGCTCAGCATACTGAGCAGGACATCAGTCAAAAAATACCAGCTCGTTAAACCATTGATGTAAGGAGTTCTAATTATACCTGAAAAATGAAGCCATCATGCAGCAGGCCATATGTAGTTTATAGGATATAAAGTCCCTACTGACTGCTTTGAGCACTTTTTGGCAGACACATGCCAGACAACAGAGAAAGCAAGGAGTTAGGCATCAGACCACCATTTAGTAAGTAGCTCTTGCTTTTACCTGAATGCAGCCTGCTGCAGACTCACTGGTCTGCCCAGCTGATGTAGCAATAAAAAGTTACCAGGTTTCACCATGAAAACTTACAGGTGAACATACCAACACAGTCCACTCAGTTCAAAGGCAAGTGCAAAACCACCTGCAGCTGCAGAGTTAACCAGAGACCCAAGTTTCCCTTGCCAGTGGCAGACTGATGTATCTCGAAGCAGAGAGGCTACTACCCCTTCTAAAGCATCCCATTTCTTAAATCCGTTTTCCGAGTAAGAAATTATGCTCATCTGGGCATATGTAGAGTTCCTTTGGCAGTTCCTGTTTCCCACTTGCTCTGCTCATCCTGGACATAAACAGATAAATTATGGTTGCTGGGCAAGGGCTACTGAAGCATTTGACTCCAGTGTATCCTTCCCTCTGTGCCCATCATTGGGGTGTCAGGTGCTGCTGTGTACAACAGCGTCTCTGGTGTTATTTATATACACAAATCCTTTTTTCCTTTGAAATACTGTAATCTGAACTGAATCAGCTCTGGGAATGCTTGTGTCCTAGCACTCTCAAAATGCTAAACAGAGACAGTTGTGGGGTTATGTAGTGTCAGGCACAACAGAGCCACTGACAGCAGCCAGACTGTTCATGCTTGCTTACTGAGATAACAAGATATCTCACCTTTAAAATATTTTTTTTTTGTGCTTCTACTCCCTGCAGAACAAACCCAGCAGTGTTACAGCTGCAAAAGGCATGCATGCTCCTGCAGCTCATGACTCTAACCCTGTGAGAGACTTATTCTGTTAGCATGATAAACACATGCTGTAGAGGAACAGCACTAATTATGACCCTGTCACCTTCATCAGCTCCCCACTAATTGTTTTGGCTTTTTTTAATCTCAGTGCCTGGAGATGAAACATGATGTTTGGCTCTGAAAAAGGAGTTCAAAAGAAAAGAGAAGAATTGCATTTTAAAATAGAAGCATCAGGTAGATCTTTCTGTTGGATTTGAAATTCAAATGACAGAAATTATAACTATTTTTTGTGTTATTAAAATCAGGCATGGGAATTTTTTAGAGGACTTTCTGGCACTGGCCATACTGACTCTGAGTCCACTGATCCACCTTGTTTTGTGTTCATGTAATGATCCCAGACCAGAATACAGGTTCTCTTGTATCATGTGGTAAGAAAACTTCCCCAAATCTTTCCAGGCATTTCCAGCTCAGAAACCTTTCCAGTAATAACTCGCTTGGTATCTCCTTGTCATGAGCTCTGTGGATATTAGAAGAACAAGGATCAGGATTCAAGCCTGCAGGAAAAAGTCTTCTGCTCCTCCATCCCCCCAAAATATTAAGTCAATGGAACAGTGTCTGATTTTTCTGCTGGACATTCCTTGTGGCTGTTCAAGTCTACATAACACCTACACACAAGGAGAAGACCAGATACTTCTCAAAGTGAAAATCAGTACAAAAAATTATTTAGGGGTGGAACTCGCACTTAAAAATCTTTCCAGGTGCCCATCAGGCTATAGCCTGATCACTCATGGCTGCCTTCAATAATTTTTAAAAGCAGTTTTTCCAGTAGCCTGTGGAAGAAAGTTCTTGTGGTAAGTGAACCCAGAGTCACACTTTTGTCTGTGTGTCTTTAGAATCAAGAGGAAGTGTTTATGTTCACTGAACTTTGCTTTGCAAAAGCCTCTTGCTGAGCTTGTAACAGAGAGTTAGACTTTCAGAAATGCTTCCTGCTAGATGGAGGATGGAAGTGAGGTGATGTGAATGGGAGAAAATGTTCCCTTTCCCATCAGTCTCAGTCTCCTGCCCTGAGCTTTGGCAAGGAGAGGCACCCAGAGGGTAAGGTGTGTGCAAACATGCTCTGCTCCTTCTGCTGCTCTCAGGTGGTTTGTTATGCTCTGGGCTGACACTGGATATTTTGGCTGTCACAAGGCATGCAAACGAAGGAATATCAGGGTGTTGACCAGGAATTGGGATGTGTGTCTCTGGATCCAGGTGAAGGGGAGCAGCTTGAGCTTCACGTGAGCTGGGCTGGGTTGGAGGCAGTCATGCATATACATGATTTGCTCTGCAACTGACGCACAGCAATCAAACGCAAACTCATTTGTATTTTAAAATCCGGATTTTAATTGCCAGCCCACATTTATCTCTGTGTGTAGGCAGAAGGGAGAACTCTTCACCCAGCTGCTTTTGGATGCTGGCTTTTTGGGAGCGAAAGAATTGCTAAGAGCTGCTTCCATCCAGGGCCAAGGGTCGCTTTGTGCAGAGTCTTGTGTAAAAAGTCTCAAGCCTAAAGGGACTTGTGATCTTTCAGGAACCATATTCCTTGGAGAATGCTCAAAAGCATGAGGAGTGTTCTCTTACTTGATGGCACGGCAGAGATTAGAAAGAAAAATCAGAACTACATAAAAAATACATCAGAATTCTCTCTCTGACTGAAGTTCAGCACTGCTGAATGTGGCAGAAATGAGGGTGGGTGAGCTCTGTGATGTGGCTTGTTAAGAAATGGAGATATCCTTACCTTGTCCTTCGCTTCCTAAAATCAAATTAGAAGGGAATTGTTACATAAGCTGGCAGAAGAGGAAGGACAGCTGAAGCTCAACACTGAGCAGTCCTGTCACTTGTGCAGAAAGTCAGGAGCTCTCCTAAACAGAGCAGGTGCTGTCTGGGGCACTCTCATACAAGCACTCATCTCTTCTTGATCAGCCACTGTCTTGCATGATAAAACAAATGAATCTTTAAACCTACAAAGGAGTGAAAGAGCATTCATTCAGGCTTGTGAAGGGATGTTTAGCTGGGTAGTTTGATTTTTTTTTTTTTTTTTTTTTTTTTGTTCCATTCAAAACATTCCTTTGTTTTAGTGGGTAACCCAGGGATGGGAAAAGAAAAGAGCTTTTTGTGTATTTTTTGCTATCCCAGGCAAATCTGGAACAAATATCAAAAGCAAACCTCCAGGTGAGCAGGGCACTTTCCAGAAATGAGGGACCTGCTTTCATACGGGGCCTGGCTAGAGGCACCTCCAGTAAATGAGGAAAAGAGATTTGCTATGCACCATTTTTAGTAAAATTGATCCTCCTTCTCCACAATGATCAAAGCGATCGAAGCTGGATGGGGAGATGCTATGAGTCTTGTTCATTCAGATTAATTCCACTCACCTAATTCCCTGGCAACACCATTTCATCCATATGGAAAATAATGCCTGGTAAAGCCCTCTGCAGTTATGTAACTCCACGAATTCGGATGATGGGAGCTAATTCCATATTTCCTATAACTTCTTTTTCATTGCCTTTGGCAGCCAACCAGCAAAGCAAACAAACTGTCCCCTGATTGATTTTCTAAGAATAAACCTATTATTCTGCCTCTGACTAAATCCACTTTAGTGCCCTGAGCTGTGAAGCCATCTAGAGGGAAAGGGGATATATTTCACACGGGGATGGATTTAGCTGAGGGTGGGAGGGCACCTTTTTTACACACAGCCAAAGTCTTTGCCTTTTTGCCAGCCCACAGCCAGGGGTTTCTGTCTGAGTGCCCTGGGCACTGCTGAGCTTCCTTTCTCCCCTTTGGTCTGGTGCTGGGCCAAGCTGTAGGGCAAGCATTTCATTCTGAGAGGATATATTTACATTTGTGAAAGAACTGTAGATTTTCCTGAACTTACTCTTACGAAATGGCTCCCAAGGGCTAATAACCTTACAGCGAGCACCTGAAATTGGGCTTTTTAGTCAAAGCCTAAACCACAACCTGGACTTTTCTCTCTAGCTTGTTGCTGTTATTTTGGTGAAGTATCTCAGCTGCCTCTTCCCATCCTGCTTCCCTCTCCCTGTTGGCAAATTGATGTGGATCTGTTCAGCACCACAGGCAAGCCTCAGGGGGCAAAGGAAGATTAATTTAAGACTTAATTTCTTCTATTAGCATTTTATGAGCTAAGTGGAAGAGGCATGAGTCCCAGCTTCTGTGCTACTGGAGGCCTCGTGTTGGCCATGAATCACAGCTCCCAGCTGCCACAGTCTGGTTGCAGTCAGGTTAATTATGATGTTGTAGTAAATAGTCTTGCAGGCAAAGCCCATCAGTTGCAGCCCTCTGCATGCAAGCTGCACAACTCATTTTCCATTACTTTCCTGAGATAGGACAAAGATGAGAAAAAGGACCTCAAATAAAATCAGGATGGGTTAAGGGTTTAGGAATATCTTTGGCTCCTGTGTCCTGAGTTAGGAGATAGGAACAGGTCTGAAGGGTCCAAATCTCCAACAAGCAGCTGCTAGCTGGAGCCAGAGGAGCTGAACTTATTTGGTACAGCAAGTAAATCAAAGTTAGCAAGCAATCAGTAAAAAGAAATCTACTTGCACAAAGTCTTGGAGGAAAGCTAGATAATCCCAAGCCTTTTAGTAACCAGCAAATGAGGAAACAGAGTTTCCTTCTTAGTTTTGACAGCCTAACATGGAGCTTTTCTTGCTGCCTTGGCCCCCTGGAATCTCCTCCTGCCTTCTCTTGCATCCATTTGCTTATGTTTCCCATCAGTAGTGGGCACTTGGCTGGAAAACTCTCACTGGAATTCAAATCCAGGAGGAAGGCAATGAGAATATACAGCCACCAACCCTGAGGAAGAGGAATGGGAAGAGAAATCCAGGCTGAGAGCTGCCTAAGGCTGTCTTGGAGATCTGGAGTAATTAGAGAGAACAGAAAACTTTATACTTTAAAATGTCAGGCAGTGCTTATCTGAAATGCTTCCCAGATAAACAGAAATTATTGACTTTCAGGGAATGTGTTAAAGTCAGCACTCTTACCAATCTCTCTCTGCCTCAGTTTTACTGAGTTATCTGTTAGTTTACACTTTTCTGGATGTGTAGGGTCAGAATCACCCAGTTATCCACAGACATCAGAAAAATGAAAACGTGTAAAAAAGAGAAAGACCAAAGTGTTCTATTGCCCTCCTCACTCAGGGATACATGATACAAGGCAGTGGTGAACTGAGTTTCAGACACTGAGCGAGCTGGGATGTGATAAACCCACCAAAAATCTGCATCAAAAATTAATTTGAGCATTGCTTCTTCCTCTTGGTGTTCCCTGGAGTATATTTCAAGAAACTTTCAAATTGGTCAGAGGGGAGGAGGAGAGGATGTGGTATATGTGCATCACAAATTTATTTGATTTTTCTTTAGCAAATGTTTAGGTGCCATCATTACAGGAATGCACAGACAGTGCTGTGTTCTGCCACGTGAGTGCACCTTTGGGACAATTGGTGTTCCCAGCACAGGCACTCAGAGAAAGTCACATTCCCTGCATTAACAAGACCATGAATTTCAAACTTCCACAAAGAAATTTTGCATTTAGGATCCTTCATTTATTTCCTTTCATGTGAGTGATCTGAGCACCTATTGACTGGATTTGCATACATAGTGGTACTTTGTGGGTTTGGCAGGTGTATTTGCATATGCAACTGAATTAATATGCTGCTCTAAGTGCAGTGATTACTGTGAGAATCTGGCAATGCATTTGTCTCTGACTAGCAGAATTTCAGAATTCCTAAATTCCTATCTTGTTGAATGGATGTGGCTGCTACAGGTCAGATGGAAGTTGTACCCAGATAGTAAGGTGAAGGTGCATAACTGCAAAATGGCAGCACAAGAGCATCTTGTTGAGCAAGAGCCCTGTTTTGGCAGATTCTGCCAACACAGACATTTTGAGACAGTCTGAAAGACAGGCAAGAGATGAGCCAAGGAGGGATGCACATGAGTACAGCAATAAGCAGGAATAAACAAGGCTTTTCTGACAACTAAAAAGTCTCAGGTAGTAAATGGAGGAAAGTCAGTCTCACAGGAGCTTCCCCACTAAATCTTTTTCTTTGCTTGAGCCTGCTCCCAGCCCATGATCTCGCCCCTTTACCCTTTCCAGCTCTGATGAAACAGTGGTTCTTCACGCTGAAAACTTTTCTTCAGACACAGAGAGAGGAGCTCACCATGGAAGGATGGTGGACAATTCTGTTTTTGTTTCTTTGGCTGCATTATGGAGCACAAGGCATTGCTGCCTCAGTGCACAGCTCTGGCAGAAGATACCCCTGACCCCCACCTATCAGCTTTACAGGAATCCTGGGTGAGCTGTCAGATGGCAAAGGAAATGCCCCTCTGGAGAACATTGCCAATGCCCCTGGGCTTTCCCAGGAGCTGAGAGCTGCTCTGTCTCTGATCTGGCAGGGGATTCTCCCCAGGACTCTCCCTCTCAGTCCCAGCTTTACACAACAGAACAAATTTGCTGCCTCTGCCTCGTTGCGTGGTGTGAAGTGATAGCAGTTCTGGAGAGAATAAACATGTCAAAAATAGACTGTTGAGAGGACCCTGGGGAGGCAGCAAGCTTCATAAAGACAAACGTAATGATCTGGAAACTGGCAGAAAGGCAAGTCCATGCCAAGTTACTGTTAAAATAATTTTAAATAAACAAGGTATCCGCATCCAAGGGATAAAAAGTCCCATGCAGAGATTCTGCCTTGCTCTGTTTTGCAGCAGGAACTTGAGAAGGGTTTTTTTTTACCTTTTTGCACAGAAATTTAATTTTTCCCTAAAGCTTCAGTAGCTGTGGGCATGGGGACAATCAATTTGTTTTATCTCTTGGAAACCACTGTCACCTCCTCTCTCACCTTATTTCTCTTATTTCTCTTCTCTTATTGGTCTTCTCAGTACTTTTCTGCTTTATGTGGCTAACAACTTTTGGAAGGTTATTTATCCTTAAGTATTTTTAATTCTTCCTCTGCAGGAGTATAATTAGTCATTATTAGCAGCAATTTGACTCTAATCTTAAAGCTCTTATTTGTGCTTAATCCTAACCATGCTAAATATTAATTTGGCATTTAATTCCCCAGGTATCTGCCAATATTGTGGTGGTATTGTTATTATTATTACACAGTGAAAAACTGGCACTGTAGTAATTATAGCCTCATTTATTTACCGTGATTTCTGGTGATAGAAAGAGCAAAGGACTGAGGGTACACAGTGCCAGGAGCACAGTGAACTTCTATCCCTGCTTTGCTTTTGTCTCTTTTGCTCTCTTTCAAACCATCACATAAATTGTTAGATCTGGATTCTGGTTTAATATCTATGATCACAATTTGTGTGAAAATATCAATCCAAACTCCTGCTGTTTTTCTTCTTCCTCCACCATCCTTCAAAAATAATAATAAAAAAGAATAATAATTTAAAAAGCAACCAAAAGGCCCCACAGCAAACCTGATAAGCTTCCAAACATGAAGCAGCAATTTATCAAACACTGCAAATCTCACCAATAGAGAAGTGACAAAGCCCCTGCAATAAATTTCATAGTAGCAGCAATTTAACAGGAATGCCATTATTAACAAGCAATTATCTGATGTGATCGATACAGCTATTTCACAAATGAAACTTAAGAAACCCTTAATAACTGGTGAGGGAGCTGGTATCAATAAGCTTCTGCAGGCTACATTCCTAAGTGAGACAGGCAATGATTTGCCCTAAAATGAGAGGTTAAGGAGCTCTTTCTGATGCAGTGATGCTCTGAAGATGTGCTGGTGTTCTGCCCCTCTCTGGTGTGCAGGACAGCCCTTGCTTTGCTGAATCCATTCCCTGCTGTTTCTCTAATGGGAGCATCAATAGTCTTTCCTTCTCCAGCTACATTTTGTGAGAGATGAGAATCACTGTGACCTCTGAAGTATAAACAGTGAGCACAGAGGGTGAGAAGACCTCTTAGTGACTGCTCTTGATTTATTATTTAGCACTCACTGTGCAAAACATGGCTATTTGTCACAGCCTCTTCCTTCTTTTTGCTCCATCATCATCTTTGATGTGAGTTACAAGGAGACTTGGCCAGGAGGGCAGTGTTAACCCTGGGCAATGAGCAGCAGTGCAGATTGATCCCCAGGGCCCTTTTGGGAGCTGCTGGTCCATGCCTGACCCTCAGCCAGCTGCTCTTTGCCAGAATGTCTCTGATGCTCCAGCAAGATGATAAAATATTTGGGGAAGATCTGACAGTCTTGTAACCTTGCTGTTATTTCCACTGCCGTAACAATGAAAATTGAGGCAGGGGATGTCCACAGGGATTTTCATACTTATTTTTACAGTGAAACCTGTGCTTTCTACCTGAGGCTGAGATCGAGGAGCCAAGACACACAGAGCCTCTGCAACTGAGAGCCTACCACTCGTAAGAGCCTGATGAAACACTGGTGAATGGATCTCTCTCTTCCTCCAGCTCAGACAGAAGGACATCAGTGCCATTGTGATTATTCCCAGTCTTGCTTTTTAGGGCTTAAAGGAGTTAAAATTAAGAGAGGCAGCAAAATGTTTGTGTGGGTTATTACCCACAAGGATGGTAGCAGGGTGGAGGCTTAGGTGTACACAGAAAGTTTTAAATCCCTTCGGGTCTGGCAGTGCCCTCTGCACATGAAGCATTCCTGCTGCCAGCAGCAGAGGTGAAGGTGCAGTCCCTGAGCCAGGTGTCCTGCCAGCAGGGTGACACACGTGTGTGTGAGGTGACACGTGTGCACAGAAAGGCAGAGGTCATGCCAGAGGTAGAGCTGCAGAGCTGGGCAGTGGAGAGCAGATGGGAGCCAGCAGGGAGCTCGCAAGCATCAGCTCCCTTTGTATGAATTATTATATAGTCTTTGTTATCTGATTATATGGTAGGGTATATCTTAAGCAGAGAAGAAAAAGACCTCATTCCTAGCACTGTCTAAATTTTGAATGTGTAACTTTGAAAGCTTAATCATATTCTTTTCACAATGCCTTCTGGTTTATATATATATATTGGGGTTTGTTGCTTTTGTGTATTCGCTCATTTCGCTGTCAGTTTAAGCTTAGTATTATTAAAATTGCTCTGGTTTGGTCTATTTAAAATTCTCCAATTACAGTATTTTTTGGCAAGAAGTGCTAAGTCAATTTCTTTCTCCTATTTTTTATTTGTCTTTAATGACTCATTAGATTAGCACCCTTGGAATTGCCAGCAGGAAGTAATAAGCCTGCTATCAGGAGAAGTCTTGCAGGAGGCAGTGGAAGAAGATTTGTAGGTTCAGGACTGTGCATGGGACCTCTGGATGGGGGAGCCAGTCTTTACCTGGGACATAAACACACTTGAGAGATGTGTGAGAGAATGAGATGTCACAGGACGTGGGCAGCAGTGGGTTCAAAGCAGCATCCCACAGCCTTGCTCCTAGCACTGGGAGAGCCAAAGGCAAAATTCCCTTGGTGAGGTGAAGGGGGTAAAACAGTCACTAAAGCTCCCCCCACCTTGCCCAGGAGATCTGTGTGTTTTGGTGGGACATAATGGAGCAGATTTGCCTTGTGAAGGGAAGCCAGGCAGGAGGCAGCTGCTCTTGCCTGCAGGTTGTGGGGCTGCTGGGATGCTCAGTGCCCTCAGCTGGGGCAGGGGCTGCTCCAGGGCCCTATAAAAGGCCACAGGGAAGCAGTTCTCTTCTTCCAGGCACAGGGGGGTATAGTGGGGAGGTGGGCTCTGCAGGGCTGTTATGGGGTTCCTCATGTACTGGTCCTCCATCCATCCCTGCTGCCCTGCTCTGTGTCAGGGAGCCCTTGGGAGCTGTGGGCTGGGGGGCAGCCACAGCCAGGGTGGGAATGTGATCAATAGCTGTAATAGGTGCTGAAAGGAATAGAAAGGCAATAGGTGAATTATTAACAGAGAAATACCTTCATGTCAGGAAGCAAAACTGGCTGTGCAGAAATCCCTAGTTGTACTTCCTGTGGTTTTGGCCTTCTGGTAATGACAGTTTCCAAAGGGTGGAAATAACAGTGTTCTTGTAACAGCAGCTGAAAGACCTGTCCAGGGGGTGCCTGAGACAATAACCAGCTTTGGTCTGTGGAAAACATGATAAATGTCAAAAGTTTTTGTTCGTTGCCTCCTTTTAATTTCCCAAATGTTAACAAATCTTGCTAGAATGAAAAGGAAGGGGGAAAAGCTGTGGCGAAAAGCAGCTCTGAACTGTGGTGGTGAAACCTGGCTGAACACGAAGCAAAACATCAGAGCTGACTCTGGGACTGTTATGTTGTGGTGACAAAGGGAAAGGGGTAGCTGAAATTCACCTCTGCAGCTGCACATTCCTGCAGGAAAGAGCAGCTCCAAACGGTATTTTTAAGCGCAGATAAAGGCCTTTTTCTTTTTTTTTCTTTTTTTTTTTTTTTCTTCTTCTTTTTCTCCTTCCTTGCCTGCGAGCATGGGGCTGACTCATGATCTCGCAGATGACAGAAGCAAAATTTTCTCTGGCGTTGGGGAAAATGATGTTTTCTTGCATGTGCAAACCCTCTCTTTGTAACGCTGGGGAATTCCGTAAGGAAAACAATTTTAGGTTGAAACAACAAGCACATTTACTCCAGTGCTGTGTCAGGGCTGATTTCTTGGCAAGATGCTTCACAAAACTTCGTGAGTGAGTTAAATATCTGAGGGATGGCAGCTGTGCCATCCACCCCATTCCCTGGGTGTGGGAACCAGCATCAGCTGTGTCTGTGAAGCTGTGAAAATACTGAATACCCCGAGATAAAAAGGGAAGGGAAGGGAAGGGAAGGGAAGGGAAGGGAAGGGAAGGGAAGGGAAGGGAAGGGAAGGGAAGGGAAGGGAAGGGAAGGGAAGGGAAGGGAAGGGAAGGGAAGGGAAGGGAAGGGAAGGGAAGGGAAGGGAAGGGAAGGGAAGGGAAGGGAAGGGAAGGGAAGGGAAGGGAAGGGAAGGGAAGGGAAGGGAAGGGAAGGGAAGGGAAGGGAAGTTTTCCTGAGCCCCATCCTTGATGGCGGGTGTTGCGGTGACACCTCCGCAACCCAGCGAGGGGGACAGAGGGTGACAGCGGGTGGTGGCACCGGCTTGGGGTGGGGATGGCTGTGCAGATGCGAATTTTTGGCTCAAAAGTAGAAAATATCCGGATTGTTGAGACTTTGCTAAAATGGGTGTGAATTTTGGGCTGGTGGGACACCAAAAAGGTGAGCCAAGGTGGCAGAATCTTGGGTCTCAAGCCAAGCACTTTGCTGGCACTGCCAGAAGCTCTTCTCTGCCACAAAGGGTTCCTCAATCTAGCAGTGCTTAGTAATGCCCCTGGGCTCCCATTTAGGATAATTTGTTCCTTTGTTATGTCAAACAAACAGGAGAAAAGAAGAGAGAAATTGTTGATGCTCACAGATGTAGTTTGCTTTTCTTCTTAGCTCAGTTCTCTTCAGAACAATTATATAATAATTATTTGTTAATAAGAAAACCCGCCAGAGTTGGTTTTTTGTAATCGTGCTATCATTACCAATACTTGTGGAAAATGTCAAATATCCATTGTGGAATTATTAGCAATTACATGAGGTGATGCGTTCCCTTTCCTCATTAGAAAGTGGTGTGAGGAAAGGCTGGGGAATAATGTGCTAGAGTCCTCTCAATAAACCCTGGACATTTTGCTTTTCCTACCGAATGCCGTCCTTTGTGTATGTCGTATCTAAAAGGCGAGACTTGTCCTTTCTGTCAGCCTGATACAGTCGTGGCTAATTGGATCTCAAATGGCTTCAAGAAGCAAAACTCCAATCTCGACTGACCGTGGGAAATGGGTGAACTTGGGAACGTTGGAAGATATTTTTCACGTGGCATTCATGCAGTTCTTTAAAAATTAACTGTTCCTTGTGCTGAGCATCTTTCTCTGTCTCGGGGAGAGTTAGTCTGAAACTCTGACTGCGAGAAACGCTCCAACTTTAGTCCATTTGCAAAGCTTTGTTAACAAAAATCTCCGAGTGAAACAAACGTTCTATTACTCCATGGTGGAAACAGGGTGGAACTAATAGCTCGGTTTGCAACACTTCTGCTGCTGTTTATGCCCCAATAAGTGTGCTTTGCTGGGGGAAAGGCTGGGGTGGTCGTGGTGGTGTTGCGGAAAGATGTGGGCAAAGATAAGCAGCGGCTCTTGGTGATGGAGATAAGATGCAGCCTCGGGGGTGTGTGTGTGTGGGATGTTTCAATCCCGAGGCACTTCTGACAGTGATGAACACCTTATGTCGGGGGGGGGGGAGAGGGAAGTTGCTCATTGTTTATCCAGGGATGAAGTTTAATGTTAATATTTACCCATCTGCATCTTGACTATTCCTACCTTTATTAATGAGGCACTGTAGCCTCCTAAGTGAAGCCCCTTTCCTTTCCTTTCCTTTCCTTTCCTTTCCTTTCCTTTCCTTTCCTTTCCTTTCCTTTCCTTTCCTTTCCTTTCCTTTCCTTTCCTTTCCTTTCCTTTCCTTTCCTTTCCTTTCCTTTCCTTTCCTTTCCTTTCCTTTCCTTTCCTTTCCTTTCCTTTCCTTTCCTTTCCTTTCCTTTCCTTTCCTTTTTCCTTTCCTTTTTCCTTTCCTTTTTCCTTTCCTTTTTCCTTTCCTTTTTCCTTTCCTTTTTCCTTTCCTTTTTCCTTTCCTTTTTCCTTTCCTTTTTCCTTTCCTTTTTCCTTTCCTTTTTCCTTTCCTTTTTCCTTTCCTTTTTCCTTTCCTTTTTCCTTTCCTTTTTCCTTTCCTTTTTCCTTTCCTTTTTCCTTTCCTTTTTCCTTTCCTTTTTCCTTTCCTTTTTCCTTTCCTTTTTCCTTTCCTTTTTCCTTTCCTTTTTCCTTTCCTTTTTCCTTCCCTTCCCTCTCCCTCTCCCTCTCCTTTTCTTTCCCCCTCCCCTTTCCCAGGTGGCACCCACTGCTCTACAAATCTGATTATTCCCGAGCTGCAGAAAGCTTGTGTGCCCCGAGGAAGGCTCCATTTGCCAAACTGCTTGCATGCAGAAAGAAAATAGCAAGAGACAAGGAGAATGTTTTGTTTGAGTTTTAGGTGATCCTTTGGGGAGGAATCAAGGCCACTGCTTTAGAACAAAGTGCTTAGTAACTACCCCGTGTCGATTTGTGAGAGGAAGTATATAAAGCTGAACGAAAATATAAATACCATGCCCTGGAGCACTGCTGCTGGCCAGGGTATTGGTAAATGCTGGGGTAAGAGGGAGCTCATTTGTGTGTCTGGAGGCAGAAGACATTTCTCACCTTGCAGCCTGGAGAAATGCAGAACAGCTCCAGGTGGGTGAGTGGATGGAGAGGTGAGGGGAGAGGGGGCAAGGTGTGCCTGGAGGCTGCTCCAGAGATTGGAGAGAAAAGGAGCTGAGACATGTAGGGATGTTTGCAGCACTGTCTGCTCTCTCAGGGCGATGAACCCATGCCTGACGATAATTTGTGACTTTAAGGCTGTGCTGCTGTAGCTTTGCCTTTGCAGCCCTGTGTGGGACATGCTCTGCCCCTTCCAGCAGAGTGACAGAAACGCCTCTTTCAGTGCTCTGTGGGACAGACAAACAAATTCTTACTTAGTCCCAGAGGCTGTTATTTGCACAGGCAAATTCGTGTGATTGATTCTGTCAGACCAAACCTTGTCAAATTTTCTGTGGCTCCCAGGAATGGTTCAGCCCAGGGCAGCAGACCCTGCTGGTGCTGTCAGAAGCACAGGCTACAGTAAGATCTGTTCTCACCATCTTTGTCCCCATCCTTGCTACTTGCATCGTGGGAAGCAGCCACTTGGACTGATCCTTGGTTCTGTATCTTCTGTTTTCTGGCTTAATGGCCACTGGCTAACTTGGACCTGGGTAGAAGCTCTCTGAAGTGGTTTTCTCTTTAACTACATCTATACTCATTGACAGCTTTTCATAATTTTGTTATTACAGCCTGCATGTTTATTTACATAAATAGGGATTGTAATGACAACTAATTAAAATGTATAATTAGTTGATTAGGATCCATAATGTGGACTAAAAAATAGGCTGTATGAGTGAGCTGCAAGGCACATGGTTTTGGTCAACAGTGACAGTCATGGCTGTTACCCTCTGTTGTGGAGGGCAAGAAATCTGTTCTGAATGTACAGCCAGGAAAAATGATGCTGCCTGCTGGGGGAAACTTCCTTTTCCCTGAGAAGGAACTGGGGTTTAGTGCATCTTGAAGGCAAGTCTGGCAGGAACATCCTCCTACTGCAGGGTACAGCTTTTTCTCTTGCTGAGCAAGAAGGGCTGAGCTGATCAGTGACAGATTTACAAGGAACACTCTTGAGCTAACTGCACAGAAAAAGGGAAAGCTTCTCTTGAGTGCACGAAGTTAATTTTATTGGGTGTTTAGCAGGCTCTAATGATAACCAAGAGACCTGTATATCTTTGCAGGTGGATAACTTCCTGGCAGGACCTTGATTGCAACTTGATTTTATACCTTACAGATCCAAAGCCCTGCCAAGGCTGTATCCCCAGGGAAGCACGTGATGCAAAAATGTTCTGCAATAGCAACATTCCCCTCCTTGGTCTTTAGTAAGAATCAGCCATGGAAAATTCTGCTGTCCCTGGCATGGACTTCAGTGATCACTCAGAGAGTTGAACAGCAGAGCAGAGGAAGATTTTTGGGCAGCTGCAGATAAGGCCACGTCCCCCAGCTAGAGCCAGGAGCACCATCAGCCCTTGTGGATGTTGCAGGGGAAGAGGAGGTGGGCAGAGCCTGGCCCTGGCTCTCAGGCTCACAAATGGGCAGTGTTTATCTTCTGCCAAATGCTTCTGTTCCAAACAAGCCCAATGTTAACAAGCTATTTCTAGAGGGAATCCTGTCTTACTAATGTTTGCTGCTGGAAACCCGGATGAAATCCTGGGAGAAGCCTCCTCAGTTCAGGCTCTGAAGATCCAAATGAAGGCAGGAGAGCAGGGCAGAGGTTCAGTAAAAGCATCTGCTGGACCTGCAGGCTCTTGACAGCCGATTAAGATCTTGCTGACCCTTGCCTCTCCCATGCCCCTTGGGGAGAAGTTAATGGAGTGGAAAACTCTGTGCCAGAAGGTTGAGGGCTCTGCAGGTCAGGAGGATGCCTTGCTGCTGGATTTCCCTGCAGGGGGAAAGGGTGTAGGCTACAGAGGCTGTGAAATCTCTGCCTGCCTTCAGGGGTGGCATGGGCAGAGCTGCTCTCCCTGGCCTGAGTCCTGCACCTTGCTTTGGGAGCACCCTCAGGCTGCAGGACTCGGTGTCTGGTGTGTGCTGTGGTCACTGCCTTCACCTTCTCCTCCTTTGCTTTCTGTGGGGCTCATTCCCTGTGTGCTTGAGTTGTTCTTCCCTTCTCCTGCAGCTTCATGGGCTGACTGCTGCCAAGGACATCTTCTCACAAACCAGGCAAGTCTGGAAAGCTTGGGAGCCACCAGAGCAGGAACCAGGAGCCAGCACCACTCAATACATGGTCAGTAACTGAAGCCCATGCTCAGCCTGCATGAAAATTAAGTAAAATGCAGGCTGAGAGGAGAAATGATTGCAGGTTATAAATGCACTTTAAAAGGACTAGAAGGAGAAGAACAAGCTCTATAAAAGGAGCTTGGAAAAGGAGAAACTCCTTGAAGGAAAAAAGCTGTGCTGACACAAGTACACTCCAGTATAAAGTGTATGTGAGAAGCAAATTAGGAAGTTGTGAACCAGCAGAACTCTAAGGGTCTGCTACAGCTTGTTAACTTGAAGTGTTGGGAGTCGTTAGTCTAACAGTTTAAAGGTGTTTTTTGATAAGTCACAGAGAGGATAAAATGATGATTAGCAGAGATAAGGCAGGGTTGCAGCTGAACATCCAGAAGGTGCTCCTTCCTCCTACAGAGCATGAGAGCTCCCTGAATGTTCCCCTGGAGTGTTTCAGGACTGCCTATGAAGTTACTGAAACTTCAGAGTTGGGGTGTTTTCTGTTTTGGGTTGTTTTTTTTCAATGGGGAAAGAGTTGGACAGAGCAGGTTTAGCTCGCTGCAAGGCAGACAGTGACAGTGCTGCAGCAGGCAGGACCCAGCAGCCCTGGAGCCATCATTACATCAGCTGCTGACTTCATCTGTGCTGCAGGCAGAGAGCACATGGGCATCGTATTTCAGCAGGAGGGTGTCAGGCTGCCTGTCTGCAGCCACTGCCTGGGACAGCAGGCCAGCCTGGGTCACACAGTTTGTCTCTGCCCAGGCTCCTTTTGCTCCTCTCTCTGTGTCGTTTTCAGCTGCAAATGGGATGCAGATGGGAATGGTTGTGGTGTGCTGGGCTGTGAGGGTGAGAAACTGAAAGAAATGGTCCCTGATGTGCCTGGCTGAGCCAAACGGATGCTTGGGCAGTGGTTCCAGGGCTTCCCACATGGAGCTGTCATCCTGGGCTCTGGAGCATTCCTCTCTGCTGGCAGCAGATGTGATGCTGCAGGGTTTGTCCCATGGGGAACTTCCCTGGAGCTGCACCAGGGCTGTGATTTACTGTGGGGTGTATGGGTGGGACTGAGGGAGAAACACCACCTGAAGGTATCTTTCCTTGTTTTCTTCCTGGGATTTAGTAGGTCCTCAGCTACTTGCAAGGGCAAGGAGTGTCAGCTGACAATGACAAAATGAACTCTGTTCTGAAATGGAAGAGAATGAACATAGTATTAATTGCTCCTTAACAATTATTCTTCTTTGGCTTGTCTCTAAGTCCCTTGGGGTATCTTTGCACTGGAACATGATACAGCTAATGAAACCATTTTGTCCCTGACATCCTTAAATTCTACACTTATTAGTTGATTGATGAGAATCCAGGGCCCGGTCCTCTCCTGTCAGTCCACGAAGAAGCACAAAAAACCCATGTATTGAACAAGACTGGGTTGTACAAGCCACCTGTGAGGATTGCAGTCACAAACTGGAAGGCACAGAAAGGCAAAGAACCCTGCTTGAGGTCTGTTCTGAGAGTTTCCCTCAGGTTCTTGTGGTGAGAGCATCCAGTGGAGTCCTGTCAGGTTTCTCTAATCCTCTGAAGCAGGCAATGAGAAAACAGAGAGCCGACTGGCTCATTGCATGTCTGTGCTCTAATAGTAGTTACTTTTCCTGCCCGGGTTTTAATTTAGCTTAGACTTTTGCTTTTTGCTTTATAATCCAACAAGTTATCTGTTCTGATTCAGGAAGCATGAGGTGACAGTCAGGAGGCCTGGGGAGGTGGATGTGTGTTCACAGGACCAGTGAATTGTCACCTTTTCTTTTAGCAGTCTTGGTATTTGCTTACCTGGAGCAGGAGCCTCTGTTTTCTGCCCTGGGCAGGGCACAGCTTCTGCCCATGCCCCAGGCTGGGGTGGTGCAGGCTCTGCAGAGAATTGCCTCTAAATTGTCTGTTTGTTTCCTACCCTGCCAGCTGCTTTTTAAATGAATGAGTATATCAGGTTATTACAATACCTCCCCTACTCAATTCCTTCCACAGAGAAACTCATTTTTCTGAAATTGCCTTCCCTCACCTCTGTAATTGTTACACAGCAAATTGCCTGGGGACAGAGGCTGATCAGTGGTTGGTTTCTGCTCCTTTCCTACTCCCCTGCCTCCAAGTTGGCTTTCAGAGCTGAGCTGAACCTCCAGGCAAGGAGACCCAGAGCATAAACCCTGAGAATGAACAATACAGTGACATGTTGGGTGTAGGAGAACAACTTTCTACTCTCTGGAAATGCTCAAAAAGGGCTGGATACTTATGTGAAATATATAAAGATGTGCCTGGAAATGCCTACAGGATGCAAACTGTCTTCCTTCTTGGCAGTGCATCCCATCACCTTAGTGAATAATTTCCCATGATGAAGTTTGGGATATTGGCCTCTCTTGGAGGTGCAAGGTGAGAGGGATGGTCAGTCAGATCTGGTCTGGCAGCTCTTATTTTTTGTGATGTGAGTGGGATGTTTCACAGGTCTGAGATCAAACTCTGCCACCACTGCAGTGGCAAATCCAGGGCAAGCTGGTTCAGTCTCCCCCAGAGACAGCTAAATCCTACTAGAGATGGTAATAAATAGGGATGGGGACAGGCAGAGAGAGGTGAAAAGAGGTTTGGAAACACTTGAGGAGTGTGGAAATAGGAAGACTGGGAGTTTATTATTGTGGGGTTTGTTTTTTGTTTTGACCACAGCACCACTGCTGGTAAAGCAGAATCAGGCCACCAGGACTCATTATCCATCACAAGATCTGGCAGACTGCTGCCAGGATTAGGCAGGTTTTTGGCTGTATCTTTTTGGCCGTTTTGTTCATTATAGGCTTAGAGAACCTGCCTTATTCTGGGGAGATGCACTTTCATTGGACAGGAGACTAAAGAGAGAAATAAAGTAAGGGAGGAAATGATGCAACAGAGAGCAAGAGATGAGGACAAAATGATGTCCTGAGGAGGATGGGTGAAAGCTTTCCCTCCTCTGGAGCTCTGGACTGTTCAGCCACTGGATCAAATAAATGCTGGCTTCTCACTTACTGCCCCTGCCCCCAGCTGTTGTAGAGCTTTTTGCTTTAGCAGCTCAGGTGTGTGTGAGATCAAATGTGCTTTTGTCCTGGATCAAATTAATTCTGCTTGCTTCATGTTTACTTGGCTGCTTTTTATTGGGCCTTCTCTTTGAGTTCCTCTAGGGTAACTACATGGATTTTTCAGGCTTCTAGGGTTTTGCATTGGTAGTCTGCAACTTCACACTCCAGTGACTCATATGTAAGAACTTAAACACTGCAAGTACAAAATAGGAGCTCACATATTGGTTTTTTAGCAGGCAAGCTCACTTGGCACCTGGGAAGCAGCAGACACCTCAGCTGGGATGCAGGTACAGGGCTTGGAATCCAGTAAATATTGCTGGGAGCTCCCAGCCCTAATTATAACCAAAATACTGCTTTGTTTCTACCAGGGCTGACTGGCTGTGACAGTCTGAAAGGGAGAGCTCAGACTGCAGGAAGGATTTTAAAATGTCTTCTTGAGACATGGGGCAGAACCTGTATCAACATGAGAGATGCTGTAAATCCTGATGAGTGAAACTGATGTTTTTTTCTAGCACTGTTCTGGAGGCTTAGGGTGCTGGCTACATCATTAAGGAAGAACTCAGATTTTGTACTGGGGAGGATGGAGAAATCTGAGCACAAGCTGAACCAAGCAATTAACTTTGTCCTGCACCCCAGCACAAAAGGGCACAAATTCAAAATACATCATTTTGACAAACTGTAGGCCAGATGTTCTGGCTGCTGTGCATGTAGCCATGACTGTTACAGCAGCCAGAGCCAACATCTGGCTTGCTGCTCTGCTTACCTCTGTCAGTGGGAAAGAGAAGCCTGTTCCAATGGGAATAATTTAGAAAAATGACAAAGGAAATGTTTTATGCCTCATAGCGCCTCTGCCACCTGTCAAGTACTGATGTACCACATGGGCACTTCAGTGACTGTCAGTGCCTGTAATCATTACCTTTTTTAAAAAAAAAATTTCCAAGGAACAACAGAGGAATTATGAAAACTAGGAGGAAAAAAGCTACAGTGCTCTTTTCCTTCTGACCTTTTACATCTGTGCGTCAATGTTTAATTTTGAAAGCTCTCTTGTTCTAGTCACTGCTTTCTTATTGCAGGCAAGCAGAATTGATGGAAATATTGATCAGCTTCTAATGAGTTTTAAAAGAAAAAATGAGTGTGATTCAGCATAGTGAGGTAGTATAGACTGATGTGTCTGAATTTTTTTTTTTTTTAACTGCTACCAATACATCTTTTTGAGATTTGCTGTTTTATCCCCTGCCCTGCACAGACTGAGAGTTGCTCGTGTTTTATTGCCTGCAGGGAAGGTGCCTGTGTTTCTCTGGCTGTGGTCACAGTCTGCATCTTCATTTAACTTCTGCAAAGGTCAGATTTCTGAGAGGTGAGTCCTTCCCCTCTCTGAGCTCAGAGGCAGCTGACAGCAAAGGCTTCTCAGGATGCTCCTTGCAGCCTCCCCTCTTGCCTCCCACTGGTGCTCCTAAGTCCTCCAGCACCATCTACAGTCCTCTGTAGGCTGAGATGCTCCAGTGCCACCAGTAAAAGGGTAGCTGCTGAGCCAAGATTGGGATGTGGGGGATATTTGCAGCCTCATCCATTGTGTCTCTTTCTGGCCTAACGGATAAATAAAAGAAAATTTTAAAAATCCAAAGCAAACAACCCCACCCCAGTTTTCACACCAGCTGACTGGCTGCAAGGTGCCAGGCTGTAGCAGGAGCCTGACCTCAGTAATTTGTACCAGGCACCTCAGCTCCTGGTCCCTGTGGTGCTGGGGGTGTCTGTCCCCAGGGTGCTGAGAGCTGCACCCACTGCTCAGCTCAGGTCTGTGGCACAACACAGACAGTGCTGCTCAGCCCCATGAAACCTGCAACACAGGGCTGTCATGAAATATTCACAGGAGTTTCCTCGAGTAAATGGTATTAAAAATTCATTGATATTTTGAGCAAGAAGCCATCAGCTGTGTCTTCTGGGTATGGAGAAGTATGTAAATAAAAAACCTCTTTCATTAGACAGTTTGAGTCTGCTTCAGCTGCCTTTTGGTTTTGGGACAGGCTGGAATGGGTCCTCAGCCTTCTCTCTTTCCAGGAAGGGAAATTAGGCTGCTAACAGTCCAGGACATTTTGTGTTGCTATAACGCTAACAGAATCCCCAGATAACAGCAGAAAAGATGCTCAGTATAAATAGTTTATTAAAGAAAATACCAAATTACATTTCTGTGAACAATCCACATAAGAGAAGCAGTCTACTCCCAAAGACGTGGGTTTTTGGATTGCTATGTGTAAAGGGACAGGGGATCCCACGAGACTCAAGCATTAAGGGAACACTCTCAGCCTTTAGATAAATTATTTGGAGGGGAAAAAAAGAAAATGCTGGAGTTTTAGGTGGCAGTCTGATTTTGATTCACTATTTCCTTGCTGCATTCCCACACACTGGACTCAGCCTGACTGACAATTTGATGGGATTTTCCCCCTCCCTGTGCCAATCAGACCCAGAAGCAGAGGGGTCCCCTCCCTGCCTGGCTCAGCTGACCCAGCAGCCATTCAGTTCTGCAATGACTTAGTTCCTAGCTGTGATTCAGGCCCTGCACAAATGCTTGGAAATGAACAGAAGGCAGACAAAAGCACAAACAAAAAGGGTAAAACAATAGATAAGAGATTAAAACATTAAGGTCTGTGGTGAAAACTTTTGTAAGCAGGTTTCAAGCACTGTAGGAAGTACATAGTGCCATGGCTGCAGCAACTGGCCTATCTCTGGGCTATGTTTTAATGAATGCTCTTGCTGAGTTTTTCAGTTAAGAAATGTGCATTTTTCAGTCTCAAACACAGCCTTTTGTAATTTAAAAGATAATGCTACGGGTGCACACTTTGTCCCCTTTTTATTCGTTTACATTTATCATTATTCTTAAAGGACAGAAAATTTACTACCAGAAATACAGCAGATGCCAGACCTAGCTAGTTCAAACCAACAAAAAGGTAAAGGGAGGAGCTGAACTGGCTTCTACAGCTGGAAAAGGGTGAAGAACTCTTAAGTTGGTTTTAAAATATTTTCCATGAGAAATAAAGCCATGAGGAATCTTGCCACTTATGTAAAATTCTGACTTGGTAAAAAGTTCACTGGGAACTCCTCCCTAAATTTTCACTCTCTTGAGGTCTGCTCCTCAGGGAAACCTGAGGTGGAAAAAAGCAAAGTTTGGCACTTCAGCATTCTTAGGTGGATATCAAAAGCTATCAAAGTGTGTGGGTTTCACATGGAGTTTGCTGGGACAGAAGAGGTAAGACACAAAGGGGCTATGTGCCCACTGATGTAAAACTGCATAGATAAGACTCACTACTGAGAAAGAAAAATCCCTGTACAAGACCCTTAAGGAAGCTTGAGATGACATTGTACAGCACCTTGCATGAGAGGTCCACCTGACAGTGGTGCCTGTTCTCACCAAGAGATGTTGGATTCAAAAATTTGTTTCCCTGCGCTGGGCTTAACAGGACAATGAAATCCTAGAGAATGGGAATTAACAAACATCACAAAAAGCATCTCCTCTTCACCAGGACTGTACAGCCCCCAGCTCGTGAAGGAAAGCTTTGAACATCTCTGGGGGAGCACGGCAGGAGGTTGAATTGTCAAGTCCAGAGCAATTAGTGTTACCCACCTTTAACTCTTCTGCTTTTTTTATACCAGTAAAAATAAGGGTCAAATTAAAAAAAAAATTGAAAGACTGTTTGCTCCTGCTTTCTCAGAAGATGCATTGTGAGGGTGTAAACACAGAGTTACTTAATTTTGGCCAGTGCTGCTGCTCTCCTTTCTGTGTTCTGGAACAAGGCTCGGATCAGACTCTTCACTTCAGCTGCAGAGAATTCAGCTGCAAGAGGCCCCTTCCCATCAGCCCACCTACAAGGGAGAGAACGACCTTAATTTAACCAATCTGCACAGAAATGTCATGTCAGAGCAAGCCTTTGGGGCCCTCATTACAGTAGTCAGTCTACAGGCAAAACAAATCCAGTTAGCAGTCTATTAGCTGTATGCAACTTGTGTCCAGAATTGTTTAGTGAGGTATATAAAGCAACAGGTTGTGGAGGTGATTTTTGCCCTCATTATGAACTGTACCTTTCCCTTCTCCAAAATAAGACTAAATCCTGCCTGCAAAATTCCCATTCACCCTCCCAACAACAGAATAAAAAGTGGGTTTTCCCTGGTGGAAGCAGAGATGGGAACCTTTAGTGTCTAGCACGGTTCCAACAGCAGCAATGAGCAGGGTGCAGGAGCTGCTTTCTCTGTGTCCTTTCTCCAGGACTGGTACCTTTTGGATTTAGCCTGCTGAGGACAGTGTGCTTTCTTGCCATTCAGATGTATGTGTGAGGCAGCTGTGAAGAGGGAATCTCTAGCTTCTCACAATTCATGGCAGCTAAAGTGACAGAAGTAATTATGCAAATCCTCATGTATTATTCAGATTAATCCCTCTTGCAAGTTAGAAGAAGCAAGACCCAGCATCTAAAAAGCAGGAGCTGATCATGTGGAACAACTGCAGCAGCAAGGCACAGTTAACACCAAAAGCAGCAGGCAAAATGCCAGGCTGCTTACCATGAAATACTTCTCAACTTGGAGAGCTGAGGGGGATGCACAATCACTCTGCTGCTGGCTGTCCCATGCCACTTGGTCTTTTTACATGTACACACTGGCTTTTCCTTTGCAGGAGGCAGCTGAATATGTGAGCAAGCTTGAATGGACTATAAACACATGGCCAGAAACAGCCTGGGAGCAGTTGTCTGATCCTTATATTATGGGTGATTGCCTTTCATCTGAACAGTCCCCTAAGCACAGTGCCCTGCTGATGTCAAACCACTTCCCAGCTCCCTGTTAGTGTGGTGAAGAGCTAACTGAAAAGAAAAAAAGGAAGACACCTACTGGTCTACTATTTCCTGAAGGTTGGCTTGCAAGATGATCATCAGCTCTTTGAATGTCATCCATTTCTGCACATAGACTGGAACTTCCTCTTGGTACTTCTTATTTTTGTCATCTTCAGGTAGTGGGGTGAAAACTTGGGGTCCTTCCTCCACCATGGTCCTGCAGAGGGAGTACAACCTATCTGCATCTTCTGTAGAGATATCCTAGAATAGAACAAATGTTAACAGGGGAGCAGTTAGACTTCTGGAGTGCCAATCAGAAAATGAAATAAAAAAACAGGTGGCTGTGTGCATGAAGGTGAAAGAGGTTTAGATCACATTTAACATTCTTGAGCTACCATAACTTATTTAATGAACTCCTATTTCAGGAAGTTCTCAGTGTTTGCCTCAGGCTGTGCTTCTACACACTGATTCTCAGTGTAAAATCAAGCATTTTGTTGTGAAGCAGAGATGTTATGATGAAGGTCTGAACACTTTAAAAGGACTTGCTCAGGTATTGCCAGCCCAAAGATGAAAGCCAAGTTTTTTGGCAGGCACAGCCTGAACAAGTGTCCTGTAAACCACCTGTTACAGGAAAACAGGATTTTCTGGCCTACTGCACAGTGGGAAGGCTCTTTGGATGTAGACTACAACTAGAACAGATGCACTATCATATTTTTATCGTTTACTTTGAAAATGTATCTTAATTAAGAATTGGAATAGGATAGTTGTACCTGACCCAAGGTAACCTGTCAATCACTTAAACACACTACTGGGGAGTTAAATGGAGATTTAAACAGGTAAGAATTATACTATGAAATGCCACAGGTATTTTGGCATCTCATGCCTAGATAGGATGGGGAGGTTCATTACAGATGGACAGCTAGAAAATGTATAAGAGATGAAGGTCACAAATGCAAGATGCTGACACCACCCAATGCCTGTGCAATTACCTCTAGGGCAACAATCCTAGTGACAATCTCTGAGAGAGCTGTGTTCAGCAAAGTCCCCATAGCCTTGCAGTATACATTGACTGGAAGGACATCTTGCCAGACCTTTCCCAGTCTTTTCAGCTGATGCAGTACCTGTAAGGTAACAGTGATGTATTATCTATCTGTTTGCAAAAAGAACATTGAGAGGCACCACATGATAAGGTGACTACATAAAGTCAGAAAACAGTTGGAAAGAAGCAAAATGCAATGAGCTGTTGCATGGAGTAGACATTCCTGGGAAAAACTGCAACATTTTCCATTTGCATAAAGGTTCATAAAGAGTGTGACAGGTCTTTTCCTTGAAAAATGAAAACCACTGTGAAGGTACTATTCACAAAAGTTCAAGGTTGAGAAGCTTTTCATTTCAACTTGGAGCAACTGAACTTGGCATACTTCAGTTTCACCAAAAGACACAAATCAGGAAAAAAAAGAAATCATTCCAGAAAATTGTTTAGAAAAATTCCACTCTGCTGAAACACTGCATGGTTCCCAGGACTGTGCACCTTCCCCAGGACAGCACCTACAGACAGGAGAGCTATTTCTCTTTGATTGATTGCTTACCTGCCTTATTGCCTTGTTTGCTGCACAGTAATTTTCTTCATCATCCATATTAGAAAAATTCCTGGCACTTGAGAGCCTCTCCAGGATTTCTCCTTTCTGCACTCGCATCTGGGCCAGAAAACACTCCATCCCTTTAGGAGGAAAAAACAAGCACAGAGAAGCAAATTAATTATTAAATTTGCTCTGCTGATTTGCAGACTGTAAGTGATGAGTTATGAACTTTTTACATAGCTTTATTTTTAAAGGAATTTCCAGTCTCTAAACTGTAGAGCAAATTTAACCTGGCCTAGTCACAGCTGGTAAGTTCTTGCACAGCCTGAGTTGCTATGATGCTTTTGAAAAAGAGCTGGGTAGCAGAATTAGTTATGGATGACAAGCTCCTATTAGGCTCATGGGAACTTATCTCAGAATTTGTTTCAATGGATTAAGCTGAAGAAAATATCAAAGGACTGAGCAGCAGATTCCAGAATAGCCAAGTGTCACAACATGTTGCTGGAGAATGAACTGGTTCTTGGAACTATGTGTTGGACAAGAAGAGCTGAGGTTCAAATACTAACCAGGATATGTTTCAATACTGAAAGGTAAAATTACCAAGTCTCCTAAAAGCAGGCACCAGATCTACAAAAGTAGCTGCTCCATCACACAGGATGCTGGTCAGGCGGTAGCGGAACTGGTGTCCCAGGGTGAGCAAGTGGTGAGCAATGTACATACAGTTGTTGTGGTGAATGGCTGCCAGCTGGGGTAATTTCTGAAGATTCTCCCTGTCCCGTGGAGGAAGAAAAAAGGAAGACATTTATTTATCTACATCTGTTAAAAAAGTCATGCCCTACCCTAAAGAAATTCACGGTCTGTCTTAAAAGTGTGGGCAATGCCTGACAAAGACACCAGATAGAATAAAGGTGTTTAACCCCCTGTCACATCCATACTGGAACTTGTAAGAAAGGAGTTTTGTGGGTAGTGAAATGGCACTTCTGTCTTCAAACCATGTGTTATATCCATAGTGTTTCTAGTAATGGACTTTCAAACAGGAAGATACCTTTAGAGCAAAGTTACAGTGAGGAAAAGAGACAAGTCCAGTGTTCTCTGTCAGAAGTATGTGCTTTCAATCAATTGCTGCTCTTTTTTACAGGAAAAATCCCTGCACCAGACCTGGTGTCAGAGTTCCATGGCTGGACTTACCTTTTACAAGAACTATAACTATCTGCTTGGTCATAAGACTGCTGACTCAGGAACTCTCAAGCACCTATTTCACTGCAGATGCAATTTAATAATAGATTAAGAGTACTGGAGGAAGCCCTTAGAAATTCTCTGGCTGTGGTAGACAGTGGACAAGCATTGCTCTCTCTCCAAAACAGGCCCTAGGAAATACACACACACACTTACTTGTGATACGTTGGCACTACATCATAGAACAGCTGGAATATATTCCTCACAGAGTAGAAGAGCTGTATACAGCTACAAGAAAAATAAGGTTTATGTTAGTTTGTCAGTGGAATTAACATCTTGTCCACAAATGATTCTCAACCTTCTCCAAAACAAGGTTCATTAGTAGTAAAGTATTGCCACAAAAAGGAGGTTGTCAGGCTCAACTGTAATGCCAACAAAGACAATGTTCTGAAAAATTCACCAAGGCTGTGGTGACCTTGTAAGTTTGGTGTGGAAAACACAAGTTTCAGACCATGTATCAGAAGGGAGAGATATAAAATGCCAGAAACAAAGGGGACAGTGTCCCTTCTGCACCATGTGTGTGGAAATAGTCAAGCCCTCTCTGACACAGAGCACTGAAGGACATTCAGAACTGAGGAAACTCTACTTCAGAGTTGTGGTTGCCACTTTTTTAAAGCAGCCTGTATATAGGTTCCTCAAAACACCCCAAAAACTCTGCCAGACACAGAACTGGAGCTCTTTGCTTTTCAGCAAGAACCCACCTCTGAATTAATACCATTGCTTGCAATTTGGTTTGAAAGAGAGATTCAGAAGGCTGCTGAACCTTCAGTATTCCAGGGAACAGTCTGCAGCTGTTCCAGCTGTGCCATTCTACTGCACAGACTCAGGGATGCATCCTCCAGCCAAACCACAGTAACTTTAACAACCCATTCTTTTCTTTTAGCCTATTAGCAGATGTCTGGTGCTGCCAAAAGCAGCAAGTATCTGATACCCCAGATATCCAGTTCCTACCACTGATCTGTGCTGGCTGTAGCCTCCACCAGTGTCTGATAAGCCAGCTCCATCAGTTTCTCCACTGATGAACTGATGCGGCACGTGGGCAAAGAAAAGGTGTACTGGCTCAGTTTAGTCTCATTTCCCAAATGTACTGTGTCACTGTGCAGGAGTTGAGAAGTTTTTTGTGCTTTTAAGTGGCCTGCCCCAGGATCAGGAAGCTTTGGTAGGGCTACACAGGAATCAGGTGAGATCTAAGGGAAAACAAGAGATAGGTATTATATCATTATCTCTTCTTCTCCTTATACACTAGCCAGAAAAGTCTACACAAGCAAACTTCAGGTATTTTAAGGAACATCTTGTTAGTGAAATACTGTTAAAAAAGGTTTTAAGTTTTTGTTTGCCAAGATTCACAAATAATTAAGAATACTCAATGCTCCATAAAACTGACTAGACTGTTCTAGACAAGTTGTCTTCAATAGCTCAGCTACTTTTCCAAACAGAAAAATGATGTATTACATCAAGTTACCTTTACTGTATTGTGTATTTCTGAGGTCATCAGGTTTCTGGCTGCCACAATCACATCCTGGCACTTCTTGTTAGCAAAATGGGAATTGACATTACGGGCATATTTCAGTAAATCAGTTGTGTCTCCTTTCAAAAACTGCATGGTCTTCAAGGCTGTTTCAAATTCCTCTGTGGATTTAATCACCTGAGGAAAGCAGACACATATTCTACATCAACATGGCTTCCTAAAATTAAAGTTGGGTATAAACTCTTCAACTCAGCTGACCAGAAACACAAGCCACAGCTTAACTGAGAGAAATGCACAATTCTGGGTTAGTGAAACAACTATTTTGTTCAGGCTGGCCATCTGGCATCTCCACTTAGTGGATCTGAAAGATTTTCCAGACCTACCTCTATATACTGCTCCAGTTTGCTGCTATTGGTTGGGATTGAATTCACCAGACAGTTCTGAATGAGGCAGTCTGATAACTCTCCCCATATCATATCACCCAGCAGTTCTGCAAGTGTAACTCTGCAATCTTTTCCATCTTCTGCAGGCTGCTCAAGAGACACATCTGAGCTCAAGAGAACAGAAAAGGATTTTAATATACTTGCTTCCTGGACCAGAGACTTCATCAGCTCATTCAATCATTCCTGTCAGAACAGCATCTATCAAGTGTAATAATCTTATAATTGAGGCGTCTTCTTATCCAGGCCATGTGCTGGGCCTGTGGAACTGCCCAACCAACCAGAAGACACCTGGATTTATGTGCACACTCAGTACACTTTCCCAGCACATTTATATATCATGAGATAGAAAGCCACAGAATTCAGTGCTGCTTAACAACCAGATATTTCAGAACACTTCTGCTCCTCTTACATGGGCAAGGTAGTGATCACAATCTAATTTTAAAAGGGAAAAGCTACCTACTCAGCAGGTATTTGTGGAGAACTTCAAAAACAAGCTTGATTTTGTCAAAAACCTCCATAGGAGAGGAATGATCCAAGCTAGGCTCCTCAGACTTAAAACGTAGGATGAACACATCTGACTGTTCCTCTGTGAATGGCTGAAGAGATGGGTATGAAATCAGTGGCTTGAGGATGTATTTCAGCAACAACTGACCTGAGAAACACACACACACAAAAAGAATTGTTTTTGAGCTGCAGGAAGCAGATAGTTTGCTCCAGGGAGGCCCAACCATGACTGTTTTGGATGTAGAGGTTCTTCACACAAAGTGAAAGAAAAGCTCTATCAATTTGCTGTATCAGGAAACAGCTAATGAGGTAAAATGCTTGCTTTGGTTTCACTGATGACCATTTTACTGAAGTAAAGCACACCTGGAGGCCTAACAAAGAGCAACATCTTCAATGTAAAATGAGAACCACCTTAAAGTGCTGGAAGCATGAAATCCTGTCCTGTATCTGCCATGCTTCCCCTTATCAACACCTGGGAATGCTGAAGCCCAGAGGCTGCCTGAAGCCAGCAGTCTTTCTCTTAGTAGAGGAAGAGGCTGTAACTGGTAAAAACTCTTCAGACATCAGACCATCAAACCACATACCCATGGATCAGAGCAGTATACTGCAGTAAACTGTCAGGAAAGGATAAATAATTTTCTGTTCACAAGAACAGAGCATTCACCTCATGCTCAGTGCTAAACCCAAGTAGAGAGAAAGAAGCACTGATAAAATGCTTGATCTTGATATTCCCCTTAAAACAAGTCTGAACTCTTATCCACTTGGGCTACTATAGCTACGTTTATCTGGATTCAGAGTCTTACCAAAAATTTTAAGCTTGGTGTGCAGTTCTCCTAGGACAGCAAATGCCTGCAGCACAGAAGCCACAGGGGGGCCAGCAATCTCCTCCTCTTTTGAAGGCACTGTGTGTAAGTGCAGTTCTGAATGCATCACTGATTCCAGGCTGCTGCTTTCTAAAGAAAAACAAGAACCATCTCTCTGTCAGTGTGGTCTCAGATACTGCAGATCTGAGAAGCTATTGCATTCCTCGGGTGGCAGCTAAAGCAATACTTTGCCTCTCCCTATTTCCACAAAACACAGCTCTTGTTAAAGAGTGTCAGAAGGTACAGAGCTCCTTGTGTTAGAATTTAGGACAATGGAATGAGAATCGGTCTCTTACAGTGATCCAGAATAATAAATAAATGAATAAATGAATAAATACAGTATTACTGTATTTTTTATCTTGCAGGTGCTTAAAACCAGGCATTTCAAATTTTGATGAAGCAAAAGCAGTGAAATCATTCAGGGCTGGTGAGTACCTTTTGCAGGTGGAAGTTTCCATACAGCCAATTTCTGCCATTCTTCTCCTAGATGGTAGAGCATGTTCTGTGTCTGCACTGTCAGTTCTGTACCAAGTGCTTTCAGGATCTTCAGCTCAAAGCCCTTGCGGGATTCCAGCATTTTCAGGCTGCTGCGTGCCTGGTGGGAAAGACAGAACACCACACCTTGGTTACTGATGCCCCTGCTAAGGAAAAGCATCTTGAGAAATGTATTGGAGGTCTGTATGAACAGTACAGCCATATGTTTAAGGAGTCATTATTACCTTTTCCAGGTGCTGAGCTGCTGCAACATACTTCTTTTCCAGCAATGCAGTGTTGTACTCTTTAATAGCTGTATCAAACTGCAGTGATCAAACACATTCATACATCACTGTGTATCTGCTACTGGACTACAACTGTTTAAACAACACAGATGGAGACAGGGGAGCTACAGACAGCTACTCAAAAGAGAAGCCCAGAATAATGCCACAGAGAGAGCACCAGCAAGGCAGACTAGCCCTTCATCATTTTAAGCTGCTCCCCCTCCTCACCTCCTGTAGCTTTTTCAGAATACTCAGAACCAGTGTGTCTCGCTCCAGCTGCTGCTTCAATTCAGTAAATTCAGCAACAGCAACATTCAGATCTCTCTGGACCTAAAATAACAAAATTGTCAGTTAATTTACAGCAAGCAAATGTTATCAGACACACTGAAAGTTATAACAACATGAGATTTAAGGTGTTTGTCAGTAGAATAATTTGGTGTGAAGGAAAAGGGTTCCATCCATTTTACTCCTTGTTAGGAAGACCTTTATAAGCAATGGAAACACTTATAAAATTAATTATCTCTTGTTACATTACAGTTTTTTTAAAGGGACTCTGAAGAAACCTGGTCTCAAAAGGATTTCACACAGCAACATAAACTGCAAGAACATGTGACCTATACTAAAAGGTAATTCTCTATTCAGAACCCCAGATGTTGGAAAAATCAAATCAAAAAGCAGAGTGGGTCTGCAATCTGGCCTGCAGGACCTTCTCACATTCTCCTGAAAGGTTTTGGTGAATGTGCACAGTGATAATTTAAGTTCTGTTCTGTCCCAAATCACTGTGGGACCAACCCTCAGCCAGTCTGTGTCACACCTCACTGCCATGCACAAATCCCACGTTTCACATCCTTTTGTTCTGGAGACGTGTGGTGCTTTTCCAGCTGTGCAACCGAGGACAAGCCCTTAGTGACAGCTCCTTCCTTCCACACGTGTGTCACTGGAAGGCATTTTTGTGGGATGAGAGCATCCCGGGTTCTTAGCCAGGAGTCCTCCTTCCCTGCCCCTTTGAAGCCAGGTGTGTGTGTGTTTGGGATGTGTCCTGGTTTGGGTCAGGATAAAGGTGATTTTCTGGTTTGTACTTTTGCTTTCAGCTCAGTCTCTTGTAAGTAGTTGCACTTGCTGAAATTAACAGCAAGTTTCTCACAGTGTCTGCTTCTAGGACTGATAACACTCGATGTTTATAGTTACTGCCAGAGCCTGGCATGCAGAGCCAAGGACACTGCTCAGCTCTCAGGAACATTTTGCCTTCCAGGAGTAACGAGGTCCCACCTGAACCCCTCCTCTGGGGAGGACCAGACAAGATAGATGTCAGAACTGACCAAACAGAGTATTCCATCCCATACACCTCATACTCGATATAAATTTGAAGGATCACAAGGGTCAAACACCTCTACTCCTTCCTTCTTCCTCCCTGCTCCCTTCAGCATCCTGAGAGGATTCCATCCATTCCTCTGCCTGTGCTCCTGATCCATCCCAGCCTGAATCTGTGTGTTCCTGCCTCCAGCTCCCGACTGCTGCCGACTCCAGGATTCCAGCCTGGACTTTCCCAGGGCTGCCCTGCAGCCTCGGTGGTGACATGAGAGTTATTGGGGAAAGGGGGGAGGAACATGGGATCACTTTTCCTGTATATTTGTATATATTTAGTAATTTTTTCCTATTTATCATTACTGTTTCATTAAAGTTTCTGTAGTTTAGTTTCCAACCCATAAGTCTCTCTCCCTTATTCTCTCTCTCTTTCCTTTATCAGAGGAGAGAGAGATTAATATATAAATCTGTTACTCGGTTTAAATCTGTTTATCTGCCGGGCCAGGGTTAAACCGTGACAGGATGAGACCCAAAGGAGTGCACAAGGCGGAGCTGTCACCTCACCTCCTTCTCAATGCCAGCTCTCAGCAGGTCGATGTTGCTGGCCAGCCCCTCCACCTGGGCCCCCAGCTCCTCGGCACTCTGCATGCTGGGCAGGAACTCGCTGTACTTCTTGTTGATCATGGTGCAAACTTCTCCCTGGGGACAAAGCAGCGCTGGGACACCCGCTCCTTCCCCCCGATCGCTTCTCGGGACCGCCGCTCAGAGACCCTGCAGACCCCGGGCACACTCCCGGCTCTGCGCAGCACCGGGAATGGACCGCACAGCCCGGAACCCGCACAGCCCCGAACCCGCACAGCCCGGAACCCGCACAGCCCGGCACGGGGACTCCGCTTGGACCGGGACGGAGGCTCCGCACAGCCCGGCACGGGGGCTCCGCGCAGCCCAGAACCCGCGCAGCCCCGAACCCGCACAGCCCCGAACCCGCACAGCCCGGCACGGAGGCTCCGCTTGGACCGGGACGGAGGCTCCGCTCGAACCGGGACGGAGGCTCCGCACAGCCCCGAACCCACACAGCCCGGAACCCGCACAGCCCGGCACGGAGGCTCCGCACAGCCCGACACGGAGGCTCCGCTCGGTCCGGGACGGGTGCAGCCCCCCAGCCTCCCCCCGATTCCCGGCCCTACCTTCAGCTCCTCCACGCGGTGGGAGAGCCGCCCGATGCGGGTGCCCAGATCCTCCTTGTCCAGGCGGCCCGAGCTGGCCAGCACCGCAGCTACCAGGGATCCCGCAGCCGCCATGGCCGCCCCGCCCGCCGCTCAGCACCACGGGACGGGGCGGGACGGGAACCGCTACGGCGGCCGCGGGGGATGCGGGGCAGACGGGGAGGGGGGGTATGGGGTGACATGTGGCTGCGGGGGTGTGTGTGTGTGTGTGTGTGTGTGTGTGTGTGTGTGTGTGTGTGTGTGTGGTTGTGCTCCCCGGCCCTTCCGTGGGTGCTGTTGTTGTCCCGCAAGGTTTATTTCCTTGCCATCCCGGTGTCAGGGGAGCTGTGTTTTTATTTTTCCCGTCTCTTCGTTTGCTCTGATGTGATTTTCCCTGTGAATTTCATTTATTTCGGTGACTATGGCCGGTGAGGGGGCAGGCCCAGCTGCTGGGGGAGGGATGGAGGGGACGCTCCAGCCCCGGCATCCGGTACCTGACAAAGTTCTCGGGGTGACTGCGATCTCTCCACATCCTCCGAGAAGGGGACAGAGCTGCCACCACTCTGTGCCATGAGGAGGGGACAGCTGCGAGGTGCCTGGGCTCTCCTTGCCTGCCTGGCCATGGCCAGCTGGAGCGTCCAAGGTAGGTCCCCAGCTGGGGTTCCCATGGATGAAATAGGGGGGGTGGGGGTGGTCCCTGGAGACCTCTGCGTGTCAGCATTTGTGCCCCTCGAGGACTTGGCGTGGGCCCTGGAGGCTGCAGCTGGGGAGTGAGCAACTGCAGCACCTGGGGCTGAGGTTTGTAAATAAAAACGTGGAGAAAGGAGAGAAAGGGTTCCTGAGGACAGGGTCACTCTGACAGCTCTGCCCGGGCTCACTGCTGTGACAGGCTGGAGAATGGACCTGGTTACCTCTGGTCCTGGTTACCTGATTGCTGTCCCTCGTTACCTCTGGTGGCCCAAACCCACCTTGCACTGGCAGAGCAAAGTTAGGAAATTCACTCTCCATTTGCAGACTGAAGGTGATGCCTTTGGGACAAGGAAGCAAGTCTCTGCAGTTTTTGCATGCTTTTCACTAAAAATATTTTTTTTCAACTCTGGGATAAAAACCCAATAGGTTTTTTCCTCCTCATTTGTGCTCAGCTCTGATATTTGCTGGTGGAAACATTTCTTTTGTTGTTGAAACATCTCTCACTGTGCTTGCACTTCAATACCAACGTGATCTGAGTGTGGGCTGAGGGTCACATACAGTCCAAATGGAGTCTAGGTCCTGAATCCAGATATTTTTCACTCTTTTGAATCTCTAAACTACCCAGAGCTGCATTACTGTAACCACCAGTTAGTCACTGGGTTCCTTTTCTGATGGGAAATTAATTTTTTGCAGTTTTTTGTTAGCGGTGGTGTTTCTGCTGCTCAGGGGACAGACGAATGTGACGTGTCCTCTACAGCATCCCTCCCCATGAATGAGACCTCTGAGGGCTGAGAACTTGGCTGTGAAGCTTTTTGCTCTCCTGTTTTTTTTACAGGACAGAAAGTAATTGTGAAAGAAGCCAGTGGGAAGGTGTTCCTGCAGTGTGTGTTAAGCAGCCCAGGCCAAGTCACATGGTGGAAGGATGGGACTGTGATAGGAAACATGACACAGCTGGACTTGGGTGCAGCTTATGATGATCCCAGAGGCAGCTACACATGTGAAACAGCAAGGGGAGAGATGAGCAGCCCTCTCCAGGTGCACTATCGAAGTAAGTGTTGAAAACCTGTTTCCTAGAGCCAGAACTGCTCGGAGTTTTCACTCAAGTAATTTTTTGTGGGAGCTACTGATTTCCCAGTTTCTGAGGGTGTGGAAGTCCTGACACCTCCTGTGCTAGGTTGTCCTTGGGCTCCACATTCCCTTACATCTTGTGCCTGGACCTGACAAGTCCTGGTCAGGGTTCTGCTTTCAGCATTTGTGTTCTTTTGGCCTTCCAGTGTGTCAGAACTGCATTGAAGTGGATGTTCCCACCATCTCAGGGATTGTGATTGCAGATGTTGTTGCCACCATCTTCCTGGCAGTTGCTGTGTATTGCATCACTGGCCAGGACAAGGGACGCCTGTCAAGAGGTAAGGGGAGGGCTCTGCTGGACCTGAGGGTGGGGACTGGAAGTGCCTGAGAATCTCTAGGAGATGGTGGTACCTGGGGACTTCTCATCACTGCAAGGTGCAGGCAGAGCCAGCACCCAGCGTGGCTAGGGTGGGGATCTGTGTGAGCACCCCCCCTGTCCCTCCCTCAGCTTCCCAGGCAAAGCCACCAAATGCACAAGGTTCACCAAAATTTCATCCCAGAGACAGCAGCTGCTGGCACAGGAACCTTTAAGGCCATGGAGAAGCTTTCCACTGAGCCTCCCAGAGGATGTTAACACACAGGGTAGAAAGCAAGCAGCCATTTGGGTTTGTTTGCAAATGTTCAGCACACTGTCCATGTTTGCCCTGATCCCTGACCACCTTTTTTCTTCATTTAGCTTCTGACAGGCAGCACCTCATCACCAACGAGCAGCTCTACCAGGTAAGCACAGGCATGCAGATGTGTGTTTGGGGGGGGGGGGGTTTGCAGCATCTCAGTGTGGTGTGGGGCTGGGTGGCCATGGCAGCACAGCTGCTGGGGGATGCTCAGAGCCTCAGGGCATTGAGCTGTGTTCAGATTGCTCTCTGCTGGGGCTTCACTCTGTTAAGTGACCCAGAGAATGGGGCAGGCTCAGCTTCCCTTTGCCTCTGGGGTTGCTAAGCTCTGTGTGCAGGGAGGGAAATCATGCTAAAAGCCTGGAAAGAGAGAGCTGGGCCAGCTTCCCCTGTGTCCTCCCTCACAGGGCTGGACAGACACAGTTATAGCACATCTTGGATTGTTGTTTTTTCTTCCTAGCCTCTTGGTGAGCGGGGTGATGGACAGTACAGCCGGCTGGCACCTGCCAAAGCCCACAAGTGAAGTGGGAAGATGCTGAGGCCCTTGACTCCTTCCCAGGGGGTGTGATGTTACAGAAAAGCCACAGCCAGCACCCTGCCCCAGTGCTGCCTTCATAAGTTCACTGCTGGCAGAAGGCAGCGTGGGGTTCTGCCTGCTTGCCCAGGTGGGCTGCTTGTAGCACTCTGCTCTTGCCCTGACCTCCTGCTCTCCTCTATCCCTCTCATTAAAGATGAGTCCATCCCAGAGCCTCCCTGCTCCATCAGTTGTGGTGAGGGGGGAGCCCTTCTCTGTGCCCTGATCCAAAAGACATCTGGGTCTGTTGCTGAAACTGGGGAGAGGGGATCCTGTGAAGGGAGAGGGCTACCACTGGCAGTAGCAGAAGCTTTGTCTCATTTGATTCCCCCTCCAGAATGGGCAGCTAGGGATGCCAGGAGCATGGTGACACCTGGCAGGCTCTGTGTCACCCCTGAAAAGCCTCAGTCCCCAGGAAAGAGCTGGCAGGGGGGAGGTCAGGGGGATGGCAAAGCCCCTGTTCCCTGAGTCTGAAGAGAAAGAGCTCCTGTGGTCTGACAGTGGCCAAAACAGGAGGCAGGATAACTGACAGGAGCCAGCTGGCAGTTAAAACCTCAGAAACCAGGTCACCCTCCATGTGCCAGCTGCACACACCTGTAGGTTTTCCTGCTTTTCTAAGAATCTGGGTGAATGGCTTTAGAGAGCACCAGGCTGTGAACTGGCTTGTGACTTGGTGGTATAAAGGAAGTGCCAAAAGAGTTCGTGCTCATGAAGAACTGGCCACAAACCTGTGACAAGTGTGACACAGCAAACAACACAAAGCTGTGGGCACACAGGAGTCAGCGTGTGATCAGCCTTGTGGGCAGTGAAGAAGAAAAGGACTTTTTTTCCTGGTGTCAGCTCTTTATGCAACAACATGCAGGAGAATGGAGCAGAATAGATTGTTGATGGGTTTTCTGCTGTAATTTGCTCTGGTGGAACATGGCCTGATAAAGCCATTTTGGCTATAATATACCAGTGCCCACCTTTGGTCTGCAAAGCCATCTGGGTTGAACCTTATGAAAAAACCAAAATGACCAGCAGACTGCCTAGTTTGTAGCACTTTTGTCACCATCAGATCTCCAAGTGATGTGCAGAGGTGGTTAACCATTCCCAAAGAGGAGGAGAAAGCCCAAGCAGAGTGAGTAACAGATCAATGAGATGACAGAGGCAACATCTACAACTTGTCTGTTTATGAGAGGTTCCTCAGCACCTCAGCCCCGGGCAGGACAAAGGGATGTGGCTGGAGTGCAGCTGAGCACAGGGGACAGAGCAGTGGTGGCACTGGGTGTGTGCTGATCCCACCCGGGTAAGAGAGCATGGGGTGGCACTGGCTGGGGCAAACACACACAAACAGAAATGGTGGTGGAAACACTGGGGTGTAGTTGGAAGCAAAATTCAGGCCCTGTATACCCAGAGTGGTCCAAGCTCCCCACATTGCATCTGTGGCATTGGGGGGTATGGTTGGGCTGAGGAGGTGTCCCTGGAGCAGGGACATTTTGCAGAAACTGAGATCATCACCCAAAGTGGTTTTAGAGCTGCTCTGGGGTAAGTGCTCTCTCTTTCTTGCAGTCTCCCCTCTAGATCTCTTGTGCCTTGTATGGTGAACTCAGCTGTGCTGCCTTTGAAACCACATCCTGCAGGGTGAGCACAGCAATTCAAAGCATGAAACTTGCTGGGTGTTTTTTTGTCCCCATGCTGAAACTCAAGGGTTAAACCACCCCCAGCCCCCATCACTGTGCTGTTTCCTTTCTTCAGAGCTGTTGCTCTGCAGAACAACAGAAATGTGGCTCGCTCAGCCAGTGCTGCAACAGAAATGTTCCCAGGCATCACAACATCTCTTGATCTTTCTGAAGTTACTCCCTGTCCTGTAGCTGCTGCTTTGGAAACCACAGCTTTAAAAACCAAGCAGATTTAAAATCTGTATGTTGAGTGCATGGCACCTGGGCTATTTCACCTGCTCAGCACTCCCCAGTTCCTGTTGTCCCCGACCCTTCTAGCCACTCCCTAAGTAGGGGTTCAGACCTTGGCTGAAATATCCAAGACCCACACTATTTAATAGCATCAAAGGTTTAAGCCAAGCACTACATTTTTTAATAGGAGGCTTTCAGATGACTGGGGAAGGTGCTAAATCCTCACGTGTCCCAATGAGGATGTTTTGCATAAGGTCTGAGAGAGGAGTGTGAGGAGAAAGGAGGCCAGGAGCCACGAGTGAGGCTGCAGTTCTTTATTGCAAAGGGAAAATGTGCTCTTTTGTTTCTTTTCCCTAATGTCAAAATGAAGGCTGAAGGAAGATAGCAGGGTAGGACAGTGTTTGGCAGCAGGTGCTTGTTCTGTGTTACCCCAAAACCCTGGGGTCTGGGGCTGCAGAGAAGTGGTGCTGAGCTAGGCAGAAGCACTTAAGCCCCTCTGCTGCTGTTTCCCAGCCTGTCATCCCTGGGAATTTCAGAAGCCCCTGGTTTCCAGGCCTGCATACACTTCCCGTTGGCCTTTCCGGATGGGCTGTGGGTACAGCAGAGATGTTATTTCAGGAATCCTTATGAATACACCCTCAAGCAATGCCAGGGTCTTGGTCCACATGACACAAGGAGAAAACCAGCCCAGAGAGCAGGTGCAGTGCTGCTCTGGTAGCTGCAGCTCTGCTCCTGAGTCCCTGTGGCAGGAGAACAGGCCCCACCACCTTTTTCCTTTGTTCCCAGGAAAGTTTGGAGGTTGACAGGATGCTTCTTCAAAGGAGCAAGAAGCATAAAGCCCAGCCAGATTCTCAGCTCTGGTTATCCCTCCCCAGCCAGCAAAGAGAGGTGGAAAAAATGCAGGTTCTCCATACCTCATAGTCAGGGTTTGGAACAGGGGGAGGACGCTGCATCTTCTGACCTGCAACCAGGGGCAAAGAGAGGTGGTGTGGTCCTTGGTGATGATTGATCCAACACGAAGGACTTGCATGGAGGTGATCCCAGGGTAATCCATACCATGGGTCAGCCCACGTGGTTTCATGACAAGCTTAAAGCTTTCAAAGACCCAGCTGCAAGCTGAGCATCTCCCATGTAGAGTTTGCTTCAGCACAGACTCAGTGCTGCTGCACAGCAGCCTGCGAAATGGTTGCCTGTGAGCAGGAAGCCTTTGGCACAACCCATCCAGTACAAAAAGGCCCAACAGACCTGGCAGGCAGGAGCATTCCTTGGTGAGGTCTTGGAGTCACTCAAGTGTTTAACTGAGTGCTCAGCAAACCCCCTGGAGAGCAGAGGTGCCCAAGTGGCTCTTACCTTGCAGCCGGCTGCCAGTGCTGCCTTTCCCCTTCCTGTCTTTGCTGCAGTAATAGACCAGAATCAGCACCCCAAAGGTGATGAGAAGGTCTGCAGTGATGATCCCTGTCACTGCCAAGGCATCCAGCTCCTCACAGTTTGTGCACACTGCCAGGAGGAGAGGTGGAGGTGTTCTCAGATGGGCATCCTAGGAAGGTCTGCAAACCACTTCTGTCTGCAAACAGACCCAGACCAGGGACCAGTGCATGCAGCCTCCTTTGCTATCCTCTGCTCTGTGTGTGGCCTGAGCCAGAGGGTGTAAAACATCTCCAATATCATTGCCTCCTCCACATCACCTATGCTGGACTCTATATTCTGAATGCAGAGCAGCTGCCCAAATTTCTGATGGCTCAGAGGCTGAAAACAGTCTGGGGAGAGGTCAACCCCCTTGCCCCTTGTTGATGGGTCACAGAAACTAGGCTGCAAGCTCCAGATATAGGAGTTTTCCACTCTACAAGATCGGAAATGGCTCTGGCCTTTGTGACAAACGGCATGACAGAAGCTGAGTTAATAAAAAGATCACACATAGTATTCATGGGAGTGGTTGAGATGGAGCCAGCTTGATGTCATGGTTCAACTATCCCAGCCCAAAGCAGCACACTTGAGGACAGGGAGGGGAAGGCTGAAGAGCAGCTGGGGAATTCCCTTTGCCAAAAATTTCCTCTTGGACTCTTACTGCCCAAACAGAGTGGGAAGTGCCTCAGCAGAACTGTGTCCATCCAGCCAGCAGGATGAACATCAGGTCTCAGCTCCTAGTGCCTGTGCAGACTTCAGCCTTGGCCAACAGACTGAGAGCTTTTTCACTCACCTCTGGCATTCAGGTACATTTCATGCTTCTTATCACCTGTTGAGCAGCTCACGTTGGTTGGGGAGCTGTCATGGTTCTCTATAACATACTTCCTCTCCCTGCTGTCTGGTTGTATCCCAGTTAACTCCCAAGCTATGCTGCCTTCAGTCAGGGGACATGTGATTGTCACCGTGGTTCCAGAAATCTCCACCAGGAACTCTTGAGTGAGAAGGGAAACCAGCATTACAAACAGCTTCTGGGCAGACTTCCCTGCCCACCCTTGTCCCACCATGACAGTTTGCACTGCAAAATCTCTCATTTTATGGTGCAATTCACCTGTGCAGTATCTGCAGTCTTTACATCATGCTAAATAGTTAAGAATGCTGGAAAAACACTTACTCTTGTGTTCTTCAGTATTGTCTGCAAAGGAGAGACTAGTGTTAAAGTATCAGCCTTAAGTTACCTTACTGATGGGTGCTGTTAGAAAATGAGGGGAGTTCGAAAATTATTTGCTCTCAAAAAACAGCCACTGCTTGGGGATCACTGCTGATAATTAAGTACAATTCATGGCAGCCAATTTTCCAAATTGGTGACATCAGCAACAGTTAATGAACAGGGAATTTTTCCTAGCCTATAACATTTGCAAAATACAAATACTTCTATTTGGCTTTCAATCCTCACTTGTGAGCCAGAGTTGATCCTTTAAATCATACTTAAGATTTAAGAGTGCTGGTAAAATACACTTACCCTCCTGAGCTGTGGTGCCAACTACAAAAGAAAGAATAATAAGTGGTAAATAATTTTGCTACAGATATTGTAGACCTTTATCATACTTCTTCCAGAACATCCTTTCTGAACTCAGCTGCTTGAAAGAGATGGTTCTTCTCCTGTATTTGTTCACTGGGACAGGATGTTGTTCTGAAATGAAGTCTTTTCCCTTGGAAGCCATTTTTAACAGACTAACACAGAATGGAAATGTTGAATAATTTTTTGACTTGGTTTAGAAAAAGGATTATTGCAAGAAAATATCTTTTAATTATCTTTCAAATTTATCTCTCAGGATTAGCAGCTTCTTTACAGTCTTTACAGCTACTCTACACTTCATCCTAAACCATCTTTCTAAATTCTGGTCAGTTCAAACTGATACTGTGGAAATTGCTACTGCACCCATGATGTTACAGCAAATGTGAACTGAAATTACTTACCTGTGGTCACAAAATGATTTAAGAAAAGAAAGAAAAAATTAAGACCTTTCACAGTGAAGAAAGCAGTGCATCAAGCTCCAACCTGTGTGGGGTTTGGAGACCAGGTGTCACAGTGAACCAGAAAAAATTCACTAGGGGCTCTAAGTTCTTTTCTCTAGCCTGAGAGGGTTGGATTCTCATTTCTCTTTCCCTGCTCCCTCCACTCTGCAGGGACTGCTCCCTCTGGAAAGCAGCAGCCCCAGAGGCACTGTGCACAGCAGCTGCAGGAGATGTGGCTGCAGGTACAGTCACAGCCCCCTGGGCTTGCTCCTGGGCAGCACCCACCTGGTCCCTAAGGGCTCCTGGCCAGTTGTACTCACCCCCACACAGCAGCAGTCCCAGGAGAGGCAAGGCCAGCTCCAGGCTCATCCTTGTGTTCCTCCTCCTCTTCTCTACCACATCAGGTTGGGGTCAGGGAGGGGAGAACACGTGTTGGTTTCTCAAGTCCTCGCTTACAAGAAAGAGGCCCGAAATTTTTTCCCAGAGCTGTGTATGGTGATGAACTGAGCCGTGCTGGGGAGACTCAGCCTTTCCACTGAAACCTGCAAGCAGCCCAGGCAGAGGTGGGACAGGGGTGATGGAACCAGCCCATCTCAGGAAGTGCGGAGGCTCAGAAGGTCCCCACGGAACGTCACTGGCAGCAAGGGGTGTCTGCTCTGCAACTGCTCCAGCCTCCTGGGGACCTGTTGTGGGGACAGAGAAATGAGCCTGCATTGGCTTTGCCATCAGGGCCTTCCAAACCGAGCTTTTCTGAAGTTCAAACCACTGCGAGGAGCTTAAGAGAGCGAGGGGATGAACCAAGGAACCAGCAACACTCGGAGGAGCTCAGCAGCAAGGAGCAGTAAGTGCCAGGCTGCCAGCCCGGGGCTTTGGGTGCTGCTGATGCAATCTAGACTCTGCTTTTGGTGGTTTGCTCAAACGCAGCCCGTTTATTCCCGCTGCCTCTTTAGGAGCCGTAGTTGCCAGCTCCTTCCAGCAGATGGGCTCGGCTTCCCCTGGGCTGGTAGCCCGGGGCCACTAGAGGGGGCTCCTGCCCCTTCCTGCCGGCTCCGCTCCCCAAGGCTCCGACGGGGCGTCCGCTGAGCCCCACTTCACTCACTGAGGTGTCCCCTGTAGCTGTCAGATCTTCCTTTTACTTCCGTCCGTTTCCCAAATCCGACCCAGAGAATGCAGGTTACCACTAATGGTGCTGGGGACTGGGCTGCTCCTAGCAGGTGGAGTCTGCACGTTTGGACAGAAGGTGTTGAAGGTTATTAAAAGTTGGCAAGTAAGAGTTCAGCACCTCCTCCCAGTCCCCTGCTCTGAAGGGCGAGCCAGGAGTGGCCAAAGGGCAGTTCCAGCACCAAACACACTTGGCCTCCTGGCCTCTGCCTGGGGATCAGAAGCTGCTGAACAGAGAGAGGATCCTGGGAGGTGGCAGGGAAGGGACTGCTGAGCCCTGCCTTGTGGATACTTGACACCAAATCGGAAGAGGCAAAAGTATCCTCTGCTTGCAAAGCAAACAAAGAACCTCCGCCTAGTAAGTGTTTATGGTGGAAATGAGAGAAACAAAAGCACTTTTTTGGCATAGTTACTGGGTGACAATCTGCGATGCGGTGATGAAGGGTTAACCCAGGAGCCAGATGATTCCCATGAATATAAGGGATACGTGGTAGCAGGGATAACTTGAAGTTTAAAACTTGAAAATAGATTCAATGTCCTCCTCAGAAGTTGCTGCAAGGATGTTACAAGAGTAAATGGCAGGAGAGATGTTCACATGTTTGCCCTGGTGCTGTCTTCCCATCAAACCCTTGTTCTGGCCAGTTCTGCCCTCCTCTCAGTGTGTCCCAGGTAATCTGAAATACTTCAATCAGAGCAACAAGGGTGCCCTTGTTCTGCTCCATAGCTCTGATCTGAAAGGAGCCCTTCAAAACACCCAGTGCTTGGGGCATCCTCCGTCTTGGGGCATCCTCCATCCTCTTCCTTTGCTCTGCTGCAAGGAAACAGCATCAGCCCCAGCCAAAGCTCATAGCCTGGGATGTCTTCCTGTCAGTACCTATGTTTCAGTAGGACATTTCCATCCTCTGGGTGTGTGCCCACGCTGCTACCAGAGGCTGTCTCTTTTGGGATGGCTTTTATGGACTGTTCGCAGCTTTTTACCGAACAAGTGTCCCTCGTTCCTTCAGGCCATCTATAAACACCTAAAGGCAAATTTTCTTTTAGGAGCGACATTACCTCCCACAAGAGGGGAGTGGTTTCAGGTGGAAGCTGGGAGGAGGAATGATTGCAACACAAAAGAGCAAAGGAATATGGGAGGCAGAAGAAATTAATCTTACCTTGAAAATCTCCCTGTTTTACACGCAGAAGTGAGTTGTGCTGGCTGCACTTTGCCTTTCGGGGTAAGGGCAGGGAATGTTCCCATCGCCTTGCAGACCAAGCTGAAAGAAATTTGCTGTGCCGTGCCAGGAAGGCTTTGAGAAACTCATCTTTCATCCAGTCATCGAGAACCTGGAAGGGATTTCTCTTTCTGGCACTGCTGAGCCGTGGAGCAGGGATTTGTCTTCCGATGGATGGCCCCAGCTGGCTGCCTGCTCTGCTCCTCCTTGGGGTACAGCTCCGAGGTAAGGAAACCTGGGACTGTCTGCTCTCACCTCCACCTGGACTTTCCTCTTCTGATCCCTTAATTATCATCCTCATTACAGAAGTCTCAGGTACTTGTTGCTGACAATTTTGTGATTCTTTCAGACCGGGGTTCACTGCAAGGGCCACGAAGTTACTGAATTTCTTTGACAAACAGGTTTAGGTGTGTTCGAGCGGAAGGAGAACACTGATCTCATTCTCAGCTCTCGTTACACATCTTTTCCTCTCTTGCCAGGAATCTGGACTTTACTCCTTGATGTTTTTTTTTCACTGTCTTTGTTACTAGATAATAAGGGATTGTTAAGCAGCACTGGGTTTAGATCCTTCACACAGCAGTGATTCCAGACAGACCATAAACCTGCCTGGATTTCCAATGGTTTATATCAATACAGCTGGAATGTAAAGAGCACTGTATCCTCCTTTCCCAAAGGCACCAGCACAGAGATACACTCAGTAACCCGCCTTGAAAATAACTATTTTACACTTCTTCTTTTAAAGAAGTTAAAAGATTTGACACTAAATCTTTGTGAAACATGATCTCTACCAATGAGAGATGGTTTGGCATTTCAAATATTTTCTCCTTTGAGGAAAGATATTATTTGGCAAGAGAGTCTTTGGTTATAACTTATTTTCAAATACAGGAAATTTGTCTATTGCTTTTGTTACAGGGCCACATTTTACAGCCACCAGATAAGCTTTTTGGTGTTTGCTTGAATAACACCGGCGTAAATCAACTCCTCTCCCTAAAGTGACAGGAAAATATTGCTATTTTCTTTTTCTGCTGGCTAAATTTGACTGGTGTGTAAAAGAAAAGTAATGTCACACAGAGGGAGGACTGTGCCTTTCAGCAGCAAGGTTTTTAGCTCAGTACTGCTCTTTTGTGGAAATTAACCCACTGACTTGGAGAGCCAAAGCCCTTGCTGATCAGGGTAGCATGGAGTTAGCAATGTAAACTTATTTTTAAAGCAGCAGCTAAGGGGGCTTGGTTAACAGAGGATGCTTTTTGACAAACAAATGCTTGCAGATTTACCATAAGGATTTTTCTGTAGAGTTCCTCAGCCTGACTGTATTTGACTGTAGCTGTCCAGCTAGACTATCTACCTTCTAACAGGCATTTCTTACAGCAGTAAGAGCAGTTCTCCCTGTGGTGTGCATCACACTCAGGCTGGCAATACCAAGTGTACAAAGGGAAGTTCTGGTATGGAAAATAGGGATCAATGGTCCTTGAAAGGGCAGAGCTGCTTTTCTGGAGAAATCTGCTTGGGGAATCTAGTGCAGTAGGGTGTAATCACTTGTGAAAATGTGACTGTGACAAACGTGAGAATAGTTATGTGGTATCTTTAGTGCCAGTCAGGAGCAAGTATATTTTTCAGGAGGGGTGGCATTTACAACAGCATTTACACCTCCTACATGTCAAATTTGCTCATGCCTGCAGAGAGACAATTCCCCAGCAAACTCCATTGTACCCTTGGGCAAGCCCTTCTCAGTGGTCCTCTCAGAACCAGTCACCAGATCTGTAAATGTTTCATCATGGAGCCACAAAACTACAGAGTCTGGGCTGTGCAAGCCGTTCAGACGAATGCAAACTCCCTTGAACTCCCCGTGCAGCTTGCACATGACCTGAGAGCATCCCCGCAGCACGGGGGATCTGCAGGATCCCCTCCCTCAGGGATCACATCTGGGTGCACATTGAGCAGCACAGATAAAACAGGCTCCTGCCCAGACTAAATGCTGATAAGAAGAGGTGATAAGCTTAACCCTGGACAGTCGTTTTCTTTCCTGCTGTTTTCCCTGCAGCACTGAGTCCTGCAGCAGCCGTGGAAGTTCACACTGCCAAGGAGGTTCAAGCTGTGAATGGCACTAACCTGAGGCTGAAGTGCACCTTTTCCAGCAGCAGCCCTATCAGCCCGGACCTCTCTGTGACCTGGAACTTTCAGCCCGAGGACCTGAGCTCCCATGAACCGGTGAGTGAGACTTTCATGCTCCATTTCATTGATGCACACCTGCCCTAACAAACCTGTTCCCAAAGACGACGAGTCCAGTGACTGCAACCATTCCAGGTGTGGGGATGAGCAAGCACAGCCTGAAGCCCACAAATATGTGCATTCTGGGCCTTTTCTCTGCTGCTCAGAACAATTATGCTGAGCAAGGAGGTTTGTTTACAGACCCTGGCTAAACAAACAGTTTTTATGTTCAGGCTTGGGTAATTGGGGTTAAAATATCTGTGGGCTGATGAGACTGTACCTCTTCAGCACAGCTGAGTCCTGTGTCTTAGCTGGCATCCTGCACCTGATGTGGCTTACAGAGTGGTTTGCCTTGGCCAATGTGGCAGGGTAGGCAGCTCTGGAACTGGGAGATGGCTGAGCCCTGGCCTGAGCAGGATCAGAGCTCATGTGGCTGCCAGGCCCAAGGCATTCTGAGATATCCTCAGAATTCATCTGAGAGTGACTGGGCCAACGCAGCGTGGATCTGGTGCCACTCCACTTTCACGTGCTGCTTCCAACACAAAGACTGCACAGTCCAGAGGAATGACAACTTCTTCTCTTTCTTCTAGGTATTTTATTACCTGAAGGAGCCCTACAAGCTGCCCGCTGGACGGTTTAAGGAGCGAGTCACCTGGGATGGGAATATTGAGCGTTATGATGTTTCCATTGTTATCTGGAATTTGCAGCCCACTGACAATGGGACATTCACCTGCCAGGTGATGAACCCACCAGATTTTTATGGAGCGATTGGAGAAGTGCGGCTCAGAGTTGTGCAGAAAGGTGAGAGGCCAAGAACCCCATCAGAGGTCATGGGGATGGAGCCAGTGCAAAGCACATTTTCCATTGGGGAAAAGGTATGCAAGAAAAGGAACTGTGAAGAGGAAACAGGGGGATAGGTAGTGGGTAAGAGGGAAAAAGAAGCCTGGAGAAAGCTTCTGTCCATGAATACAAATTTGCAGCCTCATCCCAAGAGCCCTCTGTGTCTCCCTCTTGCTCATGGATCTGTTTCTCTCCATGCAGTGCATTTCTCAGAAATCCACTTCCTGGCAGTGGCCATTGGGTCTGCTTGTGTTCTGATGGTCATTGTGGTGACAGTTGTGATTATCTGTCGACACCGGCGGAAGAAAGCACAAGAGAAGAGGATCGAGGTGTCAGACACTGAACTGTAAGGACACAGGAGGGAGAGAGGCCCCTAGGAAAGCTAGATATATATTCCATCTACCCACCTACCTATCCATATATCTACCTTCTTTATAAAATGTATCTTTGTAACTATTCTGAATCACTGGCTTAGACCCTACAGTGTCTACAGTGCAGAACTGCAGGCACAATTAGCAATAATTGGCTGCTTACTTTCAGTCAGAGCAGAATCCCAAGATGAAAAAGCTTTGGAGCCCTCATTTTGATTTTGCCCTTCACAGTGGCTCCTCACTCAAAGAAGGGCTGAGCTGTTGTGGTGGGAGCTGGCAGATGATCACTCTGTTCTTTCTTCCCTCCATGAACCTGGCACTCTGGGCACCCTGCATGTAGCATGCTGATTATCTTACCATACAGCTTTATGTTATACATTATGTATGCAATGTGTAACTCAGCACATGATTCTGCTGCTCAGGATACCAGATGCTGATTTTTTTGTTTATTTATTTATTTATTTATTCTTAATAACAGTAAAGAAAAGGAAAATTTGAAGGTTAAAGAAGAAGAGGAAGCCAGTCCATTAGAAGACTAGAGGTCTTTGATAGTATATACAGTGCAGGTATGCATTCAAACACTTGCTAACTAATGTCTTTTTTTTTTAACTACAGATTTACTAAAACAATTTTACCTAAGTATTTCTCTTCTGTTCCCAGTCAACAGGCCGTGGTAGCCATAACCAGAGACAACTGAGACCACAGTCACTCTTTGCTGTTCAAGTAACCTTCAGAGAAGCTGACAACTGAGCAGGCAATGGAGCCAGAACTGCCTCTTACCTCTAGGTTTCTCCACCCTAGCATTGAGGATCCTTTGTAGGAAAGCTCTTGTTGCTGCTCCCTGCAACATGCCTGCTTTGTGGAGGAAGAAGAATGAATCCATTTCCTTTCACCAGTTTTGAATCTTTTTGATGAGTTTATTCTTTATTGTTCTAAAAGTCCTACAGGAAGACTGAAAATGTTTCCAGATTTGCTGGCTTTGGCGAAACATTTCAGCATAATTTTTACTGACTGGGTTTCTCAGGTCAGGAGTTGCCTCTGCTATTTTTGTTTTCAAAAATAACCCTGAGTAACAAATGTGTTTTGTTTTGTTTTGTTTCTTATAAACTTACTTCTTAGCTACTTCTAAGGCAGCTGGTGAAAGCTTGTAATTTCGGATGTTAGAACAAAGCTGAATTACAGATGCCTCATGCTGTGAGTGTGCTGTCCCTGCTCAACCTGAAATTCTTGCAAGAATGAGGATGAAATTAACATACTTCATTAGTTTCCTGCATCGAAGCAAAGCAGAAGGAACAAGGAAGCCTCCTGAATCTTCACACCTAAGGAATGTGAAGAAAGCTGCTCTGAAGATGAAAAAACACCAAAAGATTTGAAAAATATAGCAAGATAGCTGACTGAACAGGGATTGTCAAAGTGTCTGAGCGACCAGACACACTTTTGCACCTTTGGAAGCAGAAGGTGGATTTGTATTGCCCTCTTTTTCCTATTTTTCCTCCTTCTTTGATGTCAGGAAAAGGAAGAACGACTGAGGGCGAGACCAGAGGAGCAGCCGATTGCTGCCAAGTGTTTTAAATCTCTTTGTTACTTTAGATGGGAAGTATTAGGCTGTGGGCAGCTGTGCTGGGGGTAACATTTACCGGGGAGGGGGGGTTCGGTTCGTTTTTCTTGCAGCTTGGGAAGTTCCGCACCCGCGGTGTCTGCGGGTGCTGCCCCCGCCACAAACCGCGGAGCTGTTGCAGTTCTCAGCACCGAACCAACCCAAACATCGTTCCGTTTGTTTATAGAGGATCTTTATGACTTTATAACCCTTCCCTGCAGCGTGCCGGCCACCCGGTTGTTTTTTTTTTTTTTTGTATGTTTTCCTTTCCGATTTCCTGTAAATAAAGGCGCCCCGCGGAGGGCCCTGGCGGTGACGCGAGGCCTCTGGGCATTCCAAGCCGAGCAGAGTTTCTGTGGGGGGGGAAAAAGTCCAAGGGAAGGGGATTAAAGGGATGGGAAGTGCGGGTTCTGGCCGGTCCGGGAGGGTTCGGGGGCCGCCCCGGGTGCCTGGCGGTCCCGTTGCTATGGTGACGCGGGGCGGCCATGTTGGGCTGTGCCCGCCCTCACCTGCGCAGGTGAGCCGCCATGTTGCGGTGCTGAGCGGAGCCGGGATGCGGGGTGTCGAGGCGGTGCCGGCCGGTACCGGCCTCCTGCTCCTTCCGCGGGGGGTTCTGCTGCTGCTGCTGGGTAAACGGGGGATTTACGGGGGGGGGGGGGAGATGCGGGAGGGCTCCGTGAAGGGACGTTCCGCAGCGGGTGGTTGCGGGGCTGTGCGGTCCCCACAGAACTGGAGAGGTGGAGGCAGCCGCTCCTTTCTGCCTGTCCTCCCCGCTCTCGGGTCCCAACCCCGTCCCAGCTCCGCGGGGTTCGCTGAGGTCCTGCTCTGACCCAGCACCGGGTGCGTGGTACCGGGAGTTCTGCGGGACAGGGGTGCGGTGTCAGTCGGGATAAAAACCTGTGCCCTGCTCCTCCTGCACGGCCCGGGTGCCGGCTGGGACAGAGCGGAGCAGAACTTCCCTTCCCGGTATCGCCAACATCAGTCTTCAGGAACCCGGAGCAGGAGCCGCAGACCCAGCTCCTCGTTCCCCATCTCTTTGTCTCTGTATTTAAATATCTGTAGGCTCTTGGTGGCGTTTGCCGGAGAAATACTTTAATTTGAGCGAGTTCAAATCCCCCGGAGAATTGGTTAGTGAGGTTCTCAGCTTTTCTGTAAATTCCATTACGAGGCAGGCAGTCATCCTGTGGTTAACCTGCATATCATCACTCCTGTGCCTCACAGGCAACAAGAAACTAATCCTTGTCTTTTATGCTTGTTTCATCAGGTGTCTGCAATGCTTTTTCCCTGGAAATTAAAGCCAGTGCTAAAGTGCGAGGTTTTGTTGGTGAACAAGTGTTGCTGAAATGCTCCTTCAGATCCAGTTCTCCCATCTCTGAGAGGCTGAGGGTAGACTGGACATACCGGCCCCTTACAGGAGGTCAGATGGAGACAGTAAGTGGAACAGGGAATCTTTTACTGCTGGAGACTGACCAGGCCTTTATGCATGCTGAATATCTCTTGGTATTTTCTCTGTCTGCCTTGCTGTGCTGCTGCAGCAGGGTCTGAGACTGTCGTTGTCACCATCTTTCTTGAGGTGAGATTGCTTTAGTGTTGAGCAAGAAATATTCTATGTCAGTGCCCACTACTAGCACAGTGATGCTACAGTAGCTAATCTATGGGTTTTGACAGACGCACTGCATTGTGCACTGTAGTTATGTATAGACTGACTGTAGAGCTGTAGGCAGCTGTACCTTTGTAGTTCTGTTGTGCATTCTCCTGCTGTTGTATCTTGGAGTGGCAAGAATGTGTGTGCACTGGCAGTCTGAAGACAGTGATGTTGACAGCTTCTAAGATTTCTGGGCTGCTCCTTGCTGTTCTGTTGCCAACATTTTGAAATCTAAGCATAAGTCTGAAAGTCCACTGGAAATGTCACGTTTCAGGTGGAAGCAGAAAGTGCACATCTCTACAGGCTGTCAGTGCTTCTGCTGCCTGAAGAGTCTGGACTCTTTGAAGTGTCCTTGTTTCTGCAATAAAAGAGTGCTACTTGTATGAAGTGATGTCTGCTAAGCCTCTACTCAGCAAAGGCAAAAGTGCAAGAGGCAAAAACTGAAGAACTGTGATGTTCTGTCTTGAATGAGACAAGAAGCATGCTCTGCTTCTCAACGGAAAGTCTGCAGAAGGGAACAAGCTGGTCAGAATGGTGGTGGTGAAATCTGAGCTGAGGATGGTAGATAAAAGCTTTGGAGATCTAACAAAATGAGACTGACTCAGAACTACCAAATAGGAACATAAAAAGGTGTCCTGCATAAGAATTGCTTTTCTGACTTCTTAATGTGTATTCCTTTATGTTTACAATCCAATAAATAGTTTGCTTTGCTTCTTAGACAAGTGTCTTATTGGTACAATTACCGTCTTTGTCTCCTTTTAGATTTTTCATTATCAGTCTGTTCCATACCCGACAACAGTGGGAAAGTTCAAAGACAGAATATCCTGGATTGGAAATGTTGCTGAGGGTGATGCTTCCATTGTTCTCCAAAGCCCAGTGATGAGTGACAATGGAACATTCATCTGCAGTGTGAAGAATCCCCCAGATGTGTACCACAACATTCCCCAGACAATGCTGATAGTTACAGAGAGGGGTAAGTCTCCCTGTCAATGGGATGTCCTCATCTATGTGATACAGCTGCCTTGCAGCTTTGTCAGGATTTTACAAGCTTGAGCATCACTTGTGAAGTGGGTTCCCTGGGGTTCCACATTAGAGTTTCAGCAAGAGTTGCCTCAGCCCTTCTTTCTGAGGCAGAAGCATTGAGAACTATTTGATTTATTTGGGGTAGGAAGGGACAGAGGAAGCTGTGGTGGTAACAGGAATCAGAAGTGTGCATTTCATCAGGAGTTCTGGTCTCCACATACTGCAGCAGTGGAACAAGTCAAATGTGTACTCACCTAAAAAGAAGTGCCATGTCATAAACACTGTCAGTATTACTTAATTTCCTCATTTGCCCTGTGTGTGAGACCTGCCCCAAATTTGCAGCTGAGACGTGCTGATAGAACTGTGTCGTGACCTGCCTTCCTTTGGGATTTTTTGCATATAAAGCACTCTGCTGTGCTGTATATGTAATAGGGATCCTGCAGATTCAATGACAAACAGTTTCAAATCTGCCAGCTCCACGCTCCTTATGAAAAGGCTCAAAACCTGTGTCCTGGATGAACATTTGTCATAATGACTTAGGAGAGCTGTATTTTGTTACTGGTACAGCTGGGCTTCTCTTTGTCTTTCCTGCAGGTCTTTCTTTTCAGCTAACCTCAGCAACCCTGCTGTCCATTTTAGTGTTTCTCCCTTCCATCATTGTGGTAGTTCTGCTGTTGGTAAGGATGGGAAGAAAATTTGGAGTCCTAAAAGAGAAAAAAAAACCTGGCTATAAGAAATCCTCCATCGAAGTGTCTGATGAGTAAGTTCTGACTGCAACCTGCAGCCTGTATTTCTACTCTAACCTGTTGACACAGGCCAAAGGGCAGTTTCTCCACTCTCCATTATTTAGCTCTCAGCAACTGCAGTTCAGTCACTGAAATCTACTTCTCTATGACCATAGTTTAGTGAACAGTCAGAAACTTTGAAAAACCTTCATGTTGCAGCACAAGCAACATGCTTTACGAGCCCTTTTTTTTGTCTATTGTGTGAGTTCATGGAACTGAAGCAGTTTAGGGTTAATCAGTCTTTCGCTTCTGTAATTTGATTTATTCAGCCTAAATCAGCAAAATACTTTGCTTTTGTGGGCTTTGAGTATTGCATTTTTGGTATGAAGTACCCATAACAACAAAACAAACAGAGTAATACTAACTGATTCATCTGTGGCCTGGGCAGAGATGCCAAGTACTGAATAAGCCTTGGAGACTGAATTCCCTCCTGAACTGGAGAGGATTCTTTTCTGGAAAGGTTCAGTAGTGAGAACAATAAGGTAACACTGCTACTGCAGGAGCTGCATCTGGTTTTGCAATTAATTCAGTACTGCAATCAATTCAGTACTATACTTTCTTGCAGAATGCTTTACTATACAATGTTTTGATTAGTGGTATAAGATTTGCTGGCCAAACAGCAACCCTTGTTGTCTTCTTTATGGCGTTTAAGGAAAATATCTGCCTTCAAAATAAGAGATCTGACTTTTTTCTTTTTTTTTTTTTTTTTTTTTTTTTTGCTGTGCAGAGTCAAAGGCTTTTCCTCGTGATGAAAAGCCTTCAATTTAGTGTGGTAGAACTAGAATTCACACTCCATAGGAGAAATTAATTTTTGTGCTGGGGGAAAAAAACCAAACTAATCCTGTACTTTTTCTGTAGGCCTGAACATACAGAGACAGACAAATGCTTGGGGAAACTCAGAGACTGGTGTCTGAAATGTGTGGTGAGTGAAAGCTGCTGTTGTCATAAGTGGTTTTGTGAATTCCGTTTCTCAGAGGAAGTGCTGAGAGCAGCAGGTAGAGCTGGTCATAAAATCTCTGGATGTCAAAGGAAGCTGATGGCCAGGCTTGTGCTCCTCAGAGTTTTCCACGTGTGGGCTCTGGGGGCTGAGAGCTGCTGCTCACACTGCAGGACTGCCAGGGGAAGTTGTCTCCAGATTCACCAAACTGATTTTTCATGTGACTTGATCAAAGCTGACATTTTAAGATGAAAACTCAGAATTTCAAGTGCTACCCACTGTGCTAGTTCCTTTCAAAGGCCCTTCAGAACCACTTTGGGGTTCGGCAGTGCTCCGGTGAGGAATGGCACCTCATTCCCTGTGCTTCTGGAGCTCTTCCTACTTACACTGTTGTGTCACAACTCTAATCTTGCTAAACACTTGTGGTTTGTTTGTTTCCAGCTTCTTGTTTGTTTTGTTTTGTGAAGTGGTGGTTATCTTCTACTTCTCTTTGTTTGCCCTGCTGCTCATTCAGCAAGCTTCTGCAAACCAGATGTGTTGTGTTGGAACTAGGGAATGGTTTTGCCACCTGCTGTACTTGTTTTGCAAAATGTACCTCTGAGTTCAGTGTGCTGGCCTTAGCAGCCCCAGCTATAAGTGTGGCCCATTCCAGAGTAAGCTCACTAATGTGCTTAATTTAAGAGTGTTTTCATTTTTTCTTGATGTCCTACCGAGCAAGCTTACCTCAAATGCACCTTTACACGTGGCCAGGAAGTATGCTAAGGAGAATTCAAGTGTCTGTTGCTCGATTCACTACTCTGATACCAGTGATTTAAAATATACTAAATGCATGAGCCTTTTGTTCAAGTGTGTGCTGGTGGTTTCCATGTTTTATTAGATACAGAATGAAAAATGAGCAATTATGCAAGTTATGTATGAAATACATTTCTACGGACGGCGCAGCAGCATCAGGGAAAAGAGTTGAGAGAGGTGCAGAAAGCAGAGAATGCTCTATGCAGAAGGAAGGTGGAAGGGCTTTTGCAAGTGCTGTGCTGGGGAGCAGGGAGGCACCAGTGCTTTACTGCAGGTGGAGAGGTACAAAAGAAGAGGAGCCCAAATTCAGTGAGAAAAATGCTGTCAGACTGGAGATTTTTTACCTTATCCTTTGAGAGAAGGCAATTTTGAATGCTACAATTCTTCTGCTTTCATATTGAGTATTTGGTCATATGTTGATATTTTGCTCTCTGATACTTGGTTTATTTGTATTTAGCTTACCAAATCTCTCTACATCCTATCTCAATTACTTTAATAACTCCACATTTTTTAGGTATTTGTCATGTCCATTTTAGTGCTTAACATGTTACCAAATAGTTAAAGTTGCAAACCCAGTGAAAATCTGTTTAAAATAGCTGGAAAGCTAGTGAGATTTCCCCTATAGAGCTGTAGTGTTTGAGTTGCTTTTAAGTTGAGAGCTGCAGAGCTGGATGGTGGGGATGCCATCAAATGATTACTGTGGTTAAAATGATAGGTGATGGGGATCTGAAAGTATGTGGTTGGTCACAGCTGGAAAACATCACCTTGTGCTGCTCCCAACCTTCTCTATTAGGGATCTGGGGTGCTTTTTAAGAAGATGGCTGTCCCTGATTCACAGTTTCTCTTTTGCTTGAGTTTTAGTTGCTAATTCTCTTAAAACATGTTTCACATGTTGGGTATACAGTGGTGATTTGGCTGTGTACCTGTGATGAGTTAAACAGATTTAGCTGCAAGTACTTGCACAAGTCTTGTGGCTGATTCAGACACAGCAGCATTTGGAAAGCAGACTCAAAATTGTGTTGAATACATAACATGGTACATGTCTTCACATTTCTCTCTCTATACTCCTTCTTTAGGACACGGATGAAGAAGACTCATACTGGTGAAAGACCAAAACTGTGGATAAAGAACAAAATTACAGCACTGAAAATCATGACTAGAGAGAGAGATGAAGGCTGCTGGGTGGCTAGTGCAGATTGAAGGACCTGCTCTAATCTTGGCAGACTGGAAGAATAATGCCATTGGGATAATTCCTTTTTATTTAAGAACAAAATAATTATTTTTGCAATCTTTCTAATTTATTGGGGAAAAAAGATCTCTCTTAACCCCACTTTTTGAGTGCCTACAGAAACCCCAGTGCCTACAGCTCTGCAACCTGTTTCCTACCAGCAGTCTGACAGTGGATGTTTCTTAGATTATTACCAACTTGTTCCCTTTATTACGGGTGAAATCCCTCCTTTCCTGCCACCTTGAATTCAAATTGCCTGAAGCACAAGCTACTCCAGAGTGACCTCAGCTCTCTAAGGTGATCATCACTGGGCAGACAATGTTTTGTTTTTTTTTTTAATATGTATTTGCTTTGGACTTAATACAGTTTGGCTGTGTTGTTACTTAGCATCCTGGAGCCAAGAGAACATACTGCTTTTAACTGTTTCTTCTTTTAACCTGCCACTTGCAGGATCACCATTTTTTTCCTACTGTATTCTGAATGTATTTTTAAGTCACCAACTGTACAGTAGTGTTACCTTACATTGTTGAGTTTTATCTTTTCTTTTTTTTTTTTTTTTTTTTAAATTATTTGTCCAGCAGCTGCATTACATCTCCTTCTACTTGTAGAAGTAAAGCACAAATCATTTAATGCTATTTTTTTTAAAGTCAGAAATGAAAATGGGGACTCTATCTGGGGAAACACAACCCCATCTACCTCAACCGTTGACTCAAGCAGTATCCAAAGGAAAGTTCCATGTTCAGAAGTATGGTCATGTTCCTCTTCTCTGCTTCTGGGTACTGTTTTAGGGAAGCAGCCAAACATGCATCATCACTGCCCTGTAAGAAAGACTGCTTTCTCTTTTACCAGCCTTGTCCCATAATGGGTGGCAGAGAGCACTGGAATTCATGTCTGCTCAGTACCTAAACAGCTACCAGTTTCTACTTCCTTTTCCTGTGCAGCATGGATCAAATAGCCTCCTTTTCCCTCTGTGGTGTAAGTTTACTCTTGGCTTTGATGTGCCATTACCAATAAATTGCTTTCTTTCACTCTGGCCTGTGGGTTTCTTTATTTTACTATATTTGACTATAGTTGAACTTATAAAAGTGCCATTCAGTGTTGTTGCTTAATTATAGAAACTGTCACAAGATGATGGGTAAAGGTGTTTAGGGAACAGACAACTCAAAAGGGAACACGTACCAAGTCCCCCCTTAGCAGCTCTGTGATGGCTGCTGTTGAAGTTCCTGACTGCAGAGCAGGTGAGCTGTAGAGCTGTGTCACCAGGTAAAGAAATATATTTTTCTTCTGTCTACTGTAAAGTAATATTTAAAGACTTGTGCTTCCTGATAACACAAGTTCTCTGTCAACCAAAACTTCCCTGAGAAAGGATGTTGGTGGGATATGCAGCCTAGAGGAAGTGGCTTTGTTGTTCTACTTTTTACAGTAACGCATAGCTCAAGCTCTTTGTGAAAATTAATGACCCTTGTTTTCTGCAAAATGTTTGGTTTTGACTGCGACTGCTTTGCTGAGTGAGACCTAATTTTCTCTTTTTTTGCCAGCTGTATGGAAGTTGCTTTTCATACCAGTAAAACCACTGATACTGGGGCAGAGAACAGTGAATGCTGTGGCACTGCAGAGGAAGGATAAAAATATGTTTTCACAGTGACTGAAAGCAGTCTCTGCTGTTAGCTGGTGTGGGTTTCAAGGGGAGCAGCTGCCTGTGCTGTGAAGAGCATGGTGCCTGCTCATCCATGGCCCTGAGAGCACCAGGGCTAAGGCTCAGCAAAGCTGCTCAGTGCCTCTTGCTGCTGGTACCTGACTGGGATGAGATCCAGGCTGCAGGAGTGGGTGGGCTTTAGCCACCTTTGATCCTCAAAAACAAACCAGGAGGGAGCACAGGCTGCAAAAATGTTGCTTGCTAAAAATCTCTCCATCCCTGTTCTCGTCTCATCACTTCCTCTTGCAAGAGGAAGGTGATTACCAAACTAACTGAACCTGGAAGAAGAGGCTGGAAACCAAAGAGTGGTAAGACACATGTCTTGCACATACACCCTCAAGGTGGTTTAGCAACTAATTCTTTCAGATACTTCAATTTAGCCACTGAAGAGCCCTTTGTGCCTGAGACAAGTTGACTGCCTCAAGCCACACCAGGTGAGTGGGGTTTTTTGCAATAACATTTACCTTTTTTTGGTTTGTTTTTTTGTTTTTCCTGAAGAGAGAACTAGGGAAACACAGGAGTGCTGAGGATTCAGATGCCATGTGTCAGAAAATGTGAAGGCAGTAAGGTATCTATGTATTTTTTTTTCCCCAATATGTTCAGTAAAGGCAAGTATCCTGTGGAAGGATCTGGATCTGTCAGCACTGTAATGCAGATAACAGCCTGGGTGAGTGGGTGCTGTCTTCAGCTGCTGCACCCACTTGCTGAGAAGTGTTGCAGAGGGAGACCCTGCAGAAATGTGTTCCCAGACAGGACCAGAATTTATTCTGAGACGTAGGGTAGTCAGTCCAGGAAGGATTAGCAACCAAGGACCAGAGCCTCAGTAGCCCAGCTACAGAGAACTCAATGTTCTGAGTGTAGATACCCCCATACACAGGCTTCTGTGTGCTGAGGACTTCTTTTTCAGTGATTCCAATTTTGGATCCTGCCTGGGGGTGGTCCTGGGAGGGTGTAGCTCTGTGAGAGCTCTACAGCTTTCGGCAGCATAGCTGGGAAGTAGGATGCTTTGGCCTTCTGCACTGAGATTTGCTGCACCAGCTGAGAGCTTTGGAGCTGAGCATGAATTTTTTGCTGCCTTTGTAGGTCGTGTGAACACAAGCATGGGTTGCACAGCAAACTGTGTCACGGCAGAGCTGCAAAGAGCACACAGTCAGACTGCACAGCTCTGCATTCCACCTCCAGAAAAACCAACCCCCAAATGGGTCATGTTTCTTGAAAGGCAGATTTGAGAGAATTCCAGAAGGCTTGCTGCCAATTTCAGGATTTTGTTTGTGGAAAAGGGAGGGTGATGAAGGGCAGAGGTGTTTTCACATCGTTTGCTGCAGGCAAGATCACCGGGCACTGACTGGAAAGACACAGTGACTGTTTCTCAGCCCAGAACAGACCCGTGTGTCACAGCAGCTACTGTCCTTGTCTGAGCCTGTCCCAGAGTGTTCTTGATCTTCTTTTGCTGAGAAAAACGCATCTGAAAAGAAAAAGGAATTAGCGAACATGTCTGGCCACGTAAAGAGACAGAAGCTCCCGAGCGGATGAGCAAATGCAGGGAGGAGCCTTGCCCACTCCCTGCTCGCTGCTCCATGGTGTGTGTGCAGAGCTGGAATGTCCCCCTAACCTCCCTCCTGCCCAGGATGTCCCTTTGCACCTGGGTCCCCACTGGTTCTGCACAGAGTGCCAAGGGCATGGGTGCTGCCCCTGGGAACTTGGTGTCCCAGGACCTCACACCCATTGCTGTGACTCCTGCTCCACACCTTTCACAGTTACTTTAACTCCTTTCATGGTCCTAGAAATATCTGGGACCTTTTCCTCTCCCAAGCCTTACTGAAGATGGTCTTAGAGAGATATATGGCAGGTGACCAAATGTGGCACTATCTGAACAGACCCTAAAAGCTTCCAGCAGGAATGTTTGCTGTGTCCAGCACTCTGGAGCAAAATGGTGATTTCTGGAGTAAGGGGTCTGTGTTTCTAGGGCCTGTATCCAAACTTCTCTGCATATGTAGTAGAAAAGACCATCCCATTGCTTTCTGAGCAGAGTTAACATCTATGAGCATCTCAATTCAGCTGCCAGAGGCTTGAGCCCCCAAACCACCGGAAAGATTCATCACTTAGGGGAAAATGCAAAGGTGGTTCAGGCAGAGCCCTCCCCCCTACGCTTTCTCTTCCTCTCCAGGGCTCAGAGTAGTCTCAAACTAGAGAAGTATCTGACATCTCTGCTTCACTGAGTTTCCTGGCTGGAATAGTGGGTTAGATCCAGGCAGCAGCAAAGGTTGTGTCCCTCTCTGAAGAAGTGACCTTAGGGTTCAGCTCAGTTGCTGAGCTGGATCCGTGTCCTGACCCAGGGAAAACACACACGTGCCAGCTCTGCTGTTCTTTTCAGGATAAGATGAAGGTGTTGCTGAGCCTGACTCTGATGCTGACATGGCTGGGTAAGGCGTAAGTTATTCTGGTGGTTTTTGTTTACCTTGCTTGCTGTACTCTCTGCCTTTGCTGAGGGACCCATTGGTTCCTCTCCTCCTGGGGTTCTGCTGGCAGCACTCCTCTGGGCTTCAGGTGCTGCACATTCCCTTCCTGCAGAGCTCACGTGTGTACATAGGCTTCAAATCACACCAGCATCCCTGGAAGGAGTCCTGTACTTATTCTGCCAGGCTCCAAGGCTGCTTTGGAAAAAGTAGCACTGCTTTGCCAAGTCTAAATACAGGGAAAGCTTTCCAAGGTATTGATTTTGGCTCTGCCCAAGGCAACTGGGCTCCCGCACGCATCTCTGCTGGCAAATATTTGTCATTTTCAGCTCCACAGCTGGTCAAGACCAAGGGAAACCTGTTTGGGAAGCTGTAGCACTTTGCATCTATTATTTACAGGCCACCAGACAAGCACTTGGTCCTTTGCCAGGGCCCAGCCCCCAGTGTCTTGTGGGCAGACTGGGCAGAGAGGGTAAGGCACCGGGAGAAGCTCCCCGCTGAATCAGCTCATCTGGCTCTCAACAAACAAGTACCAGAACCTCAGCCACTCTTCTTGGGAGGTGTTTCCAGCACAGACCCTGGAGCACAGGCTTTCTCTCGATCAGCTCCATGGTGTTTTCTGCCCCGCTCCTTCCCCTTCCTGCCACGCTCTTGGCGTGCGTGCGGCACCGTGCAGGCAGCCGCCTCCTTCTTTCGTGTCAGCTCTGTGATCTGCCTCTGTTTTGCTTTGTTTTTTCCACTGTCCAGCTGCTCTAGAAACCCCAAGCAGTAGTTAAGTGGCTAGACGAGCCTAAGCCCAAGGTGAGGAGCCTGTGAGCAAGGGGTGAGGAAGCCAAATGGGCAGGTTGTGAAGGAGGAACCGAAATTCGCGTGAAGCTCTCGCATCGCCCCCGGCCTGCAGCAGATGAGAGCGGTGCTGGTTCTGCCAGCCCTGACTCACGGGAACAGCCCCGCAGGAGCTGCTGCAGCCTCTGGCTCGGGGACGCAGAGGGCTGGGGTTGTGCTTCCCCACTTCCCTTCTGCCTGGCTGGTTGGGCCAGCGCAGAGCCCAGAGGATGTGCTGCCCCGCATCCCCGGCACGCCGAGAGCAGGGGTCAGGGACAGGTTTTGCCCGCACAGGGAGCAGGACCACCCCGTTGGGCTCTGGGCTGGTCAGTGCCGTTAGCCCCAGGCGTGTCTGGAGAGGAGACGTCGATGGGGACAGGCAGGCTGCACCCCGCCGTCCTCCCCGTGCTCATCCTGCTGTCCTTGTCCCCGGCAGAGCGAGGCAGCGGGACGGCTGGCTGGGTGGTCACGGAGCCTCAGCTGCGAGCCAGCGCTGGGGACTCTGTCCTGCTGCGGTGCCTCTTCCAAGACCCGGTGGCCAAGGGCTGGACCATGACCAAAGTGGACTGGCTGCACGTGTCAGGAGATGGCAGGAAGAAGGTGGGTCGGTACCGGGGGCTGTGGGCAGCGGGGCAGGGGGGGTGGCCCAGGCAGCCTCGCCGTGGGGAAGTGGGGAAGGGTGGCTGGCACAGGCCCACGAGAGGAGGAAGTTTCTCTTACGTGACAGTGGGAATCTTCCACCCCTCCTGGTGTTCCCCCACCGCAGGGGAACTACAGCCACGGGTGCTGTGTCCTGGGGATTTCCAGGAGAGCGTGGGAGTGCGTGGGTCCTTGCGTGCGGCGAGTGAGAGACCTGGAACAAGGAAGGCAAACGGGGCAGTGCTGCCATGGACTCCCTTCACCTGCTGCTGTCTGTGCCCTGGCAGGAGGAGATGGTGTTCTATTACTACAGTGACCATAGCATCCCCGTGGGCCGTTTCCGTGGCCGGGTGCAGTGGCAGGGGGACGTGTCCCGCTGGGATGGCTCTATCCAGCTGCAGGACGTGCAGGTGAATGACAGTGGCACCTACGTCTGTGAGATCAGACTGCTGCAGCACAGCAGCATCTACAAGAACCACACGGTGCTGCACGTCAGCCCCACGGGACAGAGAGGTACATGTCCTCCCACTGCTCCCCTCTCCTGTCACTCTGTTCCACCCCACGCAGAGGGGCTGCAGAGGCTCCAGGAGGCTCAGACCTGCTACCACGGTTCTTCTGCAGTGGGGATGGAATATATAAATTAAATATGCATATTTATTTTTATAGATATATATACATAATATAAATATCTATATATGGATATATATAAAATGCCTATCGCCATATTGATAAACATTCTTTGGAACCACTCTGACAGTGGGGTCTCTGTGTGTCCCATCCCCTGCCTTGGTGTCTCCCCAGCAGGACGAGCAGCCGCAGGTACCCAGGAAGCTGCAACCTCAGGAGATGCTGGGTTTTGGCCTGTGACCGTGGGCTGTGGCTGTGTGGCTGTTGTGCTGGCTTTCCTGGCTGGACTCAGCCTGAGGAGGAGGTAACCAACACTAGCTGTGGGTTTGTGGGGCTGAGCAAAGCATTTTTCACAGCCTTCCTGTGCTGCTCTCCCTGGCCCAGCAGGGCTGGAGCTGTGGGAAACCAGAGGGTTCATCACCCCCAGCACCAGCGGGGTGCAGGCACCTGCTGCCCTCTACTGTCATGCTGCCCTGGCTGCTCCCTTCTTTGCTCCCAAACCTTCTGGGGCTCCTACCATGCCGGCAGCAGGGATGACCTGGCAGGGGCACATGCAAAGGGACCCCAGTGTCCCAGGGGAGGTAGGGCAGGGGGAGGAGGAGGAGGAGGTGGTGATGCTTCTAGCCAAATCTGACCCTGCTGTTGCCTCTCCTCAAGGTCTGCAGCCAACGTGGCCCTGGAGAGGACGGGGAACCACGGCAGCAAGATCAGAACAGAGGTGAGAGCTGAGTCGGATCTGAGTGGTGGGACCAGAACCTGTGGGAACCAGAGAAGGGGAGGGATGTGGTGTGCACAGCAGGGCTCCTCGCTTTGCCACCGGCTGCGTGCGTGGGCAGTGGTTGGAATCACCCCCAGGTCCTGCTGTTCCGTGTGGCTCCCAGTGAAGAGGAGGGACTGATGGAGCAAATGCTTCCCCAGCAGCCAGATGCCTGGGGGGGGTGGCAGGGGATGGGGTCCTCACACAGATGGTTGCTGTCCTGTCACAAGCCAAGGCTCTGTCCTCAGGGTCATTGACACGGGGTGTAGCAGGCTGGGGGGCTGAGGAAGGGGCTCCCTCCCTGTCAGGCATGAGGGGCTGTTTGCTGGCCAGCCCTGGCTGTCAGTCCTAGCCCTTTGACTGGGCTAAGAAGGCCCTTGTGTGTTTGGGGCTGAGTTCCAAGCACCCTGATCTACCCCTTGTAGGAAGCACTTTACTCCTCAATCCCTGGAGCTGAAGCACCCAAGGCTGAACAGAATGCAGGGAAGAAGAAGAAAGCTGAGGAGACCTACATAACCATGGTGAGGAGACAAGCAGCTGCCTGAGCTGAGGCAGGCAGGGTGGGTGGTGACCCCCTGTGTCACCAGCTCCCCCAGGGTGATGCCATCCAGAGCCTGACCCCTCACTACCCACGCCAGACAGTGACATCCCTTGCTTCCTTCCCCAAATGGGCCCCAATACCCATGGGGAGGCTCACGCCCTCTCCCTTGCTCCTTGCAGCATCCCTCGCCCTTCCGGGAGAACGGTGTCTACGTGGAGCTGGCCAGGAGGGTGATCCCAACAGAATGGATGGCAGAGGGGAGACAGAGCGATGGACAAAGTGAAGAACCCTGCAGCAGAGCAGAGGTGGCACTTCCCTGGGCTCCAGAGGGGGGAAAACAGCCGTGTGGGAGGATGTAAGCCCCTTGGCCAGCAGGCTGTGGGCAAGCTGTCACTGTTCCTTGGGACAGCCCAGTGTTCTGCTGCTGTCAGCCCTGCCACTTCTCTGCATGCTCTGTGCCAGAGTCCCTGCTGGGGACTGTCCCACCCTGGCTGGCAGCCAAGGAACCAAGGGAGGGGGGGGGGGTGGGGGGGCACATCCCGAGCTTTGATCCTGGTGGGTGCAACTCCAGTTCCTGAGAGAAAATGATCCCCAGGGAGAGCCTGGCAGGGGGAGATGCAGCGGGAGCTGTGCAGCCATGGCACTGGTATCTCCTGAAGTTAATAAAACTCAGGGAAGCTTCCCTGTTCCTGGCTTCCTTTGAGATCCTACTTAAGCGTGTGATGTCCAAGTCTGCCAAAACTGCCTGGCCCGGGAGCCCCCACACCCACGTGGCACCCGCGCCTGCCCCACCGGCTCTAGGGAGCCAAATGGGCCACCAAGGGTGTGTGTGTGTGTGTGTGTGTGTGTGTCCTTTTGCAGTTGGAATGACCCTCCCAGGGCTGTCCTGAGCTCCCCCTCTGCCCTGGCTCTGCCCGGGCTGGAAGGGTCCGTGCCCACCCGTGTCTCCCGTGGGAGCAGCAGCACCTCTGCTCGCTCCGGCACCTGGGGATGGCTGCCCTGGCTGGGGGAAGCCCAGAAAACCCCCCCCGAGCCCTTGGCCCGGTGCTGCCGGCCCTGTTCTTGCTCTATATATAGATGTTTGACACCTGCAGGTGCCGGGGGAGGGGGGGGCCGGTGCCCACCTCCCACCGCGCTGCTGCCGAGCGCAAGCTCCAGCCCGCTGCACGCCTTGGTTTCACGTTGACACCCTCCTCTCTTTTCCTGGGTGAAGCCAAGCAAAGGGGTTGCAGGAGAAACCAGCACCCAGGGCTGGGTTTGGGGGAGTCTGGGGGGGTGCATTTGACTCTCCTGCTTCTGCTGGGTCGTGGGACCCGGTGCAGCAGAGCAGAGTGAGCTCTGTGTGTGCTGTGTGGTTGGGAAATGGCTGTGTGACCGGGGAGTGTTGGCTGCACGGGTTTCCTATGTTCACCTCTGCACTTCTCTGATGCCTTCTTTCCTAGCTTTCCCCATCTCCCTTCCTGAAGCTGGTCAGGACATCTGCATCCCTCTTGCCTCCCCCTTGCCCCATCCCTTCCTCCCCAGGGCTCTGGTGCACATGAACTGGGATGTCTTCTGGCTCCAGGGCACCCTCGCCTTTCTCCTCACTACTGCAGCAAAGCCCACCACCCCAGGGTATGAGAACTAGGTGGCTGAGCAGCTGCTGTCACTGGCTTTCTGGTCTCCATGAGGTTACTTCCTGCACTCATCTGGGCAACCTTAATCCAGGCTTGGAGTCCATGGTCCAAAAGATTCCTTGGCAGATGGTGCGAAGGGGACCAATGACCTCCAGCCCTTGTATTGCTGAGCAGAGCCTCCTCATCTCGAGGGTTGGATGTATCCAGGTGGCCAAACCTCCCCCTGGCATGCTGGCCATGCAGGCTGCCTCCTTGGGGGACCCCTCTGCTCTTCCCTCCTCTCTCTGGCTGGTGCCAGGAGTGAATTTCTGATGTCCCTGGGCCCAGCTGGGCTCTTGAGAGCGGGGACTGCTGCTGTGAATGGTGTGAGCAGAGCTGGTTGCCAGCCTCCAGCAGGCAGAGGTGACACATCTGCAGGGTCCCACCACAAGCAGGGGCTGCAGGGGTCCCTGGGAGCCCCCAGGCTCAGGCTTGTGCTGTGGGGTGCTGCCCAAATCCCTGAGCTCCTGGACTCCCAGGGCAGAGGATCCATGGGGCACTGCTTGCTCCAAGGGCAGGTTTTGCAGGGCAGGAGGGAATCCTGCTGCTGGGCTCGGGGGGGCTGCAGGAGGTGCCCTGGGACACAGCCCAAGAGGAGCCCTGCGAGCAGGAGCACCGGGAGCTTTCGCCTTTCTGTTCAGGAGAAAATTTTTCTGCCCTCCCACTTCCTCTGCTGGAATCCACCAACCATAGCATTGAGGCTTCCTCCAGCAGCTCAGCTCCAGCCAGCCATATTCGGCTGTAGAAATAAAGCAGCTCTAATGTTATATGTCACCTGCAAATAACCCGGGCGTTCGAAAAAAAGCAAACCACCACCACCAAAATCCACACCAACACCACGTCCTCTCCATACACAAAAGTCCTTCAAAATGAGCCTGGAAGCCTGGCTCCCGCAGCCCACCTTGTTCCTCACTGGCCTCAGCTTGCTCCTCTCACTGGGTAAGTGTCGACTTGAGCCCTTGCATGCTGCCAGGGGAGAGCATCCAGGCTGGGGGGAAACCCCCCCTCTGGCCAGGAGCCCCCCTCCCCATATGTCAGCCCGGAGAATCCCCTCTCCTGTCCCCAGGGAAGCAGGGAGCGATGCTGTGCCGCAGGGCTGGGGCGGGGGTGGTCTGAAATGCACGCCAGCCAGGGTGACCTGCTTTTGGGGGAGGATGGGGGGTATGTTGCAACGGCCTCTTCTCTAAAAAAAAAAAAAAAAAAAAAAAAGAAGCCTTGCATCCTGCTTGCTGGAGGTTCTGGTGAAGCTGGAGGCTGTTTGCATGCCAGGCAGAGGTGGGGGCTGCAGTGGGGCACAGGGACAGCTCTGGCTGGTGGGCTGCGGGTGGTTTGTGGCTGTCCTTTGGCTTCTGGCTGGCTTCTGGGGGGACAGGGGCTGGGCTGCTGGTGGTGCAGGGGGTGGGGGGAACTCTGCTCTCTGCATTTCTGCCCTGCCCCGGAGCCAGCGCCGTGTGTCAGCAGGTTTGGGTCTCTATTGATCGGAAAGGGGAACGCATCACTTCTTTAAAGTGCTGTTTACACTGTCCCGGAGAGTGCCTTTGCTTTAGGAGAGAGGCCAGGAAATGGAAGATAAAAAGCCCAGCAAGGTTTGCTTTAGGAGCTGCGTGTCGTTTTACCCCCGAGCTGAGGGTGCAGGGTGTAGTGTGACAGAATGCTGGGGAGCCTGGCCAGCACCTCGGCCTGCAGCCTGGCCTCTTGGTCCCAGGGTTTTTCATCGTTTCTTTCCCCACCTCTGTTGTCCCCTGGTGCTGAGTGCAGAGTTTGGACCCAGGTCCATAGGTGCTGCCAGCATGCCTATAGCATGCCAGCTGCTTGTGAGGACCCTCTGGCTGTGGTACAGTCCTGAGCAGAGCTGTCCCAGAGCCCGGGAGAGGTCATGGTGGCATCTCAGCCCCCTGCAGAACCCTGGGGTGCCATCAGCTCAGGCCCAGCTGCTTCTTCCTTCCTTTGGGTGCTGCCATTTGTCCCCATGCACCAGCTCTCCCCATCTCTGTGCCTCCAGCACCCCGTGGGGACCCCACCCTGCACTGGGACCCAAGGGTGCTCATTGGGGCCCCCCTGCCAGCACAAGCAGGGACCCTTCTCCAAGGGTTTGACTGTCCTTGGGGAGCACTCCTCTGCCCCCAGAGCTGGCCTCAGGGTGCTGCTGGTTCACACTTGACGGCAAGGCCCGTGCCTGGAGGGAGCTGTACCTGCAACCTGGAAAAGCCTCTTTTCCCTGGCTGCAGAGCCTGGCCCCTTTCCTGCCCTGCTTGCAGGCGGAGCGGCTTAGCCAGCGGAGCAGCCGTGCCCATGCATCCAGCTTGGCCACAGGGCTGGAGTCAGGAGCACCTCAGGAAGAAGATTTGAGAGCAAAGAGCAGCAGCCCAAGGGGAGAGGTGAGGTGATGGGAAATGCACCTGCTGGCAGTGTCACTGTCCTTGCCGGGTGCAGAGCCTTGTCCCAGCAGTCTTTCCAGGGCTCTCCATCCCTCTGCTTCTCGGGGCTCATCCCTGCAGTTTGCAGCTAGGTGGCTGCACAGGAGCCCGTCTCGGCGTGGGCACCCTCCCCTTTGCAGGCTGGGAGGAGGTGCTGGATGCAGGCTCTGGGTTTTTGGGGGCTGCTGGGGGCAGGCAATTTCCCCGTTTCTCTGCCTCAGCCATGGTCAGGGTGCAGGGACTGCGCTTGTCCTCCCCGGCACTGGCTGAGATCTTGACCCTGTCATTCCCAGCTCGGAGAATCCTTGCGTGAGCCACCACTGGGATGGGGGGAGCATCCGCATTCCCGCTGCAGGCTGTCCCTGGCAGATCCCAGTCCTCGCAGCCGTAGTGCGTCCTGCTGGGAAGGAAATCTGATGAGCGCAGCCATAAATTTCTCCGCGGCTGTGGCGCTGAGCCCTGCCCGCTGATGCTGCATTCAGCCCTTTGCACAGCGGGACCAATCCTGCAGCAGGAAAACCTGGGGGAAGTGGCAGGGTGCAGGGCTTGCCTGGAGTCAGCAGAATTTGGCACCAGGAAAAATCAGGCCAGGCATGGTCAGAGGGTTATCAGCCCTTGCAGAGCAGGGCCAAGGGATGGTGCCAGGGCTGGGGCTGCTCCCCCCTCCCTTTCTTTCTCCCCCCCCCCGTCCTCCCCGTCCCCCGTGTCCCTTGTCACCTCTGTGCAGGGAAACCCTGGTCTTGGCTGGCCACAAGCATGGGCTGTGGGTGGATGTGCCTGAAAGGCAGCCCCAGGGTGAGCTCTGTGCAGGCAGCTGGTGAGCAGGGTGGGATGGGGAGCCTGGCTGAGCCAGCAGGATGGCTGCTTGGGCCCCTTCCCTAACTCCTCTGTCTCTGTGGCAGCACCCACAGGACTGGGCATGGAGGTCATGGCTCCTGCCACCATCAATGCCTTGAACGGCTCCTCTGTGAAGCTCTCCTGCACCTTCAATTCCTGCTACAAAGTGGAGAACAAGCAGTTCTCCCTCAACTGGACCTACCAGGAGTGCAGAAACTGCTCTGAGGAGTTGGTGAGTCTTGTCATGGCTAGGGATCTGCTCAAGGGTCCCGGGACTAGCTTGAAGTAGTCGTGTGTGTTCCTTGGGGTTTCCTTGTATGTGCTGCCACCAGTGTGTCGGGACAGGCAGGGGAGATAAGTGGGGATGGAGCAGCTCAAGGTGCAGCACGGGTGTGCAGCCGGGGCAGCACGTGAAGGGGAGGGGGTCCCTGGCCAGGCCAGGTGAGTGCATGGGATGCCAAACACTTCCTCATCTCCTCTCCCACACGGGCTGCCCAGTTCCTGCAGTTCCGGACAAAGATCATGAACAAGCAGCTGGACCGCTTCGGGAACCGGGTGGAGTTCACTGGGAATCCCACCAAGTATGACGTGTCCTTCACCCTCAAAAATGTGCAGCTGGAGGATGAGGGCACCTACAATTGCTACGTCCTGAACCCCCCGGACCGGCAGCGGGGCCACGCCAGCATCAGCCTGAAGGTACTCACCCAAGGTAAGTGGCAGAGTGATCCCCTCTGCTGTCAGGCACCCATGGGTGCCAAGCTGTCTCTCTGCTCTCCCTCGTGCCTTCACCCTGTGTTGCACACGCAGGGTTTGCTCCCTGGTGATAGAGGTGAGCGCTGCCTGTCCCACGCTGCTCCAGGGGCTGCGTTCCCTGAGCCTGTGCCTCATCTTCCCAGAGCCCCCAAAGCACGACTCGACGGTGGCTGTCATCGTGGGTGCCTCTGTAGGAGGCTTCTTGGCCGTGGTGATCCTGGTGCTGATGGTGGTGAAATGTGTGCGCCGGAAAAAGCAGCAGAGGCTGAACACGGACGATCAGAAGACGGAGGAGGAAGGGAAGACAGACGGGGAAGGCAACCCAGATGAGGGCACCAAGTAACACCCCCCCTGCCCTCCCCTCCCTCCTCACCCCTGTACAGTGTGACCCCCCCTTGATGTGCTTCCCAGAGCGAGGATTCCTGTCTCCCCAGAGCATCCCTCCTTCCATCCAAAAACACACCTGGCCTGGAGCAGGGCACAGAGAGATGGTCCCTGGAGCCTGGCCACAGCAGGCTGGGCTGGGGAGGGGGGGCTGGGGTGCCAGGGGACTGTCCCTGGGGCTGAGCGGGGATTGGCCAGGCATGGTTGCAGTGCCAGAGCATTGCCTTGGGGCCTGGGGAGGTGATGGGGTGGGAAGACCCCACAGATGGAAGGCTGGAGCCAAGGGGGTGCCAGAGGGAGCCGGGCAGACCCCTGCCTCTAGAAGAGAGCAGAGGCCAGCAGCATCTGCCCTGGGGTTCACATCTCACTCCTGAGGCACTCCTGCTGTGCCTGAGGCATGGGCACTGGTGTACCCATCCCCAAGGGAGCCCTGAGAGCTGCCTGTCCCCTCCCTGTGAGCCCTGTGTGCCTGTGCTGAGGGTGCCAGGAGAAGGGGCTCATGCTTCTCCTCAAGGAGTGCTCCAGCCTGCCCAGCAGTGGGTGGCTGGGTAACCAGCATCAGCCCCACTCTGGGTTTTGGAGCTGCTAATTGCTCCTGGTGTGTAATGGATGTACCCTTCTGCCTCTCAGGCTGTTTTTGGGCCTGAGCATCTCAGCCAAAGGTGTCGGGCTGACTTTTTTTTGTTTTCTTCTTGGGGAGAGTAATACCAAGGGAAAATACTCTGCTGACGTGCCAAACCGAGGTGATGGGGAGCAGCAGGGTGCAGCTGCTAGGGATGGAGAGCTGCTGAGAGGGAAAGGAGTTTTTTGGGCACTTGCTGGGAACAACTGGGCATAATGGTGGGCCCAGAGGCTCTGTGACCCCTGAGCAACCTTACGATGCTGAAACTGCCACCTCCAGCCTCCCTGCAGAGCACTGCACAACCCGTAACTGCCAGGGCAAAGCACTGCCAGCCTGCACCACCACGGCCCCATGCCTGCTTGTGGCAGCCCCCAGAGCTGTCCTGCCTGCCCTGCAGGGCTGTCAGCAGTGCCCTGGGCAGGCAGGAGCCAGGGGACAAAGGGACAGTCCTGCGGTCTCTGCTCTGCCCCCATCGCTCTCTGCCCGGCCCCGCCTGCCCTCCCCATCCCTCTGCACCTCGCTGGGCTCCATGCTGCTCCCCATCCCCTCCTCAGCTGGAATGCTCCGTGTCTCACTGTGGGGCTGCCCCCCCTGCCCACGCTGGAGGGTTTTCCCCGTGCAGTGCCAGTGGTGGGACTGCTGGAAGTGGGACTGAGCTGGCAACTTTGCAGCCAAAGGCCCCTGAGAGTCGCACATGACCCAGTCTCGCATCTGCCTTTTGTTTCTTTTGTGCACTATCCTTGGATTGCAACTTGCCAATGCACCTGTATGTACATAGCTGTACACAACAGAGAGGTTCTCTACAAATATATATATATATACACACACACAGGTGTACACAGGAGGCGCTGGTATCACTCGTAACTACGGTTTTGGGGTTGCGCCTTCTGCTTGGGCTTCTCTTGCCAAACGCTGCCGAGTGGAGGATGTTTTTATTGCTCTTTGTACAGTCAAACGAACAAAAGAATGACAAAATGCAAACTTTGTGCTCGATGCTTTTGTGCAGCTGCCTGCTGGAGGGGCAGAACAGGGTCCCTTGTCCCTGCTCTGCCCGTGATGTTTGCCCAGGGGGGTTGGAAGGCTCCTCCCGTCTGCCCACTGGGGCAGCAGTTCTGCTCTGCATGGAGCTGGGGTGTGCAGCTGCAGTGGAGCTCCAGGTGACTGACACCCGTAACTGGGCTCCTCTCCTACTCAGCAAGAGCTCAGAGGCACATCCACCGACTGACCCACCGAGAGACACAAAGGAGCCCTGGCAGCCACCCTCCCTCCTGCCTCTCCTGGCTGCCCTTCACACAGGAAACTCCCGCACATCCCGTGGCTGCACACAAGGGCTGCCTCTGTCCTGGGGGCACGCTGCCAGCCCCCCGCACCCACTGCCAGCCTACCCAGCTGAGGGGGGAGCAGCACCCCCAGTCTCAGCCCTCCCGAGTGCTGCCTGCCTGTCCCGGGTGCTGTGCCCGTCACACCTCACCCCGTGTCTGCAGAATCCTCCCCACAGGGATGCTGCTGGAGCAGGTCCCTGGGCACCCAGCTTGGGAGGGAGGCAGCCTGATGGAGGGGTGAGTGCAGGCACAGGGCGTGGGGCACCCACAGGTTGGCAGTTTGGGGACACCTCTGGGAGAGCTGCTGGCTGGTGAGGAAGGGCAGCACTGTGGGACCACGGAGGAGACACAGCAAGGGTGAGTTTGTATCCCGGCAAGGGAACCAAGGGCATGGACTGCAGCCCCCCAGCACTGCGGCTTCACAGATCCTCCAGCAATGGGGACAGTCACTCCCTCAGAGCACATCCATTTCCTTGGACTGGGTGGGACCTGAGGTGTTGCAGAGCAAGAGAGCAGCTCAGGAGATGGGGACTTTCCCTGTGCTGGGACCCCTCTGCTGTGCAGACACAGGGGGCTACTGGGGTGCCTTGGGGGGCTGGGGCTGCTGTCCCCATGATCCTTCAGCCTGGCTGTCCCACTCACGGGGCTGGGGAGTGATGAGGGGGGACAGGGAAAAAGGAGGGGTTGGGGCAAAGAGCTACAGGGAGCCAAGGGATGTGAAGGGCAGCACTGGAGAGCTGGGGCAGGGCTGGGGAGGGTCGGGCAGGGGAGCCCCCGGCTGTGCTGGGTGAGGATGAAACTTTCTCCTGGGACACAGGAGGGTTGCCTCACCGTTTTTTTCAGATGCCTCTGCAGTGGCTGCCCGGAGACACTGCTTCTCTTTCCCTGCTTGTATGGAAGGGCCCATGAAAAAGGCAAGGAATCTGCTCGTCCTGGGTGGGCTGCCTGCTCCGACGGTGGGACCCAAGGGGACAGCGGGCAGGACAGCTCTGAGCAGGGAGGAGGAGGAGGCAGGGAGAGGGGAAAGCGTTGCTCCAAGGAGAGCTGCAGGCAAGGGAGAGCTGAGAGTGATAAAGGCAGCCAAGCACTCACCCGCAGTCTGCGTGCCCAGGACCCCTCGCTCAGCTCCTGACCCGAGTGCCTGGCCCAGCCAGGATGGTCCTGCAGAGTGGCTGATCACTGAGAGTGCCTTCTGCCAGCTCCCGGGCTGCTGGGACACCTTGTCTTGTAAAGGTCACAGCCAGAGGACCTTGCAGTAAATATAAGGTGCTGATGGGAAGTTCTGTTCCAGCGTTGTCACCTCCTCCATTGGCAGGAGGGCTCTGCCTGCTCCTGGTCTGGGAGCTCAGTATCCCTCTGGCTCTGGGAGGTTTGGGAAAGGGCTGGGACTGTCTTCAAGTTGCTGTCAGGAGTGGGGCCAGCACTGTCTCTGGCAGGATGCTCCAAGGAAGCCAGGGCCAGTGCAGTGCCTGCTGCATTGATCCGGGAGGCTGCAGCCCAACTGCTCTGCTCAGCCCTATCTTGCTCTGTACCCACGTGGAGGGAAGCAGGAGCCTTCTTCAGGAAGCAGCTTGGCATTTTAACCCTCCCAGCTCCATTTATGAAAGATGAGAGGGAGTGAGAGAGACACAGGGGCCTGACAGCCACTGTTCCCCACACCCTGGCAGGCTGTGGCCAGCTGGCAGGACCCCTGAGCCCTTCTTCCTGTCTCCCTGGGGAGGTGACAGTGTCTGAGCAGAGGGTGCTTGCCTTCCCTGAAACCAGACCCAGCATCCTTGTGCTGGACTCAGCAAAACAAGTTTCCGCTGAGCTGCAGTATCCCTGGGTCCCATGCTGGACATCTCAGCATCATGCCAAAATCCCAGGGCCAGCTGTCGTGTGTGTCCTTCCCTTCCACGGTCGGGCTGATGAGAAGCTGCTCTTGGGCTGCTGCCCTTCCCAAGCCTGTGGTGGATGTCTCATGAGATCAATCAGCCGAGGAGACCGTCCAGAGCTGCCAAGTGTGACAGCTCCATCAGGCTCTGGTGACAGCCAGCGTGCTGCTCCGAGCCCTGGGGCCGCGTGGCCGAGAGGCCATGACTGGCCAAGTCTCCCGGGTGGGCAGTGCTGCTGTTCCCCACCTTCCTGCCTCCAAAAGGATTTAGGGAGGGAATCCCAATGGCAGTTTGGCCAAAACCCACCCCAATTTCACCCACCTTTCTGGCAGCAAACTTGGCAGAGACCTGAACATCCCAGGAAGGAATCCTCCACACATAATGGCTTCTCCCTGCACCAAGGTACATGTGTTACTCTTTGAGGTCCCCAGTGATGGAGGTCTCTGTGGTCCTGCTCACTGGATGCTGGAAGGGCCAGCCCCATTTTCCCCCACCCCCCTGTGACCACCACGGCCCTAGCAGCCATCATGGCACCTTGCAGGGATGATGGGCATCCCTCGACCCCTTCAGACCTCCCTGCTGAGCTGCTCCTCAGAGGTGTGCCACTCCCTGGACCATCAGCAGGGCTCCAACAGACACAACACTCCTCTTCTTGCCTCAGCACACTGCTTGCTTGCTTGCCAGTGCCTGCAGCTCCGCTCACCTCCCTATATCCATCACCTCTCTGTATCCATCACAGCCTCCTGCTGAGGCACCTTCTGCTGCATCAGCAGAACTCTCCATGATGCTCCCGCAGCACCGGCTGCCAGCACTGCCCAGCCTCCTCTGCCTGTACTTTTCCTGTCTCTCTTGCCAGCTCTGCAGCCCTAACTCCTCAACCCCCAGGCCCTGCTGGCATTCTCTCAGGGTGCCCTGGGATGCCCCTGTCCCCTGCCAAGCCTCCTGGCCAGGTGGGAAGGAGAGCAAGCTGAAAAAGGGGGCTGGAGTGGGCCTGAGAAGTTTCTCAGTGTGTCCTGGAGTTCTCAGGCCATGGCACCCCAGACATGCTGGCGAGGCTCCAGGCAGCATCTATGGGTAAGCTGCCTGGGGTAAATCCCCCAAAAGAAGCAGTCCTGTTGGGGGAAGCCATGTTGTACCCAACAAGGGCAGTACAGTCTGACACAGCCTGGGAGGTGAGCTTTGCCTGGACACTGCCAGTGTGGGGAAATGGTCGGTGCTGTTCCCGCAGGGTGAGGATGGCTGCACCTCCTCCCCCTTCCCGCCATGCCTGCTCTTGGGGTGCGTCACCTCCCACAAATTGCCGCTCAGCACAGGGGTCTGGCTGCCTGATGGACCTGGGTGCCAAGGTAAGGCTCTATCTTTGCACATTGTGTCATCAGAGGCTTCCATTAGCAGGGCCCCTGCCACCGCTGGCTGGGATGTGGTCTGCTGAAGGTCAGTCCTAATGGATGTCACGGGGAGGAAAAGGTTGTGGAGATGTGAACTTTTGTGCAGCCAATTATCCCGGAATAGGCTCACAGTGAGAAAAATAAGGTTTTTTTATGTGTTCCCTTTGGTGCTGGGTGGGCTCGCCCTGCAGCCTTGCCTGTCTGTGTCCCCATCTGTGGCTGCAGAGTTGCCCAGGGGTTAGAGGGGTGCAGAGGGCAGGCAGTCTGGTGGTGTCACCCGGGGGTCACCTCAGTCTCGGCCCCTTTCGTTATCCCGCCGGCAGCAGGGGGGAAGCCCCCAGCCTCAAGTGGCACTTTGTCCCTTGCAAAGCCGGCCCGGAGGCCTCCCCCGCAGAGACTTCGGCCCGGAGCCCCGCTCGAGGTCAGCAGCCTCGGCCGCGCCGTCGGTGCCGGGAGGGCAGAGCAAGGGTCGTCCTGGGGGGGCTGCCCGGGCTGTGCGCGGCCAGGAGCCGGCGGGCGGGGATCCGCGGCGGGGCAGGCGGTGCTGAGCCCCCCGCGGGAGGATGCGCGGTGGGGGGAAGGGCTCAGCTCGGCCCCGCCCGGCCTGGCCCCGCCCGGCGCCGCTCGCCCTCGGCGGGGGTGGCCAGAGCCCGGCCGCTGCGGGCCAGCACGGACCGGACCGGACCGGCACCGTACGACCCGCTCCGCCGCCATGGCCCCCGGCTCGCCCGCTGCCGTGCCGCGCCTGCTGCCGGCGCTCCTGGGTAAGGGGGGCTGCGGGGACCGGCTCCTCCCCGGGGACCGGCTCTGCCTCCAGCGCGGACCCCGGGGACCCCGCGGCGCCTCCTCGGCTTTCCCCCGGGTGCGGGATCCCCGCTCAGCCGCCCCCCTGAAGCCGCTTCGCATCGGCCCCGCCGGGGGCTCGGCGGCTGCTGCTGCCGCCCCGGTGACTTCCCCGTCCACAGCTGCTAATGCAATCCTTATCTCTGCTCCGCAGACGGAGGGTCCGGCCGAAGCACTGAGGATAAGTGACTTGTCCAAGGTGACTTCGCAGCCGAGTCCGAGAGTGGACTCTGAAGTCCCCGGCTCCGGCCCCTGCCCTGCCCGCCCCAGCCGCTCCCATCGCCAGCGCTGCGGCTGCACCCACTGCTCTGCTCCGCTCCCTGCCCGCTCGGGCCAGCCGGGGGAATAGCCGTAGGGAAGCAATGCACTGCTTCAGCCCAGCCGCCAGCACGCCCGCCGACAGGTCCTTTTCTTTTTACAGTTCGGTTTGGAAAGCAGCCGTTCGCATGCGCTTCTGCCCGGCGTGGGGATCGCTCTGCCCCCCCAGCCCACCCCGCGGGAATGCTGCTTGGAGCATGACACCCAGCCCTGGGAGCAGGGATGCCCGCGATGCCCAGCTGCAGGGGGGAGGAGGGGGTTTGCCTCTGGCCCCTCCCGGCTGCAGCCCCTGGGGCTGGGTTCAAGCCCCCTGCATCAGCCCTCGCCCACCGGCTGCACTGGAGCTCGGTCTTGTGTGGACGGGCAGGGAGAGCCCGAAGCTGATGGCTGCCTTTGCAGCACTCGCTGTCGGGAAACTCCCCCGAGAGGCGTTTTAGAGGGCATAGTTCTTAAGTTGTGTTTAAGTGATCCGGAGGCAGGAGAAGCCGGCTCCCTGCAGGGTTTGGGTGCTGGTCTCTGGCTGAAAGGGCCGGCGGGGTGGGTGCATCCCGAGCTGCTCCGGGCAGGGAGCTGGAGGTGGGATGGGAGGAGAGGGACTTGGAGATGCTGGTGAGCAGGGCACTTGAGGGCCTGAGATCCAGAGCCTGGAGGTGGGAAGCTTTGAGCCTTCCCAGTGCAGTTCTTTCCCGTGGCTTTTCAGGTGGATCCCGGGTGCCCTCTCCATCAGGGCTGTAGTTTCCTGACCGGATTACTGACGGGCTGCAGAAAAAGCAGGGGGCTGTCACCAACCCGTAGGGCAAAGGTGTGCTCTGGGCCCTGGCCTGGGCTGCAGGGCTATTGCTGCTGTTGCCGGGGTCACAGGTTGCACACCCAACGCTGTTGCAAATAGTTCAGGGGCTCCAGGACCCCTCCTCAGGGGGTTTGCAGAGAGCAGGCAGCCAGGGCTGTGACAGCAGCAAGATCATCTGCTGCTCCCGGTCTGTTCCCTCTCTCCTGGGGAAAGCAGTGCCTGGAGGTGTGTGGGGGGGTAGCCTGGAGCCCCCGGGCCTGGGGGGGTTGCCCTGTGGACTGAAGGTCGGGACTATCAGGGTACAGAGTGCAGCAGCTTTGGGCATGTGGAAAAGTAATGGTGGCAGCTGGTGTGGCAGGCTCAGCCAGTAACATCCCAGCTTCCCAATGTGTTTTCCTCTGTGCTTTATTTAGTGGTAACATATCACTCCTGTCTTCCTGAGACCACAGCATGACAGGAACAAGATCAGGCTCCTGTCCTGCAGACAGGAGTGAAAGTGTTACAAGCTGCAAGGAATCGTCTTTCCTGTAAGTAGCTGTCCCCTTGCAGCACCCGGCCTGCCCAGCTATACCTGCAGAGCCAGGCATCCCTCTACTAAGTCATGCTCCAGGTAGCAGCATGATTCCCTGGGGACACTCCTGGCCGTGTTGTCCCCTCTGTAGCATCCCCAGGGTTGGCCTTTAAGCCTGACAGCTGCAGGAGACTTCCATGTGGTGGGAACCCTTCCCTGAGGTTAGCCAGAGCCTCTCAGGCAAAATGAATGGTGCTTCTTTGTAAAGTTAAGTAACTCCTTCCCTGCAGTGCTTGCAATGCAGCACTGCAGCAGGGCCCGAAGCCCAGGATGCAGGGCTCTCGTGCTTGGCTTGGGCTGCGACGTGCCTGGGGAGTTGTTAGCACAGGCATGTGTGGGAGAATAAATCAGCAGCAGAAGCGGCTGCAGAGAGACACAAATCTGAAGCTGAGGGCCGGGTACCCGAGTTAAGCTGCCAGTGGAGCTGAGGACCAGCTTGTAGCTCTGCCAGGAGCTGTGTCCCCTTGCTTTGGTTGTCAGACTGCCTAGAGAAAGCTTTGTAGGGCTGGCTGGATCCCTTTAGGGGTTGAGGTCTGTGAAGGGGGAAGACAGTGCTTTGCTGTTTGTTGTATCACATCTTGTCCATACCGTGACACACAGGTGGGACAGGGTCCCAGTGGGATGGGGATGGAGAGTGAGGGTGCTCCCCAGGTCTGGAGCAAAGCATCCTTGTGCCCTCTGGAAAGGGTTTGGGTGGATGCAGCCGGTCCAGCCCAGTGCACAGGGTTATGGTTCCCATCCCCTGCGTGGGACCTCAGGACCTTTCACACATCCCCTTGGCTCTCTCAGCTGGCTCTGTACCTGCTCCTCAGTGCATTTCTCCCTGCTAACAGGGAGGCGAGGAGCAGGAGAGCTGTGTTCTGCAGTTTGAAGGTCATCTGTCAGCTCCAGTGGGAGATGAAGCTCTGCAAGGCTGGTGTGAGGGGCTGGTGCCCTGGGAGCCCCTGGCTGGGTGGGGGACAGCAGGGTGGCAGGCAGCCAGGAGAGCCATGCTCATTAATGCTCCAGCTCCCTGCTTGGAGAACAGAGAGCTCAGCTTTGCTTTGGGCTTCCCCCCACCTTCCCTTTGGGGTTTAGCTGAAGGCCTTGTGGATAACATGCAAATCAGGGCTTTCGTTTGCATACTTTATCCGTGGTGACAAGATGAACCCACACTGCCTCTGTGGAACAGGTCCCCTGCCTCTGCCCATCTGTCCTGGGGTCAAGGACGGGCATGGCAGCCTGCTCTGCCAAAGAGGACAAGGGGTAAAAAAACCCTCCTGGGCTCTGCAAACTGGTGCCCATGTGCTGAGACTGGAGGGAGGAGGATGCTGAGGGCTCCTGGCAGAGCTGGGAGCAGGACCCAGGGGGGACAATGACAAAATCCTGCTACCCCCTAGGAGGTGATGCTTCAGCCACAGGCTGAGCCACAAATGGTCCCAGGAATTAGTCTTCACCCGATTTCCTTCTGCCTCCAGGGAACACATCTGCAGCCAGAGCTCTGGGAAGGACTGTGCTGTGTCCTCACTCTCCTCCCCTCTCTCCCTGCCAGGTTTGCACATCTTTGCCATCGCCTTGGCCTTGGAGGTGTCGGTGGGGAAGACCAACACTGTGATGGCTCTGAATAACTCTGATGTTCTGCTGCCCTGTACCTTCACCACCTGCATAGGCTTTCAGGACCTCCAGTTCACATGGACTTTCAACTCAACAGAGATGGTGGGTGGCTCCCTGGGCTTTGCCAGCGTGTGTCTGTGTGCAGAGATGGGGCAGGGCAGTGGCTGGGGAGCCCCAGCCTTTCCCCTAACCTGGGGTTGTTGGGAGCCCAGCTGACCCCCCCTGTCCTGCATCCTTGCTGCTGCAGATTTACCATGGCAGAATAAAGAGCAAAGCTTCAGAGCCCTTCCTTGTGGGGCGCAACCCCCGGGTCGAATTCGTCGGCTCGACGACCGGGAAGGACAACAACATCTCCATTGTCCTGAAAAGTGTGGAGTTCAGTGATGCTGGGAAATATACCTGCCACGTCAAGAACCCCAAGGAGAGGAACGCGCAGCACAATGCCACCATCATCCTCACGGTGGTCCACAAAAGTAAGTGCTGGTCACAGCCCCAGTGCCCCGTGAGTGGCACCAGGACCACGGGGATGCAAAGCTCTGCTGTCCCCACCTCAGCTCGTTGTTGTGGTGATGGTGCACGGGGCGTCCTGGTTTCTTGGAGGTTGGGGGCCAGCAGCTGGTGGAAGGGTCTCTCTGCATTCCTGGGAGGGGCTGTGCAGCTGGGAGCTCCCTGCACCCCTCCTGGGCCCCTCAGCAGCTTCTCTCCTGCAGTGGTGGAGACAGACAACACTGTGACCCTCATCATCGTGGGTGTTGTGGGGGGGCTCATCGGCCTCCTCATCCTCTTCATGCTCATCAAGAGGGTAGTCCTGTTTATCATCAAGAAGATCCAGGATGGAAAGTGAGTGATGGTGCTGCTGCTGTGGGATGGGGCTGCTCAGGGCCGGGGTGGTGGCGTGAGGGTCTGGGGGGGTCTGGGGGCTGTGAGCTGGCCCTGTGCTCTCCCCCAGGAAGGAATGTCTCGTGAGCTCATCGGGCAACGACAACACCGAGAACGGCTTGGCTGGCTCCAAGGCAGAACAAAAAGCACCCTCGAAGGCATGAAACAGCATCCCCGGAGCCCCAGCCTGCCTGAGTGGGAGGGTGGGCAGGGGACAAGTCTTCCCCTTTTGTTTTCTTTCCAAACTGCCAACGCTTGAGACATGTTTCTATATTACACACGTGCCTGCAACCTGCACTGCTTCTCAGAAAGGACTTCGGCTGCCACGAGGACTGGGATGCTGCCGGGACAAGGAGAGCCACCTGCTCCACTCTGAACAAAGGCAAGAGGGTGCCGGGCAGGCAGGGAAGCTGGGAGGCTGCTCTGGGGGTGGGGGGCAGCCGGGGGTCCTGGCATCCTTGAGGGGCAGATGGTGTCTTGTCTGCCTGTGGCGATGCTGAGCTGGGGCGGGCAGGAGCTGCCTGCTTGGGGCAGAGGGTTTCTGGAGCAGAGCAGGGATGCAGATGTCGGGATGGAGGCTCCTGTCTTCCCTGCCTTCTCAGGGGTCTGGGGCAGGAGGAAGGAGAGAGGCAGGGCTGCTGCTTTGAGGGGCTTGGCTTCAGCTCTCCTGCTAAGCACTCTTGAGAACTAAACCAGTGTGAACAGCCCGGTGCTGCTGGGGCTGTCATCTCATCCCAGCAGAGCTGGGTGCTGTGCTCCCATGGGGCAGGCTGTCCCCGAGGAGCCACAGTTCCTCCCCTGGCAGGGCTGGGGGCTCCAGTGGCCAGGAGCACGTGCTGGCCGTGGTGGGACAGGGCAGCGTGAAGCTCCACATTTCCCACTTGCTTTGACCCTGCATCTCCTGTTAGCCTTTTTGGGAGGCATTCCCTGGGTTTGTGCTGCTGCTCTTGCTCGCCCTCTCCTCTTTTCACAGCTCAGCACTCAGAGCAGCAATGCTTTCAGGGCTGGCTCTCAAGGCTCAACTCGTTACACGGATGGTTTTATACTGGGCTCCCATGGGAGAACAGCTGAGCACCTCTCCCTTCACCCACAGCAAAATGTGGCACCCCATCCACAAAGCAGGGAGGGGGGAGCATGGCCAAGCCCTGGGGAGGAGAGCTGGGCTGGGGCTGTCCCAGCTGGTCCCAGGCTTGCCACCAACCCGCTGGGTGACCTTGGGCAAGTCGCTCTGCCTCTCCATGCCTCAGTTTCCCCATCTGTAAAATGGGGATAATAATACTGCTCTACCTCACAGGGGTTGTTGTGAGGCTTCCTTGGCTAACGTTTGTGAAGCACTTTCAGGTCCTTGGATGAGGGGTGCCACAGAAAGCCACAGGGTCTTTGCAGCAGGGGGGAACCCAGCCCCTTCCCAAGGGCTGTAGCAGGATGTGGGATGTGAAGGGAATGAGCTACGACTGAAATTGACAGTGTCCTTCACAGTGTGATTTGTTCCCTCTTTCTCCTTCATTTCTGGGGACTCTGTCAGGGAAGCTGCAGGATGTGCATCCATCCCTACTGGAAATTGGGAATCAAAGCTGAGCAGCGATGTCCCTGGCTGTGGGGGGGCTTGCACCCCCACGGAGGTGCCGGAGCTGAATGTAGGTGGGGATTTGGTGGGAAGGCAGAGGAGGAAAGGTTTGGTTCTACCTTTCCTGGAGACTGATGTGGGAGAGGTCAGATCCCACCTGCCTGGTTTTGGGGGTGGTTGTACAGCAGCACCTTGGAGCCTCCCCTTGGGTTTGGGGGCACCCACTGGAGTGGGGTTGGGTGTTTGGAACAGGAGACAGGCACAGGCACCCACCCCTGGCAGGTTTCTGTGGATGCTGGAGAGATGGGCAAGTTGGAGTCAGGTCCCCAGGATCCCAGTCCCCTCTCTGAGGAGCCATGGGACCCTCAGGCAAATCAGTTGCCTTCCCATGGGGGCAGCAAATCCGACCTATCTCACCGGAGGTGTGAGGCTGCCTGCACCCCTTTGTGAGGTGCTCCTGGGGTGAAAGGCACTCTGGAAATGCGAAGTGTTGTTAACATCCCATTGTCATGCATGAAAGTCTGGGCAGGAAGGTGTGAGACCTCCCAATTGACCCAAGACACCCCCCCCCCCAGCCCATCCTTGGAGGAGATCTCCCATGGGAGAGGACAGTGAGGGGAGGAAGGGATATTTTTTAAAGAACTATTTTTAGCTATCCTAAGCAGTTGGCCTTTTTTAGACGGTATCTGGACCCAGTTCCACTTACCACAGGATATGCAATGCTCTACTATGCATGGATTACTCCTCTGGCTTACTGGGAAGAGTCACCATGCCCAGCTCTTCAGGTGTGACTCCATACATCCGTGTCCAGGAGCTGCACGCAGCGTGGGGGGAGCGGGCTGGCTGGGGACCCTGTGCCAGCTCCTGCGGGGTCCCCCACGGTCACGGGGGCTTTGGGGGGTTTCTGGGGCACGCAGGGAGAAGAACCTGATGCAGGTGTGTGCCGCGACAGACACGTATGTGTGTAAGCATCTGTAAATACATGTAGGAGATACCTGCGAACAAGCACAGGGTGCGGATGACATTCTGTGTGACGACTGACAGCACATTTTTGCACTGTAGAGGTTTAGTTAGCTTTGCCTTGAATGAAATAAACTTTATGTTTACTAGAGAAACTAGCTTGTTTCGGGTTGCTGTGGGTGTCTGTTGAGGATTACCGTGACTCTCCTGGGTGCACACAAAGCAGCAGTGGTTCCCATGGGTGCTGAGTGCAGGCTCACTTTCTCTGCAGTTACTCACCCCGGGGGGATCACTGCCTGGAAAACAGGATCACTGCTGGAAAACAGGATCACTGCCTGGAAAACAGGATCACTGCCTGGAAAACAGGGTCCCTCCCTGCCCTGTTGCATGGGAATGGGCCTGATTTCTACTGGGGCTCGCAGTAGTTTGAAGTGAGCTAATTCTGATGAGCTTGTCTGGGGTCGTGGCCAAGGTCCACGCAGAACTTTCCTCCTTGTGTACAGGAACAGCTTGTTCACAAACCCTGCCTGGGGTTGGGAAATCAGCTCCAGCATGTGGTGCAGGGTAGAGTGGAAAAAAAAAAACAAAACAAACAACCCTGCAAAGAAGAGGGGCAAAGCCTTCAGAGGCTGCGTGTAAAAACAAATATTTTCTTTTAATGGGGATACTCTACAGCACATACATCTTTCTCTCTGTATAACAGTAGTGAGCAAACAGCAGCTTAGCCCCACAGGAGCCTTCCTGCCATAGCAAGGGCAGCACAGGGCAATAAATTATTGTCTTTCCGGAAGGGAGTGCGAGCTGGTCGGATTCCTTCACGCTATCTGTGGCCATCGACTCCGAGCCACCCTTGTCCTCCTTGGCTGCCCCTGAGCTGCTGCATCCCAGCTGAACAGGGAGGGTTGGGAAAGCAGCGCTCGACTCCCGAGCCTGCGGATCCGATTCCCAGCTGCTGCCAGAGCTGAGACAGCCACGTGTTGGAGGAACAGGGAAGGAGGCTTGGGGAGAGGGGCAGACCTGTCCCGGCTGATCTCAGAGCTCCGACTGGAAGGAGAGAAGAAATTGATCATCTTTGAAAGGGCAGATGAAGCCAGGAGGAAAAGCAGTTGTGTCCTTAAAGAGCCAACCCCTTCCCGCAGCCGTGTCCCCTCTGTCCCTTCCCAGCCCCCTCTGAAACCTCTGTGTGGAGCAGGGGGTGCTGGGGGCACAGCACTGACCCTGCGGACGGTGGAGATCCAGTTGAGGTAGGCACGGACACTGGTGTAGACCCCGGGTGTGCTGGGGGTCCCGCAGCCCTGGCCCCAGCTGACGATGCCCACCACCTGCCAGCGCTCACCCGCGTACATCAGGGGCCCGCCGCTGTCCCCCTGCAAGGACAAACCACCTGAGATGGGGCTGAGGAGCCTCCAGGCACCTGGCATGCTGGGTGCTGGTGCTTGCAGCCATCTCCCAGGAGAACCCAGCCCCCCTTCCCTGGCCCGGGTCACCCCACCTGGCAGGTGTCCACCCCACCTTGGGGCAGCCCAGCACACAGCATCTTGGAGGTGACCTCCCCGTGATAGGCAGCCAGGTTGCAGCTCTCCTGGTCGATGAGTTCCACCTTTGCCTGCTGCAGGGTCTCTGACAGTTTGCCTACGGGAAACGTGGACGTTCAGGGGGTGCCCCCAGCATCCCAGGGTCAGCAGGGAGCCCCCCCACCCCATCTCCTCACCGTGCTCCTCCGTGTAGCCCCAGCCGATCACCCACAGGGGTGTTCTGGGCACCAGCTCCTCGTCGAAATAGGGCAGACAGATGGGCTTGCTGCTGGCTGGAAGGGAGCAGCAAGGTGCCAGGGGGAAGGTGCCAGACACCGGCTGGGCACCCAGCTCCCCACAGCCCTCTTGGCAGCTCCGATGGGCTTTTCATGCTCACCTGAGACACGCAGGGGAGTCTGCAGCTTCACCAGGGCAATGTCATTTTCCCTGGGAGATGAGGGTGTCACGTCAGCCAGGAAGATCTTCTCCACATCCAGGGTGGCAGTGCCTGAGAGGAGGTTGGAGCCTGCCTTCACACGCCAGCTCTGAACCACCGGGTTGTTCCTGTGCACAGAGAGGTGTCTGTTACTGCTCACCTCTTTCCCCACTCCAAGACTCGGCCGTGGAGTCAGGCAGCAAAAGTCCCATCATGGGAGGTTAAAGAAACACGTGGCTTAAACCTGGTGGGACTCAGCCTGGTCTGGAGGAGCATCCCCAGCCCTGGTGCTGCAGTAGGGTGGGGTGGGTCTCCAACTCACTTGAAGCAGTGGGCTGCTGTCAGGACCCATCTGGGGTCGATGATGCTACCAGCACAGATGTGCTCCCTCTTGTACTGCAAGCTGACCTGCCAGGGCCAGGACTCGATGGCAGCTGGGCTCCCCCCCCAGCACACGAGCTGTCCTGGTGCTCTCCCCACAGTCTTCTGTCCAGCGTTAGAGCAGCAACAGAGCAACAGGTTAGCTGTGGTGACGGAGAGAGAAAGAGCACCCGCTCTGCCCTCCTCCATCCTCAGGGATGGAGCCTCCCAGGGCTGCCTCTCCCCCTGACACTGCCTGTCCCCCCTTGGCACCCCCTTGGTTCTCCTCTGCTTGCACATTGTCCCCAGGCTGGCTGGAATGGGTGACTCCTTTCCTTGCCTTCCCCAGGCAGGATTCCCCACTAGATGGATTGGTTTAACTGGGGTAATTCACCAGCAAGATGAAACCTACCCAGGCAGATAGTTAAGCCTCTCAGGCTTAACCTCTCATTTCTGGGAGGTTTAGAGCAGCTTTATAAGCAGGTTAGCAGTAATTAAATCAAAATTTTCTCATGCAAGCAGTGCAGGAACCAGGGAGGGCCAGAGCTGAGCTCTCCTGGCTGCAGCCATGCCAGGAAGGAGGAGAGCTCTGAGATGCAAACAGCCTCGTGGTACTTACTGGAACAAAAGAGTGAAACAACCCGTCCAGAGAGGCATTTCCTGGAAGAAGGAGGAAGAAGAGGGCAGGATTCGGTGGATGTTCCGGCTCGGCAGGCAGGTATGGGGTGAGGGGCATGGTGGGCAGTGCCCCCCCACTCACCTGCCTGACTCCAGCACCTGGAGGCTGCCATTGCTCAGCACCACCTCTCGGGGAGGCAGGGGCTGCTCCGCACCCACCTCCACCTCCTGGAAAAAGGGAGTGCTGGAAGAGATGGGAGCAGGGGTCAGGGGCTTTGCCCTGGGGCACACAGCCCCGGATCTGTACCCGGGTGCTGGGAGGGGACAGGAAAGGTGCTGGAGCATCGCTGGGAGCCTGGGAACCCAGCTCGAAAAGTTGAGAGACCAAAGCTTTATAAATTGGTCCTAAATGTTTGCCTGTGGCCCCAGAAAAGAGCTGATGAGACAGGGAGGAAATGGAACGTGGACCTTACAGCAGTGAACAAGAGAAAGACCCCATGGAAAAAGGGGGTTCCTTGGGACAGGGACACTGGGACACCACAAGAGGGAAGGAAGTGCCACAGCCCTGAGGGACGCGGGGGGCAGCACAGAAGCTGCTCCCAGGTGGGTTACATGGAGCCTGGTGCTGCACAGATTGGCACCTGCAGCTCTCCCGAGGCTTTAAAAGGGGAATGGGAGGGCCTGGGGGGATGGGAGGGTTTGGCTCCCTTTCCAGGGGAGCTCCTTGGCAGTGGGACCTGGGCTGAGCTCTGCCTGTGCCCCCGGAGGTGAGGGGGTTTGTGCTGCTGGAGGGTGGGAGCAGGGCAGGGTGGGCTGGGGACAGAGCAGGGGACACAGGGCAGAGGACTGAGCTGACATGGGAAGCTGCCAAGGGTTTGCAGCACAGAGACCAGCTGGCTCCTGGGGACACAGAGTGCTCTGGGTGGACTGAAACCATTAGTGCAGAGCTCTGGTACTTTGTAAGTAAAGAGATCCCCACTCAGAAAGAGCTTTTATGGGAAAGGGATCGATAAAGCAGGTGGGAGAGGCATGGAGAAAGCAGCCGTGTACCTCTGGTAGCCCATCTGCTGGCAGGCTGCTTTTGCCAGCTCCAGGTTGAAGTGGTCGTGGCAGACACAGGACCAGGCTCTGGTGTTTCTGTTAAGCACCTGCAGGATGGATCTGTCTTTGGAAACACGGGCTGGAGACAGACACAAAGTCAACTTTGCCACGGGTGGCTTTAGCAGGCGGAGGCTTTCAGCAGCAGCCCAGCTCTAGCAGGGTGTCCTGGACTCACCGTGGGCTGGCGGCCCTTCAAGGACCCACTGGGGACAGTTGGCCTCGTCCTCCCCATGCAGGCAGTCTGCCTGCCCGTCACACAGCTGCTGCAGTGGCACCAGCTTCAGGGGATGACTGCAGAAGAAGTAGTGGGAATCCAGGTAAACCTTGACTGGAGGGAAAGGGGGCAGGCTCAGAGCTTGAGCTTGGCAGCTCAGTGAGAAGGTGGCAGGGAGGGAAGGAGGAGCACAGGAGCAGCAGTACCCAAGAACCCGATGGTAACCAGGAAGGCAATGCAGAACACCCCTGCCAGGACGGGGATGCCGATCCGCTTGAAAGATTCCTGTGCCTTGCTGGGTTTGAGTCTTCTGCTGGGACCTGCAACACAACAGTGTGGTCCTGCACCCCCCAGGCCCAGCCTGGCAGCACCCACACCCCCCGGATCCCATGGGCATTACCTCTGCCATTCAGCCGCTCCAAGGCTAAATCCTGTGAATCGGAGGGGAAAACCAGTTAGGGAGATGAAATTTCAGCCATAAAGCAGTTGGCAGGTGGGGAGGGGTCTGTAGCAGAGTGGTTCCCTGCCCCATGGTGATTCCCATGCCAAGATAACATGATCAGCCACCCCAGGGAGGGCAGCCCGCAAAGTGGAGCATCAGCTGAGCCCGGACAGGCACAGAGGATGCCATCTCTCAGGCTTGCACAAGGCCAGCCAGGAGGATTAGCAGGGAAACTGCCCCAGCCTACAGCTCAGGTTGCTCCAGAGCTGCTAGAGATGAGGGTGGCACGTCCTGTTGCCACAATACTTGGCTCTGCTGTCGCCCAGGATCACCATCTGTGTTGTTACCATGGACTGCACAGCCCCAATAACTGGCTATTAACATTACAGAGCTACTGCCCTGAATGCACCAGGGGCTGCAGAACTCATAGGTGCTGGGAAAGAGGCACTTTCCCATCTGCCAGGAGTCACAATACACATCCCTGCAGGGACATGCCACCCAGACTTGTCAGGACGTGGGTTATATTCTTTCTGGGGTCAGGAACCCAGGGGCACAGCCCAAATCTTTCCCGAGAGCCTGTTGGAGAAACCATCCCTCCCCGTGGGAGCGTGTGCTCTCAGGGCGGGGAGAGAGGGCTGTGCTGCTGCTAGGACACGCTGTAAACACAGCCCCGGAGAAGCTGATGAATAAAGAGCTGATCCCACTTGATCCCCTCAAAAGTGTTTTCCTGAAATGACTTCCCAGCTGAGGGATGCCCAGGAAAGGTGGGTGAGCTGCACCAGACGGCTGCTGTCCCCATCTTCAGCGGGCACCTTGGTGTTGGGTGAAGGTCAGGGCTCCTCTGGGGGCTGTGGATGGATGCTGTATCTTTCTGTCACTCTGTTTTGCAGACACGTTTGTACCATGCTGGTAAGATGCTTCCTGGCAGCTTGCAGTCTGGAAGTGTGCTCCTGCCCTGCTGAGGCTGCGGGAAGCAGCACACTCCATTTCCCTTCTGTGTTCTCCCACTCCTGAGCCAGCTCTCCTCCTTTGCTGTTGCTCCTGGGCTCTACCATGACAGGTAAGACGAGTTTCTTTGCAGGGCACGTAGCCAACATGAGCAGAGGTAGAGAAGATTAAGTACACTGCGGGAAAACTGCAGACCCAGGAGCACCATTCAGGAGAGTTTGGGATCTGGAAGTCCTGCTCCTTGGGCTGCTGAGCTTTGTGAGCAGAAGGCTTCTCTGGGCAGTAGGATTTTTACAAGCAAGTGCCAAATGGTTATTTGTAGGTTAACATGCAAAGGTAGCTTGGACTTATTTAAGGTGCTGATAGCTGCTGCCCCTCGCCCAGCTGGGAAAAGTTGCTTCTCCATCACCGCCCTGCTGCATGGTCTGGGCTCCTGGTTTTGAGTGCTCCCAGCCTGGGAACGAGCAGTGACCTGTGGAGGGGATCCTGCCTGCTGGGGCTGGGGGCATGTGGCTGTGTCCCAGCACACATCTGTCTTTCTCTTCTGAGGAAATGCCAGGGACTTTTCTCCCATCATCCATGGGCATCCATGCCAAGCCATGGCAGGAGGGAGCAAACACCCTGGATGGGCTCTGCAGTGCTGCCAGGGGGGTCCCAGCTCCAGATCAGAGCTGCTGGGAGCATCCCACCTACAAGAGGGTGGGATGAGGGTTAGTGTGTCTCCTGGACATTTTGGCTGCCCTTCCCGAGCTGTTCATCCTGCAGGAGCCCTGGGAGTTTTTGTAATGCCAGCCTGGAGTGCTCCCAGCCACCACCTACATCCTCCAGCCTAGCCAGTCGAGGGCATGTGGGGCCAGTCCTTCTTCATGCTGACCTCTTGTGTCACTGTGGGCCCTGGCCAGGCATGACCTGGATAATGGGATCCTAACGGTTCCCTGCAGAACGGTCTCTGGGTCCAAGGTGGCTCCTCCAGGCCCCAAGGGGCACTGCAACCCCCCCTGCCCCCGAGCTGCCCCCCACTTGTGCCCATCACTCTGGCTGGTACTGGGGTCCTTTCCAACAGTCAGTGGTGGATGCAGGTGGGAAGGATGATGCTGTGGTGCTGCCTGCCTTGAGAAATTGTTGGGGTTTTGGGTTGTTGTATTTTTTTTTTCCTGCATTTTCTTCAGTCCATGAACCTCCTCTGTTTCAAACAGGTTCACAGGCTAGAGCTGTCCCAGGGGCTGCCTCTCCATGACTGCCTCTTGCTCTGGAAACCATTGGACAAGCAAGAGCTGCACTGGTTAAATTTAAAGCCAGGCAAGAGCTGTGCCAGCTCCAGCTTCAAGCACATGATTTCCTGGGGGAATCAAGGCTGCTGTAACTGACTGAGCTCCCTCATCTGTTCCCATGTTGATGCTGCTCTGGTCACCCTGAACTCCATCTCTGTAGGTGCCAGCCCACCTGGCACCAGGACACAGCCAGGTTCCTGCTGTTCCTCTCTGGCTGGAAGATGCTCTGATGAACCAGGAGCTGTGCTGCCTGCTCCCAACAAAGGGAAGGTAAGATAGGGTGTTCCTGTGCCAGCCTCAGCTTCAAAGGGTTCAGGGTGCTTGGATCCAGGGCAAACTGCTTGGCTGCAGGGGACTGAACCCAGGGATGTGTGCAAGGGGGTGATGTCCTGGTGTATGGCTGGTGGAGCCCCGTGAGCTGGGCTGTACAGGGCTGCCCATTGTTAAGGAAGCTTGTTCCTCCTGAGGAGAGACTGTGCGCCAGGAGGGGGTTTGGTGGCCAAGGTTTGCTTGAAAAAAGCCCCGTGGGAAGCCAACCCAAGCCAAGCCAAGCGTGTCCCTTGTGCTGAGCAGTCCCGCAGCAGGAGCCGTGCTGGGTGCTGGGGTACCAGGCTCTTGCCCAGGCACATTAGGCAAGAGCACAGAAGGGCACATTGCCTTTGGCTAGCAGACTTGCAAGGCATGCTGCCTTTCTTGTCTGCTTCCCACTCTGGGAGAGGACTAAGGCAAGCCACAGAGAAACGAGCGACCAGCGCTCATGGGAAAAGCCAAGCGCTGTATCCAGCAGCCACCCTGGGCTTTGGAGAGAAATGGGTGAAATCCTGCCCTGCCTGGATGTTGCAGGGGGCTGGGGCCATTGAGCAGCAGTTCTGCTGAGCCTGGGCTGCCTCATCACCAGCAAAAGGGTTCCCAGGGTGCCCGGGGTGTGCGGGGTGCCCGGGGTGTCAGCTGCCTGGCGCTGATGTGCAGGGAGAGAGGGGCAGAGCTGTGGGTGAAGCTGTCAGTAACTCACCATGGCCATCCAGCTCTGACGTGGTCTTCTGCCCGCAGAAACCTGGCAAATCTCCTCCGGTTTGGGACAGGGGGGGCTGGGGGTGCCCCCAATGGTCAGGGACCCGGGCCCGGCGATGCTCCCGCTGTGTCTCTGCCAGCACTGCGCTCACACTGGGGCAGAACCGCCCAAGCGCTCCTTAAAACCCACAAGAGGAGTTGTGAAACAGGATTTATGATTTGTATTGTAATCTAACACCGGTCTATCAGCAGCACCATCACCTGCAGTAATCTCCTGAGCATCTGCCACTGGAAGGTGACTCACCTGCAGAGCTGCTGTCACAAAATAGCTTATCAGGAGTGAACTGACTGACAGAGCAGGATTATTCATGCTCCTCTCCTGATAAGAAGAGAAACCACAGCCATCCCGCTCTTTGTCCGTCCCTTCCGCGTTGCTCCGCGTTGTTTTTAAACTGAGATTGTAGTAGGTGGAGGAGGAAAGGAGAAGAGTTTATGTATGAGGTTGCCAGACTATTAGATGCTCCTGTCCCCTGGGTCACTCTGTGTGTCCTTGCACAGCCCCCTGTGCTCCAGACAGAATTTAAAAGGAAAAGGAGCGGTGGTGGTGGTGGTGACATGTCACCTCGGGGTCACATCCACCATGCTGTGGATTGCCAGGGGGCTGCAGGGCTCTGCAAAGGGGGCTACGGGGCCAGCCCAGGGGTGTCCAGGCTCTCCCCTTGCCACCCCCCATCTCTTGGCAGAGCAGCCCTGGGTTGCAGCTCACTGCTCTTGCTCAAAGGGGGGCGGGGTGGGTTTGGGGTTTGAGACCCTGACTCCAGCTGGGTGTGGGGAGCAGGTTGGGCTCAGGGAGGTTGTGGTTGCAGTTGTCCCTGCTGGCAGCAAAGCCTGGCCTTGTGCTGCGGGACCATGCTGGAAGTGGTGGGTGTGCAGCTGATTACCCTCTCTCCTCCGTGTGTAATGAAGCTTTCCCAATGGCTGCTGCTGCTGCCAGGTCTGTGCTGTGCCAGCAGGGAGCCTGGGAAGTGTCCTGGGGAGCTGTGCCACCGCTGTATCCACAGCAGGGACCCTGCCCTGGGAATCCCGCAGCCCAACCAGGGATCTTGGCGGCTATGTGTGGCTCTGCAGGTAAGGGACACCTCCCCTGGTGAGGGTCCAGCCCCCTCGGGAGGTGTGGGGGCCCTGGCAGACTGGGCTCCTGCCCACACAGTCCATGTGATGCCCAGAGAGGGAGGGCAGGAGGATGGCAAGGATGCTGTGGAAGGGAGAGCAGCCCGGCAGCATCTACGGGGTGGGAGGTGACACGATGGGGAGAGGTTCTTCCTTCTTTGAGGTTAAGCAAAGGCTTTGAGGAAGCAGCTGGGCTTTGCAGATGTTGTGTCACAGCTCTGCACGCCTGCGGGGCTTTGCTTCCTGGAGTGCGGCTTCGTTTCCAGCCTGTCACCCTTCCCAGACTGTCACCCTCCTCTGGCTTCTTGTGTCTGTCACCCAGCCATGACACAGAGTTCTGGGCACCCTGTCTGGGGTCAGGCAGGGGCCAGGCAGGGCTGGCCCAGGGCTTTGTGCAGCCATGAGCCTCCCCAAGCCAGAAGGACAAACACCCTGTCCCTTTCCACTGCCTGGCAAGGAGCAGCCTCAGCTGCTCTGTCCTGCCCTGGGGTAGGGTGCGTCTTGGGGGGTGAACATCATCTCCTCTGCATCTCCCTGGCTCTGCATCCCCTGCTTCCCCACCAGCATCCCCATGTGTCCCAGGCATTGGTGCAGGGCTGCTGGCTCCAGGGAGGGCTGTATGGGGGATTGGTTCCTGCCTGTCCCCATGCTGGGGCTGGGGCTGTGCCTGGCAAAGTGTGTGCAAAGAGGAGGTTTCTGGGGAGGGGAGGAGGGATTTTTCTCCTGGCTGCCCTTTTTCCAAGCTGTTAATGATTATCTCTGTTTTCTACCTCCTTCTTGCAGCTGTGGGAGATGGCTCCCCCTCTGCTGGCAAGCAGGCACCTAACCCTGTGGCTATAGGCTTTGAGATGATCAAACACAGCTGTAAGTGCATTGAACTGGGAGGTTTCTGGGGGGCAGTGGGTGATGGGGGACACCCTGGGGTCCTGCCCTCATCCTGCACAAAGCCATAGCCTTAGTGGGCATCCCCAAACACCCAAGCCCCAGCTCTTTGTGGGACCTTGCCCTGCTCCGGGCTGCTCCTTCCCAGGAGGTGACAGTCAGAGGATATATCTGCTCAGACACCTTGCCGGGGCTGGACACTGCTGTGTCCAGAGAGTTCCTGCCCCTCGGGCTCCCAGCATCACCAGTGCCACCGGGAAGGCAGAGCTGCTGGTGTGGGCAGGCACCTCACCTTCCCGGTGTGGGTGTGGGGCTGTGCTGGGTGCAGCCGTCCCACACCGTGTCCCGTCCGACACACGGGGAGTGGTGCCTGCCAGAGCAACTCTTGCTTTCTCCCCTGGGAACCAGTTCAACCAGTGGGTGAGGACTGGTGCCCGGCCTCGCAGTGGCACGGGCGGTGAGGCGGCTGTGTCAGCGGGAGAGGAGGGATCGGGCAGGACGTGCCAGGTTCTGGTGCACACCGGACTGTGCCAAGAGCAGCTCCTCCACCAGGACATGGACCCCCGGGCAGGTGAGTCCTTGGCAATTTTATTCCCTTAAGGAGCAGGGGTGGGGGATGTTTTATAGTGTTATGGGGTGGCTGAGTGACCTTCCCCTCCCTTCCGCTGTCTGCGGAGCTGGGGCTCAGCTTCTGGTGGGGCTCAGGCTGGAGTTGTGCTGCTTGGAGGCACCTTGCTGGGCTGTGAGGATGTCTGCTCCCGAGGGTGTGTGGCAGGGAGCACCTCCCACACAAGGGGCTGGGACTGGGCATGAAGCTGTCATCCTCCCACCAGCAGCAGGCGTGGGGATGGGGCAGTTTCGGCAGCCTCTGGCTGATTCAGGGTGCCTGTTGCACCACGCTCCTCCTGTCCCACAGCTCCTGCTGCCTGAGTCACTCCCTGACCTCACCCCCGACTCTCGGAGCTTCCGGGGCTCCCAGTTTGCCCCTGGCCCAGCAGGAGCAGGGTGCACTGCCTGCCTGCCTGTCCTGCCCTCTGAAACCCCACCTTAAAGCCCCCACAACTCAGGGGTGGCAGCCTGATGCTCTGGGGCTCCCAGGCATTTCCCAGGTCCTGTCAGGTAGAGCGAGTGCTGTGGGTTGTGGGGTGACCTGGGACGTTCAGGTAGAGCGAGTGCTGTGGGTTGTGGGGTGACCTGGGATGTTGCTCACTATGTAAACAGTGTGACCACAGGGGAAATGTTCTCACTCCACTGGCATCTGTCTAAATTTAGCTGCTGCTAGGTCATCCTTTTCCACTGCCTCCTTGTTTCCTGACACAGGCACAGCTCCCTGTCCCTCTCCCTGGGCTGGCATTTGTCCCAGGTGCAGACAGGGGAGCTCTGTGGTGCTGGCTGTGTTCTGGAGCAGTGGCCAAACCCTGCTGTCCCCTCCTGGCCACAACAGCCTCCAGAGCTGTGCCCACCACCACCCCTTCCCACTGGCAGCCACAGCAGCAGAGCAGGGTCCAAGAATTGTGAAGGATGTGGGGGGACCAGGAGCTGGTGGCAGCTGCAGAAGTGTGAGGAGCATCCTGGTGCTGTGCATCGCACGAGGTTTGCTCTGGGCTGTAACCAGCAGAGAAAGGGCTGCTCATGGGCTGGTGTCCCCTTGGTGATGGGGGGAGCCTTGGCTGGCGCTGGGCTTTGCCAGACCCCGCGGTGGGACAGGAGGGACGGAGAAAGGGAGAAAGGTCCTTGGCCCCCGGTGGCAGCAGCAGGAGGCTGCTCGCCCTGGTAAGCACATCCTCTAGAGGGACCTGCCTGCCCAGAAATGGGGATGTGCAGCCAGGTGCTGCCGGCAAGAGGCAGCAGAGCTGCGGGAGGTGGCACCAGACACTGCCTGCTCAAGCCCCAGCCCTGCTCTGCTCCCTTCCTACCCCGCCTGTCCCCTTTCGCTGCCAAAACTGCAGCCGAATTGCACGGCCAGGACCTGCTGATGGCCCCGTGCAGAGGAGAAAGATGCTTCACCCCAAAAGAGTGTGCACAGGAGCAGGGGTGGGCTACAGGCACTGTCAGGGTGGTCAGAGCCCCCCAGCACAGTGTGAGGGGCTGCAGGACTGGCCAAGAGCTGCTTGGGGTCTGGCTCAGCCCTTCCTCCTTCTGCTTTCCAGGAAAAGAGCTCCTCAACGCTCTGGGGATTGGCGTGGGTGTGGGGCTGGTCTTGCTGATCCTGGTGCTTTTTGGCTACGCCTTTGTCCGGTGGTACCAGAGGGGATGGTGCTGGCACCGTGAGTGTGGGCAGAGCAGGGGAGGGCAGGGGGGGTTCCGAATGAAGGGGCAGCAGAGCCTGGGATGTGGGGAGCACACCCAGCATTTTCTGCTCCCAAAGGGCTGGGGGAGCCTGCTGTGGGATGGGGGCACATGAGAGGGGGGTGGGGTGTGTGCACAGGGATGTCCCAGTGCTGTCTTGCCCATGCCTGTGCAGTGCACAGCCTCACAGCACAGTGACAGCCAGTTCATGGCACTGCAGAGCTCTGACACCTCTCCTTCCCACCTTCCTCAGGGCCCGACTTCGTCTTCAGCCTCTACCACACCTGGTGAGTGAGTGAGTGAGGCCATGTGGGACCCAGGGTGGGCTGGCTGCCCCCTTTGCACGGAGCTGAGGTGTGACAAACCCCACCACCCCAAACCTGCCCAGCTCTGCTGTTAGCAGGCGCTGCCTGCCTGGGACACAGATGCCCTGGGGAGCCCCAGTTGTCTGGGAATGGCCCCCACCCTGTGGGCAGGCAGGAGCTGGAGGAGGGGGGGGCAGGCAGCTTGCTGACATTCCCCTTCCCTGCAGTGGGCTGGGGGCAGTGGCTGTGGAGCTGGTGCCACCGTTCAGCATCAGTGGCTCGCTGAGCCCGGCCGGGAGCAGCTACCTCCCTTTCCACAACCAGGAGCCTTGAGATAGGAACCAGGCTGGCTTGCAGGTAGGACATCACCCTGCTCTTCCCTGCCCATTGATGGGGATCCTGGCTCTGTGTGCCTCCAGCACAGCCATACCACTGCCTCAGGATGGGCACAGCAGTGGGTGCCTCTGCAGGGAGCCTGGGTGCTGGGTGAGAGCCTCTATGGTCATGGCAGCTTTCCCCAGGGTAGTCCCAAGGATTTTCCTGCAACAGTCCTCTCCAGGCTTCGGGGCATCAGAGGCTTTCCCTGCACTCTGGTTTTGTTCTTCCCCATGCAGGCTTTGGGTTCTGTTCCTTTACTGTGCCCCATGGTCCTCAGGCTGGGACTTGGGGGGTTGTTGGGGCAAAGGCAGCTCAGGTGCTCCTGGTGCCACTTCCCTGTGCTGCCTCGCATGCACCTTCAAGGGTGAAAGAGCAACTGAAACAAGCCATGGGGAATTCCTCTGTTCTTTAGAAAACCACCCCATAGTGAGTTTCTACCAAAAATGGAATGGTGAAGTTTCTACTTTTTGAGAGAGCTTCTCTATTTGTTCCCCACAGCTGCATTTCTCTTGCTGGCCCTCCCTGGCCATGGGCAGTGCTGGAAGGTGCCCAGGGCCTCTTGCTGTCCCTGTGCCAGAGCACAGGAGCAACCTCCCCCAGCTTGAGATGGAAGACAAGGAAGCTGCCTTATCCCAGCTCCATCAATATGCATCCTGAAGAGAAAAGACACCTTTCCCATGGCTCGGCACAGCTCAGGGACACCCCAGCCCTCCAGAGCAGCTGAATGTGTGCCCAGGAGATGTTGGACCAGGCTGTTGGTGAACAGGGCAGTGGGGACTGCAGGGAACAACTTGCAAAAGGACAGCAATGAGCCATAGGACTGGGTGCCTGGGTTTGTGCAATAGGTGAAAATGCCGAAAGGAAATGAAACTGCTTCAGACTTCCCACCCAGGTCAAATATCTGGACCAATGTGGAAATTCGTCCTCTGCACCGATCGTGCAACCAAACACCTCAGAAAACCCTAGTGGGCTTTCTTGTGCCAGCCACCTTCTCAACCTCAGCAGAGCTAAGCAGCTGTGAAAGTACCTGGAGGCAGGAGCAGCCCCTGGGGAAGCTGCTGGGACCATTGGAGGGGAACCCCACCCAGCAGTGGGGGCTGGAGAGGCCCAGGGGCTTGGGGACTGCTTCTTTGCAAACTTTTCTCAGAAGGAAAATGAAGAGAAACTCAGGAGACCACAGAGCTGTGGGTAGGGAAACTGGTGAGGAGGATGGAGGCTCGGAGGAGGAGAGCTGAATGTCCTCTGTGTGTTAGGATGTGACTTAATTCTGGACAACGTGAGCATCTGGGATTTCCAGGGAGCCAGAGAAACTGTGCTCTTGGCTACTGAAGCCAAAGCTCTGTGGCTTTCAGGGAAAGCCCTGGCTGCAGTGGAGGGGTTGGAGGGATGCTGCCCTGGGCTGGAGCCCTTTGGGGTGAGCAGGAACCAGCAGCACTGCGCAGGATCCGGCTGCAGAGCTGACGTCAGAGCTTTTAGAAGAAAAAAGGAAAAACAAAAAAATCACGCTTAGTTTTGATGACTGTTTTTCAGAGGAAGTTGAAAAGAAGAAAGCAAAAAGCCCCAACTCTCCCACCTCCCAAACACCCAAGGGCAGCAGAGGTGGAAATGAAAGGACCAGAGGATGCAGAGGGTTGGCATTCCTTGGCACAGGGCAGATGTTGACCCTGGGGAGAGCAACATCAGACCTACCAGGAGGATACCTGGCAGTGCACCAACAGCCTTCCTCCTGGCAGTAGTGGTTCATGTTTTCACCTGAAAAAAGCAGTCCCCAAGGTGGGTTTCCATCAACAGTTTTAATGGGACAGCCCCACTGTTAAGGTTCTTGGAAACTCGGTGACTTTTGGAAAAATTGTCAAGTGACCTGGCAGCACTTGAGCATAACCCACGGTAAGTTGTTCCCATCTCATGCTTGTTTCCATTCTCAGAGATCACAGAACCCCCCTGGTCTGACCTGTTGGCTCTGCCCTGGAGGGGTTCCTATCCTCCCCATGCTGCTCAGTGAAATCACCACAAGCTGCCCAGGGCCTTTTCCCTGCTGCTCCTCTTGTGTGTGCTCCCAGGACACAACATCTGCCTGGGACAACTGCCCTGGTCCTCAGATGAATGCCAGGCTCTCGGGGAGCTGCCTTTGTTCTCCTTTTTTTCCAGTTGTGATGTGGAAATGCCCCACGTGAGGCAAAGGCACATTGCACTTTGCTGCAGGAAAAAGTCTGTATCTAAAGATGGAAAGCGCAGCTTGACCTTAGGAGAGGAGGTACGGATGAATAGACCAAACAGATAACACCACATCCTTTCTGTATTTACAAAATAAATAGAATAAATAACATCCATAGGCAACAGTGACAGAACACGGACCAGAGTGCGGGCAGGTCTGCTCTTGGTGCACTGAGGTTTAGGGGATGGAGGTAGCTTATCAAAGTAGCTGCTCCCACAGGCCGTGGGTATGAGAGGTAGCTGGTGGGCTCCTGGTCCCCAGCTCAGAGGTGGCTGTCCTGGCTGTCCCCACTGGGCAGGCTCAGGGGCTGGGTTTGCAGCTGGAGCCACTCGAGGGGCAGCATCCCCAGGAGGTCAGTGCTGAAGATGCTCAGATCAAGGGGAGCTTTGAGGAGCTCAGGGCTGGCTTTAGAGGCTAAGGGAGCACCCAGAGCCCCCCAGCTCAGAGCCCCCCAGGGAGCAAGGTCCAGTATGTGGCTGCAAGGATGCTCAGGAGAGGACTGCTTCAAATACCCTTTGGACACAGCCAGCTCAGAGCACTCTGTGCCCAGCATGATGTCCATGGTTCCTGGGCAGCTTGAGGAGGAGGCTTCCTTGGATGGGTCCCACTGGGACTTCACCATGCCCTGGGACTGCTGCAGGTACCCACGGAACTCCACGGCTTGTGGGAGAGGGGAGGAGAGGCCGAGCTCCGTGCTGCTGGAGGGGCACGGGGGGCAGGGGCAGGTGGTCCCCAAGCCCACGCCACTGTCATCGCCAGTGGGCAGCTGCTGCTTGTAGCCCTGGGGCTCGTGGCCCACGGAGCAGCTCGGCTCAGAGGTGTGCAGGCAAATGCCACTGTCTGTGCTGGCACAGCTGCTGTTCCCACTCCCCACAGTGGAGCACAGACGGTCCTTGGGCCACGCTGGGAGCCTCCAGCCCTTCTCCAGGGGCAGCTGGGCTCTGCTGGGGCTGCTGTCCTGCTGGGGCTCCTTCTGGCACAGGAACAGCTGCTGGACAGGGTCTGAGTCTGGGCTGCCCCAGGAGAGGCTCTCCTGCTCCACCCAGGAGGAGCTCTGCTTTATGAAGGATTTCTGGGAGGGAGAGAAAAGAGAGAAGTGAGATGTGCTTCATCCATGCTTGCTTCCTTCCTCTCCCAACAGCTGCCCAGCCTCACGCTGGCCACAAAGGGTGCCCCGTGCCTCTCCTTACCAGGACAGACGGCGTCCTGACGGGTTTCTTTATGTAAGTGCATGCCAGCAGAGCTCCCAGGAGGGCCAAGATCAGCAGGGGGATGAAGGAGGTGAGGATGCTCAGCAGAAGCTCTGCACTCCCTGCGAGAGAGAGGACGTGACCTGGTGAGGGGGGAAGGCAAAGCATAGCACGGAGCAGCTGAACTGCTGTGGATCCGGGTCCCCCCAGATCTCCCCAGATCTCCCCACCACATACTGTCTCTCTGGCTGGTGGTGAGGCACTGCTCGGGGGTGCGTGTGGTGCGGGTGGGCCGGCTGGCCACCTGGGGCTCCACGCTGATGCAATACTCCGTGCCCCAGAAGAGGTTGCTGATGTTGAACTCTGTGTTGGTCTCCATCACTTGTTCCTGCAATGAGCAGAGCACAGGTTGGTCCCTGAGAGCCCCCAGCTCCTCTGGGAAAGCTGTGACCCTGCTTTCCCCCTTCCTTCTTCACTCTCCCCTGGGGAAACTCCCTGTGCTGACAGCAGCGAGACCCAAAGTCCCAAGAAGAATTGGGGAACCAGCTATAAAACCCACAGAGAAATCTCTCTGTGATGTCATGGCTGTGAGAAATCCCAGTATGCAGTGTTACAGAAGCCTGTACTTCAGAAATGGGGTTTTCAGCTTGAGCAGTGCTGAGTGTGACGGGCAGCACGAGACCAGCAGCTTATCTCACCGTCTGGTTGTCCTGCACCCTCCTGACGTACACCCGGTACCTCCTGGCGTGCTTCTGCACATCGTCGTATTTCAGGGTGATGTTCCCTGCCCTGAGGAGCAGCTGCAGCCTCACGTGGATGGTGTTGCCCATCACGGAGAGGCTCTGGCCCGACAGACGCAGGCTGGCTGCAAGCACAGTGGTGGGAAGAGTCCATTAGAATCATAGAATAGAATCATAGAATGGGCTGGGTTGGAAGGGACCTTAGAGATCATCAAGTCCAACCCTTGATCCACTCCCCCTGTGGTTCCCAGCCCATGGCACTGAGTGCCACATCCAGGCTCTTTTTAAATATCTCCAGGGATGGAGAATCCACTGCTTCCCTGGGCAGCCCATTCCAATGTCTGATCACCCTCTCCGTAAAGAAATTCTTTCTAATATCCAACCTAAACTTCCCCTGGCACAACTTAAGTCCATGCCCTCTTGTCTTGTTGAAAGTTGCCTGGGAAAAGAGCCCAACCCCCCCCTGGCTCCAGCCTCCTTTCAGGGAGTTGTAGAGAGTGATGAGGCCTCCCCTGAGCCTCCTCTTCTCCAGGCTGAACACCCCCAGCTCCCTCAGCCTCTCCTCATAGGGTCTGTGCTGGATTTGCCCTCCTTTGGACCTGCTCCAGGACCTCAATCTCCTTCCTGAACTTAGGGGGCCAGAACTGGACACAGGACTGGAGGTGTGGCCTCACCAGGGCTGAGCACAGGGGAAATAGGGTTTGCTCCTCTTTGTTCCTTGCACCCGGTGCCACCTGTCCCAGCTTTGTCCCATCCCACAGGTGTCCTCCAGGAAGGAGGAAGAGACATCCCTGCTCCCATCTGTCCTAAAGTTCTTCCCAAGCAGCTTGGCACTCCGAGCCTCCTGACACCCCACCTACCTTCTTGTGGGGAGAAAGAGTTGGTCCTTTGCCACGGGGATGTTTGGTTCCCAGACACAGCCCTGACCCGTGCGTAGTAGCGCCGTGCAGGAGCCAGGGTGTAGTGTGTGAGGTCGCAGAAGTGCTCTGAGATCTTCATGCAGTTTGGGATGGCTGTCCAAGAGGTATTTGTGCTGTAGCTGCAGGGAGAAGCACCCAGGGTCAGCAGTGCAGACAGGTCCAGGGACTTGGTTGTCACTGTGGTCGGTGTCAGATCCCAGGCAGGGGCTGAACCCCCTTGTACCCCCTGGCTGTACTCACACTCTGTGCTCCACTTCGTAGTGGACATTGCTGGGGCTGTTGTGTCCGGGTTCCCAGCACAGCAGGTGATGTCCTATCTTTGCAGCAAAGTGCACGTGCCTGGGGCTCCCCAGCTTCTCACCTGGTGGACCAAAGGTGAGCATTCAGCAAGGCTGCCCAGTGTCCTGCTGGTGGCCACAGGAGCTGGGCAGAGCTCCCTGAGTTTGTCACCTCGATGGCTTCCCTGGGGTTTGACCCCTGTGTTCAGCAGCACCCACCCACCCACCCACCCATCTGAAAAGCACAAGGATTTTCCTGGGCCTGTCCCACTTCCAATTGCTCATCCTTCTTCCTCTCTGATCTGGGGAGAGCCCAGCTCAGGCCAGCTGAGAGGCTCTCAGTGCCTTTCCGTCCCAAGCAAGAAGCCTGTGTCTGCATCCCTGAGCATCCCTGCCTCTGCCAGCCGTTCTGATGGGATCCAGCTTTCCTGTTCTACTCCTCTGCTGTCCAGAAGGAACACTTTTTCACACCTCCTGCCTGAATGTCAATATGTCACCTGGCAGCAAAGCCTCACGGGGTAACATCTCTCACCCTTTCTGTGCTGCCTGCAGACAAACACACACCCACGCCTGGGGGGATGGCTGCCAGCAGAGCATCACAGGACCCGTTTCAGACCCGTTTCAGACCCATTTCACCCCACACTCGTGTTGCCCGAGGACTAACAGCCTTCAGGCTCCCAGACAGCAGTAAAAGGTGAGTGGTGACCGTGGAGCCATGGCTGTGTCTGAGCTGTGGCTCCAAACCCCAGGAGCTCCCCTCCTGCCTCCCCCTCCTCGGTCCCCAGCCTGGTGCTGGCACCCTGGGAGCTGTGGGGCTCAGAGCATCCTGTGGGGAGCCACGGGGCCCCAGTGCAGCGTGTGGGGAGTGAGGACCATCAGAGGGGGGGTGGGTGAGACTCACCGTCAGCCGTCCAGGCGAGGAGCAGAGCCAGGCACAGGGCCAGGGCTGCGGCGTGGGGGACCATGGCGGCTCCGCATCCTCTGCGGGTGCTGGGCTGGGTGAGCAGGGTGCTGGGCTCTGCTCTGGAAGGTTGCCCAAGGCTTGTTTTTCCCTTGGGGGCTGGCTCAGTGACGTCTTGGAGGCGTTAGAGCAGTGGGAGGAAAGTAGCTGTGTAGTGACTTCCACTTTTCTTTACTGTCCACCCACTCAGGCACAGCTCATCTCTCAGCCCGGGCTGGGCATTTCCTCCCAGCAGCCTTCAAGGAAGAGCTCTGGGGGAACATACTGACATGCTGCTGGGAAAGGGAAAATAGGAGTAAAACACATCTGCCTTTGCTGTTTCGTTGTTATGTGTGATGCTGAAGCACAGCACAGGGGGTGACCACTGAGGCCACCACGGTCCCCTTGGGCCACTGTCCTGTCCTGGCAGCAGCTCAGAGCTGGCCCTGGAGCCCCAAGAGGAGGTTCTAGCTTTCCCTTCTGTTGGACCCAGCCTCATATCCAAGCCATAATTTTCCTTTCCCCATTTCTGGGGCTCAGTGACAACCTCTGGGTGACTGTGTCCTGCAGACACCCATGGACACAGGTGGCATCACAAGCTCTGAAGTTGGGTGTGGTGAGGGGGGTGGTGCTGTGCTGGTGATGCTGGGACCTGACCGTGAGTCCTCTGTGATGCTTCTAGCAGGCTGGGTGACTGCAGGGCACGTTCCAGAGCTTTCACCCTGGCTGTGCTTTAGGTGACCCCTTGGTGTCCTGTCACTCTGCTCTCAGATTCTGACTCAGGTCTAACTGCAGCTGAACTCAGGAGTCCAGAGATGAAACGTGGCTCATCCCACACAAAGCCACAGCTCCTGTTCTGTGTAAAGGAGTGAAAAATCAGCGGGAGCAGAGATGAGGAAGGAGGGAGGAGCCCTGCAGAGCAGACACGTCTGGCTGCTCCTGCAGGTGAGGTGGGTCAGAGGATTGGGAGGAAGGGTTGGCAGTTTAGGCAAAACCAAAACAGACCGAGGGGAAGGGACTGAACACTGAGTTCTGCTGAAGACTCTGATGGCACAGCCACCCCAATGTGTCCCTGCTGCCACCGAGCTGCTGCACAGGCATTGCCAGGTGCCATGGGAGGAGCTGGTGTCTCTGCATGATGCCCACAGTGCAGATGATACCTGGGAGCTCTCTCTGGTCAGTGCTTTTTCCAAAAGGAACAGCTCTTGTCACCCTCCAGGTTGCAGAACTCTTGTCTCTGTGCTGCCTTCTCTGCCACCAACTCATCACTGAGGGACCCTGGCAGGGAGTGGGGATTTCGTGGGGAAGGGAAGGGGGGTGGCAGCCCTGGTCCATGCAGGGGACCTTTTGATGACCAGAGATGAGCTTTGCATCAGGTGTTGCTGACCTCCCAAAGCTACAACCAAAGCATCAGAGAAAAGAGCAGCCCCGTGTTCCCATTGTTGGCAAGAAAGGTTTTGAGTTCACAGGGCAAACCAGCCCTGGAGAACACTACCCAGTTTCCTTTTTGCCTTTGAAGTAATTGACTATTCATGGTAGAGGGGTAGCTCTGCTTTTAATAACCCTAAACCATCCGAGTCAGAACCCCACCACGTCTTTCCCCAGAGCCTCTGCAGCTCCTTGGGGACAGCAAGGACTGGGGCTACAGCCCCCCCACCCCCATGCCAATGCTTTGGGATCCCCCTGCCAGCTCTGTGAAGGGGCTGTGGAGGCAAAGCAGGTCCTGGGCTCCATCCTCCCCCTCTGCCTGGCCTCTGCTGGGGCCGGAGGGCTGGTTCTGCCAGCACAGCCCTATTGAACCTTGCCTGGGAGAGCAGAGTTATCCTCTTCCTAATTCCCTGACCCCTGGGGGATGGAGCAGAGGAACTGTACATACTATTAACACCTCTGCTTGCTGTCTGGGAGGGTGCAGCAGGGCTCATGGGAGCAGTTAGCAGGAAGCAAGTGCATGGATTTCACCTGGGAGGTGCTGTGCTCACGTGTGACATTTAATATCAGGGTGGAGGGGTCAAGCCCAGATACAGGTCTGTCTGTAGCTTGCTTTCTGTAGGTGTCTCTGCAAAAGCACCAGCAAGCAACCATTCCTGGAGCTGCTACCACAGTGACCTCACCAGAAAAAAACAGGAGTAAACACCAGGATCAAAGTGGACTCAGTTATCTGTCTCGTCCAAGCAACCAATCCTCCTCTCTGGCTGCTCAGGCTTGGCCCCAGGCTGTGTGTGTGAGAAATGCAGAGGCCTTGGGAAGGGATGGGATGGGGAGCCCAGTGGTGGGGTGGAGAGGAGAGCAGGATCCACCTCAGGCTCCTCAGCTTTGGAATCAAGGGGGCTTTGGAGCAGGTTTCCCCATGCTTGGATGGTCCTGCTTGTCTCCTGCTGAGCAGGTGTGGGTGGGGAGCTGGATGAATAAGGGATGGATGCTATGAATAATGCTGGGAGAAATGTGCCTGTAAAACAGTTGGGATGGGGCTCATGGGAGGCACCACGCCGTCAGGCAGAGCTTCCCAGGACTGGACCATGGGACGTGTGACCCTTGTCCCTGCCCAGCCCTGTGCTGCCCTTGCAGGGCCAAGTGCCAGGCTGGAGTGGAGCTGTTTCTAGCAGTGTCCCCTTGTCCCAGGAGCTGCTCAACATCTCTGGGAAACCAGATGTCTGGACATTGGAAAGCACACAATGGAGCTGAGCCTTTCTCCTTTTCATCTGGATATTTGCACCTGTTTCTTCCAATTGTGACTTCTGGCTTTTAAGCAAAGCATCTCCCAGCTCATGCCCACAGAGGGGCCCGCTGCTGTCTCCTTGCAGACCGCGAAAGCTTCGCTCCCTTAGCAAAAGGGCAGCAAAGCCTCGAGAGAAACCGTCTGGACACAGCATTTCACTTCATTTCATCCCCCATTTCATCTCCTGGACCTTTGTCTGAGGCTCCTGCCCACCCTTCCCCAAGCAGAGGCAGGTGTTTTGCTTGCTGTGCCTGCAGCAGTTGGGAAAGAGGCAGGAGTGGAGCTGGGCAGGTTGGACTGGTTTCCCTCCGCGCCCGGCGCTGGCACTGACGTACAACCCCGCTCACCAAACAGCTTCAGCCCCGTCCGTCCCCGGGGACCTGACTTTGCTCAGCACCCTGGAGGATGGCCGTGCCGGAGCTCTGATCCCAGCACAGCCCTGCAGTGGCCCATGGACGGCAAAACCTCTCCGGTAAGGTGGGGGGGCACCGGGGGCTGCTCCCTGGACGTACAGCCCCACGGCCCCGGGGTTTGGGTGGGGGGTCTGGCGTCTCCCTCTTGCTCCCTGGGGCATCACCTGAACCTTGGTGCTGTCAGGGAGAAGGACCTGAGGCTGCTGCCTGTGGGCTTGGTGCCTCCAGCACCCCTTGGAGGAGGGCTGACATCGGTAACCCCAGGTTCAGCCCCAGGCTGGCACAGGAGGCCCCGGGGCTCCTTTTCCACCCTGGAGTGGATTTGCAAAGGCTGTCACTGCTGTGGGACCTGGTGCCCCTTGGTACCCGTGGGGCTGCTCAATCTGAGCCTCCTGCCAGTGTGTCCCTAGGAGTGACGGGCTCCTGCTGACCCCAGCCCCTGCTACTTTCCCTTGCTTGCTTTCTGAGCAGTTTTCCCTTTGCTCTTTTTGGGTTGTGTTGACCAGATCCTGCCTGATCTCATCCGTGGGCCCTGCTGAGCATCCTGTCATGAGGAAAACATCCATCCCCAGCTGGGCCAGGGGCTCATCCTGCCTGGGCAAGGCAGGGGATAATTACAGTGCCCAGCACTGCTGGCTGTGCCAGCGATGTCCAGAACGTGCAAAGCCAGCAGTGATGGGGTGGATGGGGACTGAGGGGAGGCAGGGACAGCTGTAAAAGCCACCCTCTTCTTACCCCTTGGTGTGTGAGGGCCTCAGGAGCAGAGGGGACTCATGTCAGGTCCAGGCTGGGTCCTCAGGGAGCAGCAGCCTGTCCCCAGCACTGCTTTGCTGTGTGATTCCAGTTCCTGGTAGTCCCAAAATCAGGGAGTAGCATTGTATTTTGGTGAGAGCAGGGCAGAACCTGAGGTGCCCCCATATGGAGACAATTGCCTCATCTTGGGCATCGCCATGGGGCTGCCTTGGCTTTGTCCCTCGGATTAAAGAGGCCATTAGGAGTCCTGGGTGCCACCCCCTGCTGTGCACCTGCAGGAGAGTCCCTTCATCTTTCTGTGCCTTGCTTTGCCATTCCATGGAGTGGACTGAGCAGGAATTACTCACCCCCTGGAACACTTTCTGATCTCTGCCTATGCTCACACTGGCGTAGGGCAGCCTGCTCCCAGCCAGATCGGGCTGACTCAGTCAACAGGGTTTGTCATCTGGTCTTGCAAAATGGTCCCTGTGTGGCTGGGGACGTCACTTCCCCCCTGTATTCCCCCTTTTTCGTGGCATATGGATCTCAGCATCCTCCTCCTTTATCTCCTGCCCATCTGTCCCCATGGCCCTGCCCAGCCCCACACTGTCAGCAGCTGGGGGGGGGGGCTTGGGGTCCCTTACAATGAGCCCCCACTCTGCTGTGGGTGGGTGTCACTGCACAGAAAGGGGCTTTCACAGGCTCAGGAGTGTTTGTCCCAGGTGAGGCCAATGTCCCCGTTGTGTGCTTGCTGAGCTGATGTGCTGTGGACAGTGGAGGTGTTGGGGCTGGTTCCGTGCTGTGAGCAGCTGAGAGGGAAGCTGTGGGGCCAGCTGGGCTGGGGAAGGATGATCACCCATTCAGGCAGATGCTTCCAGCCTATTTTAGAGGGGCTGCTTCCTTCCCCTCTCGATGCTCCAGATTTTGGGCAGCTGCCATGTCCCTCTCTGCACCTCTGAGACGCGCTGGGCCCCAGGTCTGGTTGCAACACCCCAGGTGTTGCCTGGCTCCTTCCACTCCGGCTCCCTCCCTGAAACTGCGGGTGGCTGCTGGCTGCTTTCCCTGCCTTCCCTCCCCATCCCGGCAGATCCTGAGCCTCGGGCCCAGCCTGCACCGCCTTCCCCTGGGGATTGCCCCCTGCCAGGATGGATCCGGGGGCTTTGCCTCTGCGGCGGGGAGTGGAGCTGCAGGTCAGTGCGTGGGGCAGCTCAGGGTGCAAGGGGGGGTGGGGTTCTCAACCTCTGTGCTTGAGGTGCTTTCCCTGGTTCTCCTTGAAGCCTTGGACCAGAGCAGAGAAGGACTGAAGTGGTGTTGATGCTCATGACAGGTTTAGCAAAGGGGTGGGCTTGCAGACAGGCACCATCCACTTGTTCCCTGGCATCCTGGGCTGGGCACAAGGTGTGCAGAGCTGGCCAGGGGTCCCTGTGTGTCCCCAGTATGTCCCCAGTGTGTCTCCAGCTTCTCCCCTGCCAGTGAAAGGACCTGGTGCTGCTCCCCCTCCCCACAACTGACTTTCAGGTGTGCTTGAGGCTCTCACAGCTGGTAGAACGTTTGCAGAGAGGATGTTAGAAACAGAGTTCAACTCACAGCCACCCGGCAGTGATAAGCATGGCTCCAGGTCTGACTTTTACTCAAAAGCCAGCGAAGGATGAGTAAAGGTTTTGTGGGCAGAACTTGTAGCTTGCTCACCAGGGTAATGCACAATCCTTAACAGAAACATCCTTGGAAGGCTGCTGCTGTTTGCTCTGTGCTCCAGTGGCTGCACAACAGCAAACAGATGGTTACCAGGAGCCTGTTGTAAAAATTTTTTTGGCTTCTGTGGTAGAAAAAGAGATTTAAATGTTGGACTTCAGACTTCTAAGGAAATAGGAAGCTAATATTTCACTGGAGTGTAAGAAAGGTCATGTGTTTCCTGATAAGGAATAAGAGCAATCTGACCTGTAGTGACTGTAGGTGTTAATTTCAGATGTTTGTATGGTAGAGGTAGAAATCCTTTAGCAGCCCAGCATCATCTGCTTACTGGTGAAGCTGTTTTTCCCAATGCAGTGGAAAGGCTTATCTTCAATTCTGCTGCTGTGATAACTGAAGGGTTACATTTCCTGCAGAAAGAGGCAGGTGGAACATTGGAGCTGTGGAGCTAGCACACAAATGCCCAGGTAAATGATACTGCCTGGGTATTTACAAAAGTCTCATTTGCACATAGAAACTTTTCCTAGGAAGGGCTCCTGGTATGGGCTCCTTGCTTCTGCAAGGCAGGGAGGGCAGGACCTGCTGCAGCTTGGGCTCTCTTGCCCATTACATGGGCTTTCTGGGGATGCCCAGGAGTGTTTCATGGGTTCTGGGGATGCCCAGGGGTGTTTCACAGTGTGAGCGTGCAATACTTGTTGTGAGAACTCAAATCCCACCGGTGTGACCGCTCATCCTCATCGTGGGGACACTGCTGGGGCTCTCCCCAGCTCCTGTGCCAGGCCAGCCCCCCAGCAGACACCAAGATGCTCCCTTGGGTTCCCCAGCACCTCTGGGCTCGCTCACGGGGCTGCTGCCAGCTTCAGGCGTAAGGAAAAGTGGCTGCAGGCTGAGTACATTTGGGCTTGTTCTGGCGGCTTGGCGAGGAGGGATGGGTGATGCCGTGAAACAAGAACCCCAGCGGGGAGGTGGCTCTCGATGGCCAGGGGACGTTAGCGGAGGTTGTGCCAGGGCCCCGCGGGCAGGGGGAGGAGGCTGTGCCGGGGGGGTGGCCCCGTGCAGCCCGCTGCTAGCCAGGGCTGGTGGCCAGGTAGCCTCCCAGGAGCCCCGGGTGCCTCCTGAGAGCTCAGCGGCCGTGGGAGCCGGTGGTCCCTGGGGCACAGCTCCGGGGGGGCCGTGTCCCCAGCATTTTGGGGCGCAGGGAGGGTGCGTGGCCACGCCGGAGTGCGTGACTCAGGGGATAATGCCCAGGAAGTTACACCACCGCATTGCAAGGAAGGGCACAGCCGGATTTACGAAGCATGAGCCTGAGCAGGCTCCCGACGTCCTCATTAGGGCTCCCGGTTCCCGGCAGGAAGCAGGAGTGAGAAAATCCAGTGGGAAGGGGAGAAGTCAGTGGCTCCTGCTCCCACCGAGGTCCCCGTCCCCTGCCCATCCCAGGGCTGGTGCTGCCCGCTGGCCTGGCAGGGAAAGGGGATTTCTAGGAGCTGCAGGGCCAAAAATTGAGGATGGTCTCCTAGAGGGGATTATTGGAGCCCAGCTCTGGGCTGCTGAGATGTCCCCAGGAGGGTGGGTGATGCCAAAGGATAGTGGCTCCCATTCTCCCGTGGATGACCCTTCTGCAGGGTGACAGTGACATCTGTAGGGACAGAAATAGTCCAAATAGCCCCAGTAGTCCAAAGAGTGCAACCACAGCTGGTCATGACTGGAAGCAGCAGGCAGGAGGAGTGAGGTGGTGTGGGAAGCAACTGCTGAGGGCAAACCCAGGCCAGGCTGCCACTGCTGGGTGCTGGCTGGTGATGCTCTGGCAATTCCTGTAAGGCATGGTAGCATTTCTTCTTGCTGAGGGTGTATCTTGAGATTTTACAAGGCACAGAAAGCAGCATTTATTTATTCTGGGCTTCAGACACCCATCCTCTCCTAAGGAAAATGGGAGGCCCTTGATTCCATGTCTGGTTTAAAGTAATGGAGGGCTTGGAATAGCAGTATCTTGAGGAAAGGAAACAAATACATTTTCTTCTGCAAATTCATGGATCAGGAGTGACACAACTACAGAACAGCATTCCAGGGTGCAGGACGTTTCAGGGCTTGGAAAACACTGATTATTAAGTATTACTAAATAGCAGCTGGAAATTGCACTGTATTTTTCAAATGGCTAATTAAGGATAGATGCATAAAGTGGGGCACTGGCCCTGAGGATCTGGGCCACAGCATGACTGACCTGGTGCCAAATAACCAGCTGATGGCTCTGCTCAAAGCCATCGTGTTGGGAGGTTTGGCCAGCAGCTACCTGAAGGGGAAGAGCTCCACAGAAAAAATGTTCACCTGTCCTGCACGGGACAGGGCTCAGGCTTCGCTGTCCAGACAGAGGCACGGCAGAGGTGACTTGTTGTGCAGTTTGTGGCACTCACTGTGGAGGAATTGCCAGCAGTGACAAATGCTGACTGAGCTGGGAGCTGTGCTGGGCAGTGGGGGGGCAGCTGTGGGGATTTGTCTGGTGGGCAACAGTCGCTGCCAGTAACGGTCACCTCTGCCCTCAGGCCACGGCGTCACCCAGCAGTGTCCCTCCCAGCCTCCATGCCTCCACGGCCAGCAGCATCTTTGGTGTCCGACCTCCCCAGCCTCGAGAAAGCGTTCTCGGCCTCAGCTTCAAGCCCTACAGCCCAGATTCCAGCCCAGCCTCGGCTGCCTGCACGACCTGTGAGAGCACACGTAAGAGGATGGTGCCAAGGGTGGGCTCTGGCTGCCCTGGCCCTGGTTCCACCTAGGGTGAGGAGGGAATGGGTCCCTGTGCCTACAGGCTGGTGTTACCAGTTACCAGGGTAACGGGGCGTGTTGGGGGGTTCCTGGGCAAGGGAGAGGATGGTGGCCATGGCAGGGTGGGGGTATGCCACCGGGAGATGGCCCTGCTCCCAGCCATCTTGTAGGTCCCCTTGAACCCCTGACCCTTCCTCTGCCCTGCTGCCAGGATCCTCCATGTTCAAAGCTCCCTGCATGAGCCAGCGGCGGCTCGCGCTCATCTTCTGCATCTCCATCCTCATCGTGCTGCTCATCGCCCTCATCCTGCTGTGTGAGTGGGATCCCAGCTCAGGTTGGCTCAGGGCTCCCTCGGGTGAGGCCCCAGAGGGGCTGGGGGAACCTGCACTGGGATGTGCCATGGGGAAACCTGAGAGGCGAGTAGGCAGGGATGTGCTCTTCCCCTTCCCTGAGTGTTCCTGACACCTGATGGACCAGCAGGAGGAGGATGGCTGGCAAAGGGAGAGCCTGTGGTCCCAGGGGCTGCACCCCCTTTCCATCTCCTGGGTTTCCTTTGGCAGGGCACCCCCAGCAGCACCCATCCTCACCCTCCCTGGGGTGTGGGGTTAGGGGCAGGACCCATGACAGAAAGTGCAGTCTGTAGGCAGATCAGGCACAGAAAGCAGGGGGAATTGCTTTAATCCTCAGGACATTCTTCAGCTGCTGTATTTGGTGGGATTGAAGCATCTGGTGGGCTGGGAACATCTTTCTGCTGGAGTGGGCTGGTGTTTGGGAGAGCCCCTGCTCGTGGCAGCCCTCCTCCATCTGGCTGGGTGACAGCACCCTTACCCCCAGCGAGCTCCTCTCACCAACCCTGCCCTCACCCCAGCCTGCTCTTCCTTCCAGTTATGTTCTGGAGGTCACAGACTGGCATCGTGTACAAGGAGCCTGCTGAGAGCTGCAAGGACAGCCCCGTGCGCTGCGACGGCATCGTTGACTGCTCCCAGAGGAGCGACGAGCTGGGCTGCGGTGAGGCACCAGGAGCTGGGGGTGCTGAGAGCAAGGTGGGGAGGCCCCCGGGGTGCTGGGCACCACCAACCCCCCTGCTCCATCCTCACAGTGCGCTTCACCTCCAACGAGTCCCTGCTACACGTCTACTCCAGCACCGAGAGCCAGTGGCTGCCCGTGTGCAGCACTGCCTGGGATGATGACTTCTCCAGGAAGACCTGCAGGCAGCTGGGGTTTCAGAAGTAATTCCCTGGGGATGGGTCATCCTGCTCGGGTGCTGGGTGTTGCTCTGGCTGGGTGCATGGGCCACCGGGCTCTTTCCCCCAGCGTTCTGTTTTTCTGCTGCATGTCCAGCGTGGGTCCGGGTGTTTCAGTCTGTCCCCCCAGGCACGGTGTGCAGAGGGAACGGGGAGGGGGTCAGTCTGAGGGACCCTGACAGCCTCTCCCCTCTCACAGTGCATCACAGACTGAGTACATTCCCCTGCACTTCCCGGGCAAGAGCCTCACCGTGAGTGACGAGCGAGAGACCATCCAGCAGAGCCTCAACAGGTACCGGGCACTGTCACCTCCTGTCCCTGCCCCAGCCCTGGTGCCGTGGGGCAAGAACTGAGGCTACATTCTTCCTCTTCTCTCCTGCAGCTCACTGTGTCTCACAGGAAAATACGTCTCCCTCCGATGCACAAGTAAGGGGTCTGGCTGGCAGGGCACGGGGCCGAGGGCGGGTGCACGCTTGGGAGAGTTTCCCTCCTTTCTTTGCACAGGGATAGGCAAATTGGGCGTTTTCCAGATAAATCCATGGGTAATAAAATCTATGAAGATTGTGTTCCCAGGGCCCCTTTGAACTCCCAAGCAGTGCCAGTGCCTGTGGGTGGGGAGAAAAGAGCCTCAAGTTGCACCAGGGGAGGTTTAGATTAAATTTTAGAAGAAACTTCCTCACTGGAAGGGTTACCAAGCACTGGCATAGGCTGCCCAGGGAGGTGGTTGAACCACCACCCCTGGAGGTGTTTAAAAGACATGTAGATGTGGTGCCCAGGGACCTAGTTTAGCACTGGACTCAGTAGGGTTGGGTTAATGGTTGGACTCGATAGTCTTAAAGCTCTTTTCCTACCAGAGCAATTCTGTGATTCTCTTGTTGCACATCCCCCTCCTGGGCTCACCTCTCTGAGCCCATCCCTCAGCCCCGCTTTCCCCTCCAGCCTGTGGGCAGCGGATTTCTGGCCGGATCATTGGAGGGAAGGAAACCTCAGTGAGCAAATGGCCCTGGCAAGTCAGCGTGCAGTACGGGCCCATCCACATCTGCGGCGGCACCGTCATCGACGCTCAGTGGGTCCTCACTGCAGCCCACTGCTTCTTCATGTGAGTGCTGCATGCAGCCCAGAGGCCCCACCTGCAGCCCCTGCCTGCCCCTCACACCCTGCTTGTCCCCTCCTCTCCCTGCCCAGGAACAGCATGAAGATCCTCGATGACTGGAAGGTGTACGGCGGGGTCTCGGATCTGAAGCAGCCCATGGAGGGCGTCCCCGTCTCCCAGGTCATCATCAACTCCAACTACAGTGACGATCACGATGACTATGACATTGCTCTCATGAAGCTCTCCAGGCCACTGACACTCTCAGGTGGGGCCCCTCGGCTCAGGCTGGGCTGGAGATGGTGTTTTTGGGGAGAGAGACTGTGCCCGTGGGCTGTGTGGGGTGGGGTATGGCAGAGACCCTTCCTGGCTGGGCACCAAGGGGACATTCTCTGGACTCCCCCCCTCCTCCCTGGCTGTAGGGCTGGGGACTGCAGCAGCTGTTTTGCTCCTGAGTGACTCATCCCTCTCTCCTCTCCTGGTTTTCATCATGTGTTCCTCCAGCCCAGGTTCGCCCAGCCTGCCTCCCCATGCACGGCCAGCGATTCCAGACTGGCAGGTCCTGCTTCATCACTGGCTTTGGGAAGACCCGGGAGAATGAAGGTGAGGGAGGATGCCGGCTCTCCGCAGGTAGCTCGTGAGGCTCTGCTGCTGTGTTTGAGGGCTGTTCCCACAGTGGCTGCCCTCCTGGCATGTGGCTCTGCAGAAATAAGCTTTGGGAGAAATACCAGCCTCCTCCCTCCCTGGTGCTGCAGAGGAGCCTGGGGATGGGGAGGTGATGAGGCTCACCCTACCCCGTGCCTCCTCCTGCCTTGCAGATAACACATCCCCAAAGCTGCGGGAGGCTGAGGTAAAGCTGATTGACTACAAGATCTGCAACAGTGACAAGGTGTACGAGGGCTACCTCACCCCACGGATGATGTGTGCTGGGTACCTGCAGGGAGGGAAGGATGCGTGCCAGGTGAGACAAGGCAAGGTGGCAGGGGACCAGCAGGGCTGCCTGCTTTCCCAGCACTCCAGTGTCCCCCGGTACTGGCAGAGGAGCACCTCCTGTCTCTTTTCCTCACCACTCTGCCCCTCTCTGCCAGGGTGACAGTGGAGGGCCCTTGGTCTGCGAGGACAATGGCCGCTGGTATGTGGCTGGGGTGACGAGCTGGGGGACAGGATGTGGGCAGAGGAACAAGCCCGGCGTTTACACACGTGTGACAAAGCTCCTCAGCTGGATATACAGCAAGATGGAGGTGAGGTGGCAGGGCAGTGCTCGGGCAGGGAGGGTCATCAGGAGGCCCCAGGTGCACTGTGAGGGGCTGTATCCCTCCAGCCTGGCCCCTCAGCCTTGCTCTCCCCTCTCTCCCTTCCAGAGTGAGAGTGACTAAGGCTGGGATGGACACTTGCCTGGGCCAGCACAGCCCCCGCTCTGCGTTGCTCCCAGGGCACGATGTTACCAGCAGATCCCCCCCACCCATCTCTGGACTGTACGTGCAGGCAGGGACCTGCTGCCGACCCCCTCTATACAGCACCTCCAAAGTGACTCTGCCCTCGCCCAGCACCAGGGAAGTGGTGCCCAGGCAGAACCCCCGAGGGACAGCAGCCCGTGCCGGCTGGCCGGCGCCCCTCGCCCTCTCTGTGGTTCCTCCTGTAAATAGAGGTGTGAGGACGAGTGTTGCGAGTGCTTCCTGCGAGTGCAGGGCTGCTGGCACCTCTCCTCCCCGCGGCGGAGGTCGTGGATGGCGGCGAGGAGCAGGGCACCCATGGCGAGGGCACTGCCCCGTGGTGTGCTGCTGCTGGGTCCTGGCTGTGTGCCCTGGGCCGTGTGCCACGCAGTGCGTGTGCCATGCAGTGTGTGTGCCATGCAGTGTGTGTGCCATACAGTGTGTGTGCCATACAGTGTGTGCCACGCAGTGTGTGTGCCTCGCAGTGTGTGTGCCTCGCAGTGTGTGTGCCTCGCAGTGTGTGCCACGCAGTGTGTGTGCCACGCAGTGTGTGTGCCACGCAGTGTGTGTGCCACGCAGTGTGTTCCACACAGTGTGCCACGCAGTGTGTGTGCCACGCAGTGTGTGTGCCTCGCAGTGTGTGTGCCTCGCAGTGTGTGTGCCTCGCAGTGTGTGCCACGCAGTGTGTGTGCCACGCAGTGTGCCATACAGTGTGCCACGCAGTGTGTGTGCCACGCAGTGTGTGCCACGCAGTGTGTGTGCCACGCAGTGTGCCACGCCATGCCAGCCACAGCATCTCCCGCCCCTGCGGGGCCACACTCTCTGGTTTCCCCAGGGAGGGCTGAGCAAAGCCAGGTGTGGGTACAGCCCCTCGGGGAGGAGCGGCGGTTTCTCTGCTGGCTGCAGGCACATTTAGGAAGCGCCTTGTCGAGGATGTTCCACCCCGCAAGAGAAATTCCTGGTGTGTTTTCCTGTGCCATGGCTCCAGCCTGAGCAAGCGCTCCCTCCCAGGACTCTGCGCTGCTCGTCTCAGACCTCCTCCCTGCCCTGGTGAGGATTTTGGCAGCGGCGTGGGCTCTGTCTGTGCTCCTGGGGTGGCTGAAGGAGGTGTGACAGAAGCCAGCAGCAGCCAAAAGCCACGGCAGAGCAGAGTGATGGAGAGCAGCCAGGCCTCCCGGCACCGCCAGCCCCTGGAGCTCACAGCTCTTTGTGCAGTGACCGCGCTGGATCGCTTCTCCTCCCTCGGCTCTGGGCAGGCAGGATGCTGGAGCCAGCCTCACCTCCATGCCAGAGGAGGGGGACAAGGAAACAAGCGTCTGGATCTCCCTGAGGATGCTCTGAGGTGCTCCGGGAGATCCCCACCTTGGCCACGGCAGTGCCCATCGGGGCTGGCTGCCCTTGGCCCAGGCTGTGCTCCTCTCCTCAGCTGTGTGCTCAGTTAGAGGGGTCCCGGGGTGCCCGGCCACCCCCTGCTCTTCTCAATAAACATTTTGGTAGTGCTCTGCCTGGAGATGGCTCTTTTGGATGGGCTGGAGAGGAAGGCAGTCAGCCCCAGCCAGGGGCAGAGAGCTGTGGTGTTGGGTGTTGGGCCAGCAGGTCCAACCCAGGTCTGTGTGTGCAGAAAGCACCTGATTCTCCCCAGGGAATGGGAGCAGGTGCCAACGCATGGGGCGGTGCTGGCAGCTGCTCTAAACCTGCACTGAAACAATGAGAGTTGCTGCCTTTTGGGAAACACTGAGTCAGCCTGACCTCAAATAACTTTTCAAAGAAGCAACCCAGAAACCTCCCACCATGTGCACGGGTGAGACTGCCTCCCACGAAGAGGCCATGGGGCTGTTTTCACTCTGTTTTATCACGTCATTGCTGCCCAGTGAGTTCAGGGGGAAATAACCTGCAGGTGACAACCCGACCAGAGCTCTGGCTGGAGAGGGACTTGGCGTAGCTCTGTGCCACCCCAGTGTGTTCAGGTTCCTGTTGTCATGGGGCAACGAGCATCTCTGAAGTGCAGGATTAATGGTGGTAGTGAGAGCGTGAGCAGAGCCCATGGATGTGCACACTCAGGAGAACAGGACGTGGGCTTGGGGCTGCTGCTCAGCTGGGCAAACACTGAGCCAGCCCAGGAGATTTGCTGGGCCCAGACACAGCCGGTGCTGCCAGAACAACACTGGAAACCTTGGCTAAAAATGGAAGGGTGAGAAGGAGCAGGCTGTGGTGTAGTGGGAGTGTGCAAGGTGGGGCTGCTGCCCTTCTCACTCACTGCTCCAGCACTGCTCCAGTGAGCCTCCAGCATCCTCCCGGGGGATGCTCAGGTGCCCCCCTGCAGAGGGGGCTCCTTGGGACAGTGGTGACCTGGGCAGGCTGGTACCTCACCTGCAGCTGGATGCAAAGCTCTCTGGGATCTTGGGGTTTCTGCTCGTAGAAGCTGTCACATGCAGCACAGAGCAGCAGCTCGTAATGTTTTACTGAGAGGCCATAGTGTAGAAAGAGATTGTTTGGGAATGAATAAAACAAAAGCTGGAACCCTTAATAAGAGCTGACCTTGCTGGGACTACATTTGTGGTGACAGTGCCATTGCAGCACATGTCCCTCTGCTGAGGACTTGCAACTCCCCAGAGGTCATTGCTCTTCTGCTGTTTGAAACTCACAAAGCAGGGAAACTGCTTCAGCCCTTAATACAAATTTTGTTTATTTCATGTAATCCTGGCATGCAGCAGTCTCTCCTCCCAGGCCCACAGGAAGGTGTAGGCTGTTTTTTCTCAAGGGATGAAGTTTTCTTGTCAGGTGAGAAGTGATTTGTTTCACATGAAGCTGCCTGGCCATGGCTTCTGTGCTCATCTTCCCAAGGACAACACCATCCAGATGGACCCCTCTTCACCTGCACTCCTGCAACATTTGAGTGAGAAGGTCCTGCTGTCTGGATCCCCCAGCTGAGCACAGCCATGGTAAGAGCCAGCCCAGCCCCAAAGGACCCTCTGAGGACCATCCCAGACCTTATCCTGCAGCCCCCTGTGCTCAGCACCCCGCTTGCACCACTGCTTCCTGCTAAGGAGCATCTTGCCAGACAAAGGGTGCTGAGTGTGGCCCCACATCTGGCCAGCCTCTTTCCATAGCCCTGTGTGCTTTGGAAATCATAGGCCCACATCCCCAAGGAACACAGATTACAGAAACACAGTCTGGAGGGCACCATGTGAATTACTACCCATTAGCGGTGTTTTTCCCAAACTCTCCTTTTATAGCTCTTTGTTCTGCTGTGTCAAAGCTGATTTGTTTATATGGTTTGAGAGATGATGTTTCTCGACAAAAATGTTTTCCCCAGAGTTTCGGATTGGTTCCCTTCCACAGTCAGTAACATCATCACTTGGCACGGAGTCACTGAACTTGTGCAGTGCCCACGCTGGCTGCGCTCAACCAGGGAATAGTCCTCAGCAGCTCCAGCACAGCCCTCTGCTTTGTTGTTCCCTCTGGAGCACAAGGAATGACTGAGGCCAGATGATTTTATTGGGTTCAGCCACAGCCACAGGGCTGCACACAACTTCTCCCACTGCCTGGCTCTCCCATGCCCCTCACCAGGCTGAGGGCTGCGTTGCCATCGAACAAGCAGCTTGTAAATATTTGTAAGGGAAGGGAAACACCTCAATTTTGGAGAGAAAAATCATGGAGAGCCAGCAGCTCCTCTGCCAGGGCCTTGCTGTCCAGAGAGCACAGGGGGAGACCCCTGCCTGGGCGTCAGACAAACGACACAGAGTGAGATGAAATCACGCCCTTGTTGGATCTCCTGGCAGTGCTCCTATTGACTCAAATTACATGAGGAGATCAGCCCAGCCCCTTCATTAGCATAAATCAGCATCGCCTGCCCAGCCTCATGGCTGCTAGCCCACATTACACCAGCAAAAGGTTTGTCCCAATTTTGCCAGAAAAGAGACCAGTGCTTGGCACAGTTCTCCCCAGCTCTGTGGGGAAGATGTTCACCATTAGCAGCTGCTGGAGCCAATTTCCTTCCATGGGAGTGACACAGCAGACCCTTCCCTTCCCACCTCTGCAGTGGAACCTCTAATTTACTCAGTTTGTTCCGGGGGAAAAAAAAAAAACTAAAATTATGGTGCCTGTTTTTTAGATTCTACCTGCTTTGAGCAGTGCCTTGCAAGCCTGTAAATAAAGAACTAGAGGCAGGAGAGGATGCTGCATGCCCAGCTGCAGCCAGCTGCACGTCCCCGAGCTCACTGCATTCCCAGGCCATGACCACAGCAGCAGAATATTTTCTGTGTGCAGTGGGTGGTAACAGCTGAGGAATGGGTAAGGTCAGAGGAGCCCCAAACTTGATTACAACTGCTCAATCCCTGCCTGGCTCACTGCAGGGTAATTTATCATCTTATCACCGTGCATTAAGGAGACTTGCTGTTGTCTTGACCCTTCTGAATAATTGCCTTGAAATGCCAGTGTTGGTTGATTTTCTTTTTACACTTTACTGGAAACTGGGAAATGAATGTACAATGGCCATGTGCCATTACCGTCTGATTTCTGCCTAAGATGCATTTGAATTTTTAGGGGACAAAGCAGCTCAGTGGTGACAGCATTGCTCACGTACTTGTTCAAGAAGAAATGGCTCTCCAGGGTGGCAGCAGCAGGCAGGCAGACTCGGGTGTGCCAGCCTGGCCTGGAAAGGAGCAGAGCCCCATGGCACCCATCACCATGCCCAGATCTGAGCAGGTTTGTCCCAGTGGCTCCAGCCCTTCCTCTCCTCTCAGACGGCACTTGGCCATCACTGCCTCAAGTACCTGTTGTTTCTGACCTGCTCTAGCTAAGCAGGACCCAAAGGATCCGTTTCTTGTGCTTCCCGTGCTCTGACTGAGCAAGGGGACTTAAGCCCGGTGACATCCCCGCACCCAGCTGCACCCCGCACCCTGGGAGGCAGTGGGCAAGGGAAGCTGTTTACCGACTGATCCCTGGATGTTCTGGTCCCCTGAGCGGAGCTCCTCCCGGCTGCTGCTCCCTCGCTGTCACCGCAGCCTCTGCACGGCGCGGGGCAGGGTGCGGGCGCTCTCCCCGCCGCGGGAAGGGAGGTTCGGTAGCCTGGGGTAAGTGCGTGCACCGCGGCTTGATGCGGGGCGGGGGGCTCGGAGCAAAGCAGCCTCCCCAGCAGAGCAGGGGGGGCCCAGTGGGCAGAGCCGTCGGGGCACACGGGAAAGGGTCCTCCCGCTCTCAGCCCCGTGTCCGGGGGGCTCCAGGCCCTTTGGGGGGGATCTGGACAGGCACAGCTGGATTGTGGGGGTGGCCCCAGCCGCTCTCGCCCCCCGCCCCCTCGGCCCGCCTCCTCCCGCCCCCTCCCCTTTGTGCGGAGGCCCCGTTCCGCTCCGCCCCGCTCCGCTCCCAGCCGGCACCGCCCGGAGCAGCGGGGCACGACAGCCCGGCCCGCTCCGCTCCTGCCCGGCCCGCTCAGCTCAGGTGGGTCCGGCCGACGGGGAGCCCCGGGGGGGCGGGTGGGGAGGGGGCTGCGGGGAGGGTGTCCCGGCTCCGGGAGTGCCCGGCTCGGGGGTGCAGCCCGGTTCGGCTGCGACGGCTCGGTTCCGCCGGGGGAGCCGTCGAGGCGCGGCACGACCCCCGCCCCGCGGTACCGGGACCGCCGCCCCGGGGCACTCCCCGCGCCTCGGGCCGCCCGCAGCCCCGGCCCTGGCGGTTGCCATGGCAACGGCGGGTACCATGGTTTCCCTCATCCCCCAGTTGCCTGGTTACCAGCCCCCCGTGCCGGGAAGGATGCCCCGGAGGAGCTGCCGAGCCCACCGCGGGCACGCCCTGCCTCCCCGGGCTCTGCCGGGAGCGGGGGTCGGGGGGAACGGGGACAGAATCCTCCTCTCCGAGCGTTTGGCAGCTCCCTGGCTTCTGTTGTTAAATGTTTTACTAACACCGTAGCGATATGTAAACAGTGGAGTGCTTTATCCCGGGAAGGCAGGAGGATGAGCGTGTGTCTCTGGGGGTGCGTAATTAGTGCTTCCTGGAGAAACAGCTATCAGGGTCCATGTGGTGGAACTCGGATCTTGCAGGAATATTCCTGTGAGTGGGAAAGTGACAGGTGGTTTGCGTGGATGTGAGTAAGTGCTGCAGCATGAGAGAACAGCCTCTGCATGGGGATTAGGACTTGAAGCCATCCTCTGCAACCATTTTGGAGAGCCCAAGGTGCTGGTGTGTGCCGATGGGATTTTTGAGCCCCCCAGGGTGGTTTCACTGCTGGGTGAGAGCCCCTGGCAGCACACAGCAGGAGCGTGGCTCCGAGGTGGTGATGTGGGCTGCGGGAGGGAAAGCTGCCAGAGGAAAGCAGGGCGGCCAGGCCACTTGTTGGAGCGTGTTCCTGGGCCTGCCAGCAAGGAACACTGAGCCCACAAACTGGGGGGCTGCCTGCACCTTCCTCTCATGCTGCTCCTGCTTCACGCTCACCTTGGGCTTTTAGCTGCCTCCTTGAAACCTATCTGCTCGGGCAGGGCATCGTGGATTTTGCTGGGAGTTGAGGACAACTCCCCAGTGCAGCAAACTGGCAACTGGGGGTCCTCAGTTCCCCTGTGTTTGCCTGTCAGGCGTTTTTTGTGTCTCCAAAGCATAAAGAGACCATCAAGCTCCGTGGCTGTCGTGTCACTGCCCGAGCACGGAGCAGGCAGAGCTGGCAGCGGGCTGTGCCACCCGGCTGTCCCTCCTCACGGCGTGTGGCCACAGTGGTGCTGGCAGGGACAAGGGCTGTGCCTGGTGAGGGACTGCTGCTCGTGCTCAGCAGTGCTCCTGGCTGACGGCAGCAGCCAAGGAGAGAACGGAGAAAATGTCCACTCCCTGATGCTTTGCTGAGCACATCGTGGCACCCCAGGACATGGGGACCTCCCAGCAGCTTCTCTCACCCTCCAGTTTCAGTGTTTTCTGGTGATCTGGATTTCTGCTGCCACCAGGACCTGGCAGGTGACCTCTGCTTTTGATTCCCATCCTGCTGATGCCCAGCAGAGCCCTGGATCCCGGCAGTGCGTGGTGAGGACTGGAGAGATCTGGGTGTGGTGGGAGGAAGGGGCTGTCCAGGCAGGGATGCCCGTTGGGTTTATAGCACCTATTATCTGTTAAGCAAACGAGGAGAGAAGAGGAGCAGCAACCTCCTGATGGGAGGCAGAGATGTTGCTGCTCCCCACAGCCCAGGGCTGGGCTCCCTGCCTGCTCTCCCCACCCCGGTGCTGCTGGGCAGCCATTAGCTCAGCGGTTGTTATGCTGGAGGTTTGCCTCAAAGGAAGGGCTGGCTTGGCTGTTCCATCCCTGCTGCTTCTCATCTGGGGAAATGTGTGTTGTTGGGGTGGGCTGGGGGCTGCGTGTGAGCCAGATGTGGCTGAGCAGCTGTGGCTGAGGCTCCTTAAATCTTTAGGACCAGTTGCCTGGGGCTGCCTGAAGCCCTGCAGGAGGAAAGTTTTGTGCTTGGGTGCAGGTGAGGGTGCAGCACAGGGTGTACAGAGAGCATCACTTTACCATGTTCAGCCAGTCCCTGGGATCACCTCTTCTTGCAAGCATTGACCCAGTGAGGGCTGGTCTGTGGGGATCACCACATGAGTCTTGTTAAGCAGAAGCAGGGCTGAAGTTGTGGCTTCTGGGGCTCCTGGAGAGGGTTTCCTTCGAGTGTCCTCTGCTTTGGGGCCATACTCTAAACCTGCTTGTCCTACCTGGTCAGCCTTTGAATTGGAACCAAATTTGAGGAGTGCCGTCCATATCAGAATGGTGAGGGCTGGAAATCTCTCCTTCTCTCTCATTTAGGAGCAGGAGGCACAACAAGAGGCACATTAATAGCCAGATTGATGCTGACGTGAAATGGCAGAAGAGCACATCTATGCAGAGCTGGAAATGTCCATTCACACATGCACGCTCTGAAACGCTCCAGGCAACTGAGCGCTGCTGTCATGGTCTTGGGGGCTTTGCAGAGAAACTGGAGATTTTAACTAGGTCTGATCTTCGGGAGATGCCCTGAGGACTCCCCACGGAAGTAGGAAGCTGCCTGGTGTTACGCTGTGATGGCAGAGGCTTGACAGGGCAGATTCATGGAATGCAACGAAGAGAAAAACGTGACTTTGCGATTCAAAGCTGATTTACCTGCCTCACTGTGGTGTGATTTGCCGTGTTGTGGAGGGCAGCTTGTGGAGGCCAGGAGGGGACTGGATTTCCCCCTGCTCCTCTGTCACACATGGCACAGTCACTAACCCAACACCACACAGAATCACAAGGAAGGATTCTGCAAGGAGCAGGAGGCTGGGGGAGAGCTGTGACTGTGCCTTGTCTGGAGCAAAGTGTGTTGGGCACCCCGAGGCCCAATGCAGGCCAGCAAGGATGGCCTGCTCGGGTGCTTTGGTGGCTGCAAACTTTGTGTCCCTAACAGAGAGAAACCAGGGTAACATCTGCCCGGCAACTTGGGGCCGTGCAGAGGTGGCCAGCTCAGGGCTGCTTTTTCTCCTTGGGCAGCTGTTGTTTTTCTGCTGCTTTTGTGCAAAGACACAGCTGGATCCAGCAGGAAGGGACTGCAGGAGGCAGGGAGGACAGCAAACCCTTTGCAGTGTTTGCTTGTCTCACTTTATTGCAGCTTCATGAAAAAGTGGGTGGGCCAGCTTGAAGCAGCCCAAAAAACCTGTGGCGCTTCACAGAGCATATGCTTCCTTGGAGGAGAGCTGGGCTCGTTTGCACTCCAGAATGCCATGTTTGTTTTTGGAGCAAGGATACTGCCAGTCCCGATGGTTAACTCCTGCAGAGAGAAGTTTTAGTGTGCGGAAGTGTGTGAATCTTAGGAACCGAGTTGGAAAAACAAAGAACATATGTGTGTGTGTGCTTGGCTCGGCGGAAAAGCGATCTCTGCTGCACGGAGTGCGAGAAGCCAAAAGCTGAGCAGAGGATGGGAAACAACGTCTGGGGCTCAGGGGACCCCGGAGCTGGCCCGCTGCCTCTGCCGAGGGGTGAGGGGGAGCAGAGCCCACCCTGGGTGTCGGGGCTGGGAGGTTTTTTCCTCTGTTTGTGCTGCAAACACACCCGGGCAGCCAGCAACATGGCTCCTGCTTTTCAGAGCTGCTCTGGGAGCTGTGGCTGGCGGGGAGAAGGTTCCCAGTGCTTTGACTGGGGTGGCAGGGCTCAGGGATGGGTGTGAATAATGCAAAATTCCCTGAGTGTGTTCCCCGGTGAGCTGCTGCTACAATAGTATTCAAATAACGGCAAAATACCAGTAAAATAACAGTAAAAATCTGATGAATGGTTTGTTCAAAAATAAAGGCATCATTAATATGCTGCAAGAGCCAATTAATGCTGTTCATCCCTCAATGGCACGTGCTGTATTGCATCTCCTTGTGCACATACAGCTCCCACATATTGGGTAATGACATTGATTTTGCTCTGGCAGCCTCGGCAGTAAATAGATAAAGGATGCAAGATTAAAAAAAATAGAGAAATGTGCAGATAGAAGTTACTGTATCACCAGCTGTTGGGTTCTTTGTAGATATTTCTAAGACCTGGTAATTATCCACAATTACATGCTTCAGCAAATGAGGGGGCTGGTGGAGGCACAGGGAGCTCCAGCCTGGCCCCACACTGCACAGTGGCAGCAGCAGCTGTGGGTTAGGGGGGTGAAACCCTCCTGCCTTCAGTGGAAACACCTTCACTTCCAAGTGACAAGACATGGAAGGGGAAGGAAAGAGGGGAATTATCACGGGAGATGGATTGTTCCCATGAATAAATGGGGCTGGGGAAGCATGCTCCCCACTTTCGATGGGAGCTGGTTCCCAACAGCAGCACCGGGGACCAGCAGAGCAGGATTGGGAGCAGCCGGGTGCTGGGCTGGAGGCTGCATCCAAATCAGGTCAGGCTTTGGAGATGGTGAAGAGCAGGACGCTGGGGATCTGGTGAATTCCTGTTCTGTCAAGGGCCCCTTTCTTATCAGCACTAATCCAGTTGCAGCAGCTCGGGAGCACTCGGTGCTATCGGTGCTGTGCAGGGTGCTGATAACCCCTTCCCCTCCAGCACCAGCACAAGCTCTGCGTGCTCCTGCACCATGTATGGCCACCCAGCCCGCTCCTCGGATGCTTTGGGGCAGGGAGAGGCTGTGAGGGGGGACCAGAGGGTGTTTGTGGTCTCTCCTCGCTGCTGCCAAGGGGGAGGCAGGGAGGGCAAGTGTGGCTGTGAGCTCATGTCCCACCAGAGCTGCTGGCCTCATTGTAGGAACGTGCTGTAATTGCTATGCTAATTGGGACAAATTAAAGTATGCTCTGGGTGAAGGGCATGGTATTGACCTTGATGGAGAGATCACAGCCCTTGCATTGGCCCCATTGCCCGCAGTGCAACCTCAAGATTGCACCCAGATTCCTGCCAGGAGCAGAGCCAGCGGTGCAGAGGCGGTGGAACATTTACCACAGACCCCCCCAAAAGTTTGTCTGTCTACCCAAACTCTTTCCCTTCTTTGCTCCCACCATAATCCATCATGTCCCATCGGGGCAGCACCAGGTATCACAGCCCCCAGGTCTTTCCCAAGGCCAGCCTGGTTCCTTCTCCCATGGGTGCTGTGCAGCCCTGCCTCCCACACAGTTGGGGTGGGTTGCCCGTAGCCCACCCCCCCGTACACCCCAGCCCCGTGGCTCTGCCCTTCATCACTGTTGGGGTGCTGAGCCTGCCTCTCCCCTCTCTTGCAGCAGCAATGGAGGCAGCACTGATCTTCTTGTGCTCCCTGCTGGTGCCCACCACCTTGGCAGATGGTAGGTACCAACCACTTCCCCTGGGTGAGGGCACAGGAGAGGGCTGGGGGTCCCTGGGGGACAGTCCCTTGCTGGCCCACAGGGGCTGGATCTGGGTGTGGGGTTGCAGAGGCTTAGTCAGGAGGCTCACTCACATCACTCCCGTGTCTCCTGCTTTCCAGTGGCCACCCAGGAAAAGGAGGAGGAAGAGGATGACCCCTTTAACTATGGTGAGCACCGCTGTGCACGGGGATGGGTGCGTTGTCAGGGACACGTCTGCTCGTGCCACGCTCCTGGGTGCTGCCCTGACCCAGCAGGATTAAGCCCCTGTCTCCTCCCCACAGATTACCAGAGCCTGAGGATCGGGGGGCTGGTGTTTGCCGTGGTCCTGTTCATTGTTGGCATTCTCCTTATACTCAGTAAGCTGGGGACCAGGCAGGTGCAGTGGGTGGCTCTTGGGAAAGGTCCATCCCGTTCCACTTTGGCCACACTCATGGTGTTTCTCTCCCCTTGCAGGCAGGAGGTGCAGGTGCAGTTTCAACCAGAAGCCCAGGTAAGCGTGGGGAACATCTCCCTTGGGAGCTGCTCAGCTCTTCCTGGGCTCCCTCCAGCAGCTGGCAGAGGGGCTGCACCCCTGGAGCATCCCTTTGGGGTGCCTGGTGCCCCACAGAGAGGGGAGCAGGTCCCACCACTCTCACTGAGCATTTCTTCTCCTTGCAGAGCTCCAGGGGAGGAGGCAGCTCAGGCTGAGACCCTGATCACCTCGAATGGTAAGGTGGCCTGTCCCACGTCCTGCTTGTTCTGTGGTTGTTCCTACAGCTCCAGGTAGGTGCTGCAACCTGCTCTGCTCTTCCCTTTGCAGCAACGGGAGCACAGAAAGCTGAGAACTGAGCAAGAGCCATGCGGTGAGTCCATGGGCTGTGGGGTGGTCGCACCAGGGACAGGGGACAGCCAGAGCTGTGCATGGGGGTGACTGTGGGGCCACACTCAGTGAGCCCGGGCAGCCCAGCAGGGAAAGGGAGCCTGGCTTTTCCCTTCCATTGCATTGGGTTTTCTTCTGTTTCCCTGGTGGAGGGCACAGGGTGTGTGCTGCTAGGGTTCTGTGGTGCTGGGGTCCTGTGGTGCTGGGGTCCTGTGGTGCTGGGGTTCTGTGGTGCTGAGGTTCTGTGGTGCTGGGGGTGTGTGGTGCTGGGGATGTGTGGTTCTGGGGATGTGTGGTTCTGAGGTTCTGTGGTGCTGGGTTTCTGTGGTGCTGGGTTTCTGTGGTGCTGGGGTTCTGTGGTGCTGGGTTTCTGTGGTGCTGGGGTTCTGTGGTGCTGGGTTTCTGTGGTGCTGGGGTTCTGTTCTGCTGAGGTTCTGTGGTGCTGAGGTTCTGTGCTGCTGTAGGACTGACCCACAGCTGGGGGACTGACCCTCTGCTCTCCTTCCCTGGCAGACCCAGAGACCCGGGGACAGATGCTCGGACCGCAGGTGCCGGTGGCCTGCGAGGAAGCTGGAAAGGCAGCAACAGGTCCCTCTGAGGAGATGCGAAGCTGCTGTGTCTGTGTTGCCCTCTGTGCTCCAGCGCCGGTTCTCTGTGTACTAACCCGACTAAACTCCGCTCACCGTCCTCTCTGCCTCCGGTGGTGTGTAACCTTGATGTGAGATGATCGTTGCCTCTAGGGCTCGTCCTTGCTGATGTTGTAATAGTGACTTTCTCTTCACCTTTCTCGTGCTGTGCGTGTAATTTGGGCTGTGTACAACCGGCGGGCTCTGACCCCCGAGCCCAGGAACGGGAGCCCCCAAGGGCAGGGTGGGGGGGGCTGCAGGGCAAGGAGCCTTCTGCAGCACAGCCTGATGTCCCCCCGACCCTTCCCCAGAGCTGGAGGCTCCTGCTTTCCCCCTGGCCAGCTTTGGGCAGGGCTCGGGGATCAGCCCCATGGCTCTTCAGGTTCTGCCCGGCGTGGGTCGGGGTCACACGTTGCCCTTTCAGCAATAATCCTCCTGTGTGTCCCCAGCCCCAGGGGGTGAGCTGGGGGGCATCCCGCAGCTCCAGTGCCCGAGGTGTGGGATGCTTCATGCTGTCTGTGTGGGATGCTGTGTCAAACATGAGGAAATGCTGTGGTGGCAGAAAAGCCAGTGAAATCCCCTGGCATGGGGACACTGTGAGAGAGAGGGTGGCCGTGCAGCTGTGGCCCTGCTCTGCCTGCCCCCCAGGCAGCTGTGGAGCTGGCAGGTCATGCTCTGCAAGGGCTAAAGAAAAGCAGGGGCTGGAGTAAAGATCCTGCCCTTGCTTGTCTCCAGCAGGGAAGGGGCAGTGGCATCTCCTCTTGGTGCTCCCTGTCCTTCCCGATGCCTTGTTGTCCCTGTGACATGGTTTGGGACACAGCCACCTGTGCCAGTGCTGCGTGTTGTCCTGTGGTGGTTACGTGTTGTCACCCTTTTCCCCAGCGATGCTCGGGAGCTGTGTGTACCTGAGCTTGCACCATGGCAATGTGACAGCTCCAGAGGAGCCGAGCCTGGAGTCTGTTGTCACCTGGTGTCCATTCGTGGGTTGGAGGCAAACCTGTGGGTCTGCCCCCTGCCCCAAACCTGTGGGGACACAAAACCACAGCTGGGGCTGGGGGCTTGATTTTGGCACTTGGCAAGGCAAGGACAGCCAGGGCCACACTGCGGGATGGCCCAGGGCTGCTCCAGAACATCTTGGAGCTCTGGCCATGAGCTGGGGAGGGGTTCTTGTGCTCCAGAGTGGTGTTGAGAGGGGCTCCTGCCATGCCCACCCCACCTGTGTGCTCTGTGTCCCTCTGTGCATTGCATCTCGGTGGCCCTGGCAAGCACGCTTTGTCCCATCTGTGGGAGGCAGAGGGACCGTGCCTTGGTCCCCCTGTCCTTCCCTGTCCTGGTGTCCCTTGCAGAGGGCAGCCCAGCCCCAGAGTGTCGGTGCTGTGCCTGTCCCCCCGTCGCAGTGCCCGTGCTGTCTGTAGTTGTGCTGTCGGTGTTAACATAAAACAAAGAAACCCCTGTGGTGTGTAGAAATGGCCAAACCCTGACTGGTGTAAAATAAACTGAGCTATTGTGTTCCCTTTTAAATGGGCGAGTGTGCTGAAGGGCTGGCGTGGTCTGTGCTCTGACCTGCAGAGCCACAGGAGGAAAACGTGGTTTTTCTCAGTGCCTGGCAGCCTTGTCACCGGGGCTGTGACCTTTCCAGGGGGGAAAGGCTGCGGGGAGCAGGACAGGAGCCGAGGGCTCTGGTTCTGCTGGGTGAGACAGGGGGCAGAGTCCCAAATACTGTCCCTCTGTGTCGGGCAGTGCTGGCAGCCTGGCTGGGGCATAGGGGACCAGGGGCAGCGTGTCCCCAGGCAGCACAGATGGGCTTTGTGCAGGCAGCAGGGACAGCCCAAGCCCCCTCCCTGCCCAGCTCTGTTCTGCAGCCAGCAGCAGTTTCAACAAAAGCCCGAGAGAGACGGTGTGAAGGCAGCACCTGGGCAGCGAGCCCGGCCCTGCAGCCCCCAGGGGTGCCAGCACAGAGCCCCCTTGTCCTTCAGCCTGTTGGGACCTTGTGTGGTGGCCGCTGGCACGCTGAGCGTGGGGGGATGCTGAGTGCTGTGACAGCAGCGTGGCCCCACGCATCACCCCCCGGGGCTTGGCTTCACCCCCTGGCGCCAGAGCTGAGCTGCCAAGGGCTCCTGGAGCCAGTCCTGGGCATGGTGTGGGGATCACTCGCTTGGGACTGGCTTCCCCCAGCCACTGTAGGGCTCAGGCGTGTGAGGATGGTGAGATTAGAGCAAACTGGGTGGAACAGCCCCCCCTGGCAGCTGGCCTTGTCACCAGGCACAGTCCCCAGTGATGTGGCATCCCAAGGGGTGCAGCATCCCGGTACCCAGCCTGGGATGGGATGCGCTGTGGATATCCCTATTATGCAGAGTCCCCTGGGATGCTGGCCTATGGGCTGGGAGGATCTGTCCCAGCCGTTTTGAGGACAGGGCACGTTTCCCACTTCTCCCCAGCACAAGGCAGTGGCAGCCTGTCCCCCAGCCCATCCCTTGCCCCCCGCCTCGGGCTCACCACGCAGCGGGAGGTGAAGCCCAGTTGTCCAGGGAGACAAAGGGAGGGTGTGCCACCTGCTCCCAGCTGGGACAGGGACACCCACAGCCCTGGGGTGCCCAGCCCTCCCCACCAGCTGGCACGGTGGGTGCCCAGCCTGCCCTCCCCTCCTGGGCCTCCTTCCCAAAGGCGGGCAGGAGCACTGTGCCTCCCTCCCCTCGTGACTGCGATAACCATTACACCCCAGCCGTTAATGTTTAATGAGATTTGTCTCCCAATTAATGCTCTTTCCCGCGGGTGCCCACTCCCAGAGCCTGGAGCCCGATGGACAACAACGCCAACACGATGGGTGATGGTAAGGGTGCTCCAGGAGCTGGGTGGGCAGCAGGCACCCTGCTGGGACCCCCCAAAAAGGGGCTTCCCTGTGGGGCAGATGCCTTCACGGGTGCATCTCCATGGTCCCTGGTCCAGGCAGGATCCTGGGTGGGGAGGGTCAGCTGGGGATGGGGAGGGTCAGGGGAGCTGCAGGGATGGCACCCAGAGTTCTTGCACATTGGTGCCAGCTGGTGTTTGGCTTCTCAGGGGGATTTCTGCTTCCAAACAGCTCCTGGCAGAGGCACATGTGTCCAGGTAAGGTGGCTTGAGCAGTGGCACATGTATGTCAGAAGGATGCTGCTGCTGGTGTGGCATGGTGTCAGCTGGAGGGGTTGCTGAGTGCTCTGTGCTGCAGAGCAGAGCCATTGCTGAGCCCTGTGGGCAGCAGCAGCTCCTGGGGACACGGTGACAGCAGCTCGGCCATCGGCACAGCCCTGGCAAATAGCAACCTGCTGCTGCAGACAGTGCAGGCTGGGTCCCTGCCTGCACCTTCACCTGGAGCTTGAGAGGCTTCGAGACATCCTGCCAGTGCACTGTGAGCTTTAAAACTCTTGCGGTAAAAACCAGGAATTTGGGAATTCTTTACCGGCTCAGCTACATCTTAGGGAAACCAGAGAGTTCGTTCTTGCAGCCCTCTGTCCTGATCTCACCTCACCTCCTCATCCTGGTTCCGACCCCAGCCCAGACCCTGGTTCTCACTTGGGTTTCTCCTCTTTTCCAGAGCAAGCGCCCGAGCAGGGCCCGGACAGGTTCAGCTATGGTGAGCGTGTGCTGGGGGCAGGGGGCTGGGCAGGGCTGGGGGCTTCAGGCTGGGGGCTCAGCCTTGTGCTGATGCTGCCTCGGGTCTCCTCTCCTCCTCCCCAGACTACGAGACCATCCGCAATGGGGGCCTCATCTTTGCCGTCGTGGCTTTTGTCATCGGGCTCCTCGTCATCCTCAGTAAGTGCTCTGGGTGGGCTGCAAGCCTCCCTTGGCTCTGTCCCCTCTGTGTGGCCCTTTCTCTGCTTGCCACCCACCTCATCCCAGGCAGGGTGGTGGGGTTAGGGGCTGCAGACCTTGCCCCACATCCGAGGTGCCTGGGAAACTTCTCTCTAGGCGAGCTCCCAGCAGGGAGTGAGTTGGGAAGGAGACAACATAAACATTTAGCATTTCTCTGCCAGTGCCAGGGCTTTGGAGGGAAGGTCACTAATTAAAAATAGCAGAGAAAACTCTGACATTTCCAGAGTGAGAGCACAGCTTTCCCAGAGCCCTCAGGCCTGGGCAGCTCCCGGAGAGATCTGGTGCTGAGTGACCCTTCCCTGCATTGCTGCAGGGTGGCTGCAGCATCACAGCTGCATCCAGTGATGCTGGGTTTGGGGAGAAGGAGAAGAAAAGTTGTGGGAGAAGCTTAAGGACAAGAACAGACACCTGAAAGGGCTCTTGTGGCCAGGGCAGCTCTGGGGGCTGGGTGGGATGGCTCCAGACACAGAAGACCTCAGTTGCTCCTCTTGCCCCCAGGCCAGCGGTTCCACTGTGGAGGGAAGAAGAAGAGGTGAGTATTGCACGGTGTGCAGGCAGGCTCAGCTCTCCTCCCCAGCTGAAAGGGCTGGCCAGGTTCTGGGCTCACACTCCCTCCCATCCCAGGGTAACACATCTGCCCTCGCTTTTTGCTCCACAGGCAAGGAAACGGGGACAACCCGTAGCTGCAGGTAGGTTGCAGGAGGATGCACCCCATGCTTCCAGGTACCCACACCTCAGGGAAGTACCTCAGGGGGGCTTTGTCTCAGGAGGAGAGCATCTGTGTCTGCAGTGGCCTCCATGCCTCTGGAACCTCCCCCTCTGGTTTCAGAGCTGCCATGCCACTGTGGAAGCAGAGCTTCATCCCAGCCAGAGGAGCCCTTGCTAAGGGCCACCCCTTACCTCGCTCCAGTGGATCCATTACCCTGCTCACCCCAGGCAAGGCTGGAACACAAATTGCCCTCATGCTTTCCCCTCTGGTTAGATCCTGCAAGAGTTTCTTGGCTAATAAAGTTGGAGCTGTGAGAGGTTATGCTCTGTGCCAGAGGCATTTGAGTCGCCCATTCTCCTGTCCAGGCACCAGTGACTTTTTCTGCCCTGCAGCCATCTTCCAGCACTGACCTAGGAAAGGTTTCTGCTGCCTCCTCCACCCACCCACGGCCCCAAGCAGCTGGGGTGGGGTTGAGACCAGGGCCTGCGTGGATGTGGGCTGGGGGTGCCCAAACCCTGTGACCCGTGCCCTCCCCTGGGGCACTCAGGGAGGGGTCTGCAGCCCTGCCCTGCCAAGCATCCACTCCACGTGCTGTCTGTGTGGGCTTCTGGGATGGCTTTATCCAGGCATCCTCTCAGGCAAGGATGGGGCTGGGATGCTGCACCCAGCTCTGGGGTTTCTCAGCCTAGAAGTGGAAACAGCCCTGTAAAAATAACCACAAAGCAACAAAACTCTCTGGCAATCCCACCTACCCCCTTCCCCTGCAAGCAGGCAGAGCAGGGGTCATGGCAGAGCCAGATGCCATGGGGATGATCTCCTGCCTGGCTTGGGGTTGGGGGTCTGCTCTGGACCTGAAGCCCTCTCTGAGTCTGCAGCTCCATGAGTGCTTAATACAGTGCTGCTTGGTGTCCTGGAAGCCTGACCATCCTGGTGCTGCTGGCAGAGGAGAAACCATCTCACCTGGTCCATGTGGGCTTCAGTCGAGGTCGGGCATTGACAGGAAAATAGGATTAACTGGAGGAAGGTTATTAGACAAAATCCATGCAATTTGTCTAATCGGAGGTGCTTATTTAACACAGTAAGGAGATTATTTGGAAATATCATTTTGACTTGACACTGACCCACTAATAGAGACTCATAGAAGCTTTGCACAGCTCGAACAGGAACCAGAGACCTTTGGCAGGGGCAAAAGCTCTCCTGGGAAGCAGTGCAGACAAGATGTAGGATTTGCTGGCAGCAGAGCTCTGCCTGCTCCCTACTCCCAACCCCAGTCCTCAACAGCAAGGGGTGCAGTGCCATTGTGTCCCCCTAAAGAAGGAGCTAAAGAAACCAGGAAGGCAGCCAGAAAATGAAACGAAATTAAATAAGATGAGAGGGGATGAAATTAAATGAAAACCTCTTCCCCAGTGCTGGCCTTGTCAGGGCTCAGGGCACAGCCATGCCCTTCAGGGTGCTTGTCCCCCTGTAGACAGAGCCCCTGCAGCTCCCAGGGAGGAGATTAAGGAGGGTGAAAAGCTGTGTCTGGCTCCCTGCACAGGGGGATCTCTGTCTCGGCACCAGATGGCATTAATAGCATTATTCTGCATGGCTTGTGGATACCCACGTGTGCACACACACCCACACAGCCCTGTGCACCCCTGGCCACGGGTCAGGGACATTGTCAGGGTGCTCAGCACCTGGGGGTGACATTTGGAGGCCAGGCTGGTATCAGAGCTGACCGGTGAGCAGCTTAGCTACATGCCCCTCCAGGATGGAGCCAGGAGCAGGGGAAAGGCACAAGTACACTCAGTGATGAGTGGGAAGTGTGACCTGTCTGTGCTGAGATGTTCATCTTCACCCCTGAACCCAGCAGTCTCACAGGATTTCTCTTGAGCCATTAATCCTCCCCAAGTAAACATTTCCTGTGAAAGAAAAGGGATTGGGTAAATACAGTGGACAACTGGAGCATCCTTTTCCTCTGGGCAGACTTCCAAACAGCTCCCCCTTGGCACCAGCCATTCCCTGTTTGCTTCACCAGTCTCTGGACAGACAGGTAGGAGGGAGGGGAGCTGTGGCTTGGCCGGATTTTGTGCTTAATCCAGGACTGAACGTAGGAGATGAGGCACCCAGGCAGTAGCAGAAGCAGCAGCCGGGGTGCTCAGCTCGCCCAGCCCACCAGCACTGCCAGGGACACATGTGGCCTGGGAGGAAATGTGAATGCAAAATGTCTCCTCATTAGTTAAAACAGGAGAGCAGCAAATGGTGACTAATGGAGCCAAAGAGGCACACTCGATGTGGAGAGATGGGGCCTGGCTGGCGGGGTGCCAGCCACACGCCTCCTTCTCCCTTTGTTCTGCTCCCGAAAAGGCAGTGCATCCATCAACAGCAACATGTCTGCCAAAACAGCACCGCTCCACGGCCTTCAATTATCCTCCCAACCTAAGTAAATAGTATTTCAGCCCTCATCTCCGTGTTGCACATGCCCCAAAGCAGCACTTCTCAGGAAAGAACTGCTCGCAGTAAGATGGACGGCTGCCCCAGAGCCCGGGATGCTGAAATACTGCCCAGTGTCACGGGAGAAACTGCCACGAGTGTCCCCAGATTGTGCTCCCAAGCCACTGGGGCAGCAGGGAATCCTGGTGGCAGCTGTGTGCCGGGATGATGGAGCCAGGAGCAGCTTCCCGCCCGCCCTGAACGCGACACTAGGGGGAAGCAAAAATCCAGATTCCTGCTCGGGAAGAGTTTTTCCTCAGTCCCGGTGCATCCCGGCTTCCCGCGCCGGCACCAAGCCCCGACACTGGCCACGGGGTCCCGCTTGGCCCTGGGGGAACTGGAGCGCCAGTCACCCACCGGGCCCAAGGACGACCCCGTTTTGGGGCACCTTGACCTGCCGGAATCCGCTTGGCCATAGGTTTGCCAGCCCCCTTGCCCCGGGCCCCTCTCCACCGTCGGGGCATTTGCACCACGTGGTCAGGCGCTCGCTCCGCGCTGGCACCGGGGAAACTGAGGCACTGAGCGGGGCTGCGGCACGGCGGCAGTAAGGTGGGGGGGTCGTTTGTCCCCTCGGGTACAGGGCCAGCCCTGGGGGTGCTGTGGAGGGACGCAGGGGGCAGGCAGCTCCCGCAGTCAGCCCCAGCTATTCCCCAGCCCCTGGTTTCCTGTGCGGAGGGGCTGGGGGGGGTCGGGCAGGCACAATGGTCCCACAGCCCATAAGAAGGGGTCGCGGGAGCCCCCCTGGGCACTCCGGAGAGGTGCTGCCAGGTTCAGCCCGTGGCCGCCTGGGAAGGAAGCGCTCTGTGGCGACCGGCTGGTGCCGGTAAGTAGCCCTGCTGGGTTAATGGCTGCGGCCTCCGGGGGCTTTGTCCGGGGGGGCGGCCGAGGGCACGGTGCTGAGTGGGGGACAGGGAGTGCCCCGGCAGGAGGGTCACCGAGTTGGGGGGCTGCCGGGCCCCCCCTTTGGGCCGCTTGCCCCAGGGCCCCTCAGCGTGTTTCGATGGGAGGCGGTTTCCTGCGTGTTAGTGTAAAATAAAATAAAGCTTTCCCCCTCTCCTTAGGGAAAAGCAGCTGGCTGCGGGGTGCAGGGGCACGGGGACCACCATAACCCCCCCAGAGCTCGGGTGGGGGGGCTGGAGCTCAGGGTAAATGCTGCCTGGAGCCAGGACAAATACTGGGGTGGGTTGGTGAGTGGAGGCAGACTGGGTTAGGGGGGTGTGCTGGGAAGAACCTGCTGTAGGGGAGGGTCTCTTCTCCTCTCCTGAGGCCTGTTGAGCCTCAGAACTGTGCCTTTGAGTGTTCTACTGTAATGTCTCTGGTTTGTTGTGGTGTTTGGGCCAGGGCAATAATTCTTTGTTACGAAGTTGAGCTGTGCAGCTGGGTGTGCTGCTGGCTCCCTGTGAACAGGTCAGTGGCTGCAGGGAGTGGGGGATGTGGTTCTCCCAGAGTGCCAGGGTTGGCCTCACTTCCTGGGAGCTTCCTCTCTGGTGCCAAAGTGCAGGTCAGTGCTGCCCAAATACTTCATGGGATGATCCCAGCTGTGTGAAGCCCCAGACACAGATCCAGTGTCTGGGATGGGATGGATGCTAGCAGGGTACCAGCATCCTGAGCTCGTGCAAAGGCGATGCACAAATGCCTCCTGTGCATGTTCAGCTGTGGGATGGCTGATGTTCCTGGGCAGGAGCCAAGTCGCAGGTGTGGGCTGGCAGGAGTCAGCACCAGAGGGTGCCTGGCTGCCAGACTGCCACTGCCAGACCTGTACGTCTGGGCATGGAAGGTTAACAAATGGCCTGGGCTGAGCAATCCATGGGGGAGGAAAAGGGGCTGCAGTGAGCAGCAGAAACAGGTCAGGGGCTTCCTGTGGCTTCCGAGTGTGAGGCAGAGCTGGTGATGCACCCTCTCAGCCTGTAGTTTTCTCCTCGTGTGCTGCTTCCACAGAGGTTAGTGCTCTGGGTGGAGGCTGGCTCCCTGTGCTGGGGATGCTGAGGAAACTTGCTGGAGATGCTGAACAGCTAAGGGAGCTGCAAATGAACCTGTGAGTAGCATTTACTCCCCCTTCACACATACCTCAAGTGGAGCTGTGGGGGGCCCTGTGGCTGCGGTGCTAGCGAGTGTCCTGTCAGCCACCCCTCTCCCTCCTGCTACCCTGTAACCCCCCCCCCCCCCCCCCCGATTTGTTTGCGTCTGAGTGTAGGAGGGCAGAAATGAACAAGAGTCCAGCACATTGTGTGCCGGGCAGTGAAAAAATGTAGCATTTTCATGTCTGGAGCATTTCTGTGAGCAGGCTGGCCCGTGCTGCCATGTGCAGCAGCTGCTGGGGAGGAGGGGGACAGATCCTGGCATGTGGCTGGGGGTCCCCAGAGCCTGGGATTTGCTGGTTAACTTGGGTATGGGCCTGAATACAAATTTCCTTGCTAAGTATCAGCTAACATCTGTACAGGGACGTAGGTGGCAGTTGAAATGCACCTCGATTCCTACAGGGATGCGTGGGCGCTGGGTGTGCAGCAGCTGCTGCTCCGTCACCTCTCGGGATGCTGGTGGCACGGCCCGGGGGGTGAGCGAGCCAGCAGCCAGCAACGGGGGGGCTCGGGGTGGGACGGGGACAGGCGTGGGAGGGCTGTGTGCTGGGGGACACCCACGCACCGTGACAGAGCTGGAGAGGCGGCCTGGGAACCGGCTGAGCAGGGGGTGGTGATGGAGCTCGGCAGCACATCCTCAGAGAGGGAGGAAGAGGAGGAGGAAGAAAGGCCGTAGATTTCCACCAGATCTAAACAGTGCATTTTTAAAAATCATCACATGATGTGATGGGTTTTGTTGGTTTTGGTTTTGGTTTTTGTTGGTGGTGTTTTTTCCCCACTCGTTATGTTGTTGGAAATTGGAATGCTTCAATCTTTCTTTCTGTTTATTTTCTAACAAATTGGGATTGGAAAGGCTGTTTTGGAAAGCAAAGAAAACCTGCTATAATCGCTTGAAGAAAAGACATTCTGAACTGCTCTAATGGTCCAGACAAATTAGCTTTGCTGCGACTAAATCTTGGGGAGTAAGATCCTAGGCTTGAATTAAGCCTGAGATAAGTAACACCCCGAAGTGAAGCATTAGGCAGTATTTATTTGTTATTTGCTGGCTAGAAGGGGATGAATGAGTAATGAGACTGCCAGGCCCTGTTCTGCCCATGTCCCCTGACAGGGTAGCAGCACGGTTTGGGGCTGTTCGTGTTCTCAAGACCTGATTTCTGTCCTCAGGCTGCTGCAGGTGTCCGGGAGGAGGGAAGCTCAGTGGCACCTCTGAGGTGGTTGTGGCACGCTACTGCGGCCAGGACACGGCTTACCCGGGGGACAATCCGCCTTTCTGCGGGAGATGGAGGGGTGGGGGAGTTTTAAAGTCGGCTTTATGGAGTGTGTCCGGCACAGCCCCCCTGGCGCTGACCCCCGGGGGGCACCTGCGGACAGCCGCGGGTGTTTGCCCAGCTGCGAGCCCACCGGGCTGGGGGAGTGGGCAGTGGGGAGCGTACCCCCGAGAGGAGAAGGTGTTGGGGAAGAGGAGCACCCCGGGCAGGGCATCCCGGTTCGGCGGGGGCTGTGGGGCGGGGAGTGCGCGGGAGCCCGGCCCACCCTCCCGACGCCACTCGCCGGGAGAAGGGAGGAGGGAGGAGGAGGAGGAGGAGGAGGAGCGGCTGCGAGCTGGGCTCTGGGCACCTCGGCCGGGCTGGCAGCGCGGCACCCGGGGCACCGCACGGCACCGCACCGCCCGCAATTGCGCCGCAGCCCGGGGCCGCAGGTGCTCTTTATGGCATGTGGCTGGTAACTTTTTTCCTGCTGTACTCTTTGCGGAAAGGTAGGTCGCCCCGGGGGCGGCGGGGGGAGCTCCGGGAACCGGGCGGGGGGCGTCGGGCTATCTCCGCCGTCGAGCGGTGCCCGGCCGGGCTTCCCGGGCTGCTGGAGTCTGGGGCAGCCCCGCCGGGGGAACCGGCTGCTTGCGAGCCCCTCGAAGGAAGCCGCCTGCGGGGTCTGGTACGATCCCCCGGGGCTGCCGACCTCGGGGCTGCGGGGTTTTGTTGCGTGCCTTCGGGGGGGGTCAACCTCGGGGCTCCGGTCGCAGCCTTCGGGGCTCCCTCCCGGGCTGCGGGGCTCCGGGGGAGCCCCTCTGGGGGAGCCCCTCTGGGGGAGCCGTGTCGGAGCTCCGAGCTCTGGGTGCGTTCTCCCGAGCTGTCGGAGCGCCCGCCCCGGGGTGCCCGGAGCTCTGCGGGGCTCGGTGCGGGGCCGGGTGGGAGCCATCCCGCAGCCGCTCCCCGGGGCCGGCGGTGGCTGCTGGGGGTGCAGCACCGCACTGAGCAGGCTCTGAGCCGGGAGCGGGGCTGGAGTGGCACTGCCGGGACCTGCGCTCCCCGTCCCTACTTGACGGGATGACTTAGAGCCGGAATGGGCTAATCCCATAAAACGGAATAAATCCAGCGAGGCTTTAACCATCGCCTCCTTCCCTCCAGGAGTGCTGTATGAAGTGTAACCCAGCGGCTCGGTATAAATCAGATTGTGGGGGTTGGGGGAAAAATGAAACAAGTCTGTCAGGGAGATGAACATTTGAAGATCAGAGATTAATTTGAAGTTCGAGATTCGGTGAATGCTGCCTGAATATATAGAGGTAACACTCTAAAGCGAGTCTCTGCTATAGATGCAATTTAAAACAAGCCAAAGGGCTGCCCACTACACTGGTAGTTCAATCACAGAGCATTTGGTACAGCGATCAATCGATGTTACATAAAGGAATTGCCTGTTTCCGATTCTGCGGGAATTTTTGATGATGTTTCTGTAATAAATTGCCTCTTTGCACATGACCTGATCTGCAGATGTGGTGATGGAAGCGCCCACCTTTTGGATTGTCTGCTTGAAGGATGTCAAATGACATTTGCCCTAATTGTCTTTTTGACATTTGAGAATGGCAAGGGGCAAATTTTAGGAAATGAGGAAAGTGGAAGGAAGGGGATGGAGCTGCCTCCTTTCATAAGACTTCTCCTGCTGCCTATTACATTACCCATTTATCTGAATGTTAATCTGATGAAAAATATTTACTGAGGCTTAATAGGGCATCCTGTCCGGTTGTGTGGTGGTGATCAATTATTCCATCAATTATTAATTATGGAATCGCTGCTTTATTCAAGCTGGAGAAAAGCTGCATTTGGGAGCTTTACCCAAAATCGCTATTGTGTTTGGGATCTGCTCAGCTGAACGTGCCAGCATCTGCTTTGCTTACATTTGCATTTTTTACTGTGCTAAAAGGAAAAAAACAAAACTGAAAACGAACAACTGTCGAGGATGCTACAATTTTTTCCCCCCAATATTCAAAATAATAAAGAGCTGCATTGGGTTTGTCGCTTTTGCATCTTTTCACCCCCAGCTTCTTGGAAAAGGGATCTCTTCCCACAGAGCTATCTCTTCCGAGAAGAGCAAATTAAAAGCCTCCATTAGCACAACTCCTTGTGGCCTCGTTTTCTCTTTTTTAAGAAATAAAATGTATCTTCAGTGTTGAACAGTCTCAGTGATGGAAAGTGTTAAAGTGAAATGGTTCCAAAGAGAAGATGGCAATACAATAGGAGTTTCATTATAATAATAGGATAAAAAAAAATGAATTGCTTAATGCATGATAAACCTTTCAGATACTTAATATTTCTGGGCATTGAAGCACATCCTTTTAATGTGTTCCTGCCGTGGAACAAGAGCTCAAGTAGAGACTGAAAGCAAATAAACGTTTTATCCAAGGGACCACTGAAGTTTAGAAATCCCTCGATGGGCTGTAGCTGCTTCTTTCTCCTCTGCTTAGGAAATAAACAGAAATAGGTGGTTGGCAAGTGCAGGAGTGGGGAGTTGAGCAGAAGGACGGTCTGGCAGTGTGAGTGAGAGCAGCCAGGCAGAGGAGGAGGGGAGGTGAGTGGTGTGATGAAGAGCATACAGGTCAAAATTGAGAGGCTTGGGTCTGGGAAAGCATCTCTGGCCTGGGAGATCCCTCAGCTGCCTGATTTATATTGGCATTATATTTACATTATATTCCTGGATTGGGTGCAGCGAACTATGCTGCTTGTGGGTTTTAATCTCTTCCCCATCTCAGCCCCCCAGTGTGGCACAGAGCTCGTTTGTCTCTGAAATGAAACATGGAAACCTCATTAAACACACGGAGGAGAAGCCCGCAGTGCTGAACTCCTCGCCATGCCCCGTGTTTGTTCATCCTGCAGCCAGCTAAAATTTCCCAGCACAGGGAGCCGTGGTGGCCACTTGCCCAGAGCCCTTACCTGCACATGGGGTGGGCTTAGGGCTGTGAGAATGGATAGAGGCAGCCCTGATATTTGCTGGTGTGGTTATTCTCCAGAGGAACAGGAGAATATTGCGTTCTCCTGGCTGTGCCTGGCACGGGTGCCAGGGATGTTCTTGGAGCTGGGGGCTGCTGGGGTGGGGGGCTCAAGCCCTGCACTTGGCCCAGCTGATGCTGGGGTGGGGGGCCAGGCAGTGCTTCGTCCTCCTTCCAGGCATCTGAGCAGCAAGGATGGAACTGGAAGCGTCTTCTTTTGTGGCAGGAATTCTCCTAACACAGGAGTATGCGGGTTCTGAGCCATGCCTTGGGTCACGGGAACTTCTCTCACCCCGAAATAAGCAGATTGGTAATAAATCCGAGTTCTGAGGAGGACATGAAGGAGGAAGGTGTTTGGTTGCTGCAGTCGTTGCGCCGCGTGCTTCTCGGGGAGGCTCATGCAGTGGCAGGTTTGGGTGCAGAGGCTTTCTTGTCTTTGAAACCGAGATGGTAGCCAGCTCCGTGGTTTTGCATAATCATGGTTTGGTGAGTTACCCTCTCCCTGCTTGTAGATCCTGGAGAAACAAACCCCTCCACATCCAATCTGCGTATCGCCGCCATCAGCTGCCAGCAGAGCTGTACCAAATATTTAGGAAAAGCATTTCCTGACGCTTGCTGCTTGCCCCAGCTGCTGCCTCTTGGAAAGGGCTGTCTCGGCTCCTCTCCAGGAGAGAAGGGGGCAGGCACAGCGTGGAGGGGAAGGAGAAGGCAGGCAAGGGTTCAGGACTGGCTCCGTTGATCCCTTCCCCTCATTTTTCCTACCTGTCAGCCCTGTGGTGGGAATCCTCATCTCTGCCTGGGGACATGGGCATGAGGGCTGTGGCGTGCATGATGGCAGAGACCCCGGCCTCCCCTGGGGGGCACCTTGTTGTCACCTGGCTCAGCATTGTCACCAGATGTCCCCTTGGGGCTCAGCTGCAGCTCCTCAGACTTGGTGTTCCGCATGGCTGCGGTGTGTCGGTGGCTGCTGGGGGGGAGAGGCCATTGCCCGTGGTCCCTGTGCTTGTTCCTCACCCCCAGGAGTAGTGGGATCTGGGGAAACTGGGGCAGGCTGGGGGGCTCAGTGGTGGAACAGAGCTGGGGATGTCCAGCTGAGGGCCAGCACAGAAAATGGGGTGGTGAGACCTGTACCTCCATCAGCCTGACGTGGGAGGTTCGGGGGACGGACAGATGAGTGGGGAGAGGTTTGGTTTTCTTCCCAAGCAAGGGTTACAGCCTCAGCCTGGGTGCTGGCGTAATAGCTGGGGGTGGTTCAGGCCTTCATTTCCATGCAGATGCATTAAGGAGCCAGTGGTGTGTTTGAATGGTGCTCTAACCCTTCAGGCTGAGCAACCACCAGGGTGGGCTGGCACCCTGCCTGGCTGTGCCCTGGGCAGGGTCCCTGTGCCTCTTGGGCTCTGCTCCAATGGGTACCAACCTCATGTGCTCCTCACCTCGTCCCAGCCACTGCTCTCCTTATCCCTGCCGTGGTGCTGGGGGTGTCACTTCTCACTCTGACAGCTCCAAGGTCACTCCCCAAGTTAGGAAAAAGGCTGTTAAAAGCTCCTGAAGATGAGGGCTGGAAGGAAGCTGGGTCCAGGGAAGGCCACAGGATGCTCCAGCATTAGGGACGTGCAGGTGGTTACAGCCATGTCATAAGGCAGGAGGGAGGAATGATTAGGACTTGCCACCTACCTGGAATTCCCACCCCACAATGCATGCCAGGCTCTGGTTCGCTTTCTCCTTGAACAGGGCAGGTGTCAAACACCCTTAATGAGGATAATAAATGAGTGGTGAGGTGGTGATTAGCCTGCTGTTCTTCACAGCATCCCTGCAGCCCGATATGGCTGGTGGCTGGAGGTGCCTGGTGGCTCCTGTGGGTGGGCTTTGGGCTGAGGGGGTCCCTGGGCAGCATCTTTCCTCAGGGGAATGCTGGGGTGGGCATTGGGCCGTCAGCCCACCAAGCCTAAGAGGGAGATCCTGGGAAAGGTGCTGCCAGTGCAATGTTCCACTTCCCAGGAGAGGACAGGCTGTTCCTGGTGAGGTGTGGAGGACAGGAGGCTGCCACCCCCAGAAATAAGACAGCTCGGTGGCAGGTCTTGGGGACACTTCATGGCCTTTGCAAAGGAGCACGTGGGGTGCAGTGTGGAGCAGGGCTGTGCTTGGGCTTCCTGTGCCATGGGCAGCGGGGGAGTTTGGCAAGTCCAGCCAAATGGAGACTGAGAAACATTGTGAGGGGAAGGTGGCAAAGCGTCTCGCTCAGATAGAGATATTAATATTTCAGTACCTCTAGGTTGTAATTTACTACAATTTAAGAAGATTGCACTCTCCTAACTTGAAATGCACACCTTTCAGAGTGAGCTGGCCTGTGCCTGGCTGGGCATTACGTGGCTCCAGCTGCTGGCAGGCTGCTCTCTGTGCTCGGGGCCGTGCGCCTGCGTCGCAGCCTCGTCCCTGGCAGAATCTGCTCTGTTTTGACTCCTCCAGCCTCCTCTTTTCAGGTTCATGAGAATTAATGCCCTCGATATTTAGGTTAGGGTCAGCACATCTGACCAGATGTGAGCAGTGATTTCTGGTTTAAAAATATTGCGGTGCTATTTCTAAATTTTTAATCTCTCTGGGTGATTTGGAGACAGTTTTATGAAACATGGAATTAGGAGTGTGCTCAATGCTAAATGGTAAAGGAGATTATGTGGATTTAACTCTATGCGTCTGTCACACTACTATTGCCAATCCCATAACCCCCATTTTCTATTGAAAATCCGTTTCTCCCTTTGACCTGAAAAAGCTTTATGGGTAATCTGAATTTCTCTGTTTATGAGGTATTTTTCCACTCTTTCTCCCAGCCCCTCACCCGCCTGTCTCTAAACCTCCCAGGGGGCTGCCTAGGAATGGGAGGTTTCCCTGCCAGGCTGTGGGTGCTCTCCAGTCTGAATGAGAGCAGGAACCTTCCCAAGCTGTGGTCTGGGCTCGAGAAGTTGGATGGAGCTGGGTGGATGCCGGGGTGCTGATCACAGCTGGATGCTCCTGGTCCAAAGCTGTGGATGGGGAAGGGTGGCTTTTGCTGTGCTCCATGCCACGCTGTGTGCCCTGGCTCCAGCCATCTTTTGCTCTGCTGGGGTTGCCACAAATAGCTCTGCTGCTAGCTTTGTCTCCCTTCCCCTGCCCGCAAATGCACGCTTGTCTCTTCCACGTGTTTGGGAGACACACCGTGCTGCTCCAGCAAAGGGAAATGCTGATTCATGCCGACAAACCAGGCTGGAGGTGTCACACAATGACACCTGCAGGGCCGTGTGGTGGCCCTGTGGCTCTGTGAAGCCTGGCAGCATGGCGTGGGGGCTCGCCGGAGCACTCTGCTCCATCCTTCTGCTGGTGCTTGGCTGGAAGGAGAAGCACGTGGCTTTGTCTGCTTCTCCCTGTGCACGGACCCAGGGAACGGGATGCAGTGGTGCCAGGGAAAGGGATGAAGATGCCTGTAGGCATGTGGCCTGTAGAAGATGCCTATAGATGACCTATAGGTCCCTTGTTCCATGTGTTGTGGCAGCACTGTCCCTTGCCAGGCAGTTAATCTGTTGGGTGGATGGGTGTGCTGGACAGCTCTGACAGAGCAGGTCCCTGCCATGGGACAGCAGAGCTTAGCAGAGGAGAGAACTTTGTCATTTTGGGTGACAGTTTGATGCAGAGCACGTGGAGAACGAGAGCCGGGCTCTGCTGCCTGTGATTTCATGGCTGCTGGGACAGGCATTGGGTTGCCCATCCAGCTGTGAGAAGGATGGGGAGGACTCCACTCTGGGAAGGGCTGAGGTGTGTTGGGATTTCCCACCTTGGCCCAGTTGGGGATGGTGTGGAGCAGGCTGGCACAGGACAGATGCTCAGCACTGCTGGGCGCTGGAGGCAGCTTCGTGTGGCCAGCGGGGCTCGGCCAGCAAATCCTCCAGCGGGCCACCTACTGCAGGGTAATCCGGACGGCTGAGGCTTTCCTTCTGACCCCTGCTCCCAACCCTTCCTCCCCAGGGGAAGGGAACGGAGGCCGTGGAGGGTCCCCTGTGACGGGCTGTGACCCGGCGGCACGGCAGCGATCTGCTCATCGGTTCCGTGGCCGCCCCAGCGGTGCTCTCAGCCGCAGCTATTAATACACCCGCCCAGGGCCGCGCTGCATCCCCTCCTTCCGCCCACTTGGAGAGAGCGCAGCTAAAAAAAGCAAACGGCTCGGAGTGACTGGGGCCTCCTCGTCCTTATTTATAGGCAATCTTGCTCGCTTTGGTTGAGAAGGGGGAGCTCGTGGTCCTGGAGAGCGGGAAGGAGAGGCCGGAGGAGTTGGGTGAAGAGGTCCCTTCCCGCCGGGTGTAGAAGGGAAGTGTTTTTCTCCTGGAGCCCAGAGAGCTGTTCCTGGGTGCTTCCCTCAATCCCTGCTGTCCCAACTCATCGCTCCGGGGATGCTGCTTGGGCTTAGGGCCAGGGGGCTCCGGGCTCCTCTACCTCTGGGAGTGGGGGACAGCACTGTCCCCACTTTTCCTGCCCTTCTTCTGGGGCTTGTGCAGCGTGTGGGTAGAGGGAAGATCTCTGCCTGGCTGGGGGAAGCTTGCACCGGGTGTGTTGGTGTTGCCAACCTGTGTCTGGCGGCTGGGGGGGTACCCTGGGTCTCCCTTCGTGCTTGTGCAGCCCCTCGTTGTCCTGGTGAGGTGCCTGCAGTGCCAGCAAGAGCGCTGGCCTGTGAAGGTGGCCTTGATGCTTCCAGCCCATGCTCTGATGCTCCTCTGTTCTGCTCTGATGTGTGCAAGGCTCAGGGCTGGGCTCTGAGGGGGGGGAATCAGTGCTGGGGGGCTCGCTGTGCCAGTGGGGATGGGTGAGTTCTTTATTAACAGGCCCCCCCCCCAACCCTTGTGGCCTCTGCTTTCTCCACAGCACATGCTGAAGATGTTGGAACCAGCCTCTACTTTGTGAACGACTCTATCCAGCAGGTCACCTTCTCCAGCACAGTGGGGGTGGTGATCCCCTGCCCGGCAGCAGGGTCACCCAGCGCCGTCCTTCGGTGGTACCTGGCCACAGGTGACGACATCTACGATGTGCCCCACATCCGGCATGTCCATGCCAACGGGACTTTGCAGCTCTACCCCTTCTCGCCATCAGCCTTCAACAGCTTTATCCACGACAACGACTACTTCTGCACGGCGGAGAACTCTGCTGGCAAGATCCGGAGCCCCAATATCCGTGTTAAAGCAGGTAGGAGCTCTCTGCGGGTGCTGGCTTTTGGATGAGGTGCTGGCTTATCTCCCTGGCCTGCTGGCTGGCCCGTTGAGGACACCCTGGCATGGGCTGGTGATGCTGCAGAGCAGAGCTGGGTGTTGCCAGGGGACTGAGGGATGCCATGCAGGCAGAGGGCAGGGCAGGATGCTCAGAGCCAGCACTGGACCTCGTTGGGCTGGAGGGTTCAGGATGTGCAGGCTGGGGGGCTCCAGTGAGCGCACAGAGGCCATGTGTGGCTGCAGCCTCGGGGCAGGAGAGGTCCTCTCCCATGAATTCACCCAGCCACACACCCCTGGGGTCTTTTCACAGCTGCAGGAGGAGCCAGACCACCTCTGCCTGTGATGGGGAGGCTCCCATCATGACCCCCACCCTCCTCTAGCCTGCCTGTTCCCACCGTAGCATCCAGCCTCAGCGCGCCAAGGCTTATTAAGCAAAGAAAAAGGGAGGAATATGGCAAAGAGCCGATTCCAAAAGCCATTATAGTAAATTATTGACCAGGCTGAGGAGGGCTAATAGCCCAGGAATGGCTTCATTATGTAACCTATTAAAAGTGGGGCTACCAGAGGGAACACGACAGAAGTGACTACAGGGATTTTTATTTTAATACCTTGTACTGCAGAGTAAATTGGTATTAACCCCCTTCTGCAGAGTGAATTATTTACCAGCACTCTCAGGTTACCCATAAACCACAGCTGGGTGGAGGAGGGCCAGCAGCAGATGGGGTGCAGGAGATGCGGGTGTGGAGCCTGGAGCTGCTCCCCCCTCCTGCTGGGGACCTCAGGCTGGGCTCCTTGGGGAGGGTTGGCAAAGCCTTTGGTTGACTCTAGGAGCTAAGCTCTTGCTAATGGGAAGCAAGAAATGTACATTTCCCTTGTGGAATTCATCCCCTGGGCTAGGCCAGGAGCATGGGGCAGTGGCAGCCAGGGTGCAGGAGGCCAGACTGGATGGATGCTCCACATGGTCCCTGCTGGCCTTTAAAGCCCATGAATAAATCCCCTGCTCCATGTGATTGTGGAGGCTTTTGCCTTTCCATGGTGGGCTTCTCCCCTTGTCCTCGCCATGCCACCCCCTCCCCTGGTGCTGTCTCGACCTCTTGCAGCAGAGCAGGGTGCCCTGAAAGCCGGGGAAACCCAGGTGGAAGTGCTGTCACCCTCCCACGGCTCCCCTGCTCGTGTGCTGCAGTGCTGGTGGGTGCTTCCCACCCTGGGAAAACACCTCCCCTTTGTGCTGCTCAGGAGCTCTCTGCTGGGAGGTCTGTTGAACTGTTTTGTCTTGGCCAAGGGCTGTTTGATGATAGAGTGAATGCACATCCATCTTGTGACAGCCATGCCCAGGTGCCTGTGCCCTACAAGGCACAGTTATGGTCACAGTAAGGAGGCACCTGCACTCACTGAATTCTATGTTTGGAGTTGAGGAGTTGGTGTGTGCCTGTGTTACTGGGTATGGTGACACTTTTTTGCCTTTCTGAAGAGGCTGGGGTGGACCCGTCTGACCCAGCGAGTGCTGCTGGGGGGTTGTGTCACGGGAAGTCCCTTGTCACCAGTCCCTGTCAAAGGGATGTGAGGATGTCCCTGTCAAAGGGATTCGCTCTCTACAGCTCCCTGAAAGGAGGCTGGAGCCAGGGGGGGGGTGGGCTCTTTTCCCAGGCAACTTTCAACAAGACAAGAGGACATGGACTTAAGTTGTGCCAGGGGAGGTTTAGGTTGGATATTAGAAAGAATTTCTTTACGGAGAGGGTGATCAGCCATTGGAATGGGCTGCCCAGGGAAGTAGTGGATTCTCCATCCCTGGAGATATTTAAAAAGAGCCTGGATGTGGCACTCAGTGCCATGGGCTGGGAACCACAGTGGGTCAAGGGTTGGACTTGATGATCTCTGAGGTCCCTTCCAACCCAGCCCATTCTATGATTCTATGTGAGGAACGGGGCTCATCCTGGGCACAGCTCACGGCTCCCATTCTGCCATGGTTTGGAAATCTGTCAGTCCCTGCAGGAGAGCAGCTGCCCTCCCTAGGAGAGTGAGGAGGTGTTTTGGATGGCAGCAGTTTGTGGCTGGGTGGGCTGGTTTGTTTGGGAAACGTGGGATTAAAGCGAAAGGCAGCGTGTTTTCCTCCAGCACTGTCATGCCACCAACCATCTGCTTTTCTCCTCAGTTTTCAGGGAACCATACACCGTTCGGGTGGAGGACCAAAGGTCGATGCGTGGAAACGTGGCTGTCTTCAAGTGCCTCATCCCCTCTTCAGTGCAGGAATATGTTAGTGTTGTGTCCTGGGAGAAAGACACCGTTTCTATCATCCCAGGTAAGAGAGAAGCTGCTGTTCTCTTGGAAAATCCGAGCTGCTTTGCTGTGCATGGACTTGTGCCGTGGAGGCTCAGTTTCTGCTGCACTGCCCGTGCCCAAGCCAAGGCTTTTACTGGTGACCATCTCAGGGCTGGAAAACACCAGTGTTGGGAGCAGATGTGTTGTGTTCAAGGTCTCCTCGGTGCCGTGGTCGGTGGTTTGTGTATCTCTGGGCTCCCAGATGTCTGGTGTGTGGCAGTGTCTGTGCCCCATCCTGCCTCAAGCTGGTTTGCTTTGAGCATCTGGCAGTTTGAGCCCTGTGTGCTGTCCCTGGAGCATGGGACATGTCCTGCAAAGCTGGGACATAACCTCCTGGACATGCTGGGACATAACCTCCTGGGCTTGAGAGGCTGAGTGTGGCTTGAGAGGAGCTGTAGTGTGCTGGGACTCCAGGTTCTGGCTCCTGCTGGGGCAGCCACAGGCTTGGGAGAAGCATGGGGGCTGCAGGCAGGTGCTGGGCAAAGCAGGGTCCAGCCCTGTGTCCCCATGTCCCCAAGTGACCTCCTGGCTCCCTCCTCAGAGCTGGTATTGATGGCAGCACTGGTGGCCCCGCGCAGTGTGTGTAAGCTGGTAGTAAAACAATCAATACTGCTTTCCCTGGGGGGATCCGTGGAGAATTAAAGGATTTTGCCCAAAGTGAGAGCTCTGTGTGTGGTGGTTGCTCACAGCTCAGCCAGTCCCTGGGCTGCTCCAGCCTCAGCCTTGCTCAGCGGGCAGTGCCGAGGGGTGGGAGGGCAGATGCCAGCAGGAGCAGGGCAGGAGCACAGGGAGGGATCTGCTCTCATCCCTCTGGCAGGGATGGTTTTGGCTTAAGGAGCCAAATGCTTCACCTGGAGGGGCGGCTGTTTCTCCAGAGGTTGTGGTGGTTCTGGCTGGTGCCTCTGGGTGCAGCACAGCCCTGTGGCAAGGGGCAGCAATGAGCAGGACACTGTCTGGCAGGAGGCTGGCTCCTGGGGTGGCAGGAGGCTGGGTGGGGATGCTCTGCCCACCCAGGTCTGTGCCTTTCAGTGCCCAGGGCATGGGGGGGTCCGGCAGCACCAGAGCCTGTGGTGCTGGTGGCTTGGCAGTGGTGGGGGCTTAGTGGTGCCATGTGGTTCTGGCAGGGCTCTCTGGGAAGGAGGTGATTGTCCCACCACTCCAGATCCTGCAGGATGGAGCAGAGCCTTGACTGCATTCCCTCTTGGCAGAGCTGGTTCACTCAGCCCCAGGTTTGTGCACCGAGCATCCCTGCACTCGCGTGATCCTAACCAGACTGGTTCTCAAGTTTGCTGTGGCAGTGGATTTTTTAATATGATGATTTAATTAGAGTGGAACGATTTTAACATTCTAAAGCAATAATTACCCTAAAGACAGAACATATAAATTGTGTTACAGTGCAGAGTCAACACAAGCAAACATGTTTTGCTGTTGGATTACAAATATAGTATCTGCCTGAAGCTTATTTTTTTAAAATGCTCTTGTGTTCGAGCTAAAAGTGGCTTTGCTGTTACCAAAAACATGGTCTTGTCTTGACCTCTGGTGAGTCTCTGCTTGTGTCCTGGTTCTTGGCAAGGGAGGAGAGGAGGAGGGAGTCCCTGCCATGGGGGAACAGTGTGAGGATTTCTCCCAGCAGTCGCAGTGACGTGCTCTGCCTGTGGGGCCCTGCTGCGGTTTTGGTGGTGAGGGGCATTATTTGGTTAACTTGGCAACGCTGTAACTTACCCTGGAATCAAAGAGAAATTCTTTATGGAAGGTTATCCCGCACATAAATCATCATCAGCGCAGCTCATTTTTGTTTAATGCCTATCTGTGCTGTAGTCTAAAAATGTGTGTTTAGCGAAGTCAAGGGTTGCAGAGAAATTATAGGGTTTTCAAAAACCCATTTGCTTTGCCGGTGCTCACATCAAAATCATTCTTGCCTTTCCTCCCAGCCTGGCCACGGACACCAGGCAGGACGGTGGTGGATCCAGAGGGGGGGATGTGTCAGGCTGTGCTTCACCCCCCAGGCTGGGATCCCAAATCTGCTGCTATGGATGAATCTTGTTGTGCATTTGAGTTGGGGGAGGATGGAAGGGCTGCGGCTGAGCAGTGTTTCACAGACCTCCCCCTCGCCTTTTCCGCAGGGAAAGAGGGAGAAGCTCCTGCTACAAACTGGTTTAAGAACTTCGGGTGGCAAATGGCTTTTTAAAAGTGACCGGTTTTGATACGCTATCTCCAGGCTGGGAGCGTGCAGAGTAACTTGAGCAAGTTGGGTGTTAGCTTGGGAGCACCAAGCAGGTGTTGTCAGGGGTGGCTCTTCGTGGTGTCCCTGGGGAACCAAAGCCCTGGTGGGTGTAACCAGCATCGCTCCAGCGGCAAGGGCAGGTGACAGTGTCCATCGTCCCCTCTTGTCCAGCCTGCCAGTGCTCTGTGCCTCACGAGGGTGGCACAGGAGAGCCAGGGTTTGGAGGCAGGTGAGCATTACAGGACTGGCAGACCCCGAGCTGAGCTGCTATTTGGTGCCTCAGTGTCGTATGCTCGATAGACTGTGTTGGCAGGACTCAGTACAGCACTTGTCAAGGCGCAGGCGTTTCTAAGGGTGCTGCTTTTCTCAGCAACCCCAATACGTGTCCTTTGAGGGCTGCAGATACTCAGATGTACTTTGCTACTCACTGGATATCCACAAAGTTCTTTCTCTTGAAAGGAAAACGGAAAGCTTGCCAGAAGGATGGGGCAGGGGAAAAAAAAAAAGATGAGTTTTGTGAAGCTTTAGAGATGTTTTTGTGTATGTTTTTGATGAGCAGTTGTCTTTTAGGAGTTTAAAAAAACACCTAAGCTAATTTCTTTGTGGTGGTTCAGGGATGAGCTTAATGTGACCCAAGAAGCCCTTTCTGCTCCAGTCTCTGCAGTGCCCAAGTTTGTTCACTGGATTCTTAAGCAACTGTTTCATGATGTGGGAAATAAAATTGCAGCTGCTTTCTTGTTGGTTATATGTAGCTGCTCACCCCGAAATGTGCTCTTCTCTGAGAAACACCCGAGCTGTGACCACTCACCAGCCCCCCAGGGCCCCCCAACCCCAGGCTGCTGGGCAGGGTTTTGGGGTGCAACCCCAAGGGGTTGGAGGGATGGTCTGTGAGGCAGAGGAGCCAGGACCTGGATAATTCAGCATTGTGCTCTCATCAATGGGGATGCTCTAGGGGACACCAACCTCCTGGCACTGGAGAAGAGCGGGATGCTGGGACAGTAAACATGGCGAGGTGCCCGGCACTCCTCCATGGGGTGTTTGTTGTCAGTGAGATGTTTTGGGGTCAGGAGATGAGTTTGGTGAGGATCCTCTCTGGCGGGCAGGGTGTTTATTTGGTTTTGCCTGGATGGGGAATAGCCCCAGCTGGTTCCAAGGGAAGTGCCCAGGAACAAGCAGCCTGTGCTTGGAGCATGTTGGGCATGAGGCCACCCCGCTGCCCTGTCCTGGGTGTCACCTGTGGGGAAGCACAGGGCTGTGGCTTTTGGTGACCTACTGCTTCCCCAGGGCCTGTGTGTGCATGGAGCAATTGCAGAGGCAGCTCCTCAGGAGAGCTGTGAGCAGTGGGCAAGCAGCTAGTGAGGAGTTGGCCTTTTCACTAAGTCCTGCAGCTTCTGCCTGGGACGGGCTGGCTGGCTGATGTGATTTAAAGGAGCATTGTCCTTCCCTCTCCTGTCCGGGGGGGCTGCAGAACCTTTTCTCCTGTCCATCCCGAGTCTCTAAAGGTGTCCTGGCTTCTCCCCCACCCCTTGCCACCCTCTCTGGCTGTGACATGTGCCCAGACCTGTTACAGAGGGAAGTAGCTCCAGGCGTTATTCTCACCAAGTGGGGTGAGATTCTGTCTGAAATCATTTCATCCTTCCCCAGAGACTTGGCGTGAATTTTATCTAATCGCCATGGCAACAGATAAAAAAAGGTGTGAGCACATCTCCTTTTGCTGTGATAATTCAGATTTATATATTCAGATCAGATTGGAGTTAGAGATTTTAAAAGGAGCAGATGCAGCAGAAGGTGTGACTGCAAATAATGTGGCAAGAACGTTTGATGATCCTGCCCTTTAAGAGGGGAGAGCGCTTTCCCGCAGGTTTTTTTGGAATATAATTATTCCATCAAATCCACTTTAACAAGGACTCATTATAGCCCTGATAATGCAGAGTCACGTTGGAGACAATCTCGCACACGCATGCACACCCGCCGGGAGAAGGGACTACAACAAGTAAATAAGAGACTGCGGGGGGCCGGGCAGGGGCTGGCGGGGGGCTGGCTGCCCCCACCCCCCTGGAACCTTTTTGTGGGTGTTCCCAGCAGGGTTTGGGGGCAGGAGAAGTGCTCCCCTGGGATGCCCTTGTCCCATTCCAAGCCCTGCGGGGTGATGGAGCGCGATCCCGACCCGGCGCGAGGCACAGGATGGAGAGGAGGAGCTGTTCTGGGAGCTGCCATCTCCTCCCGTACCTGGGAGCATAAATCTTGGGTGGCCCTGAGGAGCAGAAGTGCTGTCGGGAAGGGGGCAATGGTGGCTCAGAGGAATATCTGCAGGGGCAGCATCTGCCTGAGCTCTCCCATTCCTGGGGCCGCTCCATGTGCCGGGGCAGGTTTGGGTGCTCAGAGTTGCAAATTGTGACTTTGCAGGAAATCACGAGGAATTCGGCAACAAGAAGGTGGTCCTGTGGAGCAGCCCTCTGGTGGTCTGCAGGGAAGGGGAGCAACCTGTGCTGGGGGGCTCGGGGTGCAGCAGGGACTGGTTAACCTGGTTAACCTCCCCAGGTGACTCCTGTGCTGTCCCTGCCACACTGGCCTGGAGGAGCTCGCAGAGCTCGGGCTGTGCACTTCATCCTTACAAGAGGCTTCTCTGTTGGGAACCAGTCCTCAGGCAGGTCCGGGGCCCCAGGCTGCAGTGGATCCAGCTGGTTCATGACCCATGGTGCCACACACACCTCCTGAACCCACTGCTGGACCCGAACCCCATCCTTGGACCAAGCACGGGTTCTTCCTGGATTACTAGGGCTGTGCTCATCTCCCTGCTTGGAAGGTGTTTGCTAAATCCTGATGTTTCTGTGCATTTCAAAGACCTTCCTGCTAGAGGAGAGCTCCTGCAGCCTGAGCCCATGCCATGATCACTACCCCATGTGTGAATGCTGGGCACAGGGCTGTGGGCTTAGAAAGCGCCAAAATCCTCTTGAAAATGCTCTAACCAGCTCTGAGAACTATGTTTGAAGGGAGAGGGCTGTCTTCATCTTCAGGTTCTCTACCCTGCCCTAGCCTTTTTCCTTTTCTTCCTCCTTTTTACTCATCGTATGATGGAGCAAAGTGGGTGCCAGCTCCTCTCCTGCTGCCCCCCCAGTCTCTGCAGGGAGCTGCTGGCTGCAGCCAAGCCATGCGATGTGTGAGATGTTTGGGTCAAACCTGCTCTTCAAACCCCACGTTTTGATGCGCCCGAGCTGCGTGTGGCAAGACTGAAGTCATGGCCGTGTCGTGCCGCCGTCACCACGTCGTGCTGCTGTCACCGGTGTGTCCGGCGGGGTGGCTGGCACGTGCCTGGCTGGCTCAGCCCCGCGGGGCCGTGGTGATGGTGATGATGGTTGGTGGTGATGGTGTTGGTGCGGGTGTGCGCTTCCTCCCCCCCCTCCTCCTTGCGCGTACACAGATGCAGAAACAATCACGGTCATTATTCCTGCCATGGTGACAGTGACAGTGGCAGAAATGCCAGCTTCCTCACACAGGCGCCTTTATTTCATCTCCTCTGTTTTTCAAAGCCTCTTTCATTTTGTATGAGGAGACAGATGTGAAGGGCTGCGGGCTGATAAATTCTGCTGTCTTATGAAAAGAGAGGGTGGGTTTTTGTTGTGGTTCCTTCTCTTCCTCCCTCTCTCCCCAGCCCACCCCCCCCCTGGGTAGCAGCAGCCTTTTTCCCTAGAGGATGCTCCATCCTCCTGGCATGGGACCCTCTCCGGTGGTCACCCAGGGGAAGGTTCCAGGGATGAGCAGGGCTGGGGTTGGGGTGGAGACCCCCATGTTGGGTGCTTGGTTAGAAGGAACCAAGCTCTGGGTGCTGCTGGGCTCCCCTCGTGCCCTCCCTGGTGAGGGTGGCATCTGCCCCACGCGGGGTGCGGCTGCTGCGCTGCTCCCCTTCCTTCCTCCTCTCCTGTGCTGCTGACGATAGTTCTGGTTTAAAAATAAATTGCTCCGTCTTTAATTGCGGTTTAAATAATTGCTTCATTTTTATTTAAATGTGGCTCTGTAAGGCTTGGAGAACAATTAGGAGAAAATACAGGGCATTGCTCTGGTGCATGTGTTCAAGCATATAATTAATTTTTTTTTATTTTTTTTTTTATTATACTGATGTTTGCCGAATCTGGAAAAAGATCTTATTGTTCCCCTTGATTTAGTCACGCACAAGATCTCCAAATACACCAGCCATTTCAGGACTCCAGGTCCCAAGCTGCCAAGCCCTGGTGCCAGCAGGCTGGCAGAGGCTCCTCAGACCTCCCCGAGCCCTCAGCCCCTTCCCAAGGCTTTTGGTGGCCCCAGGGGCTGCTCGAGCTTGCTAGGGCAAGAGCGAGTGGGGTTTTGTTGATGAATGGTATTACAGGGCTAATAAATGAGTTGGGGCTGTTGGGTGAAATCTCTGAAAGGCTCTACATGACCCAGGGACCTCTTCCAGAAGTGAGCCAGCCATTCAGGAACATAAATCTCCTTCAGAGTCGATAGGGATTAGGTTCCTAAGTGCCCGACATAGCTAAAGTGCTTCTGAAAATGTTGCTTGTTAGAGGGTTGCAGAGGAAGCTGCATGTGGTCTGGCGGGCTATAAGCTTATCAGTCAAAGGTGCTTTACTTGGTGACAAAAGCCACTTGTGGTAAGCAGGCTGCTGGCCCTTTGGACTCCTGGCAATCTTTTAACCATTTATTAAAGCAGCTATGAACTCTTCTTGGAAATGAAATCTTAATAGCAAGCGTGGCAGAGATTTTTCACAGATGGCAGCACTGCCAAAAGCAGGCATTCAAGAAAACATTCATCAAAAACATTCATTTCTTTCAAAAAGAAATTGACGTTTATAGCAGAGACAAATTTGGGACTCATTTGCTTTGCCTTTCAGTTTCTGAATTTTTAGAGGTCACATTTTTCTGCACCTTCAAGGGCTAGAATTGGGTGCTATTTTTAATCGGAAACTGAGATTCCCATGTAACCACATGGCACTGAGAAATGGGCCGTGGCAGAGGTCTGGGGGTGGCAGGACCCCTGCACAGCTGGGGCAGTGGCTGGAGGTCCTTCCTTGGGGATGGCAGCTCACCTGCTTGTCCTCCACTCCATAGCATGGTCCCTGGTCCGTGTCCGTGGACTGTGTCCCACCCTGCCCAGGTGCCCACCAGCTGATGGGTGAGGGCAGGAGCCAAGTGTGTGCCCTCCCTCCTTAAAAAGCCAGAAATTCCCTTCGGAGGCAGCAATTCATTCGCAGCTCATCTCCATTTCATCTGAAGGCTGCACCACGCTGGGTTTCAGCCTTGTTATGTTTTCTCTTGAGCAATACCTTTTATTTCTGCAGTGCTTAGTATTCCTTTCCAGAGCCTCTGTTGCCCGTTTCTGTGGCTTTCCACTGAAAGAAGCTCTGAAAGTATAAACTGCCGTGGCCGAGCTGTACCTGTGGTTTGTGTGTCACAGCCAGCTGGTGCTGTCCCTGCTCTGCCACCTCTCTGCTTGGTGTCCCTCCCAGGCAGTGCTCAGCTCAGGCTCCCAGAGGGGCTGTTCCTCTTGCCCAAGCCAGCCTGGTGCTGGAAGTGTCATTTTGGGTCTGGGGTGAGCAAATACTGGTTCTTGAGGTGGCTGTGGTAGTGCCACCAAGCACCCAGGCATGACTGAAGGGGCTCGTGGCTGCCTTGGAAGATGGTCAAATCCTCTTATTCCACTCAAAGCTGGAGTCTGGCATCTGGGGAACCAGCACGTGGAACTGACCCGAGCGGGGCTGGCAGCACCGAGAGCTTTTGAGGAAGCTGAGGTCTTTGTTTCCTCATGGCTGGGGAATTGTGATCACAGCTGAGGTGAGAAGCTCCATGCTAGGAGCCTGCTTCTGCCCCTGACTGATTACTTGTAGCTTCTCCCTGCAAACCAGATCTCATTTGCATTGTGGAGGAGCGGTGTGCTGCAGGCGAGGAAAGCTGGTGCCACCACCAGAGATTGCTTGGTGCACGTCACTGACTGTCCCTTTGACTTGCATCTCTTGCCTTTCCCTCGCAGGGTGACGCTGGGAACTTTGCAGTGCCGTGTGCTCAATGGGTGCCTGGAGTTGCAGCGTGGTGCTCACTGCTGCTGCTGTCCCTGCCCCCCAGCTCTCCCCTGGGTGAGGGCTGATGGTGGTCTGGGTGATGGGTGCCCAGCCCAATGTCAGGATGGTGCCAGTTGGGGTGCAAGGAGCCCAGCTCCTTCCAGGGAGGTTATTGGTGGCTTCTGCAGGTGACACCACTCTGCTCCTGGCCCGCTGCCACTTGCCTGCTGCTGCTGGACACGGCTCAGCCAGCCTGGCACGTCCCCACCTTTAACCAAGAGCCATGGCCACTGCATGCAGTGTGTGGACAACAGGCTGACGGGCTGGAGAGTTAACTTCAGAGTCATCGCCGTGATCCTTCCTGGCAGAGCCCTGGCATGACCTGTCGTGTCTTATCTAGTGACTGTGTGTGAGTTGGAGTTACTTCTGTCCGCCTCTGGCAGGAGAGGTTTCTACAGTGCCTGTGTCAGGATTCCTCCAGGAATCTGTCCAGCACAGCCTGGAGCACAGCTCAGCTCCTCTGGTGCTGGGGGTGCCCAGTTTGCAGTTAGGGGGGTCCCGGGTGCAGCCCTTTACACTCATCCCGCATCTCATCATCCCGCATCACTGCTGTACCTCCAGCTCTGTGGATCCGATAATCTGATTTCCAGAAGCTGTTAAAAACACACGTGGGTTTCTTTTTCCTTCAGGGAGGAGTTCTTTGGAGGTTGTATTTTTGTTCTAGTTGAGACCAGGTTTAACCAAATGCCCATTCCCACTCTGCTGCCAAGAGCATCTCGCCATGCCAGTGTCCTACGAAATGCGGATGGCTGCATTTCCTCTTTATTTCTGCATAAATACATGGTGCACAAAACAAAGAAACTAAAAATGATGAATTGCAGCTAATGCTGCTGCGTGATGGAGATAAGACCGTAATTATTTGTTTGGGCAGCTTAAATCAACACCGAAAGCTTGATGGAAAACAAAGCGATAATTTAAATCTCTCTTTGTGGGTCTCTTGGGCTGGGTGACCAAGCGTGAACTTCCCTCACAGGCCGGTGTGATCCTGCCTGGGTGGGTGGGTGGGTGCAGCAGGTCACTTGGGTGTCACGCTTCATGTGCTGCCCACGGAGCGTGGCCGGCGCCTGGGGAGAGCCACGCTGCCCACTGCTTGCTGGCAGGGTTTAGCACCTCTGGAGACCTCAGCCCTGACAATGCGCTGGTCCCGGTGTCATCTGTGGGCTGTAAATTTTGACATGTGTTCAGTTTGTTTTGATTCTGTTTAATTAGCTGGTCGATGGAAGCCCATCGAGCTCCGACCTCCAGGGCAGCTGCCGCCAGCCAGGGCTGGTGCTGGGACATGGGGGCTTGGGCACAGGGTGGGCTGTGCAGGCAGCATCTCTGCTCAGCCACCAGCACCCTGCAGGGCAGCAGTTTGGTTTCCAGTGGAAACCCAGAGGCACCGGGACCAGAACCCCATCCTCTGTGGTTACCCCACTGAGCACCTCCTGGGGGAGAGGTGCACCCAGCAGCATCCGGGGTGGCTCTCGGGTGGGCTCGTGTCCCCACCGTGTGTGTGCTGTGGGCTCTCTCCCTCTCTGGCTTTAAGCAGAGCCCAGAGAAATGTGTGGCTTGACATCTGGGGACCTGGGTGCGTCCCTGAGGTTGTAGGTGGAGCTCTGAATTCCCAGGTTTTGAGTTTTAATTAAAATGAACATTTCATCTTCATGATCCGTGTTGCAAAGCGGGCAGAACCTCTCTTGTCCCAGCGCTGATCCCTCCTGCCTAAAGACTCCCGACACTCCCAGCATCCCCCTTCCAGGGTATGGAATAGGCTCTGGAGCTGCTCCAGCATCCTCAGGGGCTCTTGCAGCCAGTTCCTGAGCCCCTTTCACCTCCCTCCTTCTGCAAGAGCCATCACAGACTGCTTCATTCCCCCAGCAGCTCCATGGCTTTTCCTCCCCTTCAGCCCTTGGCTGTGTCCCTCCTTTTTCTAACAAAATCTGTTTTACTGAATTCTAGAAAAAAGCAAACTGTACCGTATTTGGAAGGTGCTCCTCCTCATCCCACCTCTTATTGCAATACTTTTTTTCTGAGGAAAAGTGTTTTAGGGAAGGTGGGGGGGAGCTGCTGAGGTGGATCCAAGGGTCAGGTCAGAGGATCCGCGGTGGCTCACTGCAGTGGAGGAAAAGCTTTTGCATCCTGCATCACTACCATGCATTTATGTTTCAGCATAGAGGGGAAAAATGCACATATTATCAAATGATGCACTTTTTTATCTTCTTTATGGCTTCTAATGCTATAGCTGTTTTTTTAAAACCACTAAAAGCATAAGCATTAAAGCAATTTTCCAGAGTAATATAGCAAGAGGTCTACAAAAGCACTGCAACATTTGATAATAGTTGCCATCTTCAGCTGACGATAATGATGTTAACAAATGTAATGGGAGTAATGAGTGGAGACTCAAAAAGCAGCTTTTGTTTAATTTTTTTGTAATGCAAATGAGTTGGGGAATAAAGAAGGAGAGGAGAAAATAATGAAAACTTCATTGGAAACGAGTCTTAATCCTTGTAGCCAGGCACTGGGAGGAAGGAGAGGGAAGGAGAGGCTGGGCCTGGGGCTGGCTCCTGGCTCCTGGTGTGGTTGCTTCAAGGCAAAGCAAAACTCCCTTCCTGGGAGGCTGGAAGTGCCATGCTTTGTGTGCCTGCTGCACCTTCCACTTTAGAATGATGCCAGTTGAGTTCAACCTTCTGACAGCCCAGCACCTCCTGCTCCCCTTCAGGAGGAGCACGTTTGCTGTACTGTGACTCCAGTCCAAGTGATGGGTCCAGACAGCATCCTGCTGCAGAGGGCTGGCACTTGGGCATCAGCAGCAGATCCAGGTCCATCAGCTTGCCCTCCATGGTGCACTTCATCTCCCAACCCCAGACCAAGAAGTGCATTAAGGGATGTGTGGCCAGTGGGAGCTCAGGAGGCACGGGATACCCATGGAAGGACGGGAAGGGGGCAGCACCAGCTGGAGGAGGGATGGTGGCTGCAGCTGGGAATTGGAGGCACTGAATAACACCTCTTCTGGAGGGTTCTTCTGGAGGGGTGTAGGTGGAGAGCCTGTCAGATGGTGCTGGGGTGAGCCTGGGGGTGTGCAGGGAGTGCTGGGCGACCCTCATGCTGAGCTACAGCAATGCAGTTGCGCCGGAGCCCGAGCTGGCTTGTGCTCTGCCAGCGAGCAGATGGTGGTCACGGCTGCCTGAGTGTCCTTGGGCACAAAAAGCAGTGTCCCTGGTCCCCGTTTCGGGGGATGGGGGTGGGGTGGCGTCTGTCCCCTTCCAGGCAATGGGGTGGGATCCAGTCCCACCCGTGTCACCCCCGTTCCCAGGGAGCCTGGCCAGGTGGGTTTGGGGGAACGAGGCTGCTCTGCTCCCCACAGCATTCAGTGTGGTGGCCGTGGGGCTGGAGCACATGGGAGCAGGCAGGCGTGCTTGGAGCAGCATCCTCCTTCATCCTGGCAGGGGAGGCATGTCTGTGTTACTGGGGAGGAAGATGGAGGCTTAGAGGGTTTTTTAAGCACAACTCCCTGGCACGTGCGGGTTGCCCCTCAGGGCTCTCGAGGGCAGTGAAGCTCTGGCTGGTCACAGTGAGGATGGAGTGAGGTGGCTCTAGGCCGAGTGTGACATCTTGAGGGGACTGGCCATGCTGTAAAATGAGTGGCCTTCCCGTTCTCCTCATCGTCCTTTTTTTGATTTTTTTAAAAATTTTTTTATTTTTGTTTTGTTTTTTGGAAGGGTGAAGATGTGAGTTATCGCATCTGGCTGTGCAATTTACAGCTTTTAATTAATCTGAAATTTCGACATAGATTTTTATGATGAGCAGAGGCATCTCTGCAAGCTGGGGAGGAACCTTAACGATGATCCAAGATGAATCTGCAGGATGAAATACCAGCGCAATAAACAAGGCTATATAAAACAGAAATGCAAAATAAAAAAAATGCCCAAGATAGCAAAGGATTACTCTGCAAATGAGATTTCTGTGTGGAGCTGACATCTACCTTGTCAGTTTATGAGGACAGACCCTAAATACCACAGCCAGCACCTGCCACATGCCCAGCATCACTGGCATGGGGTGCTGGCTTGTCCTGCTAGGAGGACCCACTGTGCCCTGTGCCTCTGACCTCTCGGCACATTGTGGCTCTGGTGTGGGCTGAGCTGGGCTCAGACCTTGCTGCCAGAGCTCTGTGGGTGGGGGTCCCACGCCTGTGGGTGAGGCCCTGGAAGCCCCAGGGCACCGAGCGGTGGAAATGGGGTGGTGGGATTACTGGAATGCTGTGGCCAGAGAAATTGGGCTTGTGTCTTGTGCTGTTTTTCTTTCTGCTGCTCTCGCAGTGGTGCATTGTCCTCTGTTTTCCTTCTCCAGCCCCTAAACTCTGTCAGATTGTGCTGCTGAGGGGCAGTGTCATGGTGTGGGCACAGGCTGCCGCTGCGAGGCTTTGGGCAGTGCATAAACAGCAGCAGGACATGCTGATTTACAAATAGTTCCTTGGAAAAAGGAGAGGGGGAGAGCAAGCTCCTTTTGTCTCTGTTAGACACCTCCTTCCACTCTGTGAGCCCCCTCCCCAACTGGGCTGAACCCCCGGGGAGTGGGAGGGCACAACAGGGTGGGCAGGAGGGGATGCTGACCCTGGGGTGCACATCCCAGTGCTGGTGTTGGGGGAGCTGCTGGTGGTGACGTGCCCAGTGACTCCCAGGGAGCTGGGGTCCTTGTGGCATGAAAATCCCATTGGGAATGCAGGTGGGAGGCAAGCGGGGGCTTTGCTTTTAACATCAATATTCAGAAATAGCAGAGGTGAATAATTGATGGTCCTGAGAGCTGGGGCTCCACTGTGTGTCACAGCAAAGCAGAGGTGACAGAGTGACAGGCTGGGGTGAGGGGAGATTCCTGTCCCTCCCGGGGCACTACCAGAGAGTGGCACACGTGGGGTGGGCTCAGCAGAGGCCACTGGCTCCTGGCATGTTGTGAGCCCCACGTGGGGCTCAGCTTCTGCCTGCTCACCCTGGCCCCACTCCTGGGCAAGGTTGCCCTGTTTCTTCTGCAGGGCTGTGGTGGCTGAGCCACTGATCTGGATGTTTTAGGTGAAAACCAATCTGTCAGTAGGATTTGCCTGAGCTTAACCCTCATTGCTCCTTTCCCAGGTCAGATGCTCACCTCTCCTCAAGTCACCCCGTCCATGTGCTTGTGTTCCCCTCTCTATTTTAATATCTATTTTTATGCCTTATTTCGGGCACCCTTTGCCTTGAGGATGATTACCCAGAGCCGGGTGTGTTTTGAGCTGGCAGAGGCTGTCACGTTTCCGAAGAGCTGCTGGCAATTAGAGGATAAGAGCTTCTCCCTAACGATGCAGTGCCACAGTGCTGCAGTGCTTACCGCAGCAGAAGTTTCTGGGGAGGGATAGATTGCTGGGGGGGGTGGGATTAATAACCCTCCTGTGTCCTCCTCCTGGCCCCAGGACTAGTGGGGTGGGACCCCCAGCTCTGCCAGCCCCTGGGGCTGCTGCATGGTCCTGGGGGTCAGGTCTGGTGGGGCTCAGCATCCCACCAGCTTTAGGATGCAGCAGAGCCTCATGGTTACCCCTTCAAAGCCACTGGCACTCACTGCACAGAGCAGGGGGAAGGGAGAAAGACCTTCCCCAGCAAAAAAAAAAAAAAAAGCAGAAGGGGGAATGAGAGCTGGAGCCTTTCTTGCAGGAGCCCTGAGCAGGAGGGAGGAGCAGGGTTGGAGCTCCCCACTGCTCGCTTGGAGCTGCTCTACAAAGCATCCTCCCAGCATGGCGAGCGAGATACAGCGCCAGGTTTTAAAGTTGTGACCTTAGCAAATGTATTAGACAGGAGAAAAGAGCTTTTCTTCCTTTCCCCGCTACGGTGTCAGCGCAGCCGTGGCTTTTAAACCACATTACACAGGCTTGTCATCCAAGATAAAATGTTATTAAGATAAAATGCTACACGGGGAGCGGCGGGGGACTTCCCACTGCCGTATTTCAGCTCAGCTGTTGGATTGTGAGGTCGGGTTCTGCCGCTGGCGCTGGAGCCATCGCCCTGAACTGGAGCCCATGGGTCCCAGCAGTGGGGTGGGGTTGGGGGACGGGTCCCCCTGTGTGCTTGATGGGTGCAGGGAGGTGGGGTCCTGTGCCCACCAACCTGCCCAAGCATCCCCATCCCCTGGGTGGCTGTGCTTTGTGTGGGGTGACCATGAGGTTAATCTGGAAGCTGTGCAGGGTCTTAGTCCCTGGGGTGCAGGTGGTAGAATTTCAGAGCATTCCAGCCCCGTCTGTTAATGGCAAGGACTTTTAGGTGAATTCTTTAAAATTACTTGGAAAGGGTAATTCTGTGGTGCCCAGCTCCTCGGCTGCTACAGGAGGAGAGGGCAGGAGGCATCTGCCTGGAGTTGGGAGCGGAGGAGGGACCCCAAGGTACGCTGTGATCCGCCAACAAAGCAGAGAACCTGGCGAGGGAAGAGCAGCTTTGACCTGACACCGAGGAGAACAGAAGAAGGGAAGAAAGGGGAAAAGAGGCAAGCTGTAGTTACAAGGCCGGGTAATCCCTCAGTTGAGCCCGGTGCGTGCTGGAGCCGGAATGTTGAGTGGTGTGGGGCATGTTCAGCGTGTAGCAGGGATGAATGTGGAAGCAGGGCTGTTAGCTGCCTTATTAAAGGCTCGGGTCTCAGTCAATACCCACGCCTCCCGGGTGGCTCAGCGCTGTAATTCCTCAAGCCTCAGCTCTTTGCCAGCACTTTTTTCTTGGAGATTCCTCCGTGGCATTAAAACCCTCCCACCCCTTGGCTGTGGGGGGTTTTCACTGTATGGGGATGAACACCCACCCAAACCTTTGCTGGGGTTCTTTTCCAGCCCAGGTGCTGGTGCCACCCATCCCGGGCACCCTCAGAGGTGGCAGTGCCAGGCTGTCCCGTGGTGTCCCCGATGCTGAAACATCACTGGGTGCCAGCAGCGGTGTCAGGCACGGGTGTGAAGTGGAGCACGGGCGCGTGGTCCTGAATCTGGTGTGTGGCACCCAGGCAGTTGTAGAGCCCACACGTTGGAGCCATAAACAGATCTGACAACCTTTGGTCACTGCACGATTTATGGAGCTTCAGGAGTGCGGGTGATTGCGTGTGTAAGGCTGAAGGTCTGACTCGCATCTGCTGTATCTGCTCTGGTGAGCAAATATTTGCAGGCAGGAGGAGATAATCCCCGCTGATACAGGTATTTACCCATCACGTTCAGCACCTTTCCCGTGTTGCAGAGTTGTGGAGCTTGGCTGGGCATGTGTCCAGCCCCTGGGCAGGGGCTGCTGCTTAGGGGGCTGCCCGGATCCAGGGGGTACTCCTGCATCCCTCCTGGGGTGCTGATCCATCCCTCCAAGGCTAAGGACCAAAGAAGGGGGTTTAAAGGGGACAGATGAGTGATGTCATGGGAGAAGCTGCCCGTTGGTACCAATGGGCCTTGAGGGTGCAGACAGGAAGTGCTGGGCAAGCCTTAATTAGTGGAATTGTGTGTAACGTGGAGATGTCCCCGGAAGGAAATGAAGATGTGTATTAATGTCACTTGCTCCCCTATTTGTGTGATCTTGTTCTTTGCCCTGGAATCTGGGGTACTGGTGGGTGAGGAAGCCCTCAGCCCATGACAGCTGGGGGCTTAGAGCTGTAATGGGGGGCTCAGAGCTGTAATGGGGGTCTCAGAGCTGTGCCAGGGGGGGTCAGAGCTGTGCAGGGGGGGTGGTCTGGCCGGACAGCTGGGGCAGATGCAGCCCGATGGCTCTGGGGGGCTGGTGACACAGGGGCACAGCTGCTGCCAGGGAGCTGCACAATGAAGTGGCCACTCTGGGCTGACGGGGCTAATCCCCCTGCAGCCCTGGGCCTGCTTTCATTAGTTTCCCAGATCGAATTAGATTGCCAGACGGCAGATCCCATTAGAGGGGGGGAACCCTCCAGCCTGGCGGGTCCTGCTGCTCCTGGGATGCCGGCCATGGCAGGGAACGGGGTGCTGGCAGTGCGGCTCATGGGCACGGGGATGCCCTTGTCCTGGGAGTGGAGCAGGGACTGTCCCTCCAGGACATGTGGCTCTGACCCTGCCTGGCACCTTGGCACGGCCCCGTGTCCATCTGGGAGAGAGCTGCTGTCCTGCAGGGGCTTCATTCCAGGCATCCCTCGCACCTCCCTGAGCCCACACCGGGCTGGCTTCTGGCCATCAGGAATTTAATTTCGTTTTTCACTCTGTCCTTGCTGGCAGGGCAGCATCCTGCCAGCTTTGGCACCGGCCTGGTGTGCTGTGTGCTCCCAATAGCAGATTACACCGTCCTTAATCCGGCCACGTGCTCGCCGACTCAAGAGCCGGCAGTGGGATTTGAGCCTCCCTGCACTGTGTTCCCTGGCAGAGCTGATTGATTGGGCTTGATTGATAAATGGGTATTGATTGGCTGCATGTGGCCTGGAGCCAGTCAGGCAGAAATAATCCAAGAGGAATTACTTGGTCCTGCCCAGAGATCAGGTGCTGGGGAGCCACCAGCTGCGCTTTCCCGTCCCTTGGAAGTTATTTTTCCATCCATAAAAGTGTCCGGGAGAGGGGCTGGGGCTGTGCCGTGTCCGTGTGGAGGGGGCAGGATGGGCTGGGTTTGGATGGGAACTTCTGCTTTGAAACTATTTTCATGCTGATGCTGGAGATGAGGGCTGTTTTAACCTGGTGACATTTTTTTCTCCTTGAGTGAAGAAAGAGGCAGTGCTGGGCGGGACAGACTTCCCAGTAAGCATAATTACTAGCAATTTCGTTGCCCTGCTTATTGATTCATCACAGAGTTACCTCTTCCAAGAGGATTTCTACTGTTGCAGTCATGGTGTCACTTTGTCATCTCCATGCTACAAAGCCAGGTCTGGTTTGGCTATAGGAATATTCCCATTGGAGCCTTCTCTGGGTTCTCCTGGGCTTCAGGGCATTATTTATTGGCAGCAATAAATAATGGAGTGAGTGGGGATGTTGTGTAAGTGGTGCTCTGGGTTTGCCAGGAAGCATCTAGTTTGCTGGGGGGGGGGGGCTGTTTCTGCTTGTGTTTTACCTTTTTCCCTACATTTTTTTTTTTTCCCCTGGAGCCCAATGCAGAAACTTGAGGGTCTTAAGGGCAGGCAGCCCTGCTGCAAGGGAAGGAGGAGATTAAACTGTTGAAACCAAGTCTAACAATTCTTGTCAGTGCACTTTGCAGAGCTACAAGGAAATCAGGCGCTCAGCTGGGATCCCAGGAGCTTTTGCTCTTCCTCCTCCTCTTCTTCCTCCTCCTGATGGGGCTGAGGCAGGCAGCAGGCTGGGGGTGAGGGGCTTTGCAGACCACCCAGCAGCCTGGTGATGGGGTGGATTATGAAGAGGCTTTACTTCCCTCCTAGACGAGTGTTTTTCAGCACTGGTGTGTTGTTGTGCATCCTGCTGAGGGGAAGCCAAATGTCCAGCCAGCTGGTGAGCCCTAGGATCGGGTGGGCTTTATCTGTAGGTGTGGCAAACAAGGTCTTAATTGATTTAGCTGGACACATGACTTTTAGTTTTATGGTGGAGTTGAGAGCGTTGCTTCTCATCAGGAGGAAGGGGATAGAAATGAGACCTTGTGGTATCTCCGTGTCCGTGGGGAGAGGGGACTGGAGTTTGGATGGGGCCGTGTATGGCTGGGGAGCCTCCATGGGCACGGCGGTGCCGAGATGCCTCTGGCTCCTTGCTGGGGTGGGAAGGGCAGGGAGACTCCAGCACTGCCTCCCTCCAGCAGATCCCTCTGGGGCACGGGGGGCTCTGGAGGGACACGGATTCCCCCTCTCTGCTGAAGCTCAGTTTGGCTGTGACTTTCCTGCTGGTAGTGGCAGTCGGCCCCACATCCGTGGCTCCAGCATCTCCCTGGGTCGGACGCCGGCCGTGGCAGCCAGCACGAGGCAGGCTGGGGGGCTCATCAGCCAGAGACAGCCCCGGCCCCGGCTTTGCTCTGGCCTCCATCACCTCCTGTAGGAAATCACTTCAGTTACCCAAATGTGAGTGTACAGTCGTGCTGCCCGCAGGCTGCCCCCCGCTCCCCCGCCAAGCCCCGCTCTTGTACGCAAATCGCTTTTCACGCTCCCTTAATTGAAACTGTCAGATGGGCTTTACCTTTTTTTTTTTTTCCCCTCTACTATTTTTTTGGGGTTTTTTTTTTTTTTTTTGTTGGTTTTTTTTTTTTTTTTTTTGTGGCGATACAGACGTATTAATTCCACTATGGATATCCCAGCAGCAGCTAGGAGAGATCAATAAAATGAGGTTGCATCTGTGACATATATATTACAGGAGCAGCCCCGGCGATATTTCATCGGGAAAGCCGAGCCCAACGCACGCGTGCAGAACACGTTGGGTCGGGGAAAATACAGAATTATTGAGTGGCTTTAGTGGCACTGGTTGGCCATGCCCCATTGCAGCTGGCACAGGGAAGGGGTGAGGAGCAGCCTCTCCAAGCCCCCCTTTACTCATGGCTCTGCACATCTCCTGTCCCCCAGCCGTAAGACCCCAGTCTGGGGCTGCAGCATTGGGTTTGGTTTGGTTTTTTTTTTTCTTTTCTCTGAGTTTGTTCTGGGGCTTGTGGGTACTAGAGCAGGGGTTTGGGCTGGGTGCAGTGGTTTCTGTTGTTTCCCACCCCCCACTCGCCTCCCTCCAGAAATCCCTGCAGCGGGGATTTGCGCTTTGATTATTTTCAAATACCGGTTTGTGTAAAATTTGATTTGAGGAAACATTTTTCTCCCTCATGCTGTAGGATTGAGGGCGTGTAATCCCTCCTAAATCGCCCGGACGGGGTTTGTATTGCAACGCCAGTATCGGAGTGAACAAAAGGGGATTAGACAGGAAAATTCTGCGTGAAAACCTGCCACTCTTTGAGGGCTTTTAGTACAAAGAAGATAAGATAGGTAGAGCAGAGCCATTTTTAACCCAGTTTTTAATGCAAAGGAGAGGGGAGATGATGTTCATTTTAACCCTTTCCCTTCCTCTGAGGTGTGAGCTGCTGCTTGCCCTGTTGAAGGGAAGCCTGGCTGGAGCCAAGGTGAGGCACGGCTGTCCCGTTGTCCCACCAGGGATAGATCATTGGCCTCCACCCTGCCAGGGATGGATATTTGTCCCACCAGGGCTGGCTGGCTGTCCCATTGTCATGCTGCCTGTCAGGTTGCCATCAGTCAGGAGGCAGCATGGTGGCAGAGACAGCTGTCAACCTCTGCGGGCGGATCGCCGCCTGTAAATATATCACAGGAGCTCAGCGAGTGCCAAGGCACATCAGGCCAGGGGAAGAGATGCTCCAGGGGGAGATGAAAGGATCCCTTCAGTGGAATTCATGTGGAATAAGCTTTCCATAGGAGATATTTCCTCCTAATCCTCCTTAGCGTTCAGATGATGCCTTGAAGCATCAGGGGTTTACGTGCCTTTTAAAAATTCATTCTCTCTGCTGGCAGAGCAGGTGTGTGTGTTTGCAGCTGCCGTGCCCGGGCCCCTCCGGTGCGGGGCCGCGTGCTCGGACCCACCAGAGTCCCACCACGGCGAGTGTGTGGGTTGGTCGACTGCAAATCTGCTTCCCTGGCAGGGTGCTGGGCTGAGGCAGGTCACCCCGTGGGACTGGGATGGTGAGGGCAAGCGGGAGGGTGGCCACGGGCACCCAGCACCTGCTCGTGGGATGGGGAACTGGAGTCTGAGCCCCATCCATCTGCCCCTGCTCGTTGCAGCTGGACTTAAGGCATAATATTCCGCTGATCGGGTCAAGGGATACGTGTCGGTTATGACAATTAATTGCCACTAAAACCTGTCTGATACCCGGATTTGCAGCGTGGCAGGAGAGCCGGGTGGTCTCCACCCCCGAGCAGCCGGGTGCTGGGATGCTTCTCCAGCCAGAGCCATTTCCCCATAGCCTTTGGCAGAAAAGTAAATCCTGTGTCCTCCAAAACCAGGCAAGAAATGTCTGGGGACTCACCTCTGCTGCCCACATTGCCCCAGGCTGCTCTGTCCTCAGCATTCCTTTGCCCTGCCTGTGTCTGTAAATGGGGTGGGAGGAGGAGAGGACCCCTGTGCCTGCTCAGCTTGGCAGCAGCGGGGTGGCTGCACCATAAACCACTTTCCCAAGTGTTCAAGTCCTGCAGGCAGGGCAGGCGGGAGGAGGGAGGTCAGAACTGCACAGGAAATAATGAACTGAGCTCTTCTTGGAATATGCAGCGGCCCAACAAGAATCAGAAAATTAATTATCTTCTGTAATTAGTGTAATGACCTACACTATTATAGGTTATTTACAGCAGGAATAAAATTTCCTCCCATAAATGTCAGGCTGTTTGTGCCGTTGGAACACCGAGGCTGGAGCAAAGCCCTCACTGGGAGCAGGGAGGGTCTGCATGGGCTTTCTGGCATGTGGGTGCTGAGCTGCCCCTGCCAAGGGTGCTGGTCTCCTCTGGGACACTGCTGATGCTGAGACCTCCCTGTTCCCCAGGCTGGGCATGGCTGGAGAGGCTCAAAATGGAGCCAGGAAGCCACAGTTGTGCCTTCACAGCTCCCAAACTGCCCTTTTCTGTGGCTGGGGGTGTGACCTGGGTCTGGGAGCTCTGTTTCATGGGGAGGGTCCCATCCTGCTCCACTCTTCCCTTCTCTGCCCTTGGCACTGGCCAGCAAGGGGAAGATGGGGGGAAGTTGTTGGCATGGCAAGGGTAACCTGAGAATTGCCTGACATTTCAGCGTGAAGGATCATGGCTCTTGCATTATTAAAGGCGCGGTGATAAAATGCCTTACCTGTCACTGAGAACCTACATCAATAATTTAGTTTGGCACCTGGTGATTCAAATGAAATACAGACTGGCCCAACTCGCCTCCCGGAGTGATGCTGGGGCTGCAGTGACACCTGATGTGATGCTGTCCCCAACCCCACTGCACATCCAGAGAGAGCAGGCTGCCCCCTTGGAAGAGCCAGCAGAGCCAGGCATGGGGACAGGGCTGCTGCTGGAGCACTGTAATGTCTGGTATCACCTTGCTGTACACACACAGAGTGGAGCTCTTGAAACTGAGAGTGTCTTCCTTCCAACAGACCCTTCATGTAATTTGAATGTACAATTGAGGGTTTTTATAGCTTAATATTCCAGTGTTTGTGGTGCATCCTGGAATTTAAGTGTCTTAAACGTAATTATTGTTAATTGCTCACACGATTCTATAAACTCATCCAATTAAAAAAAAGTTATTAACTTTATAAAATATCGCAGGCATCCCACAGTGCAATATATTTGCAGGAAATAGCAGCTCGAGCAGCAGAGCTGGCAGGCAGCAAGGTTGAAGCAATGGCACCGTGTACTCCTGCAGCTCATGTCCCCTCCCCAGGCAGCTGGGGAAGTGGCATCTAGAGCACTGCTACCCACCCCAGCAGGAACATTGCCCCCACTTTGTACCCAAACCCCCTAAGGAGCATCCGAGGATGGCTGTTGGGGTGTTCCTGAAGTTCCTCCCTCCAGGACTTGCTCCTCAGCTCCCACTCCCTGAGCTGGGGGCAGTTGGAGCCAGCGGGACTGAGGGTGATAATCTGACAGTCCAGGTCCAGAATTTATAACCAGGGATTTATTGTCCCCTGATTGCTCTGTGCTGCCATTGAACTCCTGCCCTGGAAGAGTTATTTAATGCACAGCCAGTGGAGTTGTGCTAATGCTGCCTTCTGCCCATCCATCTTCTCCAGGCTCTTGCTCACCTCGTAGCACTGAGCTCCTGGGTGCTGGTCCATGGGGACACAGTGCCGGGTGGGCATGGGGTGTGTGGGGCAGGATCTGCCCTCCTGCTCCTCAGGCCTGGGTTGGAAGGTGTCTTCTCCCTTTCCATCTGCCTGCTTCATCAGCAGAGAAACAAATGGTCTGTAGGAAGGAGACAAGATGGGGAGAAAGGAAACTTTCCTTCAAATGAAGACAAAATTGAATTCAGTTCGTGACCGCAATGAGAAATTTCCACAAAAGCTTCATTTTGCTGAAGAAGTATTTCCTATGGGATTGCTTCCACACAACCACCTCAGAAAGAAGATATTACAGCTGGTCAAATGCTTTCTCTGGAAGCTGCTTGTGATATTTGCCTTCTTCTGTCTCTATCTGCATCCCTCCCCACATCGTGAGCACAGCCAGGGCATCTTGTGCAGCTGCTGTGTTGGTTGGTGGCAATTAATCCTTTTCTGACCAGCAGAATTTTGCAGGTAGCTTTTCCATCTGAAGTAGCTGGGGATACTGTGGCTCCTGGGACAGTGACGGGCTGACAGAGCATGTGCATGAAGCAGCATTTGTCAAATTAATGAGGCATTATAAATTATACCCACAATTTTCTCTCCCATTTCCTGCCACCCCCTCCTGTCACTGGCAAAGAGAGGGACCTGTGCAGAGCTGCTTCTTGGGGCCTGGGGGGCAGGGGCTGCCTGGATGAGCACCCACCTGGGGCCAGGACGCAGGCACAGCCCCGTCAGGTGGATCAAGATAAAAATGCTGGCTCTCGCTGGGAAACTTGATGTAACTGGTATTGATCTCTCTATTACCTCTGTGAAGGGCAGCTTCATTTTTCAAGCAAAACAATCTTTGTATCTGAAATATAGAAATTGATTTTGAAGTGGGGGCGGGCAGCGTTGGCGGGGAGGAGGAGGCTGAGCCGTGGAATGAGAAGAGTCCTTCCAGAGTCAAGAGATGTGTCAGGCCTGTCTGATCGTGTTACCCACCATGCGGCACGGGAGTAATGGTGTCTGAAAGTCAGCAAATAAACTTTGCTGAAGGTCCTTTCCTTTTCCCCGCTGGAAGCGAGGGGCTGGCAGAGGGAGGCTGAGCTTGGGAAGAGCCCCATCCCTGGGAGCGAGGCGTCACCCAGGAGCTCCGTGCTCCAGCAATGCTGTGTCATGTACAGTGCTGGGAGGGACTGGGAGAGGTTCTGGGAGCAGCTGGGGCTTGGGCAGTTGGGGAGCTGGGAGCTGAGCTCAGCAGGCAGCTTCGTTTTGGGGGTGTTACAGTCCTGCTTAATTGGCTCTTGGGCTCCCTGCGCCAGGCGGACAGCGCATCTTAATGAGGGACTCTCAAAGATGGGGTTTTTTTCCCTGGGACTGGAACGAGGGGGTGTTTAATATTCATGTGTATCTCTGCTCATTTGCAAAGTAACGAGGGAGTTGGGTTCCCTGCTGGCAGTGAGTGGTAAGGGGAGCTGGGCTCCTAAGTCACCTGCACATCAGGGTGCTGCCTCTGCCTGGCGTGGGCTGGGCTGGAGGTGGCCATCCCGCTGGCATGGGGACACTGGCATGGTGCTTGGCATGGCCTGGAGGGTTTCCAGGTCAGTGCTGGCACTAGGAACCATTTTTCCATGCCTCTCGTGGCTGGGGTCTGGACTCTCCTGCCACCAGCATTCATAGAGGTGATGTTGTCCACCAAAGGGAAGGAGCTGCTGAGGTGCTGGGAGCAGGAGCAGCTTCTCATCCTGGCAGAGCCCTTGCTGCAGGCAGGGTTCAAGCTGGGCTGTGCCCGTTCCGGCCTGTGCACACATTGGGTATGGGCTCTGGGCACCTGCTGTGTGGCCAGGCTGTGTGTGTACAGCAAAATGGTGGCTCCTGCAGCCCTTTCCAGGGGATGATTGTGTTGAGCAGATTCCAGCCACATGGAGGGGACCAGGCCAGTGTCATCTGCTCACACCGCCCATCCACCCTGCCCAAACCCCTCGCACTCAGCCTGCCCTCTGCCAGCCCCAACCAAACCTGGGGAGCCCTGAGTGGAATACTGGCACCTGGCTAGTCGGGGAATCAAACTCTCATTCCTGGAGAGGATGCTTCCCCCATTTCCCTTTTCCTCTCTCCCTCCCTCCTGCTTTCTCTCCTTGTCATTTTTGCCTAGATTAAAGAAAATCGGGTGCAGCACTGTGCGCATGTCCCGAGTGGCGCCTTTTCACAGCGCTGTACTGATGCCAAGCAATAATGACAGGTTCAAGCTTTTCTGCATCACAAATGAACTGCATGCAAATGGCTAGTCCTGAATGGAGAATAATTGTCAGCGCTGAGTCCTGCCTCCACCCAGCCAGCTCCACCTTGCTTCCGAGGGGACAAGGCCTCAAACAGTTAAGGGGACGGAGGCATGGGGTGAGCGGGGAGCTGCCGTTTCCACTCTGCTAGAGCCTAACCTGTTAGTGCAGAGCTGTGTAAAGAATGTCAGGGATTTGTTCCGAGCGTTATCGAGATGTGGCTTTACATCTGTAAATCCTTTTACGCATCGCAGCTCAGCCGTGAGGGCTCCTCACGTGATGGGCAGCGCTCGGCCCCGGCCGGCAGCCACCGACGGTGGATGGATGTGAGGGAGCTTTTGGGGCTGGCCACACGGGTGCTCTGATTTTGGGGTGAGGTGCCCCCAAAAAGCTGCAGTTTTTAGCTGGGGTCCAGTCTGCAAGAAGCCGACCCTGTGTCAGCATCCCTGTGGGGATCTTGCCCAGCTTCTGTCAGCGGAGGCTTGGACCTAGTGCTACTTGCTTTCCTGACGAGACGTCCCTAGCACAAGTGGATCTAGGAAAGGCTTGTGACAGTCTCCAGCACCATCAGAAAAACATGCTCCATCATTCACTGTGATGTGTGCTGATGAGGGGGAAAAAAAAAAGACTTGTTCATCCATCAGGAATTCAGTGATGCTGTCTCTAGGTGAGCAATTTGCCAGCGTTACCTGGTGTCTCTCATTAGACACAAGATGTAACAGTCTCATTTACTCTTTGGGCTTCCTGCCACTTTGTTACTTCTGCATTTGACTTTGCATGTGAAACTTGAGCTCATTTTTAGCCCCTGTTGAACTTGGCTTTCAAATTCTTGCTCATTAAGCCCAATCACAGTGTGTGGGCCCCGTGTGCAGGAGAGGAGTTTGGAAGCCCAAAAAGTGCCCTGGTGCCTGCTGCCATCAGGTATTGCAGAGCAGCCTGTGTGTGTTTCAGAGACAAAGAGGGGGGAAGCAGATCCTTCCCTCCCATCACTGGGTCTTACCTTTGCCCAGTGCCTTGGCTTTGGCAGCCTTTGAGCTGTGCTCTTTACAGGTTTGTGGGCTTGCAGCTTTTTAATACATCTGTGTTTTTACATCAGGTTTGATTTAGGAATTGTTAAACTCAGACATTAAAGAAGAGGGGCAGATAGGGCAAGGACTCAGCTTCCTCTGAGGAAGCAGAACCAGGGGCTTGAGCAAGTGTTCTGTGGCCAGAGCTTTAATGGTGGTGGGAGCAGAGACAGCAGAAGATGAAGGTGGGGACACATTTCAGTTCTGTTCTCCTCACTGCCCCTGTGTTTCCACGGGTTCAGCCTCTGCTCTTTCTGGACGTAAGGTGTGAAAGCAGGCGAGGGGGAGGGCAAAGCTGTGGGTGCTGCTGGCTCACAGAGCTCCCCTGCACAGAGGGACAGGGCAGCTGCTGCCATTCCCTGAGCTCCCCGAATTTCCTGCAGCCATCCTGGCAGTCAGGGCGTGCAGCTGACCTGGGCCTGTCGTGCAGCCATGCTGGATGCTGAAGCAGCTGGCACAGTAGAGCTCACTGGTGTCCATCTCTTTCCATCCTATTTCTGTGGTCAGGAAGAGTCCTCTTTGTTTTTAAGTGAATCCTTCCTATTTGTCTCTCCCTTACCACGTCATCTGAGCTTCCTCCTCTCCTTGCTGATTTACATGCACTGGCTTAGGATGCTCTTCAGGCTTGACACAGGCAAAGGACCAAGGAATTCAAACAGCAATGAACTGAACTGTAGGATGTATAAGCAGTGACTTGTGAATGATTCTGCAAGATGCAGACGATGAAAGCAGTGTTCCAGAGGGCTTGGTTTTGTGGTGAGACAAACGAGCATGTTAGAAGCTGCTTCTGTATCTTTACAGCACTGCTTTAGTTGTCACAACGGCTCAGGTCTCCAGGAGGGAGAGAGTGAGGAAGAGTTATCTGCAACCTGACCAGGGAGCAGGTGGTAATCACCGAAATGTCTCTTCACCTGGTGCTGGAATATCAGTGTCTGTCTTGGGCACACAGAAGGGGCTGATTTCTTTCCCCTGAGCAAGAGGAAAGCCCATGGTGTTTAACACGCTGTAGGCTTGTACTAACCACGGTGGAGGTATGGTGTTGAGATATGCATTATAGTGATAAATCTGCAAATTCCAGAGTATTAGTGTTATTAAAATGTCAGACTGCTATCTTCCACAGCATTAAACTCTTAATGCATTTTATCCTTTCACACTCACGGTGCTTTAAGTTAAAGCATGACCAAAAAGGTGGTTACAGAGCAGAGGATTAGCAGGACAGAAAAGGAGTATGCCCTGTTGCAAGGCTGACATGCTTCCTTTAGCACATGTGCCTTTCAGGCAGGTTAAACTCCAGCAAGACGTGTTCACTTTTGTGACAACAGCCTGAAACTTGCTTGCCTTGCCCAAAGGGAGCGTTAGCAGCAGTGCTGAGCTTTTAGTGTTGTTGGAAAAGAGCTGCTGCAGCTGGATTTGGCCACTAATCCCAGGTGTGCACACAAACTCACTGCAGTAAAAATCACTGGAAAGAAAATTGGTTCTGTCCTGGCTCAAAGCAGGACAGCCCCACAATCAAGGGGCAGAAGAAAAGCTTCTCTGTACCTGCAGGTGCAAAGGTGGCCTGGGGCTTCTGGCCATAGGCAGACTTCTGCAGATAATCAGGTGAAATCTCAGGGGAGAAAGCGTTCAGGAGAATGAAAACGTTTACTCGTATCTCCTCACATCCGTGGCACATATACTGGCTGGTTGTACTTCTTCTTCAGACCATCTTGGATGGCACTTCCTACTCCTTGGAGCTTCCCAGGGAAGCCACTACATCTGTAGGTGGCAACACACGCTGGCAGCTGCCAGCTTTTCACAGGGAAGACGAGAAGCCGAACCTTCCCGCAGGCGCGCTCAGAGCCCCCGGAGTGCAGGAAAAACCCAACCCTCTGGTGCCTGGCCCCTTCCCCCGGGGAGCTGGGGTGGGGGGGAAAGAGCAGGGATGGGGAGGGACCCCCGGGCTCCCCTCCCGTGCGTGGGGTGGGCGCTGTCTGCGGTACCGGGCGCTGTCCGCGGTGCTGCCACCCCCACGGCGGGGCTGTGTTTTTTTCCTGCCATTCCCCTGGAAATGCTGAGTTTTGTCCCTGTGCTGAGCCCGCCGGCCTGGGCTGCCCTGGGTCCCTGCCCTTTTGCTGCTTCTCCCCCCCAAGGAGTTGTAGCTGACTTCCTGCACTCGGCTGCTGGCGGTGCCGCGCCTCCTGGTACGGCGGCGGAGAGGATTCGAGTCCCCAGGCAGTGAATTAGGAGGTGGTAGCTGCTCGTTTTTCATCTCGGTGATAAAAAATCTAATGCAATCATCAAAAAATAAATCTGCGTTTTTCATGTCTTCGCCATTAGGAATGTCTCTTGCTACTGCTCTCTTTTCCCTCCTACCCCCAAATTATTGAGGTCTCAGCAGTGTTTAAAATCTCATGGAAATTTGCTTTCGGATGCCAGCAAAGGGGTGGGAGTTTGAGTAATCTCTAGGGCCTTAACATTCTAGAAGCAGTGTGTTCCCTTAATAAAAACATTTCTTATCTGGAAACATAGCTGTTATTTTTCCGAAGGCATCACCCTGAATGGGGGCTATTCTTTCTCGTCCTTTAGCTTAAGATATTACAACTCTTGGGAGACGTTCTCCTGGTTTAGCAGCCATAACCTCACATTTATTGCATGTGTGGCCACAGCAGCCCCCTCAGATAATTTGGTTTAGGACTGTGAAATTTGCCTTCAAAACTGAAATTGAATCCATTCTCTGCTTTCAGCAGCGTGATGGGTTTCTGCATGTCTCTCTTTCCCAAGGATGTTTGCAGTTATTGATGCTGAGTGCGGCTATTTATCACAGACAATACAGAACAAAGAAGAATTTATTAATAAGCCTCCTGTTCCCATATGCTTTCCTGAGGAACCTGGAGCATGCTATTTTCTCCTTGCCCCATTTATATCTACATGGTTTTGCTCCTGTCCAGTCAGATTAAATGCTTGCTGAGGAACAGAGGTTGCTCCATGGTGGATGGAAGGGTTAGATGCAGTGTGTCAGGGAGGCTGCGGGGGTTATTGGCTTGCAATAAACGGGGGAAATAACGTGGAGTCCCACGAGACTGGCACCACAATGGGAGGCAGAAGAGTGGGGCTGTGTGACATCTCAGTGTTTGCCCATCCCTCAGCGGTGGTGGCAAGGTGGGCTCAGCAGCAGTGCAGGAGAGAGGGAGTGGATGTTTTGGGGGAGCTCCTGCCTGAACTACCAGACGTTAGGGACGCTGTGGTTCCTACTGCTCTTGCCCATGAGAATGGGCCTAGGGAAGCTCTGATGGGTTTTTCCCCCCCTTGTGCCTTTTAGGCGCTAATTAAAGGTCAGTCACCATTTGCATTCAGTGCATTTCTCTCCTTCCCTGGGCAGCTGCAGCAGCAGAGGGTTGGTTTCCATTCCACCAAGCTGTGGCTGCAGCGGCAGCCCTGGGGTGACAGTACCCACTCCCACCACCAGAAACCCAGTGGTCCTGCCAGCATCTGTTCCCGTTCTCCAGCCCCCCAGGATGACTGTTAGGCATTTATAGGTTGTTCTCCATGGATACACACGCGGGCACGTTGGTAAAAATACACGAGCACGCAAGTATATTTATCTGTAGTGCAGGGAAAGCAGCGCGGGCTGTGAGCTGATTCCCGCGGGTGGAACAGCAGCCTCCCCTCCCAGCACTTTCAAAAGAGAGCTCTGCTGGTAATTAGTGCAAATATTTTGAACACAGAGCTCATCACGGGCCTTTGTCGTGGTGACAGGCAGTGACCCGAGGTGCTTTTCTTCTTTCTTAATGTACCTGGAATATGTAATTAAGAGGTGACTAAAAGATTCTTTATCATTCTTTGTTTTCTGATGCAGCAGGCTGTTATGAAATGCTGCCCCCTCCTTCTGTGGCTCGCAGCTCCCCGTGACAAATGCGGGGATTGATGTTTGCTCTGCTCCTCAAATCACTCTGAGATGGTTCCTCCATTCCCAAGGTGTTATACCTGCACCTGCCTTCTGTTGGGCCCTGGCTTGAAGAGCCAGAACTGCTGAGGCAAAGGCCCCTCTGTCAGCAGGCAACTTGCCCGAGCAGGGCTGCAGAAAGGAAATCGGTAGAAATAAGCCTGGAACGCAGGGCAGAGCGGGCAGGATGGTCATGGCAGAGAGGTGTAGCTACCTGCAGCAACACCCTGCTAGCTCCAAACACCCTGTGCCGAGTGACATTAGAGACACAGGCTGGCCCCATGCTGCTGCACGCAGCCGGGCTCTGATACGCTGCGGTAAATGCAGCGTGACAGCACCTGAGCACGGCTACGTGCAGAGCAGCTGTCGGCTGGCTGGGCTGCAGCACGTCGCCATTTCATCAATTATAAAGCGCTCCCCCTGCCACGAGCAAGAGCCCAGAAACCCGGACTGGTAAAGGAGACATAATGAGATGTGAGAGCAACAGAAACTTGTGTGGAGGGAGCTCAGTGCTTGGGCTGTGGCAGAGGGCTGGAGGTGCCCATCACTGCCCCATGGCCAGCCACGCCGAGTCCTTCACTGCTGGGCACTCAGACCTCAAGTCCCCTCGCTCCTTTCCATGGTGGCACCCTCTCTCCTCATGCTGGAGCAGTGGAAAAGGACAGGGGCTGTGGGACCAGATCCTGCTCTGCCATCCTGGGGTCACTGAGGGAGCCTGGCAGCCTCCGGGCACCACCGACTTCCCTCTCCTTTTTCTTTCCTCGCTATTTATTTGTGGGGTTATTGTTGCAGCTCGCGCGCTCTACCTGGCAATCCCACTCCGTTGCAGCGAAGGCAGGGCTTCTATTATGACTGGAGAGTGTCGTCTAGTGTTTTCGTTGAACGTATAATTTGCCATGTATGAAAACCATTTCCCGAATTAATTTACCTACTGCAAACAGTTTGTATTAATGAAAATGCATTTTTCATGTGGGTTTGCTGGAAAAGCTGGCTGGAGCTCAAGAGCTCACTTTATCCATCCGGCACGAGTAGGAGATGGAATTTGTTTAAAAATTAAATAAATAACACACCCACCCCCCATTTTTAATACAATATGGCCCAGCAATAATCTCCGAGGCGGACTGCAAGGGCTGCGGAAAGCTCCATCTGTGGCATTTTAATATGCAGCATTGTCTCCCTTTTTAATATCCCTCTTTCCCAGCGCGTGTTTGTGTGAGTGAGACGCGAGCTGCTGTCATCTTCCCAGGTCACATTTTGATGCTGGCAATGAACAGAAGTGGAGATGGATGCAGCCGCCGAGCCCTTCCCATATTAACACGCATATTTTAGAATAATTGATGCCGAATTCATCCTGCAGCCTCGTTTCTCCTCAGCCTTCCCCCACCCCCTCTTTCATAGCTGCATGGAAAAAAAAATCCCGTGATCCGTCCAGATGGCAGCTGGGGGCTCTCTGCTGAGCTGGGCCCTGCTGGGGCTTCGGAGGCTCCTCCTGGCCGGGGTGGGATCAAGGCTGGAGGTGGGGATGGTTTTGGGCACCTTCTGCACCTCTCCCACAGTGCTGGGCCCCAGGGCGGGCAGGGGCTCTGGCTTGGGGAGCACCAATGATGCTCAGCAGGCTTGGGAGATCCCTCCTCTGGTCTGAGTGGCTGCAGTCCTGCTCTGCAGTGGTGGAGGTGGCACCGGGTGGTGGCACCTGGGATGGCACTTCCCAGCTGCCTGGCTTTCTGTAGAGGTGTGATACCAAAATGCTCCCTGCAAACTTTACAGTCCTGCAGCAGGGAAGGGCAGAAGGAGGTTTTTGCAGATGCTCTGAAATCAGGATGGTTGAAAAATAATTCCAAACTAAACCACTTGGAAAGCTTACTCTAGGTTTGGGGTTATTTTCAGTGATTGTGTGCTCTAAAAGCCCTACCAAGATCTTTTGTAGCAATAGCTGAGAATTAATTCAGGGTTGTTGGAAGGTTTTTAAGAGAGGCAAAAGAAGGTGCCAGGGTGCTCCCATGCAGGATGGTTTGCACTGCCCCCTGCTTTCCTGGCCTTGGTGAGATTTTGACCAGATTGGGTTCAAGCCTTGGTGACTGTCCCCATGTGGAGCTGGCTGCTCCATGGCAGGGTTTGTCCCTGTGCAGTGACACTGAGTGTCCTGGCCCCACAGAGCACCCAGGGTGTGCAGCTGAGCCCGCAAATAATCCGGGGGGAATCGGAGGACATTTCCTGGGCTTGAACGTAAGCCTGGGCTTAAGTGTGAGCAGGACACAGGCTGGCACAGACCTTGCTGTGCCACCCTCTGCGCCGTGCCTGGGTGATGGCAGGGGACACAGGGGAGGGGTCCTGGGCACCAGGTGCAGAGGCAGCAGAGCCTGCTCTGCGTGCTCCGATGCTACCCCACATGGCTATTGAGGGATCTGATGTCAGTGTCCCCTGCAGCTCTCTTTAGGAGGCTTGGGTGCCCTGATTGAGGCCATTCCTACACCCACGTGTGTGTCCCCCACCACCCCACGCTGGTGGCATTGCAGCCCAGCATCCTGCCTTACGTTTACCCCGTTCCAGGACTCTTGGCAGCAACACCACTCAAGGCAGAAACTTAATTAGATCTCCTCGGGTAGCAGTGGGGAGGTGATTTATTGCTGCCTTGTATTTCCACCCTCCTCTCCCTGTGATTCCGTGGGCAGGCGTGTGCTCCCCACACTCGGCTGTGCCCTTGCTGGGGGTTGGTGGTGTGGGGAGGGCTGTGCCCCACAGGTTGGGTGTGCAGGGTCGGGGCTGCTACCAGTCTGGGAGGCTTTTTGATGCTACTTGAGTGACTGGTTTTCTTCTCAACTGATTTTAGCTGAAAGAGAGTGGAATTGCCCATTCCTGTAGGATGGGTGCAGACACAGGGCTTGGGACCCCCCGGTGCCCATACATGGAGCTGGGCACTGCAAGAGCCTTCAGTCAGTTTGTGGTTTGGAATAAATTGTGGATTATTTTTCCCCTCAATATTCATCTGGCAGAGGAGCAGGTTGAGTAATTAGTGGATGTGCATGAACTTTGCTGTTTTTTTAAGAGTTAAGAGGGTGGTGAGTTGGGCTGCTGGAGCTTGTGCCACCGGCACCGCGTGGCAGCCAGGAGCACAGCTGGACTGTCCCGTGCTGCTCTGTCACCTACCCTGCAAGAGCTCAGCTTTCTGTACCAGGACCGTGTGCCTTCTGTCCCCAGCATCCCTGCTCTCTGCTCTGCTTGTGCAAGTTGAGCTCCACGGGCCAGGAGCCTGCTTGCTTGGCTATGTGCAGGCGCTGCTTCTGCCTCTCCTTGCTCCCCTCATCACTTCTGGAGCTGGGCCCCGGGGCTGTCCTGGCACCGTGCGTGCCACGAAGGTGCCACTGAAGCGTGTAGAGCAGGAGGGAGCCCTGGGCAGAAGGCCAGGGGCCACAGAAGTGACCCTGCAGGCTAGTGACCACAGCGTCCACGCTGGCCTCATGCCCCAAGCCATGCTGTGTCCTGGCGGGGGGGTGGATGGGCACCTCTGGGAGCCTTCATGTCAAACCAAGCCCAAGGGGCTGTAGGAGCCAGGGGGAGGGGAGCAGGGCATGGCCCAGCCCCTCAGGAGGCAGGTGGAACGTGTCGTGGCAGCATCTCCTCACATTTAAAGCCTTCCAGGGGCAGGGGGTCCGCTCGCTCTCCTGGTAAGCTGCCCCAGCATCTCATTGCCCGTTGCTAGGAAATTGCATCTTATTTCAAGGCTGGATTTGCTGAAGTTGAGCTCCCAGCTGGGGATACTGTTGTGCCGCTGTCAGGAGGACACAGAGTCTCTTCTCTCTGCCTGTGGTGACCAGGCCACCTCTCCCCAATGGGCACAGGGACTGTGTTGGCATCCCACAACTCCTTACTAATTCCTCCAGCCCCGAATCATTCCTGTAATCCTGCTTTGAACTCTCCAGAGTCTTTTCCTGCTGCCTGTGAAGTGTGAGCTGTTACTCAGTGAGTCCCCTGTGCTGACCCAGAGGGGCTGCTGGTGGTGTGGGGTCAGCCAGCCCCGGGGGTATGGCTTTCCTTCCTGGGGCTGGCTTTGCTCCTGGGCTTCTAACTGGGGCAGTGTCCATTTGCCTCGTCTTCATCATTATCAGTAGGTTGGGGTGGATGCTGCAGCATGCAGGGAGGGGGCTGCTCCTCTGCCTTGCTCCCATCCCTGCTGCCTTGATCAAAACGTGCAGCCCAATGCTCTGAGCGAGGTGGAAGGCAAAGAATAAACCCAACCGCCCTCTCCAAGCCATGCAGACTTCAGAGCAGCAGAGGAGGTTATGTCCTGGGGATTTTTTTTCTATTGCTTTTGCAGCACTAATGAGCAGGGAGGAAGTTCTGCTCTTTGTTCGAGTCGCGTTCGCTGATTTTTTTTTTCCCCTGGTGAGGAGCAGGGAGGGGAGGAGGGGATGCACCGCGCCTGCCTGCGTGGACACGTGGGACAGTGGCAACGAACGGCAGCGTGGGCTCATTCCTCTTCACTCCCAAGATTTTAACAACAGGAGTTCCCTTTTTGAGGCTTCTCATCAAGGTCCTGGCTTTAGCAGGATTCGTTTCAGCCTGGTGCAGGGCAGCGATTTGCAGCTCTCGAGTTTTCCAGGTTGCAACGGGAGCTTCCTGGCCTTGAGACTTCCCCTGCGGGCTCCAGGAAGCTTTTCCCTCTGTTTTCTGCAGAGCTGGAGCACCCAGCATCCCCGTGCTCTGGGTTGGTCACACTGTTCCTGCTGGGCCAAGCACAGTCCTGGCTGCAGAAACTCCGTCTGCGAGAGGGCCTGACCCGCTGCTTGGGCTCTGCTTTCCCTTCCCTCAAATTCACGGTGTGGAGCAAGCAGCTCTCAGAGCATCTTGTAGGTGAAAACACCCAGGGCCTCTTTGGTCAATGCCTTCTCCTGGGGTCCTCTGCTAGTGATGGGTGCTGCCTGCCCTGATCCACCCCAGCGCCCACAGCCCCTGTGCCAGGGGCTCGGTGTGATATTGTCAGGCAGCATGAATCTCATTAGTTCATTTTTCTCTAGCTCGCTCAGCCCGGGGTTAATTTAATCCAGAAGTGGCTTCCGAGGAGGAGTGAAGCTTACTCTGCAAAGTCTAATGACCCCCTCTGGCTGCCGGGGCTGGGGCTGAGCTCTGGGCTGTGCCAGGCAGACAGAGAGGCTGTGGGGTGGGTGAGGAGGGACCCTGCACCTTCTCCTATTGTTAGACAGATATCCTAGCATGGAATAATGACTGGAGCCCCAGCACAGGGGCTGGGCAGGCTGCTGGGGCTGGAGCCAGGGCATTGGGTCAGGAGATGGGTCCCCTGAATGCATATCGTCCTTTCCCTCCACTTAATCAGGGAGGTTTACTTAGCAAGCTGCAAAAAATCATTACATATGCTGCTAGTGGCCTGATTAATTAAGATCTACGGTTCTCCGGGTAGGAAAAGACGACCTATATTTACTGTATGTAGGAAGACATCTGTCAGCTAGAAGCACTAGATATCCCAGTGCAGGTTTGTCCTGCTTTCTACGGGCTCGGAATTGCAACTGTTTTGAAGCTCTGATGCAGCCCAAGTTAATTTTAAGATGACTGTTACTATTCTAAACATAAGGAAGGGCATATTTAGCCTCTCAGTACTCAAGAAGGCAAAACCCCCTGCATGTTTCTAGTAATTTTTCCCTAACAGTTTGCACAAAACAACAACAACAAATCCTATTTGCTTTCTGCAAAAGAATATGTTGGAGGGTGATCGTAAAATAGATTATTTTTAAATCTGCAGATGGTTTCCACATATTCCTCCTCAGCTCACTGCAGCTTTCCACCTCAGTAAACTGGTTTGTAATTTAGCCGAGGGCTGTGGAGCAAGCGTTCTGTCGTCTTGTTTTTCTTGTTCGCCTCCTCTGTGCCCCCCTCCCTTTCCTCACCCCTTTCTCTCCTATTTCCCCCCAGCACTCAGGGTTGGGGTGAGGGCTCAGCTTTGGGTCCTCCCTCCATCCCATGGCAGGGGGTCCCGCTCTGACCCGCTCAATCCCCTTCTCTGGCAGGGTGGTTGTGGGTTTGGCACAGGGATGTGCAGCCCCTGAGAAGATAATTAGTGAAAGGACACACTTCCAGGCCCCCCCTGCTTCTCCCCCCCCCCCAGCACCCGTGAAGGAAACACCATGCTTCTTATTTCTTTGTTCTTTCATGCTTTGGCGTGATAATTATTGAGATTTCACTGCAGGGCAAAATGATCATTTGACAATGGAAGTGGGGAAAATAATTCTCATGTTATCCAGCAGCCTTGCTCTTATTATAATTATGGCCAAACTCCTGCGGTCTGAAGTGGGGACAAAGAATTTCCTCCAACATGGGTATTTTTTTCAAGCTTTCTCAGAATTTGATTGCAGATGTAAGGATTATTTTCCCTCCCATATTTTTAATAACCCAAGGTTGCTGACGGATGGCAAAGGACTGAAGTACCTGTTGTTTTCCCCTTTGTTTTCATTAAGCGTTTTCCATTTCTGTCATTCTTGGTGTCTGTGATGGATTTTTATGAGCAAACACCTTGGTTAGAGCCATTCAGAGTTGTTCGTACAGCAACCACAAAACTCAAGGGAAAAAAAAGGTGGAATTGGATAAGACACAGCCAATTAGCCCCTCTTGAGTCAGGGGACAATGGTTTCTTGCTCTGTGCCACCAGTGTCTGCTCCATGACCAGAGCTGTGTGCTGACCCTGCCCTTGGGCTGGCTGCTGGGGTGGCAGGAAGGGAAATGCAATATTTGGTCCCTTTTGGTGGCCCCTTGGCATTGGCAGGGCCACTGGCACAGCCTCTCCAGATGTGTGGCCTGTGTCCCATGCTGTCCCCTGTGCAGGGGGAGCAGGAGGCTGCTGTCCCCTGGGCTGCTGCGTGACAGATCCGAGGCATCAGCAGCTTCAGCACTGCCCGGCTGCTGGCTTTGCCATTCTCAGCCACTTCCTGTTTGCCTCTTTGAGATGCAAATTTTTGCACAGTCCTCGATCCAGATTCTCTTCTCATTAACATGAAATCTGACTAGTTCCGTGTTTTTTAAAATAGAAAATAAATTCAAAAAAAAAAAAAAAAATTAAACGCTGTGCCCAGACGGGAGCTGGACAGTAGCAGAGACCCTAAGCCAGCTCCTGAGCCCCTCCAGAGCATCAACAAGCACACAGCCTGTGGACCAAAGCCTTTTCTCCCTCTTCCTCCTGGAAAACGAGGCTCCTTGTAATAGGACTTTAAAAAAAAAAAGAAAAAAAAAAAATTACTCTAGAAAAATCCTTTTTTGAAATGAGTGTTATCTCGGTGGATTTTATATATATTTTTTTTATGCCTGCCGTAATCTGTACCGCCTCAGCTCAGTGCTGGGAGAGGCTTGATGCTACGGCTGAAGCAGATGACACTATTTTGTGGAAAATGTCTCTCCAGTTATTTGGAGCTCCCCTTGGAAATAGTGCTGGGACTGCGGGCAGAGCGGGGGGCTGGCCCCGGGGGCTGTGGGGCTCTCTGGGGATGCCTTTTGCATGGCATGCCCTTCCCTTGCCCCCCTTCCCCTACCCCCTCCTCCGCCTCCCCCCACCCCGCTTGCTGCCACATAATGAGTTTGATAAGAAATTGTCTCGTTAACAGGATTAGCCATGGAAATCTCTAGTCCCCTCCTATTCATTTGGTAATGCTCTTCATCCTGTTGGGTAATTTTCTGCTGGTATTAGATGACTCCGGACCACCTCGGGAGGTTAATTCCTCCTCTTTCCTCCAGAGTGCCTGTGGGGGGGGGAGCGGGGTTTGCTGTGTGTGTGCCCCCGGGAATTCCTCCTCCCCCTTCCTTCCAGTGTGTCAGTCATTTCCCAAGGAAGGTGGTGGGAGCCCCGCGCATATGGAATGGTGCAGAAATAGCGAGGGTTCCCCTCCTCTCAGGTGAGATGATGATCCCGGCTCTGGCTTCATTCAGCTCCCACCTGCCTGGCGTTCGCAGCTCAGAAACTCAGCTTTTGGCTTTCCTCCCCCCCCAAAACAAGCTTCCCGGGCACAAAATCGGAACTTCCCGTCCGCCTTCGTTTCCCGGAGAGAGAGAAATGCAGATGGTGAAGTGACAGAGATGTTAATTGTGCCGTGGACTGGAAGATTTGGGAGATGATGTGTCCTTTAGGATGGGGGAGCAAGGGGCACTCCGGCAGGGCTGTAGCGGGGTGATTCCCACCCGGGGAGGTTGTGGAGTGGTCGCTGGTGGGCTGGGGTCCTGCTGGGAGCTGCGGTGCCGGGATGGGCTCTGCGGGGCTGCTTGTTCCTCTGCCAGAGGAGGTGCGGGCTGATCCGGGGGGCAGAGGACTTGTCCCTTCCCTAGAGCGGGGACCTGGCACTGTGGCTGCCAGGCAGCAGTGTGACAGGGAGGTGACAATGCCATCCTTCTATTAAACCTTGCCTGAGTTTTGCTTCTCTCCCTCTCCCTCTCTCTCTGGCGGGTTTCTGTTCCTCTCTCCCTCTCAGCGAAGCCATTTAAATGCAATTCCATTCCTAAAGCTCTCCCTCATGCATGCCTAATGAGCGGCAGGCAGCCGGGGCCGAGCGGGATCCAATCTCACCGAGTGTCTACAAGTCATTTGGAAGAAGCCCTGGGAGCGCGCCCGGTTTTATTACGGCGTAATTAGAAGTAAAATCTTGTTGGGAGAGGAGAATGAGAGACGGGCGTTAATCCTGTAACGGGAGGAGATGGAGCCGGGCTTATAAAGGAGATTAGGGAGGGAGGGCGGGCGGGCAGCTCCTCACAACTCCCCGACTTCCACCGACCTCCTCTGCTGCTTCCCCCTCTCTGGTTCTGCAGCTTCCAGCAGCAGGCAGAGACTGGCACCCCTACCTGCTCCTGCCCGTGCCAGGCACCAGGGTTGCAGAGCTCCTGGTCCCCAGGTGAGCCCTGTGCCAGGCAAATGGCATCCCGGATCAAGTGCGGTGACAGCAGCAGCAGAAAACCTCCAGCTTTGTTCTTTGGGGCTTCCCCCTCTGTGCCTTCCCCCCAGGGAGCCGTTTTTCACTGTAAACACAGCCAGAAATAGCACCAAACAGTTATATTGGATTTGTCCGGGATGCCTTGGGATGCATGTGCTCAGAGTATGGCTAATTCATAACCGCTGGCACCTATTGATTCTCCAGCAGTTAAAGCAGACTGCGTAAGGAAATATCAGCCCTGCAGTGCCAAGGGAAAGTTATCTCATTAGTCTTATGAACTATAGAACGCGCTCTCTCCTGAAGGCCTGACCCCATTGTTGTTATAAATCTATATTGGATGGAGCCGGAGCTGGTAACCTGCATTGACTGTCATTTTTCTTGTGAAATTGGAAGACCCTTGGGACAGGTGTTTGAAGTTCCACGGGCACTGCAGGCAGCTGGATGCAGGTCAGGATTTCATGTGCCATGCTGAACCCCCTGCTCTCATGCTCTCCTGGGGCTGGTGAGAGGGCTGGGGGGGCTTCGGCAAGGCCTTTCCAAAGGCAGTGTCTCAAGTCAAGCTGGAAGAATTATCAGCAGCACATTGCTTCCATCTGGCCAAGGATATCCTAAATCCTCTGCTTCCCGGAAAGCTTTTGCACCTTCCGGCAGGCAGAAAAGATCAGATTTTATCTGGCAATCTTCAACGTTAATCTTGCTGGCAGACTCAGCGCTAAGTCACTTGCACAAGGTCTCTGTCAGAGCCATTTCCATCAACCTCTTCCCTGCATCCCCCTGACTCTTGCACCAGCTCCTTTGTGGAGCCCTTTGCCCCTTGTGGGAATGCAGAGTGGGAGCTGCTGTGCCGGGATGGAAAGCTGGTGTGGGGTGTGAGGGCATCCCCAGAACTGGTGCTTGCAGAGGAGCAGATGCACGGCGTGTGTGCACACCGGGCTGTGGTTAACCACGAAGGGACGTGTGTGTGGGGAAGGGGATGCCACAGGGGCTGCTGAGCAAAATGCAGCCCCCGTGACCATGGAAATGGGCTCTCCCTCTCTGCCTCAAATTCCAGTGCAGCCAGTACTCCTCAGTTACTGGTTTGATGGGAGATGAAAAATTAAGCTTTGATTTGTATGTTGTTTCAGCTGGGCTGGCAGGACTTGCCCCCCTTCCCTTTCTTCTTTCCACGGGCTGGGATAGGTCCCTTGATGCCTGCAGGGTGCAGTCAAGCAGATGGACACCCCCAGCCCTGGGGTGAAGGCTCCTCTCACCATGAGCACTGGCACGTGGGACAGGGAATAGGTTTCCAGGGGAGCTTCTCCCCAGGGACTCCCCTTGTCCTGCTTTCCATGGGGCCACTCCAGTGTGCCAGGGCACAGGTCTTCTGCCCTCCTGTTAACGACTGTTAATATTCATGAGGAATTACAGGGGTCAGCCTGAGGACTGTCCTCCTGTGCACTGGTCTCCGTCAGGCTTCAAAATCTGCTGGCATGAGGGGACCTACCCTTCCTGCTCTGCCCTGCCTGCTCCCCTGCCTTCTTCCCCAGCACGCAAATAGCAGCTCAAGCCCTTATTTGTTTGCACATGCTTCTAAGTAAGTTAAGCTAATTATTAACTCAGCGGGACGGATTCACTTTTAATTGCCGCCTTGCTACGCCGCACGCGGCGATGCGGCGGTGTGGCAGAGCATGATGCTGCTGGAGCATTGTGCCACACGCTGCCCAGCCCTCTGCAGCCAGTCCAGAGCTCAGGACAGGGGGAGAGAGGGCTGCAGGCAGGCTGCCTCAGCTAGACCCCTGGATTGCACCCCCAGGGAGTGCAGGAGTGTGTAGGGACACCCTGAGCCCACCTTTGTGCCTGGGCGGGTGAGTTTGCTGCAGGGTGGATATTGAGGGCCTGGGAGATCTTGCATTGAGTCACGTCTGGCTCACTCACCGTTCTCCTCTATTTGTGTCTCCAGAAAATAGGTTTTTTATTACTTCTTACGGAGGTTTGTACATATCGGACGTGCAGAAGGAAGATGCCTTGTCCACCTACAGGTGTATCACCAAGCACAAGTACAGCGGGGAGACACGGCAGAGCAACGGAGCCCGCCTTTCCGTCTCAGGTGAGCACAGGGTGGCTGCTGGCAACACTGGCAGAGGGGAGCCTGAGCCCACCAGGGTGCCCAAAACTGCCTGCCTGCCCCCTCCCCTGCCTGCATCCCTGGGGTGCAGGAGGAAGCAATGGCATCACTACCTCCCCAGACAGAGGAGACATCCCGGTGGGGGGTAGGAGTTCCCATCGGGGCTGCACGGGGGGGTTTCACAGTGCCCCCCAGCACTCAGTCCCCCCGGTGCGGTCCACGGCAAGCGGCAGCGCCACGCGGCACCCCGAGCGAGAGGCAATGGGGTGGGAGGCAATGCGATGTGACAGCCGGCGATGTGAGCAGCCTGACGCGATGCGACGAACATGCAAGCGATACTGCGGCGCAGGCAGCGCAGTCCAGAGTGCCGGGTGTCTCGGGGCGCTCCTGACTCCACTGACTGCCCAAATTACTCTGCTCGGGAGGAGTTCGCTCGACTCCGCGCGCAGCTGCAGCGCCCGCTCCCTGCCATATGCTTTTTTCATCCCCGGGTTGGGGCTGTGCTCCCGTGCTTGCTCCTTCCATTAAGCCCATGGGGTAGGGAAGGGGCTGGAGTAGCCGGGCTGCAGCCTCTTGGAGACTGTAGGGTCCTTGTCGTATCTCAGGACCCCGAGGATCATGGGCAGCCACTGGGTCCAACATCCTCTCCATGATCGTGTTCCGTCTGGCCCAGTCCCCTCCTGGTCCCTGTCATTATTCACCTGTCGTGGCATTTTACTTCTGCTTGGGAGTATGGAAAGAGGTTTCTTTCCCCAGGAATTTAATTTCACGCCTGAGACCTGGTCATTAATTTTCCTCTTTCCCAGCTGCCTGATGTGCCTCTTTGCTGGTAAATTTTGAAATGTGCCACAGAATTTGTGTATTTTGCACCAATTAGGTGTCACCTTGAGTAATTCCCTTGGTGCAGAGTTTATTTGTCCCACCAGCTCATAAGATGGGTTTCCCTCTCACCAAGCCTTCTGCCCAGATTACAGATGGCAGTGCTGGCTCTCCCAGGGGACACAAGGACACCCCTGCCTGCCCTAGCCCCATGGAAGAGGTGGCTGGTATTCAACACTCGGGTCCCACAGAGCAGGGGACAGGGAGAGCTGCTGAGTAGCACCAAGGGGTCATAGCGGTACTGGTGTCACGGGGAGCAACCTCACCGTGTCCCCTGTGCCCAATGAACCCATCTCCTCCTCAAACGCAGACCCAGCTGAGTCCATCCCCACGCTGCTAGACAGCTTCCAGCCACGGGAGGTGCGGACGGGTGGGCTGGTGGAGCTGCCCTGCATCGCCTCGGGATACCCCAACCCCGCCGTGCGCTGGATCAAGGATGGGCGCCCGCTCCCGGCTGACAGCCGCTGGGCCAAGCGCGTGACGGGCCTGACCATCAGCGACCTGCGCGTGGAGGACAGCGGGACCTACATCTGCGAGGTGACCAACACCTTCGGCTCCGCAGAGGTCACGGGGACCCTCACGGTCATCGGTGAGAGCCAGCGGGGTGGGAGGGGGCGTGGCGGCGGGGAGAGCTCTGTCTTGCCACCCAGGACACGGCTGGATAAAGCCTTCTTAAATGGAAAGCCTTTATAAATAGGAAGTCTCAGAGGTTTTGTGCAGCCGGATCAATTCCAAGCCTGGTGTCTCAGGTGGCAAAGCCAATTTCAGGTTCAGCGCCTTGGCGCTGTGTTTTGTTGACTTCCATAAAATAAGCTCTAGCAAACAGTAAATGCCATCTGGGCAGGTCACATATTTATCCCTTGCGTTGTTCCCAGGAGTTCCTCTTGTCCCTGGGATCCCGGAGGTGACAATGTCAGCTGGTAGGCATCTGCCTGCCTCGTTGTGCAGTGACATTTTACACCTAGTCAGGCCGGTGCTTCCAGGGCAGGAGGGGCAAAGAGGACATGGGAATGGTGGAGCACTGCCCTGTGCCACCAACACCTCTCCCACTCTTGCCCTTTCTCAAACAGACCCTCTGCGTGTGACCCTCACACCAAAGAAGCTCAAAACGGGCATCGGCAGCACCGTCATCCTCTCTTGTGCCCTCAGCGGGTCCCCCGAGTACGTCATCCGCTGGTACCGCAACACGGACCTGGTGGTGGTGGATGACTACATCTCCATCCGGGGGATCAGCAATGAGACCCTTCTCATCATGGCCGCGCAGAAGAGCCACTCTGGAGCCTACCAGTGCTTTGCCACCCGCAAGTCCCAGACGGCACAGGACTTCTCCATCATCATGCTGGAGGGTGAGCTGGCTTCCTCAGAGCTAGCAGGGACTTTTCTCTGCCTGTCTCTGAGCTGCTGCATCCCCGGGGTGTGTCAGGATGCTTTGTGCATGGCTGGAGGGCAGTGAGACCTGCAGGGGTGGGGGGGTCCCGGGCCAGACTGCTTCCAGCTCTTCAAGCACCTCGGGGACACAGCACAGCCAGGATGGGCAAGGACCAAAACAAAGGTTGACTTGCTTCCCCCCAGCCCTTGGCCAGGTGTTGCCATTGACCAGCAGTCCCTTCCCCAGCCCAGGCTGCTGGGTGGCTGGGCTCTACTGAGCCAATTGTCCCCTCCAGCCAACGCTGGTACCCACCAGCATCTGTCCTCTGCGGGTGTCCTCTGCCAGCTGGGGCTCCCCTTTTTCCAGCTGAGCCGGAGTCTCCGCGGGTGACTGCTGCTGCCTGTGGCTGCTGTTCCCTGACCCCCCTCCCCCTGGGTGCCCCCCAGATGGGACCCCCCGCATCGTCTCCTCCTTCAGCGAGAAGGTGGTCAACCCCGGGGAGCAGTTCTCCCTGATGTGTGCCGCCAAGGGGGCCCCCCCCGCCGACTGTCACCTGGGCGCTGGACGACGAGCCCATCCCGCGGGACAGCGGGCACCGCACCAACCAGTACACCATGTCAGATGGCACCACTGTCAGCCACATGAACGTCACCAGCCCGCAGATCAAGGACGGCGGCGTGTACCGGTGCACCGCGCGGAACTCGGTGGGCAGCGCCGAATACCAAGCGCGAATAAACGTAAGAGGTGCCTGTCTACTTTTAAATATCAGAATAGGATTTTTACTGGGCTTTTGGTTTTGTTCTGTTCCCTGGCCGACCGCTGATCCTCACCTCTCCCTCCTGCCCCCCAGCCACCCCACCCCTGCTCCCCGAGCCCCTGGCTGCTGCCCCACTCACTCACAGGAGCAGCTGAGCCTCCCCCCATCCCCCATTTATAGCAGGACTTTAAGAAGCACAAAGCAGTCCCAAAGCCTCAGAGAGTTGGAACTTGTCTTAGAGGGGGCAAAAAGGGCAGCATTATCCACTCACTCTGCTGAGTCCCTACATCGGGGTCTGTGCCCCACCCTGAGAGACACCCTGCACGGAGAAGGTGGTGATGGGTGCAGAAGCATCCCAGCCCCCCCATGCTCTCCCAGTGCCTCCCCCAGCACCCGCCACACAGGGATCTACATGACAAACGATGATGAGGCAGCACGTGAAATTGTGGAAAATGAGCTTTGATTTGTCACGTCTGTGTTTTCTTTGTCTGCTAAAAGCCATGGCCGCGTTAATCACCGTGTTATCAGGGCTGGAGCGTGGCACTCGGTGCTTTATGGGGAGCGCTCTTGGGCATGGGGTATTCTGTAAGCCCCTGCCTATCAGTAATCACCAGTTAAAGCTTCCAGGCTTGCAGGTGGGAGCAAGACGGAGACAAGGTAGCATTTATTTGTCTGCTGAGAGGGAAAGGGTTGGAGGGCTGGGCTTGCCTGTGGCTTTAGGTTTGCACTGGACCTGGTGGCTTTTTGGCTGGGATCCCAGGAGAGTTGGAATTTTGCTGCTTTTTCCTGCTGAATTTGGAGCAAGTTCATCCCTCAGCCACGAGAAGCCAGAGCAGTGTTTTCAAGGAGGATGTTTCCTGTTTCCCCTCTCACAGCTCTTAATGGGCTAGATTCTGGATTGGTTTTTTGCCCTGGAGTGGAGCAAGTCCCTCAGAGAAGCTCAGGAGACAATTAGAGAGCAAGATGGTGGTTTCTTTCCTCCTGCCAGTGCCAGGCTTGGAAAGGGATGGCTTAGGGCATTTGCCCATGGAAGACAGGTTCCTGTAGCAGCTCTAGTCGAGGACATTTGGCATGATGTTGGCAGCTGCCTTTTAAGAGCTCAATTTCCCACATGGGTTTGGAGGGGAGCCCATGCCTGCTCCTTGCCCAAAACTGGGTCTCGACTGCTCTGGTTACCTCCGTGGCCTGTGAAGCTCGCTCTCAACTAGCAGCAGATCTGCATGCAACCAAACTGCCCTTCAGAATTAACCTGGCCTGCCTCTTCCTTCCTCCCCAATATGTAGGTCCCCCCAGCATCAGAGCGATGAAGAACATAACGGCGGTAGCGGGTAGGGACACTTTCATCAACTGCAGGGTGATTGGGTACCCGTATTACTCCATCAAGTGGTACAAGGACTCTTTGCTGCTGCCTGATAACCACCGCCAAGTGGTCTTTGAGAATGGGACTCTGAAGCTGATGGATGTCCAGAAAGGCATGGATGAAGGAGAGTATCTGTGCAGTGTGCTGATCCAGCCCCAGCTCTCCATCAGCCAGAGCGTCCATGTCACTGTCAAAGGTAAGCAGGTGGAGAGGCTTTCCTGGGGCAGATGGAGGGGCTGTGCAGGTCACGCTGGGGACATCTCTGCTGCAGGACAGAGGCAGGGAAGTGTGGGACGGGGCCGTGCTCCGCAGGTGATGGGAGCTCAGCTCCCACCACGGCAGCCTGAGGAGCAGCGACCTGGTCCTGCCTGTGTGCCTGCAGCCAACCCCGAGCCAGTCCGTATCCATTTCCCCTGACAAGCCATAGAGCAAGGATTTACGGTGTAAACATACCATATTAAAACATCTAACCTTTGCTCGGATCACCTTCACCGATGTTTTTCTGTGTGTGTTAGCTTTTAAAAAAATAATACTCCCGGTCTTCCGAGCGCACAGAACATCTTAAAAGCTTCTCCAGTCCATCAATTATTCAGCCCCATTGAGGGAGCTATCAGTCCTAATGAATTGAGCCGGATGCATCCTCTCTCAGTGCCTCGCTGAGATTGTGCAGTGAGTGTGCAGCACTCCTGGACCTCCCCTCCTCAGAGTTGTGGGGTTGTCCCTGCCCGTCGCCAGCTCTGTGTTTGCAGTAAATCATTTAGGCAAACACAGCGGCGCTGGGGATGGAGATGGCCAATTGTCTTTCTCTGTCTCACCCAGCTGGGTATTTATGGACTGGATTTTCCTCTGATCCCCCCTCCCTCCCCTCCTCTCCACCATTTTCTTATTAGGAATCAGGTTAGCAGAGAGTGCATCAAGCTGATTAGAGATGTTGCCACTTGATTAGCTAACGCTCCTCTCCGAGCAGGCTGCGGGTAACCTGGCTAAGGGCAGTGTGGAAGGACATCTCTCCCTGGGGTCTGCTGTGTTCCCTGCTTTCCTCACCTTGTACAAACCCCTGCTTATGGGCAACCCCAGGGCTTGCAAAGAGGCCGTAACTGAGTGAAGGCTGCTCTTCTCCTGGGATGAATGGGACAGGCAGTGTGAAGAGAGCACCTACTGGGATGTGTATGCGTGGCATTAAGTAATGGGGTTGGCACTGGGAGGTGCCACCAGAGGATGCAGGATGCTGTAGTTCAGCTGAGGATCCAGATATTCTGGGAAGCAGCTAGCCAACCCTTTGAATCTGAATTTACTGCCTCACTTCATGGACAGTGAGAAGCTGTGGAAGGTGGGTGGGTGTAGTACAGTGTGGGCCAGTGGCTCATTGCTCTGCCGCAGCCAGATGGCTTTATTCTGCCTGTGGTATGGGTGCCAGAGCTACACCCGGCCCTGTGTCCTTGGAAGGGTCTGTGGAAAATTATTGCCAAGGCCCTGGAAGACCCTCAGAGTGGAGCAGAGAGAATAAATACAACAGATTAGAGTGAGCAGCATGCCATAGTGAGGAGCAGCACTTCTCTGTGCCTCCCAGCAGCATGGTCCCAGCATCCAGCCTCCTCCAAAGTGCCCTGACAGCTCTTTGTTCCACAGACACTGAGTTGGGGGAGAGGTGCTGAGCAGGCTCTGGCTGGGGGGAGCCGGGCAGGGCACACTCTAGTGCCCAGGGAGCCTGTCCCTTCCTGGCAGCTCGGCAGCGGCCGGCGGGGCGTGTTTGCAGAGGCGTGGATCCACAAGCCCATCCCTACTCTGCAATAGACTGCAGTGCATTCCCAATTAATTATTCATTAATTATGGAAAACAGGCCGTGTTGGCTCCATGGCTCCAGCAGCTCAAGCCACGTTGCTGTAGCCGATGAAGGGACAGACCAGCCCTGCCCGCACCCACCTGCCTGCCACGGCTGGTAGCCCAGGGGGCCCACTCACCCACTGCTCCATGGAGCTGTCAGCCAGGCTGGGACCCAGCATGGGGACCTCAAGGTATAGGTGGGAGCCCAGGGCTGTGCATGGTGATGCCAGGGGCTGCTCCTGCACCTGTACAGGAGGGCAGCTTCTTTCTGCCGAGGGGACAATTGGCAGCCTGCTAATTTAATTATGGAGGCTGCAGAAAGAGGATCTCGTCTACCAGGTGCTGAGCCTTGTTAAGCTAATTGTCTCCCTCTCTCTGCTTTCTTCCCCCTCCCACATCGCCAGAGATGCTGCGGTTGCCTAATTAAGTTATCAGAAAGATAATGGCTGGTTCTGAATCCAGTGCCTTTAAGAAAAGCATCCATCTAATAATTGCTTCAGTGCCAGCAGATAAATGCTGAGGCGGAATTTCGGCTGACGCGTGCAGGGGGCGGCCGGGGCTTCCCCTGGAGCAGGGTGGCAGTTCTCCATCCTGCTCTTGGCGTAGTGGCCCTGCCAGGTGGAAGATGTCTTCCCACTGTCATCTTCTCAGCAACATCTCTGGCTCTCCCCAGCCATTTTACTGGTGAAAACAAAAGCTGGCCTTGGTTTCTGGGCTGCTTCACCTCCTGGAGTAGCATCTCCCCCAAGCCCTGCTGTGGCCCCTGTACCCCTGGGAAATCCTTCCCTGAGGGGGGCTCTCCAGCACACTCTGCCTCTCCCCTTGACAGTCCCTCCGCTGATCCAGCCCTTTGAGTTCCCACCAGCCTCCATCGGGCAGCTCCTCTACATCCCCTGTGTGGTCTCCTCTGGGGACATGCCCATCCACATCACCTGGAGAAAGGACGGGCACGTTATCCTCTCCGGCTCTGGAGTCACCATCGAGAGCAAGGAGTTCATGAGCTCCCTGCAGATCTCCAGCGTCTCCCTCAAGCACAACGGGAACTACACCTGCATCGCCAGCAACGCCGCCGCCACCGTCAGCCGGGAGCGGCAGCTCATCGTGCGGGGTGAGTCCTACGGGGCTGGGAGGGGGGCAGGGAGGGGTGGTAAGCAAAGAGCAGAGCAAAGGGATGAGGTTAAGCTGTCTCCTGTTTGCAGAGGTGGTGCAGAAGCAGGTAGGAGGGTGAGGAGCAGGGCCAGCAATGTGCCCGTGGCAGGGAGCGGTTGCGAGGAGCTGATGGGGTTTTGCCTGCTGTGACTTCTTGTCTCTCTCTCATTACACAGTGCCTCCTCGCTTCGTGGTCCAACCCAACAACCAGGATGGCATTTATGGTAAAGCTGGGGTGCTGAATTGCTCCGTCGATGGGTACCCCCCCCCGAAAGTCATGTGGAAACATGCAAAAGGTAGGGGTGAGCCCTGGGGGCATGGCGGGGCCCAGCTGGGAGCCTTGCAAGCGCTTCTCTGCCTGGGCTGAGCTCTGCATCCCTTTGTCCCCTCCCAGGCAGCGGCAACCCCCAGCAGTACCACCCCATACCCCTCACGGGCCGCATCCAGATCCTGCCCAACAGCTCCCTGCTCATCCGCCACGTGCTGGAGGAGGACATCGGGTACTACCTCTGCCAGGCCAGCAACGGCGTGGGCACAGACATCAGCAAGTCCATGTTCCTCACCGTGAAGAGTGAGTAGTCAGGACCAAGCAGGATCGATGTGGGGGCACAGGGAGGGCATCGATTCCCCTCCTCTAGAGACCTGCTTCCTTTTTGCTATTAAACACACTTTGTCCTTAATAAGAGCAGGCAATCAATCTACATCATACAGGAGGAAAGGAAATAGCTGGGCTAATTTGACAGGGATGGGCTGGAAAGTGTTGTTAGACACCATGTTTGAACTGCGCTTATTATTGGATTCCTCTCCTGTTGCTATCAGTAGAATGCATAATCTCCAGCTCCTCTCTATTTATTTTGATTGTTGCTGCCGCGAGTGTTCAAACCTTGAAAAGGGGATGGTGGAGGGGGGACCAGCTCCTGCCTGTCTCAGATGGAGCAGGGTCACAGATGGGGGGGACAAGGCTGTGTGAGAGCATCTTGGGTTTGGGCAGCGCCTCACTGCCTCCCCCCCAGCCAAGTACTTGATTTCCCCAGCATCAGTAGACATTTCTCTCAGGGCTTCTCCCCTCCCCACCCCGGCTTTGCTTCCCTGGGTTTCTGCCCCCCTCCCTGTCATCTGTTTAATTTATCCTGCCAACTGATGAATCGAGGCGAGCAACTTCAAACAAGACACTTCAATAAGGTGCAGGTACAAAGTCGAGGCGATTAATCCCAGGCGAGCGTGCAGGAGTCTGGGAGCCTGAACTGCTGCCTTGTCCCCGCTCTCTGCCATAATTGCATCCCAGGACAGGTTGCTTGCTGACTTGAATAGCACATAACCTTATTATGCATGTGCTTCTACATTTCCCAGAGACCTCACAGCCTTTGAAAAGGTTTGGATGAATAGGGAGACAGAGCGCCACAGCCAATTAAGCATTATATGGGGCTCTTTGTTTTGTTTCGGATTTGGGTTTTTGTTTGTTTAGTGAAATGTCAGGCCAATTAAAGCCAGATCAGTGCTGGCTTTCCTGGAAAGTCAGGACGCTGTGGACGGAGCTAAATGGAAGTTAATCAGAGCCCAAACAAAGCGTGCAGGGGGTCAGCAGGGAGAGGGGAGCAGTCAGCCCACACCCGTGCATCCCCTTCCCGGGGATGTGGGCCACTTGCCAGGTGGGCAAAGAGAGCAGCCAGCTTGGCTTGTACCGGCCAGGGAAGGTGGCCCTGGGAGGTCAAAGGTTTTGGGGAGAGAAGAGATGGGCAGGTTCTAAGGTTGGGGAGTCGGCTGTCGTGTGGCGAGAGCATAACTGATTGCTTCCATGCAATTTGAATTAATCTCATGCTTCAGGTGAAACTCGGCTAATCAGTGTAGAAAGGAAGCTGAAACGGGTGCAATCAAATTAACATCACAGAGCCATCTCTAAACAAGAGATAGGGGGGCGGGGGAGGCAGGCACAGCCCTTGTCACCCTTGTCACCATTCTCATTCAGTTGTCACCAGTGGCTGCGAAGCAGCTGGAGCAGCTCCTACCCCAGCCCGGCAGAGCGAGCCAGGGCTGACAATCCCCTTTGTACCCAGGCTTATCTCTGCCCAGTGAGCTGGACCAGCCCCTTGTCAGGGCCTTGTTAACAAGGGTACACGAGGGGAGCATGACAGGGCACAGGCAGGACAGGCAGTCACAGAAGGCTTCAGAGGCAAAACTCTCCTGGGGGGAAGGCTGTCTGCAGAGCAGGGCTGGCACGGGGCTCCAGCTGCTGCTGTGCTGGGCAGAAACCAGTACCAGCAATGTCATGGGACAGCTGTGAGCAGCCCCAGTGGTTCCATTGTGGGGCAGGTGTCAGGTGTCCCCTCGGTGCCCTGTTCCATGCTGCCTGCATGGTTCATCAAGGTTTGCTTTTGGTTGATGTTGCTGTTTCCCCTCTCTGGGCTCTGCTCTGCTCTCCCGGGACCCTGGCAATTGAGAAGAGTCGGTATGTTTACATCCAAGGAGCTGCTTTAATCAAACATCAGTAAGTGCATTTCACTGCAGCAGAGCCTGAAACCAATCTCCTCTCCTGGGGCCATCACAGCCCTGTGGGACTGTCCTGCCCCTCTGCCCTGCACACAGCCTTTGCCCGTGCCCACCCAGTTGGTAGAGTGGCCTCTTGATGTCCTAGGTGGTAGGTGCTGGGGACAGCAGGCAGGAGCCCAGCAAAGCCCCACCATGGTGCCAAGATCTGACCTGGCTGTGGGTGCCCTGACACAGTGCTGTGCACGCTGGAGCCAGTGGTGGGCTGCAGGCAGAGGCCTTGGGGGATGGGAGTGAGGAAAAGCCTTGCTCAGATTCATGTAGCTCCTCATTTCCCTGCCCTGAACCACTGGTTCCAGCTGCGATGCACAGCGGGTCAGAGCATCCCTCTCTTGACCAACCCTGTGCCGGGTTATGTCCTGGGCATGGCTCTGTCCTGGCCACGTGGGCACCTGCCCTGCACCCCACAAATACCAGCAGCTCAGGAGGAAAGGTTTCCTTAGCTGTTAATTGAATTACATTGCCACAGAAAGCCGAGAAGTCGTAGCTCATTAGAGCCTCTGGTGTCCCATTAGAGCAGTGTGTGTTGCCTTTGCGGATTGCCATTACCATATATTACTGCGGGACTCGGCAGCGCTGTTTGTTTATGCATTACATTTTTTTCTGCTTACCCAGCCTCCCCCCAGACTGTGCTGTGCCCACTGCACAGGGAGCCCCCCATGTGCCCAGCAAATCAAGGCTAGGCTGCCAGAAGAACCACCGTGCTGGCTGTCCTCTGTGCCGTGCCGGATGGTCCTGAGCACCCAGGGCTGCGGGCAGTCACCAGCATAAAGGGACACACTGTCCCCAGGGAGATCCCTGACCCAGGCTCTGCCCCCCCTGGGTGCTGCAGCCTTATTGGGAGTATCCTGGTTCACATTTTGGGGTGGCTATGGGGAAAAAAATTATCTCTGGCATCTGTAAGGCAAAGGCAGCCTTGGTGGTGTGAAACCATACTCTACGTTCTGCCCAGGTTTATACGAGTGAATTATGCAAATCTGTGATGGAAAACATTCTTTCTCTCATCCTCGGGAGTGTAAAACCTTAGTCAATAATTCATACCCACACGTCTCAGACTGGAGGCTTTCTCTTCATTATAGTGTGCGCTTGGTTATTTGTCTTTCACGTTTTATTGTCTACCCCGGTGTAATGCTATGCATTATAAAATTTATCTGCTTCATTATTTTATGATCCTGAGCTGTATAATGCGGGGAAACGGTTCCGCTCCGGGCTGCCTGGCCTCTCGCTGAGACCAGCACCCACCACCCCGCCAGTGGGGTCTGCAGGGCTGGCAGCCACAGGTGTCACCTCCCGTCCCCCGGGTGACCCCCTGCCTCCCCACAGTCCCGGCCATGATCACCTCCCACCCCAACACCACCATCGCCATCAAGGGGCAGAGCAAGGAGCTGAACTGCACTGCCCGGGGCGAGCGGCCCATCATCATCCGCTGGGAGAAGGGCGACACCGTCATCGACCCCGACCGCAACATGCGCTATGCCATCACCACCAAGGACAACGGTGACGAGGTCATCTCCACCCTCAAGGTGAGGGACAAGGGTCTTGCGACACCCGGGGGCTGACGGGGCTCTTCCTGGGTGGCAAAGCCACATGAGGGTGACCTGCCAGGTGCAGTGTGGCAATGGGCAGCGACGCCAGGGGAAAGCAGGGCTGTGGTGCTTGGGGCCATTCACTCTCAAGTGGCTCCTTGTCTCTCCCCAAAACCATTGTAGCTGAAACCAGCTGACCGTGGAGACTCAGTCTTCTTCTCCTGCCATGCCATCAACTCCTATGGTGAGGACAGAGGCTTGATCCAGCTCACTGTTCAAGGTAATTGTTCCTCCATGCTTGAGCCTTGGGGTGCAGAGCCTCACCATGAGGGTCCCCCTGCTTTTGGGGTGCTTCTCTCCCTCCCATCCTCAACCTGCCCGTGTGTCCCCCAAGAGCCCCCTGACCCACCGGAGTTGGAGATCCGCGAGGTGAAAGCCCGGAGCATGAATCTGCGATGGACACAGCGGTTTGATGGCAACAGCATCATTACCGGGTTCGATATCGAGTACAAGAACAAGTCAGGTAGGTGGTGGCCAACCAGGGTGGCTCCCAGTGAGCACCAGGGCTGGGGGCTCAGCAGGGAGGCATGGCACTGCCTCCAAGGGAATATTGTGCATCCTGGTTCCTTTGATGAAGAAAGGGGAGAGCAGCATTAATGAAATATGTTAATTTCTGCTGGATGGGAGCATTTGAAAGGGAATATTAAAGGAGAAAATATTTGCAAGAAGCCAAACCCAGACTGCACAACAGCAGGGAAGGGGGAAGCGGCACCTCTCCACAGGGTTGGGGACAAAAGCCTGGGAGTCTCAGGGACTTTGCCTGCCTGAGGATGGCCCTTGCTGCTGCACAGCCCAGGAGGGGATTGGGGTGCTGATCCCCCTCTGTCACTCCGCTGCGCTTCCAGATTCCTGGGATTTTAAGCAGTCCACACGCAACATCTCCCCGACCATCAACCAGGCGAACATCGTCGACCTCCACCCGGCCTCCGTGTACAGCATCCGCATGTACTCCTTCAACAAGATCGGGCGCAGCGAGCCCAGCAAGGAGCTGACCATCAGCACGGAGGAAGCAGGTGCCGCTCCCGGCTGGCGGTGTGGGCCTGGGGGCTGGCGGGCAGGGGCGGCCCCCGCCAACGCTCCTTTGGGTGTGTTTTCCTGCAGCTCCTGATGGGCCCCCGATGGATGTCACCTTGCAGCCGATGACATCCCAGAGCATCCAGGTCACCTGGAAGGTGAGCAGGGCTCGGGTGGCGTGTGGGCTTCTCCTGGCCGCTGGGACTTGGCCAGATGCTGTCCCAAGCCTCAGTGGCAGCAGCTTGTGCTGGGACCCAGCATTTCATCCCTGTCTGAGGACCAGGAAGAATTTCCTGGGCAAAATGGGAAGCTGAAGGCTGGGCGTGCAGCATTGCATGGGGTCCTTGTTAATCATGTTTTATAACAAGCTCATTATCTCGTAGGATGTCTGTGGGGGGCCACAGGAGAGAGGATAAATATGTAAAAACTAAGACACCGGGTTGCAAAGTGTTTGAGCAAAGATCGATAAAACTTAGAACCAGATTTATTTTTCCAAAGGTGCATAATGAAAAATAAAATTGATTATAAAGTTAGGACTTCGGGATGAACTGGTGAGTCAATAAATTTAGGGTTCCAGCTTCTCTCCCCTCCTCTTAAGCACTGAAAGACAGATTAATGGAAAATAAGATTCATTTGAAAGATAAGTCACTTCGTTTTAAGAGTATTTCAGTAAGATGGATCGCCCTAGCTTTGTAACATAAATTTGCAATCAACCCTATTGATTTCTTAATGCTTCAGAGAAATATTGTTAAGATTGATCTCAACCCGGCCCTGCAGGTTTTTAAGGCTGTTGGATGTGGGGGGGTTTTCCTTCCTCCCATTGGGCTGCTCTGTTGGGGAATGGCATAGGGCAGGCACGTCCTGCTGCCCCACCAGCACCCTCCCCCCCGGGGGCCTCTGAGGACTTTCTGGATCTTTTATCCTTAGCCCAAGAATGTGGGGAGAGAAAACAGAAAAGCATTGGGAAGAGCTGCTGGGGAGAGGTGGGACATGTGTGAGGTGTGACACCCCCTGTCTCGCACACCTTGTTCCTTAGGCACCAAAGAAGGAGCTGCAGAACGGGGTGATCCGTGGCTACCAGATTGGGTACCGGGAGAACAGCCCAGGCAGCAACGGGCAGTACAGCATCGTGGAGATGAAGGCCACGGGGGACAGCGAGGTCTACACGCTGGACAACCTGAAGAAGTTTGCCCAGTATGGGGTGGTGGTGCAGGCCTTCAACCGGGCAGGGACGGGGCCATCGTCCAGCGAGATCAATGCCACCACACTGGAGGATGGTAAGGCTGACCCTGGCTCTCCCTGCCACGTCCCTCCTTGGGGGACTCACAGCTTGGGTGGTGGTAGCCCACCAGCAGCCTCGGGTTGGGGGTCGGGACACCCTGTTGCCGGGTTTCTGGCTTGACTAGTAGGATCTCAAGGTGGATTTAGACATTGCTGAAGTGCCAGGGAGGTTTCCAGGCAGCAGAGATCACCAATGGCCCCTCAGTTGTTTTAAAAACAACAAGAAGAAAGTTTTGCAGTGCGTTTGCTCAGCAGTTTTTCTTACTTAATTAAGGCTCTCGTTAGCCTGTCAAACCATGATCATTTCCTGGCTGCATTAGCACTCCTCCTGGGGTATTCAGGGGCCCCTGTTTTAGCAATAGTGTCTTTTCCATAATTATATTACCTTAATTTTGTTCAAACGGACTATCTGTATTAGTTTATTATACTCCGTCCCTAATTACATGGTGCTTATATTTTTACACCTAAGTAATATGAAACAATAATCATTTTCAAAGAGGATTGTTATGGTGATGTATTATCATTTAAATGCTCATAAAAATTAGAGTTACCTCTTATGGGGCAACGGGATCTAATTACCTTGCATCCAGACAGCTCTCCCCTTGTGGGGAAGCACGGTGTGTCCCAGTGCCCTCCGTGTCCACAGGGGTTGCACCCACCTCAGTGCCCCAGGAGGAGCAAAGCTGCATATGAGAGGCAGGCACCTGCATTCACCCAGCCCTGGTGCTCCACATGGTGGCTCAGGGGGTCAAGCAGCCAGGGGAGAGGGGGCAGGAGAGTGGTGGGGTCTCACGTGGATGCCACTGGGGCAACTGACCTGTGGGACGGAGCTCTTTCAGCTTGGCATCTGCATCCTCCTGCTGATTGTCCTCCCCGTCCATCCCCTCCTCAGTTCCCAGCCAGCCCCCCGAGAACGTGCGGGCCATCTCCATCACCTCGGACGTGGCAGTGATCTCCTGGTCGGAGCCCCCACGCAGCACCCTCAACGGGGTGCTCAAGGGGTACCGGGTCATCTTCTGGTCCCTCTACATGGACGGAGGTGAGCGCTGGTGGAGAGCGGGTGACAAGGGGACCCAGCTGGGTGGTGGCTGATGGGCTCCATCTCCCCACAGAGTGGGGTGAGATGCAGAACATCACAACCACGCGGGAGCGAGTGGAGCTGCGGGGCATGGAGAAGTTCACCAACTACAGCGTGCAGGTGCTGGCCTACACCCAGGCTGGAGACGGCGCCCGCAGCAGCGTGCTCTACATCCAGACCAAGGAGGACAGTAAGTGGTGGTGGCCGTGGTGTAGGGGTGTGTGGGGGTGCTGTCCTCTTACCCTGCTGAGAAACCACCCGCAATGCCTGTTAATTAGAAGCAAGATGATGGAGTGTTGAGGAGGAGCCATGAGCCATGGCTAAGGGAAGGAGCCAGCCCCACACAGCCCTCGCCGGCTCGGGGTTGCTGCCCTCACAGAGGGTTGTGGCAGTGCCACAGCCGGGTGCCCACAGCACGCTGTGTTGCTGTGGTGAGGGAAGGGCTGGAGGGGTGGGGGAACTCTCTGGGTACAGCCACGGGCAGGGCATTTCCCCTTGGCTTTTCTTCTTTTCCTTAAGTGCAGATATTTAAATATTTAGACCCCTGCTTGCCCTACTTTAATGCCATCAGCATGATTCCCAGGCCCTGGGCTGGCCCTGCTGCCCACCCGGGAGCACCAGATGCTTGGGAGGCAGCTGGCAGGGAAAGGCTGAGCCACTCCTGGATTAAGGAGACACCATTAAAAGCCAATCATGGTTTCTAAACCAGAGCCTGGGCTGCAATTAACCCTCCTGCTTCTGGCTTGGCAGGCGACCAGAGCCACCCGTGGAGAGGTGTCCTGGTGACAGAGAGGTGACCTCTCCCCTGCAGAACTGTCCCCACTTGTCTCAGCACAATGCTGACGTGGAAAAGCCATTGCATGTCGGGGTGCCAGCCCTGCTGTGGGGTGCTGGGCAGAGACCTCCTGCTGCCAGCTCTGCGACGTTCTCCTGCGTTTAGTTCCAGGTCCCCCGGCTGGCATCAAAGCTGTCCCATCCTCCTCCAGCAGCGTGGTGGTGTCCTGGCTGCCACCAGCCAAGCCCAACGGCATCATTCGGAAGTACACCATCTTCTGCTCCAGCCCCGGCTCGGGGCAGCCGGTATGGAGGTCGGTGGGGTGTGATGGGGGAACACCAACCTGGCCAGGCAGGAGCAGCAGGGCGGGCTGATGGCAGGTGTTGGTGGCAGCAAAGGTCCCTCTAGCCAGGTCCCATGCACTGCGAGGACACTCTGCATCAGGGGGTGGTCCCGTCAGCTTTCTGTCCCCTCCTTCACGCATCGGCCCTGCCCAGCACCAGCTCCTGGAGGGGAAGGATGCCAGCAGGGGACTGAAAATAAAACAGAATTAAACCTGGCCCCATCCCTTCTTCGCAAGGGAGAGGTTGATGGGAGGTCTGCAGACGAGTGCTTATCAAAAGCTCCTTCTCAAACTCATTTCACTATCTGAGCCTCTGGTTTCCAGGGCAACATAATCTTTTCATCAAAGCAACTGGTAAAACCGCTGGGATCTGATATTGTTTTCTTGGCATCTTGTCAAAACTGTCATTTGGGTAAAAAAAAAAAAAATTATGTATACTATACAATATTCATATAGGTGCCTGCTTGTGGGGCACATTTACATCTGCTGGCCCCACAAGGGTGCGTGTTGGGAGTTGGTGAACTGGCGGATACCTGCGTGTGTTTGCAGACAGAAATGCCCCATCCCTCCCGGGCGTTGGGGGTCTCAGCTCCAGCGTGGTGGGCCAGCCCTGGCAGGGCAGGGGCCATGCAGGACAGCCCTTCCCTGCACAGCAAACCTGGGGAACGGCAGCTTTGGCCCCGATGCCATGGATGGGTAGTGTGGGTGCTGAGCCCATGCAGGGTTTTGGGGACTACAGAGGGGTCTTGGCAGCCCAGCCGGGGCTTGCCTCTGCTCCGGCCCCCACTGCAGCTTGTGGGGTGGCCAGGGAAGCATCCTTTCTTGGGAACAAATCCTGCCCTCACAGCCGTCTGTTCCTCGGGCTCCGTCCGGGCTCCCTGGAGAAATCACGACACCATCCGGTTTGTGCCGGCAGCCAGGACAGCCGAGCAGAGGGGAATGGCTGCTGGGGAGCAAACCCACGGTGCCCAGGGGGCTGGGGGCACACTGAGAGCCAAGGCAGCTCCCCAGGGATCACTCCAGCTGGGCTGGGGACCTGTGACCTTCCTTTTCCAGATCCAGCTGGTGGCATCGAAGGCACAAGGGGTGCCCTGGACTGGGGATGCTGGGGTGCTGGTGGGGATTCCCAGGAGCTGCTCTGGTTTGCCAGATTTCCCCACCAACGCAGTGCCTAGGGTGCCTGAGCTGAGGGTGGTGAGGTGAGGGTCCCTCAAGGGGCTGAGCCTTCTCCCACCTCTCTCTTCACAGGCCCCCAGTGAGTATGAGACCAGCCCTGACCAGCTCTTCTACCGCATCGCCCACCTGAACCGCGGGCAGCAGTACATGCTCTGGGTGGCCGCCGTCACCTCCGCCGGCCGCGGCAACATCAGCGAGAAGGTCACCATCGAGCCTGCTGGGAAAGGTATGGTGGGGGCTGGCAGCTCGGGGTGGGGGTCCACACAGAGGGGCTGTTCACCGGGCTGACCCCCTCTTGCCCCCAAGCCCCTGCCAAGATCATCTCCTTTGGAGGCACCGTCACCACCCCGTGGATGAAGGACGTCAGGCTGCCCTGCAACTCGGTCGGGGAGCCGGTCCCGGCCATCAAGTGGACCAAGGACAGGTACCAGGGGGCTGCCAGCCATGTGGGGGGCTGTTGCTGCCCACATCCCCTTTGGCTGATGCCTTCTCCTCCCCTGGCAGTGAGGACTCTGCCATCCCGGTGACAGTGGACGGCCACCGCCTGATCCAGGCCAATGGCACGCTGGTGCTGCGCTCGGTGAAAGCCGAGGACTCGGGCTACTACACCTGCACCGCCACCAACACCTGGGGCTTCGACACCATCATCATCAACCTCCTGGTGCAAGGTGAGGGGGCGGCTGCAGGGGCCCTTGCACGGGCAGCACTGCAGCTCAGCAAAGCACTGCGTGCCTGTCCTGTGTGAGGTGCTGACCCCTGTGCCCTCCCCACCAGTGCCCCCGGACCAGCCCCGCCTGACTGTCTCCAAGACCTCAGCATCCTCCATCACACTGGCTTGGATTCCTGGGGACAACGGGGGTAGCTCCATCCGAGGTACAGCTGCTGACACACCGGGGATGGCCTCAGCACATATTTTCAGACACACCCCTGCACGCTGCACTTTTGCCTCTGTACCTCAGTTTTCCCCTCTCCAAAAATCCTCAGAAATGCACCAGAGTAAGGTTGGTGCTTCTGAGCTTGTAGGAAGGCTGCCAGCCCCAACCAGGGAGCTTGTTGGGTGCTTTGGACAAGAGATACATGAATTGCTCAGGTCCTGGTGTTCAGGGCAGCCCCAGTGGCTGCTCTGGGTCTCCTGGCATGCCTACCACCCTGAATGTGACACTGCAGGATTTGTTCCTGTCCCCAGCAGGCCAGGGGGTCCAGGCAGGCTCCAGGAGCATCCCTTCTTTCCAGAGCCTCCTTTCTGCTCTGATTCACCTCATGAATTATACGTTGAAACAGCTGCACACATAGGGGGGAGCGGGGAGCCGGGAAGGAGACCTCGCTTACAATTAATTAAAAGCCTGAAAGTAATTACAAGCAAATCTCCCCAGCCAGCAGCCTTTCACTCCAGCGGACTCTGTTGATAAATTTGGTTATAATTGGATTAGAAATATTAAAAACATGCTGCATGTACAAAATAAATAAATAACCGGTGTCAGACACCAGGCTGGCAGGCACGGTGGGTGGTGCAGGGGTGCTGGGGCTGGTCTGGCATGGCTGGGAGAGCCTGTGCCCATGGGCAGAACTGTGCCACCCTGGGAAGGTCCAGGTGTCCCCATGCTCCAGCCGCAGGGAACCATTGGTGCTGGGCAGGTGGAAACGGGTAAAAAAACCCGCAAAAAGAGCCAAATCTAGGAATGCATCTCAAAAGTTCTGGACTTCGTATTGCCAGTAAGGTGGGGGCAGAGATGTCCTGTCCTGGGGGACACCTGTGTCCCTCATCTAAATGGCGACCTTGGCAAACCATGCAGGTTTGTCCATCTTGGGCACCGTGTTCTTCCTCACACTCCTGTTCAAGGGAGAGGAGATGGTGTGCAGTGACAGAAGCATCTTCCCTGCAGCTTCTCGAGGGAGCGGGTTAGTTCTGCCTCTCCCGTTACATCCTGGCACCAATCCATCACATTTCACACTCCTGTGTGAAGGCAAGCACTGGGGACAGGTGATGTGTGGGCAGGGAAGGGACACAGGGTGATGTCAGGGTCTGTGGGTGGCCGTCACCTCCTCCCTCGCCCTGCCCCGTGGTGACCTCCCCGACCTCTCCCCCGCAGGCTTTGTCCTCCAGTACTCGGTGGACAACAGCGAGGAGTGGAAGGACGTGTTCATCAGCTCCTCTGAGCGCTCCTTCAAGCTGGAGAGCCTCAAGTGTGGCACCTGGTACAAGGTGAAGCTGGCAGCCAAGAACAGCGTGGGTGCTGGCCGCATCAGCGAGATCATCGAGGCCAAGACCCACGGCAGAGGTGAGCCTGCCCTGCCGGGGTCCCGCCGGGGGACAGGGACATCCCCTCCCTGCAGCCACCCTCTTGACGGCTCCTCCTGTACCCGCAGAGCCCTCCTTCAGCAAGGACCAGCACCTCTTCACCCACATCAACTCCACGCACGCCAGGCTGAACCTGCAGGGCTGGAGCAGCGGGGGCTGCCCCATCACCGCCATCGTCCTGGAGTACCGCCCCAAGGGCAACTGGGTCTGGCAGAGCCTCCGCACCAACAGCTCCAGCGAGGTCTTCCTGACGGAGCTGCGCGAGGCCACCTGGTACGAGCTGCGGATGAAGGCCTGCAACAGCGCCGGCTGCGGCAACGAGAGCACACAGTTCGCCACGCTGGACTACGATGGCAGTGAGTGGGGGGACATGGGGCGAGGGGGTCCTGGGAGCACCCACCACCCACCCACCCACCCACCCACCCGTGCTCTGCCCTAGGCACCATCCCCCCGATCAAGTCTGCCCAAGGGGAAGGGGACGATGTGAAGAAACTTTTCACCATCGCCTGCCCCGTCATCCTGGCCACACTGGGAGTGGCCTTGCTCTTCATCATCCGCAAGAAGAGGAAGGAGAAGCGGCTGAAGAGGCTTCGAGGTAAGATGGGACCCAGAGGGAGAGTGCAGGGGACCAGACCCCAGATCTGGGCTTTCCTGCACAAGCTCCTTATCATGGAATGACAGAATGGTTTGGGCTGGAAGGGCTCTTAAAGATCATCCTGTTACAAAGATCATCCTGTTACAACCCCCTGCCATGGGCAGTGACACTTCACACTAGACCAGGTTGCTCCAAGCCCCAGCCAACCTGTCCCTGAATATTTCCAGCGAGGGGGCAGCCACAGCTTCTTTGGACAGCATGTTCAGTGTCTCTCCACCCTCAGAGTGAAGAATTCCTTCCTCATGTCTAACCTAAATCTCCCCTCATCCAGTTATGCCTTTAAACAGCTGGTAAAAAAACCTCCTCCTTGTTTTGTTTTTTTTTCTTTTTTGTGTCTCCTGCACAGATGCCAAGAGTTTGGCTGAAATGCTGATCAGGTGGGTGTCTCAGCTGTGGGTGCTTAGCAGTGGACAGTGGGGGTGGTCCTGGATACTTTAAAACCCAGGCTTCAGCTCTGACTTGGGCTCAGAGTGGGGAAGGTTTTATCAATCTGTCTGCAGCTCAGCAGCCTGGTGCTCTCGGGTGCTGCTGGGGGGTTGAGGCAGGTGGGTGCCAGCACCCAGGCTGGGGAGAGCTGAGCCCTGGGTGACCTCTCTGGTAATGCCCGGCACTGCGTCCCCTCTCACCTGGCAGCAAGAACAACCGCAGCTTCGACACGCCAGTGAAGGGACCCCCCCAGGGCCCCCGCCTGCACATCGACATCCCCCGAGTACAGCTCCTCATCGAGGACAAGGAAGGCATCAAGCAGCTGGGTAAGCACTGTGCTCTCCTGCGGCGGGGGCAGCACCTCCCAGATTGGGGGAAGGGATACAGACCAGTGTCCCATCTGGCCCTCGAGGCTGGTGGTGTCCCCAGGCTCTCCCCTTGTTTCCCAGGGGCTCCATGGGTGCGCTGGGCAGGGGCTAGCAGGGACCCACAGCCATCTCCTGGCTACAGGAGGAGGTCTGAGCTTCAGCTTCTTCCCACAGGAGATGACAAAGCCACCATGCCGGTGACTGACACGGAGTTCAGCCAGGCAGTGAACCCCCAGAGCTTCTGCACGGGGGTCTCGCTGCACCACCCCGCTCTCATCCAGAACACGGGGCCCCTCATCGACATGTCGGACATCCGCCCCGGCACCAGTGAGTGGCTGTGGCCCTGAGGAGCTGGGGTGGGTTTGCTGGTCCCATGGGCAGCCAGGTCAGAGTGCTGGCTGTGCCTGGGAGGAGGTGCTGGTAAAGCAGAAAGAGCAGGCAGCACTGCAGGGATACAGGACAGTGTCCTGACAGTCTTAAGGAGGGACCTGCCATGATTCTGTCACCTTTGTGCCTTAGACCCCGTGTCAAGGAAGAGCGTGAAGTCGGCACACAGCACCCGCAACCGCTACTCCAGCCAGTGGACCCTCACCAAATGCCAGGCATCCACCCCGGCGCGGACCCTCACCTCAGACTGGAGGACAGTGGGGTCCCAGCACGGCATCACGGTCACCGAGAGCGACAGCTACAGCGCCAGCCTCTCTCAGGACACCGGTACGCAGCAGGGCAGGCAGGCTCTGCCCCTCGGGGGCTCGGGATGGGTGACCTCAAAGCGGGAGTCGGGGTGACTGTGCAAGGGTTGGTCAGTGGGATTTCCTCAGCCAGGGAACAGTCGTGGGTTTCTGATGTGTCCTCTCCTCTCCAGACAAGGGGCGGAACAGCATGGTGTCGACGGAGAGCGCCTCGTCTACCTACGAGGAGCTGGCACGCGCCTACGAGCACGCCAAGCTGGAGGAGCAGCTGCAGCACGCCAAGTTCGAGATCACCGAGTGCTTCATCTCTGACAGCTCCTCGGACCAGATGACCACCGGCACCACCGACAACGCCGACAGCATGACCTCCATGAGCACCCCTTCGGAACCGGGCATCTGTCGCTTCACTGCATCCCCCCCCAAGCCCCAGGACAGCGAGCGGGGCAAGAGCGTGGCCGTGCCCATCCCGCACCGGGCCAGCAAAAGTATGTACCAGCAGGCATTGTGTGGGGCTGTGTGCTGCTTGGGCTGTGTGCTGTGTAATATGGAGAAAAATACAAGAATAAAGATGCTGAAGGAGACACTCGCTGTGCAAGGCTGGAGAGGAAGGCTCTCCACAGCAGTGATCTTTCAGTGGCAGCTGCTGTGCCTCTGTGTGTTCACTGGATAGGTTCTTTCCCCTCCCCTTTCTTTGCTCCTCTGCCCCCTTGCTTTGCATCTCTTTGCTTCTGCTCTTCTCACATTTCTTTTCTCCTCCCTTTGCCTTTTGTTTCAAGTTCTTCCATTTTACCTTGATTTCTCCATCTTCCCTACTTCCATTCCTTTCTACATCTTCCATGTTTCTCCCATTTCCCTTCCCTACACTAATTCTTCCCATGTCTCTTCCCACCTTCCCCTGCCACTTCTCTTTTTCACAATTTTTTTACCTTCTATTCCCCCCATCATCCCATGACTCTTCCCTTCTCCTTCTTCCCCATCTTCCCATGCCTTCTCTATTTTCTTTCCCATTCTTGTTTCTCTTAATTTCTCCTGTCTTCCCATATCTCCTCTTTTTCCCATTGCCTTCCCCTCTACTCCCCTATTTTCCAGTGTCTCTCCTCTTCTCCTTCTCATTTTAATCTTCCTTGGTTGCTTCCATTCCTTCTCCTCTTCCTCCCCTACCTTTAATTTCTACATCTTTCCTTCTATTTCTCTTCCCTTTGTTCTGTCAACTCCTCTTTTCATGTCTCTTGCTTCCCCCTTATTCTGTTAGATTCACAAAGACTTGAATGGAAGCAATCTGTTCAAATTGTGAAAAATCTATGCAAATCTCCTCAGATCTGTCCAAGATAAGGCAGAACTGATCTGTTCAAATTTATTCTCAAATATAATAAATTCTATTAGAATGGTTTACAGTCTGGCAAAATCTATTTGAATCTCCTCAGATCCATTCAAATCTACCCAAGATCACGCAGAACCTTGCAGAACCTATTCAGACCTGGCATAAGCTGGTGACCTGTTTTAAAATATATTAATTTCTCTTAGAATAGCTTAGAATCTGGCAAAATCTATGCAAATGTATTTGAATCGATTAAAGTCTAACCAGAATTGGGCAGAATCTGAGAGTCTACTTTGATCTTGTGCAAACAAATGAAGTGTATTCCAAGATATTCATTGCCACAAGAATTTGGCAGAATCCAGCAACAGCTGGGATGTCCTTATGCAACATGGCCAAACCCAGTGTAACTGAATGATGCTAGCCCAGTCAATTCAAATATATATTATATTTATTAATATAGTCAACTATATGCTGATATATTCTGCCATACTCTTTATATACATACTGATATTGCTAAATTTAAATCAGAGCCCGCAAGCACTTGAAAAACGTGGCCAAACCTGGCACAATCAATTGAATATATTCAAGTATATTCATATATTCTGCCAGACTCATTAATATTTAGCTGTATTCTAACGTGGCCAAATTTAAAGCAAACCTGGCACAGCCTTACACAATCAGGTCAAATCGTTGCAGTCAGAATTGAGCATGCTGCATGCAACACAGTCTGGCAGATTTGGCCGGATACGCAGATTTTGCCAGATTTTAATCACAGCTGTTGTGTTTTTGCACAATGGGCTCAGAGCCAACACACTTACCAGCCAGCTCAGTGTTGCCTGCACAATCAATTCAAATATATTCAAATATATGTTGCTGTATCCTGCCCGACTCATGAATATTTAGCTGTATTTAAATAGTGCCAAATTCAAAGCAAACGTGGCACAGCATTGCATAGCAGGGCCAAATCTGGCACAAGCAAAATCCACTGCTCCTCGTACGACAGAATCTGGCACGCTGAGACACAATCCAGCAGGGAGCTGCAGCATCAAGCAAAAATCTGGCAAGAGAGGCAAGCAGCCAGACAACTGCAGAATGTGGCAAAATCTGGCACAACCAAGTCAATGCGTATTAATGAGTGTAAATACACATTTATGTAAATATATTCAGGCACAAGCAGATGAATGCTAATTCACGTAAATGAGCTCTGCCAACTTTCCCCAGCTTGTCACGAGTGCATTAATGCATGCAAACATATGCAAATATATGCAGATTATTTAGGTGAGGGGGAAAGCAAGTTTGGTTTATTTTTTTGCTATAATACACACACACACACTTGCATAACAGAGGCAGATCTGGCACAGTTTCTGAGGCAGTGGTGTGGTGCTGGCACAACCAAGTCTTTGCATTCAAGTATATTCAAATACATGCAAATGTATGCAGAATCATCCAAATGAGCTCTGCCAAATTTCTCAGAACTTCAGGGACATAATAATGCATATGTATGCAAATTTATCAAAATATGCAGATTATGGGGGGGTGGGGAGGTGGATGAGAAATTACAAACTGGCTTGGCAACTTATTCTGGGATAGCACCCCAACCAGTTGCGTAACAGAGACAACTCTGTCAAAATTGCCAAGCAAGTGGTGCTGGCACAACCAAGTCTTTACAGGGTAGTGTATGCAAATATATGCAGATATGTGCAAATATATGCAAATACAAACAAATGAACAGCGCCAAAATCATTGAATTTTGCCTTGTCTGCAAAACTATGTAAATTCGTGTAAATGTATGCAAATTAATTTAGATATATGCAAAATTTGTGCAGGCTTTGTGGTAAAACAACTTGCAGGCAAGTTTGGCAAATTATTTTGGTACAACATGCCTCACACCGTTGCATAACAGTGGCAAATCTGGCACAACCAAGACACCAAGTCTTTGCATGCAAATGTATGCATATATATGCAGATGTATGGAAATGAATCCCACCAAAATTCTCAGGATTTGTCATGTTCGTTGAATGATGTAGATGCATGCAAAAAAATATGTAGATGTGTGTAAATTTATGCAGATGTATGCAAATTTATGTAGGTTAAGGGGGGAGGAGAGTAGAGTGGGGCAGGTTTGGCAAATTTAGCACCTTATTTTTGCCATTTCCCGCACACACTTCTCTGCCTTAACCCCACCACCCTTTTGCCCAATTTCTGAGATAGCTTTGCAGTGCCAGCACAAGCATGTCTATGTATGCTAATGTATTCTAATGTATTCTGCCAATCGTCATGATTATTCATAGGCATGCTAATGTGCCATATGTAGAGCAAGCCCTGCTGACACAATTTGGTAGAAAGTGGCTCAATGTGTCACAATATTACTAATTTATCTACACCTTGCCCTGTCCTGCCCAAATTTTGCAAATCAGTAACAATGCCAATCTTACCTATCTCTTTTGTAATCTATTTAATTCTATTCAGAGCTACTCAATTATGGTCAATTAAGGCAGAATCTAACAGTCTATTCTGAGCCTTTTTCAATGTGTCAGGATTATGCAAACATATTCAAATGTATTCGATTACATAAGAATCTGGAAGAAGTCAGCAAAATCTATGGAGATTTGCCCAGTTTTTATTTATTTATAACATTTATTATCTATGTTTTTATTTACAGTGCGTATATATAGTTTATTACATATTATATATATTTTTATTTACATTATTTATTCCACTCCACTGCAGGCTGACAGGTTCCGGCCGCAGCCATGGCTGCGCGGTTGTCTTTGGTGCAGTGCCTTGTTTCTCCGAGCGCCTCATCCCCCTCTCCTTCCTCTCCCAGGTGACTACTGCAACCTCCCGCTCTACGTCAAGTCGGAGGCCTTCTTCCGCAAGGCCGAGGCGCACGAGGCCTGCCCGGTGGTGCCGCCGCGCGAAGCTTCCATCCGCAACCTGGCCCGGGCCTACCACGCCGGCGGCCGCCACCTGACGCTGGAGCCCGGTTCCAAGCCCCTGGGCCTGCCTCCCCCGGCCTCCGCCGCAACCACCTTACCTCAGAGGACTCTCCCCATGCCCGGCGCCGCTGGCACCGCCGCGGCACCCACCGCCAGCGCCGCCCCGGCCAACCCCGCCGCCGCCCCCGAGGTCGCGGGTGCCGGCGAGGCGCGAGTGCCCCCGCACTCCAAAGTGGGGGGCTCCAGGGACTCGCTCCTAGAAATGAGCACATCGGGTGTGGGCCGGTCTCAAAAACAGGGCGCCGGAGCCTACTCCAAGTCCTACACGCTGGTGTAGGGCGGCAGCGGAGCCCACCCGCCACGGACGCTGCTCGTTTCCCTGCGCCATTTCTATTTAATTAACAAACTTGTACATAACGGACTCTTTTGTATAAATGAAGCTATTTTCTTCTTCTCCGAACAGAAAAAGAAACCAGGGCACAAAAGAATTTGATGTTACAGATTTAAAAATATAATATATATGTAAGCATATATATATATATTTCACATCATTTTGAAAGGGGCACAAGGAAAGACTCAGCGACTTTTTTTTCTTTTTTTTTTTTTTTTTTTTTCCTCCCTGATCTTGTTGGTGGTTTTGAAAAGGAACGTCTCCGAGACATTGCATGCTGTTTTACTGTTCTGAAAACAACAGGAGTTGCTTCAATTTGCAAATGCTTATGTGTTAATACCTTTTTCTATGAAAAAAAACCCAGCGCTGTGTGCAATAAAGGTTATGTTTATACACGGGCGTTGTCAAGTGAGCCGGGCAGCAGCAGGGAAGACCCTCACGGAGGGATGGGGAGGGACAGCCTGGCAGAGCCCAAATCCATCCCACAGCCACCACCTGATGCAGGACACACGGAGGCTTCCAGCTGCTTGCCTTACCTGTGCCACAGAGACAAAAATATCCAAGAATATTTTTAACAGCTGTTGGTTACCCTAACTGCATTTTCCAGAGGAGGTTCTGGTGCCATTTGAGCCCTAAAAGTCACTACACTTTCATTTCACTGCTGTCTGTAATTTCTAAGGTAGTGTTTTTATCACTTCCCCATGCATGCTTGCTACCTGCTGGGTCCATCTCTTCTTTCCTAGGTTTGGGTTTTGTTTGTTTTTTTAATGCACAACCCAAACAACACGCAAACACAGTGATTGGTGTTTCTGGGGGCATTACCTGCGATTTCCATGCTTGGGTTGCAGTTCCCTTACCTACCTGCCTTGTCACACTGCTCAGCAGATCCTCCAGTGCCATCTGGTTGTGCCTCCTTAACCCAGTGGAGCTGAGAGTGCCTTGGCAACAGCCTGGCAGCTGCTCATGCCTGAGGCTCAGGAAACAAGCTGCTACCACAATTTCTTGTGTCTATTTTTTATCAATTTGGGCAATGATTCTGTAACACTCAGAGCCATCCTGGGTGGAGAGGAGTACACTTACCACAAAAGCTGCAGGAAAGGGGTCATGGCCCAAGTACCAGGGTTGATTTTTTTTTCCCCCCCCACGTATATTTTCACACCAGAACCCCACCAACACCTTATTTGCCTAAAAAGCATTCCTTAGAGACAGAGCATCATGCTTTTGGTGACCAGATCCATGCCAGAACACAGAAAATGGCCTTTCTCTGCCTGAATCACAGCTTGAGTAGCTCACTGCCAGTTGGGTTCCCATGTGGCAAGCAAGAGGATCTGGGTCTAATGTGCTGAGAATCCATGTGAAGAGCAAGGAGGCAGCCTCCAGCTGCATTCTGCTGCTTCTCCAGTACTTGATCTGCATTTAGGCTTTTTAATATAAATCCCTCTATGCATGAGTTCTCTTACTGATTCAGTTTTAAAAGGTTTTTGGAGACAAAACTGTGGTGAGCTTCCAATGGAGCACACAGAGTGCATGGACTTTGTGCAGCGTTTGTACCAGGGCCGTGAACAAGGCAATCAAACACTGGAGAACCTGTCATGCAGCTCTCAGAGTCTCTGTGAAGCAGAGCAAGCTTTCTTACCTTAAAACAGGTTATCAAAAGACAGCAGTGATGGACACCACAGCCTGCATCAGCTCATCCCTAAATCAGCTCAGTCTTACCCTGGTTGATGTTGCCTTCAACCCAGTCAGGCCAGTCCTGCCTCTCCCCGAGCCCACTGGAAAGTGCTGACAAGGCAGCTGGCATTGCTCAAGCCTTTTTCTAAGGATTTCAAAAACAGTTCGATGCACGTTAGGCTTCAAAAATGTTACGTGGCACTGATGCTAAACCAAACCAAGTGCCCACCACCACCTCAAAGCAGTGACCCAGCTGGGCAACCATAAGCCCAACCAACTCAGAAACACCAATCCCAGACTTAAAATAGAAGAGGCAAGAAAAGGCAAGCGTGTTCTGAGCCGGGAGAGTAAGTGGATTAGTAAGATAAAAAGAGGAACAGATTAACACCGATTAAAACATCTTTATTGTAATTGGCTAGTACAGATTTCCTTCTACATCTTAGCAACAATTTTCCACCCTCCCTTCCCCAGAACTTACCAGCCCTGGCTTTGTGTACTTCAAGTTTCCATCTCCCAGGCACAGGACCCTGGCATCCCCCAGCTCCCAGTGCCCACTGCCCCTCCCCACAGCAGCAGCCGCCCCCCATGGCAGCTAACCAGGACTCAGAGGAAGGAGGCCAGGTCAAGCCAAATGCTGCTTTCAGCAGCAAATGGGGGGAAAAAAAAACCCATTGGGCTCATAAATCCAAAGAAATCCACCCCCTCCCTGCTCACTGCAAACCTCCCTCCATTTCTCTGCTGGCCCAGAGCTCAGGGCTCTCCTGTTCCCTCTTCCTCAACACCTCTGCACCCTCCAAAAGCCAGCACTGGGAAAGGGCTGCAGAAACCTGGGGCAACCTCAGGCTGGGAGCAGCAGGGGCACTGCTCTGCTGCCCAAAGAACAGGGGACACTGCCCCAAGGGCTGTCTGCAGAAGGAGCCCAACTCCCCAAGATGGGCCAGGTCAGCAGAGGGTCTGCAGACTGCTCACTCTGAGCAGTGACCAACACCCATGGAGGAGGATCTACAGCTGCATGTGTGCCAGGAGCTACAGACCAGGGAGCAGGGGCACCACCACCACGGCCACAAAGCTCAGGGACAGGACAGACAACACGGAGGGACAGTGCAGGGCACAGGTGGTTGAGGTGTCTACTTCTTCTCCTGCTTCTGCTGCTGGTATCTCCTGAAGTGGGTCTGGATGGTGAGGGCTGCCTTCTCAGAAGGGTCACTGAAGAACCTGCTCTCACTGATGGCATCGGGGCTCACATTGCCTGGGATGAGAACAAAGCATAGCAGGGAGCTCATCCCATGCCTCTGGCCCTCAAGAGGACCATGAGCAGGACAGGGCTCTGCTCACCTCCCGGGGGTCAGCCTGGACTCCATGTGCCCCAAGGTCCCCACAGACAGGAGGGCTTCGTGACATTACAGAGGTGAAAGAGGCTGGAGAGGCCACGGCATGAAACCACGAGTCTGCCAGCTCCCAGGGAGCATCCCCAGGGCAGAGGGAGCAGGAGGCACAGCCAAGCACAGCCTCCCTGGCAGCCTGAGCCCTCTGTTTACACAGCTTCCCTCCCCAAAGGCCTCAGCTTCCCCACGTTTAATCACCAAGTATGATACTCACTTACTTTCACACACACAAATAAGATTAGAAAAGAAGCCCGGCACTGTACAGCAATAAAGCTCTCACACTGACAAATGGGAGCCCTCCCCACCTCACGCTTAATGTGGCATTAGGGAAGTATTGTGAAATTCAACAGGAGCTGAATCAAAGCACTCAGCAGCACTCCTGTAAGCGACTGTGTCACTGCTAAGCACCCCCCGAGCAGCCATCAGAAATCCTGGTGCCAGATGCTGCTGGATAAACTCTCCACTGTCACCTGAACCCATTCCCATTCACATCCTAAAAGAAATTGCAAAACAAAAAAAAAAAAACACAAAAAGAGTCTTGGTGGGGAATTGGCTCCCTCCTGTCCTGCTTAACAAAGACACAAGATCACCCATAAGCCCTGCCTGACACAAAAACCCAACACAGAGGCTGGGAAGCCACTGAGGCACATACTGGGTGTGTTTGCACCCTGTCCACTCTGCCTTGGCCAGCAGCACCCAGCCTGGCCCTGTGCTGTCCCACTGGAGCATCCCTCCAATCCCCAGAACATCTCTCCATCCCCCCTTATCCAGTTTTGTCTCCAATTGCCACCTGTCTGCACTGAGAATATCAGGGCTCAAATCCTCTTTGCTGAGTACTTGATGGCAGCTGAGAGGCAGAGCCTGGGAGGCAAGAGCCAGGAGCTTTTCTGTTGTTCCACAGTGAGTTTCCCCAAGTCCTCAGGCAGGGCTGCCTGCTCCACACTCACCTTTCTCTCCAGAAATTGAGTAGACGCTGTTGTGCCGAGAGCTCCTGCCTCTCTAGAAAGGTAGAGAACAAAACCACAAGGGAAGAGTTCTGTATCTGGCCAAGGTGGCCAGAACAATCCCTTTCAGGCTGGTTGGGAGTCTCTGAAGGGGATCAACCAGCCTCTCCCAGCTTCCCACTATCCACTCCTTTTGGGAAACTTCCAGATATTCCCCAGTGTTCCCTAGATGAGCAGTGCAGAGCACTGACCAATTCATTCACATTTGTGAGAAGTCCTCCAAGGAGAAGCAGAAAAGAGCTGTGTTTCACAAGTCAGATCTGAGGTGTGCTGGTAGCACCTTAGGGCAACCAGGCCAGTGCTGCTGGAGATGCCTTTCACACCACCTCCAGCACCTGCTCTGACACTGTCACACCTGGGATGCCAGGTCTGTCTTTCAAGGGAAAGACCCCAACCTGTCCCCCTTGCCCGAGCCTTCTCCTCCCTTTGAGTCCCAGCCCCATGCTGCTCCCCCCTCCCCAGCCCCACAGCACCCCAAGGAGCCACCCCTCACCTCGCTGTCCCGGCTGCTGCGGCGGCTCTGGCTCACACACTGGATCTGCCAGGGCAGGGGCTGGTACACCAGGTAGGGCAGGGGCTCTTCATGGAACAGGCTGCTCCCCAGCTGGACACACGGGTTTGCAATGGGTCAGAGGACAGGAGAGAAGCAGAAGGAGCTGCTGCTCCACACACATCCCCAGTGATCCCAGCCCAGCAGGCATTGCCACTTGCTTTCTGCTCCCCAACAGAGAAAAGCCCTAGACAGGAGGGTTTTCTTTTCTCCCTACCCAAAAGAGCTCCAAGGCTCGATGTGCACCTTGGCAGCACTTTCTGGCCAGGAGCTGGACAGCCCCAGCCTGTAAGAACAACCAAACCCACACTCCCCCCCGACCTGCCCTAGTGAGATAACCCCCACACTTCTAGAAACACAACGGAAAGAAATAAATCCTCCCTGCTGCCAGGCCAGCCCAGACTCACCTGTCCAAAAGCTCTCACCACAAAGAACAGGGCTGTCATCAGGGTGCCCAGCATGGCTGGGGGCTCCGAGGGGCTCCCAGGAAGTCCAAGTGGTGCAGCAATGCCGGGCGGTCTCCCAGCAGCCAGGGACTGCAGACCCCCCCTTCACTGGGCAGAGGCCAAGCCCCTTAATGAGCTTAGGGCTGGTTCATCTTGGCAGAGTAATCATGTGCTGTCCTTTTGCTCTCCTAATCGCCCGGTGTCTCCAACACAGGCTGTACTGACATTCCAGGAAAAGCCAATCCTCTTCTCCAGGGATGTAGGCAGGGGGGTGCACAGATACACAGGCCCCCCCGACCCACCAGCAGAGCTCCCCAGCCCAGGGATGCTGCTCAGCAGGGACCCAGCAGAGCCTCCCACACCCAGCAGGCTCAGAGGGGACTCAGATGTCTCCAAGCCACCCTCTGCTCTTGCACAGAGCTGCCTCAGGAGTGGGGTGAGGGATCTGACCCCCCCTGGACAGTGTGGGGTGCCAGCAGAGACCTCCCTGCTCCAGTAGTTTCCATCACAGCTCTCCAGAGGGCAGACACACGAGTGCAGACCACATACAGCAAGAACTGTCACCCCGTGTCCCCACATCCACCTACCACTTGCAGCAGCCCACTTTGACACAGCCCAAGCTGCCAGAAAGCAACAGCCAAGCACTGTTCCCTTCCAGTGCAACCCAGGTCTCCCCATCTCCCTGGGAGAACTCCCCCTTCCTCCACCAAGGACCCCAGCACTTTCATCCACCCCAAAGGCCCCTGGCTGGGCTGGCCTTGGGCTGCTCCTGCACACAGCCCCTCCACCAGCCTGGACACAGCCATGGGAGGAGCTGGAATGACAGTTTTATGAAAAGGGTGGGATGTGAACCTGTGAAAAGTTGTCCTGCTGGCTGAAAGCTCCATAATGGCTTTTGTAGGTTTGTCTTTTAGCTTTCTCCATGCCCCTGCATTTGCTGCCCTGGACAGGTACTTAATAGAATAATGGCAATAAAGCCACAGTGAGCTGAAGTGGTCTTGGAAATCACCAGAAATGACCTTGACAAAACAAAACATGAAACAGCCCAGAGACAAGTGAGAGGAAGATGTGAAAGGTAAGTACAAGCTGGATCTCCAGGGCTACAACAGAACATCTCAACAAGAAAAAAAAAGTGGAGTTACAAACATCACCATCGTACAAAACAGGCTCATGTTGATTTAATTTGTGTACAAAACCAGATACAGCTGCTCCTGCAGCTTTTAATAGGAAAAAGGAACATGTTTCAAACCAAGTTATTGCTAGGAAAACAGGCATTTCTCCACACCACTAGCACACACGTCTTTGGATTACCACAGCCTGGACTCAGCTGACAGCCCATCAGTGGGATGGCACCTACTGGTACCCACCCATCAGAAAGACCACCCTGCACTTTGTTAGCAAACAGGTAGGAGAACAAGGGCCTGGCCAAGCTGTCCTAGGACAAAAGCTGGCCAAGTAATTAAAAACAGTCTATGAAAATTAGCCAAAAAAATACATACAAGACATTCTTAATGAGTTTTTAAATTACATTCATCAAAAAATATGGTTATATTTCCATGTAAACATTCCCCAGTGCTGTGCCAGCACGCAACCCTGGGGCAGCAGAGTGGGAGGAGGCTCAGCTCAGCTCAGCTCAGCTCTGCTCTGCTGCACCCCATCAGCCCCAGCCAGGAACACCAGCAGCAGCAGAACCAGCAGCTCCACCAGCACCAGCCCTCTCCAGAGAGAGCAGCTTTGAAGCTGCCTTCTCACAGATGGGAGCCCTTGCGACACAGACTTCTGCATCAGACAAAGTGGCAAATGGTTCAGCATTTTTAAAAGCATAAAATATTTAAAGTCAGCTTGGAGGAAACACTGACAAAGACAACCAAATCCCACACTTCCCACTCAGCAGCACCAAAGCCCAACTCGTCCCTGCTGGGTGAAGCAGCACCATCTGCCCCCTCCCAGCTCCATGCTGACATGTTCTGGGTGAGCCTCCCCCCAAAGCATTAGCTGAGCTCAGAGATGTGTGTCCCAACACCTCAGCCACTTTTCCAGCCCATTCCATGGTCCCAGAGAGCTGCTGTCCCCCCAGGGGTGGAGCTGAGGGCTCAGGTCTGTCCCCCAGCCTCACAGTCTGCATGGAGACCCCAGCTGTGAGCTGGGCTCTGCTCCCTGTCCCCAGGTCCCAGGGGAGGCAGGTGGGGCTTTGTCTCACACTTGGCTGCATTCCTCAGCATCACCACCCCGGGCTCTCCCACCCCTGCTCCCTGCTGCCATTGGAGCATCTCTAACATGAAGAGCTGCCACCAGCACAGCTGCACAGCCCAGCCAGCACGTCACAGGAGGGGGCAGGGACACCTTTTCCAAAATACCTGTCCCAAAAAGCCACCCTGGTTCAGATCCTGTGGCTTCCACCCCAGAATAGAGAAATGTTCCCCAGCAGTCAGAACCTGCTGTCCCCCCATTCTGGACAGGACAACTCTATGTCACCATCTGCACCACCTGTACACCACCAACTATCTGCTGGATACTTCTGCACCTGCAGCTCTCTGCCAAGGGATCCATAAGCAGATCAGCAGCAGGCACTCATCCAGAACCTTTGAGCAGAACTGTGTTCAGCTCCAGAACAGGCCCTTAGGGAGCAGGTGGCTCTGATTTCTTCAAGGAAAGTGGGTCTACACAACAGGGGAGTTCAACTGTGTGAATCACACCATTAGTAACAAGAAAAATTAAGCATGAGATAAAGGCAACTCAATCAAACATGAGGTATTTTCTGAAAGTAATGTTGAACAAAAGCAATGTAAAAAAATCAAAACACTTTTAAAAGTGATATTGAAGACTGTGACCTCAAACGAGCTGTTCATAACAGGCCTGGCTGAGTCACCTTTGTCTCATCACTCATTTTTTGTGTTACAAATGGTGCAGCAGAACCTCTTGTAGCCACATGGTTCCTTGCAGCAAGCGGAGCCCCATGAGCAGAGCTGCTGCTCCCCGAGGGGCACAGTTCTGCTCAAAGCTGCTGAACCAATGCCACCTGCCAACCCCTGTACTGGAGAGCCCATGGTGTACAAGTGCCCAGCAGGGAGTTGGCAGCGTTCAGCTGGCCAGCAGCAAGCTGGCAGACAAAGAATTGTCCCAGACCTTCCCCAAGTCTGTCCCCAGCTCCCACATCTGGTCACCCTCCCCTGCTTGTGCTCAACTTGAGGATGACATGTCCAGCCTGCACTCGAGCACTTGCTGGTGGGCATCAGCAAGGCTCATTCCCTGGCACATTTCCTCAGCTGGATCCATGTCCTCCTCCTTGACCAGTTACTCAAAGCCCTCCGTGATTCACAGCCCTGGCTCACCATTGCTAGAATACTAATGAGAGAACTGTTGATTTATTGCAGCCCTGATATTTCACCACTGGATTAAACAGTCTATAAAGCATATTTGGACACATTACAGGATTAGAAGAATCCACCTGGGAAGTTCACTTCCCCCTTCCTCTGCTCTCTTGTAAAGAGAGTTCCTTTCAAGGGCACAGCAAAGATGGGGCAGATTGCTGAGACCCAGCACGATGCCAGGGGGACCATGGGCCCCAGACACCACCTCTCCAGAGCCCAGTCCCACCTTTTAGTAATGATAGACTTTAATTTGTCTGTTTTCATCCAGTCCTAGCTGAAGCAGGCTGGAGCTGCGGGTTGGAGGCTTCTCTGGACCTGGGAAGAGAGGTCTGGCAGATGGGTGAAGGAAAATCCTGTTTTCCAGGGGGATGAGCAGGCAAGAGCAGGATGGAAGGCAGAGAAGGTACTGGGGAGGAGCCTGCTGCATCTGACTCAAAGGGAATTAAAGGGCAATTAGGGAATGCAAAAGGAGCACCAAGGGCTATCAGAGGCCCAAGGGATCTGCTGCTAACATCAGGGCACACTGCAGGAGATGGTGACAGCCCCAGCACAATGCTCCCCCAGCACCAACAGGGAAACAGCCCCACAAACAGCACCCAGAGGTCTCACTTTTGACATCCAGCCTATGGTGTGCCCAGGGTGAGGGAGAGCTGGAGGGAGAGCTTGGCTGGGAGCCCCAGCCCCCTGCACAGCCACACACTGCCCCACATGCTGGGTCCACATGTCCCCAGGCACCCTTCCCTGAGAGAACTGCTCCCTTGGCAGGGACAGACCCCAGTGGGCTGCAGACGTAGCACCAAAGGCCCCCTGCAAGACTCAGCCCTCTCCATTCTGCACTCTTAGGTTAATTTTTTTAAACTTCTCACATGACTGGCTCCAGCTGTCAGAGCAGCAGCATTAGGATCATGACAGCACAAATGGGATAGGGAAGAGCCTTTCTCGGTCAAGTTTTCAGCTCAAAGAGGAGCAAGCAGCTGACTCCTGCTCTAACTGCTGAACACCCTTTCCCTTTGTGCAACTGGACACTAGAAGAGAGGCTGAGGTTTCCAAATTGCTGTTCAGCACTGTAGTGCTCCTGACTCACTCACCTCCTGCTGCCTCCTCCTCCCTGCTGCAGGCTGCTGGAGTGCCATTAAAGACCAGACTCAGGCAAAGGATACACTTGTGAATCCCTCTTGAAGTCTTCTAGCCATTTCTTGTTGGTCTCAATCATTCCTTGAATATTCATCTTGTCTGAGTCATGGCTGTGGAACGGGGTGTGCTGGAACAGCCTCACTTGCTCACTATTGAATGAGAGACAGAACAAGTGGGAAAGAGAGGTCCAGGCAGAACCAATCCCAGAGAAGACAAAGAAAATGCTGGGCTGCCTCAGAAAGAGCCAGGACTAACAAAGAAGCAACCTCCCCTTTGCTCCCAGTCCTTGGGCCCTGCTCCTGGCTTAAGGAGCTTCACAAGGCAGCAAGTAACTAGCAGGGCCTCACTTGTCTGCTTCATAATGCCCAACTTCTGGCTTTGTTACTTCCTTGTTGTATGAGATGTGACCTACAAACCATCCCAGAGAAATCAGAGCAATAAAACCACAATGAAACAACAACTCAAGGGAAAAGACCCTTACCTTGCAGGTACATATCCCAGTTTGCTGTCCAGAGGTTTGGAACTTCCACTGAATGATGGGAGCCCACCTGCAAAACAGTCATTAAATTAAGCTCCCCCAGATCCACCACCTTTATTCCTGGATCAATTTCCTGTCCTGTACTACAATATAAGTAGGAAGTACTCTTGTAAGTAGGAACTGAGGCCACAGGGGTGGTGTGGCCACCAAGCTGGTGAGCCCTAGCCACAGCCTCCAGCCCAGCAAGGGCTGGCTCCTCCTCTGCTCCCTTCTCTCCAAAGGGAGATGAGTGGATCAGCCACGTGCTGAACCTCCTGGAAGGAGGAAAGCTTTTGCTCATTCTTTCTCTCATTAGCACCCTCCCCATCATCATCAGCAGCAGCAGCTCCAGCCTCCCCACCACCAGCAGGGTGTGAAACCCCGAGCTGCAGGCAAGCAGGCAGATGGGTGACACCCAGGAGACTTACTGGGGAAATACTTGCGCCATTTCTCAGCCAGGATGCTGTCCACAGACTGTCTTGCTGCCAGAGGGTGGCTGGAGCTCAGCCCACTGCTCCAGGCCCACGGATGCACCAGGGACACCCCAGTGGGAGCAGGTGGGGAGCTGCCTGCCCCCAGCCCTGCCAGGGAGGTATAGGTGGAGAGAGGGACACCACTGCAGGGCATCGAGGTGAAGAGTGGAGATTGGTGACTGCTGAGAGAGTCCAGGATGCCAAGGACCCTGTTTAGCTCACTGGTGATCCGCTGCAGAGAGTCTTGCAAGGACTGGACCTTGTCTGGCTGTGGGACAGGCCGTAGATCGGCCCTCAAATCAACTAGAAGAAGAGAGAGGGGAAAAAGGGATCACTGGGAAGGCCAGAGAGATGCTGCCTGCCCCCTGTGTGTGAGCTGACCAGCCTCCAGTGCTGACTGACCCAAGGGAGGAGAAGCAAAGGGACACCAGAGAGGCAAAAGGGAAAGCCAGACCTAAAGCATCCTCCAGGGGCAGAGCCTGAGGGCAGACAGGCACTCACATTTAGGCAGATGGAGATTTAGACTGGAGGTGCTGTTTGTGTCCTCGGAGCTGCTGAGATCAAAAGTCACCATCTTCCTGAAGGCAGCACTCTTCAGGGAATCTTCATCTGAAAGCTGGGCAGAAGAAGGACACAGCCATGTCAATGTGCTCTTCTGGGCACAAGTCAGAGTGTTTTGTGCTTTAAATAAGCCTCGGAGCTCTTGCATGGCTTGGGTTCTCTGAGAGCCAAGGACAAATGCTTGGCCAAAGGTCTCGTGCCTGGGCATCTGCTGCTGCCCTGCCCAAGGCCACAGGGTCACAGGCAGAGCTGGGCAGATGCCAAGGCTTGCTGTGGTTGGGAAGTAGCCTCCATCTGAGCTCCCAGGAGGTGACCTGCACTTGTTTTCTCTAGGCTCAAACCATGTGGCTTTTTCCAGCTGCTTTCTGTGCCCACTCTGCAGCCACATGCTTAACTGAGCCCAGATGTCACCAGCAGAGGGAAGACACAGCATTTGCACAGTTAATAAAACAGCTAACAAGACACCTAACCATCCTGATGTGAGGCTTTAGCTCATCTCCTGAGACACTGCAGCACATTGGGGTTAATGCCCACTCCCTTCTGACCCAAACAAGCTTGCCAAGCCCGTGCTCCCAGAAGCCAGAAGGTTCCCAGTCCATTCCCACCACCAGCAGCTCTGCCTGGGGAGCTACCACGGACCCCAGCCCAGGACCTGTGGGCAGGGTGGGAGTGTGGCCACCCTGGTGGTTACCTCCTCCAGCAGTGAGGACTCCAGCTGGCTGAGCTTCTCTTCTTTCTTCTTCAGCAGCACGTGTCCTTTCCGCATAGCCGACTTCATCTTGTCCAACTGCTTGGCTTCCTGCAGTGGGTCAGGGCAGAGCCAAGGAGGGGAATTAAACAGGAATGACAGGAAAAAATCCACCTTAGAGGTCAGGGTGCCTTTCGTTATCTCATTTCCACTCTGCAGGGAAAACCATGCTGCTGGAGCAGGGCTGCTCCCAAGTCTTGGAGAGCATGGGAGGTGCAGATGGCAGAGCACATGCCCCTTAGTGAGTTCACCCCAAAGCAAAGGAGGTTTCACTGCATCTGCACTGTGCTCCTCAACAGCTCTTGGCCTTTCTGGAGTCACCTAGGGCCAGCCTGAGAAGGGAAGGAATCTAACCTTCGTGTTATGATGAGGAAGACACAAACAGGGCCCAATGTTGTCTATCTCTCATTACAAACATTCAGGACTGAGCAGCCTAAGACCCCACCCCAGGGCTGCAGAGCCCTCTGTGCAGGGCCAGCACCCAGGGGCTCACCTCTTCCAGGTTCTTGCGCACGCCCTCCAGGAGCTGGGAGCTGTCAGGGTCCTGCACCACCTCCTCTGCTTTTTGCATGTCCTGGTGCCACTGCTGCTCCGCAGATTTCAGCACCGCCTTCCTCTTCCTCAGGGAGCGGGTCTGGCGTGCCAGGAACTCCTTGGCATTCCTCAAGGAGATCCCTTCAGCAGAGATGAAGCTCCTGACCCTACACCAAAGAGACAGGGCATGCTCCTGGCTCCAGCCTGCCAGCCCCAGGCACCACCCTCCCCAGAATTGGATCAGCACCACGAGGTGTGTAAACCCTAACCCAGATGTTTCCTTGTGGAACCAAAGCAAAAGGACTCCCCCCAGGGGGGTGGCACACAGGTACTCACTGATCAGCCTGCAGCTTGCTGTCCTCCTGGCCTGGAGAGGGCAGGGAAGTGGGCTCTTGGGATGAGTGCTGAGGAGTTGAAATGTGGAGAGAAAAAAAAAAAAAAAAAGAAAAAAACCAACTATATATGGGCAACAGAGCCCCAGGGCTCCACCAGAATCCCACTAGGGGCAAAAAATTCAGAATGATATCACCATGGTGGTGCCCAGAGCCAAGACCAGAGGCAGGGATTTCTGTCTTGGGATTTCTGTGACTTTTTAAAAAAGTAACAAAGACAGTTCCATCCCTGACTCAAGCCCTGCTTCTGACTCTGAGGGCACTCAAGTACCCGACACTCCTTCCCCCTCAGTGAGTACAGACAGAAATCAACAAATGCTACAGAACATATTGGTGTCCCCTGGCAAAGAAAAAGGCATCACTGCATCTCAGATAAGCTCAGACAGAAGGGACCAAAGCTGGGACTTGCAAGGGAGTTGAATCACAAGGTAGACACCTTTCCAGTCTGCTTTACTCACTGCTTCAAGAGTTTCTTTCAGGTCTTCAATGTGGAGCTCAGCTTTCCTTCTCGGAGATTCCATACTTTCTTCTGCCTCCAATTCTTTCAAAGCCTCCTGCCTGCTCCTGACAGCTGCCTCCTGCTCACTGCCCCAGGAAAAGCCAACAGAGACAGCACTTGATTAGAGCAGGATCCTCTGCAGTGGTGTCCACACTGACTTCCAGTGTCCAGGAGGGAAAGGGCCACAGATGGACTTGACACCACCAGCCTCAGGTGAGAGGCCAAACACAACCCTGGCTGGGCAGGGAACCATTGTCTCATGACCCTACCCAGCTCAGCTGCCTCAGGAAAAGCTTTTCTTTGCATTTTCATGCCCCTCACAAAGCCCCTTATTAACCTGAAGGCAGATGTGGGGAAAAGAAAAAATAATCTGACAAGCAGAGGCAAAGGGACAAATTTCCACAGTGAGTTACTGACGGAGCTGGAAACAGAGGTGAGGACCTCATCATGCATCAAACCCACTGTTAGGATTCTGATGGAATATGGCCCAACACACAAGAAGCTCCGCGGTATGGGAGGGGTCCATGTTTCTGTTAGGGTAAATGTCTCACACCAGAGGGAATTTTTCATGCATGCACCTGATGCGTTTCTGCAGCCTCTGGCTTCGGGTCTGCAATAATTCCACCTGGGCCTCCAGCTCAGCCTTCTGGTCCTGGAGCTCTTCAAGAGACCTCCGCAGCTGTCGGATGGACTCCAGGAGGCTGGCATGCTCCTTCCTGTTCTCCTCCAGGCGGACTTGAGAAGCTAAAGCAGCTTCCTAAAGAAAGAAATAACAATAAATCCCTCTCAGCAGATTCCCCAACACCCAAATGAAAACACACAACATGCAGGAGACTTCCTACCTGCACAGGTCACAGCACACACACACCCCCTCAGTCCTGAAGAACAGGACTGTCTCTTTTTGGGAAACAGCTGGGAGTTTAGCAAACTCCCAGCAGGATGGCACTCCAGGCTGAGTCAGAGAGGGATTTTCAGACTCACAATTTAGGAGCAACAGTTTGCTCTTTGAAACCCACGGTTCCAGTGTGCTCCCCTCCTCCCCAGAAGCAGCACAGCATTCCCCAGCTAAGGCATACGTACGTCTCTTTCCAGCTCAGTCCGTCTGTCCTCCTCCAGCAGCTGCTGCCTCTTCTGCCTCAGAGACTCCTCCTGTGTGCAGGAGCAGTGAGGTGAGCATGGGAGTGAGGGGACTGCTGGCACCCAGCAGCACTCAGAGCACAGAGCTCAGGTCCAAGCCCCAGGAGTCAGGATTGTTGTCAGTTTTGCTTTATGCCTGCCCCCCCTCCCAGTCAAGGTGCCCTCTGCTGAGCCCTGCTCTGACTCATGACATGAGTTTTACCCTTAACTTGGAGGGGAGCAGAAGCCCTGGGCTGGGAACCCCACACAAGCCCAGCTGGGTGGGCTCACCTGCCTGAGGAGCTGTGCTGCTCTGGCCTGGATGTTCTTTGAGCGGATTTCAAGCTCATTTTCTGAATCTTGCAGTTTCCTTTCCTGTACAGAGCAGAAAGGTACAGTTGTACACCCCTTCCACACCTTTGGAACATGCACCTTCCTCATACTGGGCCATCAGAGGTGTCCACCTTGCTCTGCAGTTGGTTTTAGTTAGCTCACAATGAGATCAAGGCAACTCAGTCAAATGTGAGAAATAAAAAACTGATGATGAGAGAAAGGCAACTCAACCAAAGGTATTACAAACAGCTCGTTGCAGGTTGCAGTCCTGAAAATCACTTTTAAAAACTGTGTCTTTATGGGGTTTTTAAATTGCATTTAACATTACTTTCCAAAAATATTTCATGTGTGGTTGAGCAGCCTGTATCTTACCAGCAAGTCAGCTGTGGCTGGCAGTTGTCACAGACCTGCACAGAGATGCTGAGGGAAGGAGAAGGGGGCGAGTTCCTCCCTCCCCAGCAGAGCTCTGCCACCCAGAGGAACCACAAAGACGGGGACAGCCACTGGTGTCACCCTGTGCTGGGGCTGGTGTCCCGGTGCCCCAAGGAGGTTGGTCACAGTCCCCTCCTCACCTTCTCCCTGTGCCGGTGCTGCAGGGCACTGAGCCGCTGGTCCAGCTCTGCCTGCAGAGCCTGCATCTCCTCCTCGTGCCGCTGACGGAGCTTCCCCAGCTCCCTGCACAGCCCCTCCAGCAGCTCTGACCGCTGCTGACGCTCCTGCAAATGGCAAAGAGAAGTGGCTGAGTGCACACAGAGCATTTCCACAGCTCATCCTCACCGCCCCACACAAAATCAGCCTTCTGGGGCAGCAGCACCCCCAGGAGAAAGGAGATTTCCAGCTCTGGGATGGGCTGAGAGGGGCAGGTCTGGCAAGCAGGGCTTGCTGTCACCTCCTTTGCCCTCCCCAAGCCGTACCTCCTCCTCGTACTGATCCCGAATCCGTGCTAGGACCTCCTGGTGCTCCTCTTTCATCCTCTCCATTTTGCTTTCATGATCTTTTTCCACTTCCCGGCGTTTGTCCCTCATCAGCTCGCTGAGCTGCAGGGGTGACACAGAAAGAAGTTTCTGCAAAATGCAGCACCACTGTGGTTCCCTTCAAGGGAACAACTTCTCTCCTGAGCAGGGGGACCTGAGTTCAGAGGCCCCTCAAGGGGGCTCAGGGTAGCACAAGGCAAGCACTGTGGTGAGGGGAGATGCTGCAGTGTGTCCTTTTCCTCAGAGCACCACCATCACCCCTGGGCAGGGGACGTGGCCTCTCCGACCTCCCCACGCATTCAAGGAGAGAGGGCAGGGAACCTCCAGCAACCCACGATGAACACTTGCCTCATGCTCATACTCTGTGACCTGGTAGACCTTTTGCTGCACTTTCTGCTCTGCTCTCTGCAAGTCGTCACGCAGCCGAGCCTCCTCCCTCCTCTGTGCCTCTGCTATCTGGGTTTGCAGGCTGGAAATGACCTGCCATGAAAGCCACCCACAGAGACTTGTCACCCTTCTGACAAGATCCATTTAGTGCCTTCCTACAGGGAGCAAGCAGCACGGTGCGGACCAGCGTGTGCGGTCTCACCACCCCCTGCTTGGAGCACCTCCAAGTGCTGAGCCAGACCAGAAACACATTTAGGAAGTGGAAAAAAAATTAGCCACCCTCCCTGGCCACCTTTAGTGACAGCGTGGGGAAAAGAACATTTACATTCTAAGGACACCATCCTTTACCTTGTGATGCTTCTCTTCTGCTGCGGATTTCAGCTCCTGGAGTTCAGTTGCAAACTGTTTCTCCAGCTCTTTTACTGCCTACAGGAACAGGAGCAAGACAGACTGCTGGAAAACCTCTGTGTGTGGGAACACACTGCACAAGACACATTAGCAATTAGCACCTGTCCCTGAGCACCAATAAAACACCGTGGAAACACATTCCAAAGCCATGTGCACACAAAGAGCCTCCACTCTCTATCCACTGCCCCTCCCAGCAGATCCCAACAGCTCTCAGTCCTGCTGTGCTGGAGGGACTCTCAGATGCCTCCACTCAGGAGCCCCCAAGCCTCTTGGGAGGACTCGAGCAGCAGCCAGGGAGGTTTTATGGACTGATGAACTGGTTTGTTTTAGTTTGGCAGAGACACACAGTGACCCTTTCCCTTTCTTCAGCTGCAATGTGGCCTTTTTAGTCATTGTCATTCATTACCATTATAATAAGAATTGGGAGAGCACCCTTGCCCACCTCAAGCACACCTCCAACAGCGTGCCTATCAGCTCTCTCTCTTGTTGCAAGGCAGTCACTATTAAAGCACATGCAGGCAATATTTTATCTCAACACTTCAGCACTCTAACACAGGCCATGTCAGTGGGAACAGCATGGGTCTCACCCTCACTGCTGATAAACATCTCACCTCCTTCTTTTCCCTGTCTAATCTCTCCTTGAGTTCACTCAGGAATTGTTCCTTTTCTTGTTCCAGCTCAGTCAACTCCTTCTGATGAGCTTCCTTCATTTCCAGCTTCATTTTCTCCAAAGCAAGCTGGTGCTGCTTCTCCAGGCTCTCCTGCTCCACCACCCGCTGGGATTCCCACTCCTCTCTCAGTTTTTGCAGCATGACCTCTTGCTCTGCCCTGGTGGGTTTGCAAGAAGAACACAAACAGAAGCAAGTCAGGAATTGGTACTTTACCACAGAGCTCCAGTCCAGAACCAGAGGACAGGACATCTGTGTCCAGGATCATGGGCAGGGCCACAGTGGCAGCTTCCAGCCTTGGGAGGCTGCAGAGGGCTGGTGCCTCCACGTGGAGTGGCTGCTGGTGGCATGCAAGATGCTTCCCTCCCAAACCATCTGAGATTATGGCCCCAGAGATGGCAGCAAAACATTTCACCTTATCTTCTCCATCTCTGCCTGGGTCTCTGAGGTGATCTTGGCTAGCAGCTCTGAGAGTCTCTCACTTTCCTCCTTTCTGACACGCAACTCCTCCTCCTCAGAGACCTTCGCCAGATCTTCCTTTAGACTCCTGAGGAATGAGCAGAGAGAAAAAAAATACAAGAAGAAAGGTTCAGGAGGCTTTAATATATCCAAATGCCAGGGCTACAGACTGCTCATTCTCCTCGACCCCTTCAGGAGGTGCCCCAAACTTATGTGGCACGTTGCTAAAATACAAGACCATCAGGGCTGGCATTTGGGGGTGTGCCAGTAAATTAAATAATCTCCTGCTAAGTGAAAGAAAGCTCCTAGCCAAGGTACCTGGCTGAATTAATACATCCATAAGCTTTGTATCTCCACATTAAACATTTCTCATGGCTGCTCTAACACTGCATGAACATTTTCCCCTTCAGATGCCACCTCTGTGTCTTCCTTGGCACCTGAGACAGCATTCCTGTAACATTTCATGTCAAGATACCCTTTCTGTTGGCTCGGTGTGCTAAGAACATAAGTATCAAGGCCACCTGAAATAAAATACAAGCCTTGAGAGAAAACTCCCTGCAAGAAGAGGACACAGCATCCAGTCCTGCCCTGATGGCAATTTGACCCTCACACACTGGCTGGGTTTTGCACAGACCTCCATGTCCTGTTCCAAAAAAACAGGGGGGAGATGGAGTGAAAGCCAAGTACCTGAGGGATTTTTCTTTTTGCTGATAAAGCTTCTCAGCTTCCTCCTCCTCCTGCTGCCTCATCTCCTCCTGGAATTGCTGAATTTTCTCCTCCTTTTTGTGTAATAAATGCATCTTCTCTTGCTCGAGCTCGTTCTCCACCTCCACAGCTATGCCCTCCAGGGATTCCTCACTGGGATGGTTCAAGGACTGCTGGTGCTCCACTTCCTTCCCAGCTTGCCTGCCACAAAGAGAAATGTCCTTTGGCAAAAGGGTGACAGAGAGCTGAGCAACATGAAAGGGAGAGCAACATCCCCCAAACAGCATCCACACCAAACCCAAAAACTCATTGAGCCACCCACTCTAGGTGGAAAGGGACAACCTTGTGCCACCAGCTGTGACACACCCATGGGCAGCAGGCATGGGTCAGCTCCATGAATAGAGCCTGAGGAGCAGCAGCAGAGCTCTCTGCAAGGAGCTGTGTGGATCCAGGGGAGCTCAGGTGGAGCAGTCACACCATCTGTAGCACGGAAAATTAACCACGAGATAAAGGGGACTCAGTCAAGCGTATTGTGAACAGCCCGTTGGAGGTGGCAGTCCTGGAAATCACTTTAAAACTGTGTTTTTAATGTTTAATTGCATTTGTTTACTCTTACCTGTAGAAAAAGTTTCTGGAAGCTTTATAATCACCCTTAGCATTTTTGACAGTTCAAAAATTGTGTTTTGAAGTTTTGTAATTGCATTTGTTTAACGTTACTTTTAGAAAGTATCTGGTGTCTGATTGAGTTGCCATTATATTATTGTGGATTTTTCATTTCTCATGTTTAAGCAGCCTTTACCTCATTGTTAATTGCTCGTGTTACAAATTGTGTCACTCATACACAGTCTCCCTGCAGAAATCGGGGCCGCTGTGACCCGAGGGCCTCTTCAAAGGTGCTGAACATGGTTCTACTCACAGTGCAACATCCCCTGACCCACAGACAGCTGTCCTGGAGGACAATCAGTGGTGCAGAAGTGTCCAGCAGACACTGGACACTCTTTAGAGCTGTCCTGGATGTTTTCTAGAAGCTCCACTGTGGACAACAGGAAAAGACCTGAATCCTGGTCCTAGATGAGTCCTTCTTTTGGCCAACTGCAGCTCACCTTGCCAGGGAGACATGGTCTGGCTTTATCAAGGAGCCTGTGGCTACCAGCACCTGGCTGGGGCTGCAGCCCAGGGCTGGGCAGTACACTTCAGGCACACCAGGTATTTTTCTGCCATTGAAAGTATGCTGGGAGTTTGCCAGCTCTAGGCAAGGGAAAGCCCCGAGTGCTCCAAAAATTCAAACCCAATCTGTTTCTAATTAAGTGTTTGGGGTTTTTTTTTCAGACAAAGGGCAGCAAAATTATAAGGTCTGAGCAGGGCTGAAGGGGAAGGAGGAGAAAATGAAGATTAGTCTAGGAAAAAAATTTTCCTTCTTTGTTAGTGACAGCTGGAGCAGCAAGGTCTCAGCATGGTCCCAGACTGCTAGCGAAGGCAGAGGGACCTCTGTTTTACCAGGAATCAGGGAAACAACAGCCCCAGGAACACAGCCTTGAGTCAGAGGGAAAAAGTTGCTCATGCAGCCATCAGCAGAAAGAACAAGAGAGAGGGAAGAGCAGCTGGGTTCAGGACTGACCCCCACGCCTGCAGAAGGTGCCTGTGTCAGGCAGCAACCACTAACAGCAAACGGGAGACACTGTGCTGGGCTCCACAGCTCAGACTGCTTCTCCACCACTTTGTCCTGAGAGACACACTGCCTATTTTTCTCCAGTTGCATTTGCTCATTTGTCATTTGACATGGGAGCAGGGTCAGATAAAGCCCATGAGGAGGTGTTTCTGGAAGGAGCACAAGCACCGGCAGCCCGGTCAGTGCCACAGGTGAGGAGGAGGAGGAGAAGGAGGAGGAGAAGGAGGAGAAGGAGGAGAAGGAGGAGAAGGAGGAGAAGGAGGAGAAGGAGGAGAAGGAGGAGAAGGAGGAGAAGGAGGAGAAGGAGGAGAAGGAGGAGAAGGAGGAGAAGGAGGAGAAGGAGGAGAAGGAGGAGAAGGAGGAGAAGGAGGAGAAGGAGGAGAAGGAGGAGAAGGAGGAGAAGGAGGCTTTTCCGAGTGCAAAGCAAGGAGTTTTTTGTTGGCCTCACAGTTCCCCAAAGGCTGGGCTGCAGTTCACACCCTGCCCAGCACAGACTGTTAACTTGGCAGTGTCAGCCTGGCAGCTGCTGGGCTCTGCACCGAGACGTCGGAGCTGTGCGGTGCCCACCAAACCCCAGCTCCCGCCGAGCTGACTTCACACCCTGACTTCAAACACCACCAAGGGGAACAACAGGACACGAGCTGACACGCTCACAACACCGAAGCCCTTACACCTTCTGCGGGGCAGCGAGCTCCTCCAGATTGCTTGGGCTGTCCAGAGATCCCTGCTCCGGGGCCGCAGCCTCCTCCTGAGCAGGAGTTTCTAAAGCACCACAGCTCTCCTCTGGGGTTTCACAAGTGCTTGCATCCCCCTCCCTTTGCAGCACAGAAAAAAAGAAAAAAAAAAAAAAAAAAAAAAAAAAAAAAAAAAAAAAAAGCAGGTAACAAAAGAGGACATTAGCACCAGTTGGATTCCAGAGGCTGCTGCAGGTAGGCAAGAGGGAGGATGTGCAGATGGGCACCAAGCCATGCCTGCCAACCAGACCCCTTTGTCCAACGTGGGGCTGCCAAAGGCAAAGCTCCAAACCATCCCCACCTCCTTAGGCCCTGACAGGCAGCTGAGGAGTCACTGGGTGTCAGTCTCCACAAGCTGAATCACTGCCCTGGATTGTCCCCCTCTCCTTCCAGGCCCCTGGGGAATTTCCCCACGCTCAGCCAGCCCTCTTAGCAATACTCACACTGCTGTCCAAATTACGGGTGGAACTATTGGCAGGCATGTCTACATCTACAGTCCTACTTCATCCTGAAGCACAGAGAAGAGAGACAAGGCAAGCACGAGCCAGCTTTACAGGCAGAGAGAAAGAGGATGTGCAGCGGGCAAGCAGGTACCAAGTGATAAGGAGACACTTCCTGCAGGCAGCACAGGCTCTCGGGGACCTCCACGTGAACAGCCCCTCTAAGAACAAGGCTGCAAATCCCAATTGCACACAGCCAGTCATTAAGATGGACTGCAGCTTCTCCTCTTCACAAGTTTCCCTGGCACAGGCAACAGCTACTTGGTTCCCAGTGCCCCAGAGTGTGGGTAATGCTGTGTGGGGGCTCAGTTTTGACACAACTCATCTATAAATGCCACACAGTGCAGCTCACGGAGGAGGAGCTCAAGAGAGCAGGGATTGCAGCTCAGCCCGTGTCTGCAGCTGTGTTAAACAAGGCTGGAGACAGCTCCCTTGGACAGCCTCCTTGCTGCTCCCAGGACAAGGCTGGAGAGAGGTGTCCACCTACCCGGGTGTGAGCCAGCTGAATGCTGCCCACCAGAGATTTGCCTCAGCCCACCCCAATGGTGGGAGGTAGAAAAGAACTGCTGAGATGGCTGCTGGGCTCAGCCTCCAGCTGCCAGCTCTGCCTGGCCAGGAGTTGGTAGCCCAGCAGGACCAGAGCTGGCCAAGGCTGGGGGCTGCCTCAGGACCAGGAAGGTCCCTCACTGGGGCAACAGCCAGTGGCCATTCTGCCACGGCTGAATGCCACAGGGCACAACACACAACCTTAAGAGGTTGAGGCCACCTTGGCAAGAGCGTGACCTTTGCAGCCTTGAAGTCAGACAGCTGTCAGGGAAACAGGAGCCAGCTCCACATCTGGGCAGTCACGAGGCAACTGAAGAGAGGCAGCTTTGCTGCCCACCCAGCCAGAAGCTGAAACAAAGCTGAAATCTGCTGAGACAGCACTAGGGAGGGAGCAGGAGAAGTGAGAGATTCAGTGGGAAAGGCCCTGGGAGTAGCTGCAGAATCTCAGGGGGTTCTGGAGGGGACACCTGCAGAGGTTATAGTGACCAGAGCAGAGCAGGGGCAGGCAAGACAGGGAAGTCATCTGGAGCTAGAGCTGCCCACATCTCCTTGGTTGCTCTCATTGTACCATACCTCTCAGCAGCTTTTGTTCTTTTGCTTTGCTCTTCCTCTACACTGGCTTTGCTTTGGTCTTTTTCCTCTTCTCCCAGCTCCTGGGCCTGCAGGCAAAAGCAAACAGCATGGGGGTCCCTGGCTCCTTCCCTGTTGGGACCTCTGGGAACCTGTCTGTGGTTCTGCTGAAGGGTCCTGACCCAGCCCATCAGCGTGAAGCCCAGGACCAAGGAGTATAAAGCAGTGACCTGCACCTTCTCCCACCTGCCATGCAGTCCTGTCCTGGCCATGGGAACCCACAGACACACATTGCACCCTGTACCTGGGAGGGAATGTATTCCCTTCCCTCTCTGAGCCATCAGCCCTATGTGGGAAAGCAGCACGGGTTTGCCCTCCCTGCAGAGGTTTCTGCTCCCCAGAAGGACAAACCATTCACAAATTTTCAGGGACCAGAGCAACAGCAGGTGAGCTCAGCCCTTGCTGTGTGGGAGCGTGCTGTGGAGCAGGGCCAAAATAACACGGAATTAAACCAGCAGTAATTTATGCAAATGTTCAGCAGAGCAAACAGCAGAAGGATTCCCTGCAAGTGCTGTCACCTTCCATCTCATCAGCCTGGCCAGAGCTCTCCCAGGCAGCTCCCCCTCCCCACCTCCCTCCTGCCCCATTGTAAATAATGACTTCAATTCCCGAGAACCCAGGAGCTCAGCAAATGTTTCCTGGCTCAGAAGGGCTCGGCCACTGCTGCCTGGGAGAGGAAAGCAGGCAGACAAATGGAGATCTTCCTGGGAATAGTCAGAGGACCACTGCTGAGCCCACTGACACATGTCCAATGCCTTACTCAGAGAGCAGTGGCTCCCCCTTCATTTCCCACCCTGCTCCAGTGCCAGGCTGTGTCCCACAGAGGAGATCTCACCAGCTGGTGACACAGAGGCAGCCCTGTGGCCACAGGACAGGAGGATGGTAGATAAGAGGCTGTCCCCACCCCCTGGCAGAGCGAGGCTCCCAAGGGACCCCAGCAGAGCTCCCTGAGGTGGCACCTGTGCTGCCAGCCCCGTGCCCGCTGCAGCAGCCGTGCCAGCAGAGCAGGATGCCAGCACTTCAAATGTCTGTGAAGTGAAGGGTGAGAGGAGCAGCCTCCCTGCTGCCAGGTCTAGCAGGAGCAGCCACACGGCCTCCACAAGCTACCACAGCTCCTGCCAGCACACAAACCACAAACCTCCAGCACTGTGTTCCTCTGCCTCACAGAGACAGTCGAAAAAAACCAACGGAATATTTGGCCGGTATATTGGAAGGAAGGCAAGCTCAGCACATGGAAGTAAACTCCTTCCTACAAGCCTGAGTCCTCTCTGTCTGGAGACACAAAGGAGCAGCTGCAGTTCTGCAGGGGCACTGCTCCCACCCCATCCTCTCCTGGATCTGTGATCAGCTCCAAGTGGCTGCTGCAGCGCCGGGGCCCTGGGGAGAGCGCAGCAGGCGTGGGTTCTGTTTTCCCAGCACAGCCCACGATGCTCACTGCCAGGCAGAGGCCAAGTGCATTCTCCAGGCACAGCCCAACTCCTCCCTGCTGGCCAGGTGGACCCTTGTCACCCACCAGCTCCTCTGGGGCAGCTCACCAACTCTCTTACAATGAGAGCAAGGCTGAGCACAGCCCAGCTGCACACTCCAGCGTGGCACGGGGAGGTCCCAGCACGAGCAGGGGGCTGGGGGGCAACTCAGTGACACACTGAGAGGACCAGGGAGAGCCCTCAAGCTGCACAAAACCTCCTTCAGTTTCAGCTGCCCGATGGTAGCGATGTCCCAGGCTAACCACAGGCACAAGCACACTCCTTCCCACCCCAGGCTTGCAAGGAGGAGCCTGTTTTCCCCCTGCCTGAAAGCAGGCAGGGCAACCAAATGCTTAAAAATAACCTTCCCTATCCCAAAATCTGTAAGGGGGAGTTAACCTCCTTCTCTTCCCGTTTATGCCACGGTGTTCTGTGGTGTTAATCCTTCCCATCTGCCTCTGAGGAAGGAGAGGACAAACGCACTCGCAAAAGAAAAAGGTAAAACAGACTCTGCTTCTCACCCTTCCCCAGGAAAACCATTTCTCTGCACAGGTGATCAGTGGCCCACAACACGGTGCTTCACCCTGCCCAGGCACAGCTCAGCCCCTGATGCACTCACCTTGCCCGTGTCCAAAGCAGGAGAGAGAAGCCCCACGTCCAGCAGCTGCTGGGAAAGCTGCCTCTGCAGCCCCAGCTCCTGCAGAAGCAAGCAGAAAAGCACCTCAGGGGCTTGGCCAGAGGGACTGTGCAGCACAGAGCCTCCCTGCACTGCTGGGCATGAGGAACCTCTCCCTGGGAAGCCAGGGGACTGCAAAGCCACCCAGGGATGGGGCAGTGAGCTCTGTCACACATGGTCCCTCCATGCAAGCAGCAGAACTTCCCCCAGCCTCTCCCTCCCTCATTTCTGGTACTGCTGTAGATTTTCTCAGATTTTTCCTATAAGCCAGCTCCCGCCAGGTCCCCACAAGTTATTTGCCCCCGAGATGATTCTCCTCCCTCCTGGCAGAGCCCCTGGGGTCCTTGCCTGGCTGCACAAGGGGGGAGGCCACACGTGTCCCCACACACACCACCCGCCAGCCCCACAAAGGGCATTGTTGGAGGCAGCACACAGCCTGCTCCTCACACCAATAAATAATGATATTCTCAGCTGCTCGATGGCCGTGCTGCCTCTGCTCCCACTGGCAGATGGCAAGAGCAGCTTCCTGTGGAGATGGAGATGCTGACGGGTATCTCCCCACACCTCGGGGCTGCCCTCCTGCCCCCTTCTCCCCCGGGGACCCTCCGGATCCAGGTCTCCCAGCCACACTGGCTCCCCTTGGAAAAATCTGCCGAGGCCCTTAAAGCATAATTTTTACATTGCTTATTGTTTTCCTTTCTGCAATTACCCAAGTGCAGTCCCAGCTGGAAGTGACCTATTTTTCCAGGGATATTACCTCACCCACAGACAGAACCTGCTCGGCCCAGGATGATGCTGTGGGACCCAGCCTACTGTAAGGGCAGCTTGGCCATGGGGGACACGGGGCTGCAAGAGGTGGGCACAGCAGCAGTTCCCAGGGGAACCCACAGCCAAGGGAGAAGGAGCTTCTGGTGACTTACCAGGGGCTGGTCCAGCTCAGGCTCTGAGAGCTTCGAGGTTTGCAAGTCCTTCCCATAATCGCTGATCTCGGATGCCTTTGAAAGCTGCAAGAAGACTTCAGTTACAGCCTGCACACCTCTTACCCCTGCACCTTCACCTTTCCAACAGGGTGAGAGCTGATCCGTCAGCTTTGAAAGGTCCTGGAGAAGAGGGGAGGTGCCTGAGGACTGGAGGAAAGCCAGCATCACTTATCTTCAGAAAGGGCAAGAAAGAAGATGCAGCAAACTACAGAGAGGTGGTGGAGTCCCCATTGCTGGAGACATTTCAAGCCTGCCTGGACACCATCCTCTGCAATCTGCCCTGGGTGACCCTGCCCTGGCAGGGTGCTCTTGGAGTAGATGATCTCCAGAGGTCCCTTCCAATTCCCCTCCCTCTCCCCCTGCTGTGATTCTGTGATACCAGGAAGACAAATCTGGCCTAATCATCATAGAGAAGAAATGTGACTGAACACCATGAGAAACACCAAGGGTGTGATCCACAGGACAAGCACAAAGACAAAGCTTCATGAGGACAGGGGAAGGAAGGCAGGGGTAAGAGGTGGGACTGGGCAGGGCAGAGAAGTGCCCTTCAAACATCCCTGATAAAGGGCACGTGCTCACTGCCCTCTGCTCCATTTGCAAGGACCTCTGCAGCTCTCAGAACTTGGCTTAGAATAAAAAAGTGCTCCAAGAGTTTTCCTGAATCAGGGCCTTACAAAGCCAGGGGAACAGCCAGGTCTAGGACACCTGTCTGCCACCAGCTGCTCACCACAAGCAACTCTCCACCTGACTAAAAGTACCATTAAACAATTGCAATTAAAACCCATCAAAACAGTTTTTAAAGTGATGCTCAGGACTGACCCGAAACAAGCTGTTCATAATACTTTTGATTGAGTTGCCTTTGTCTCATAATTGTTTGTTTTTGATGTTTGAGTCCCCTTTATCTCATCATGAGACAAGACAGCAGACCCTCCCCAGGGCAGCAGCCCCCACACCCAACCCAGCCCATGCCAGCAGCTCTCTTACTTCACCAGCATCCAGCCTGCTCTCTGCTTTCCCATCAGCTGCTGCTTCTTCCCTGCTCTCCTCCACTGACTTGTCCCCACCAGACACAGTGTGGGCAGCAGCAGCCAGGCTCTCCTGCTCCTCTGCCTCGGCACCTTCAGCAGCTGGAGACACAGCTCCAGACTGCCCAGGACCACTGGGCACATCTGTCCCTGCTGCGCTCCTCTCCCCCAGGGACTGGGACAGATCTTCAGCTGCAGAGATGTCACCTTCCACCTCAGCATCTTTCTCGCCCAGTAGTTCCTTCCCAGCAAGTTTCCCATCTGAATCCAGCTTGTCCTGGCCAGACAGGCTACTGTCAGCATCTCCGGGAAAGACTTCGACAGGAGTCGGAGGGCACGCGGCGTCAGAATCCAAGGAAGACTCCTGCCCCTCTTCAGGGTGTCTTGATTCTAAAGACTCCTTCTAGGCAGCAAGTCAAACACAATTACAGCTACAACATCCTCTGCCTCCTCGCTGGGAGGATGCACAAGTCCAAAATAGCACAGGTTCTACACCAAGCAGCAGAACAGCAAAACTTTGGGTGACTTCAAGACCACTTTGATTTCTTTCCGTACAGTTCATTTCAAAGGAAAGGAACCTCATTAAGATAAAACAAGTTCCTTTCTTGGACTCAGAATTTTTTTTCTTAAGCTGTTGCTTTTTTATTCACAGGGTCTCAGAGGACAAGAGCTCCCAGTGGCTGCTGCAGGAGCTGCCACCCCCTGGGAGCACCCTGTGTGCTCTGTAATAGACCCATTTGTGCTGCCACATAGAATCTGTTCAGTGAGAGGTGGAAATCTGCCACGAGGCTGTTACTGGACACTCAGCTTCTACCTGAAACAGCAGCTGGAGAGGAGCAGCAGGATGCCCTCGTCCCACCTTCCAGCAGGACAAGCTTGGTCCAAGCCACCAGAGCTCAGCCCCAGAGCATGCCTAGCTTATAGAGGAGCCTGAGACGTGGCAGAACCCCCTGTCCTCGAGAGAAACCAATCCCCAGTTCAAGCTGAGTCACCCAAAGGTTCATCTGCCTGTCCCAGCAGTGGGGAGGCCCACAGACCTCACCCTGGAAAGCACTATGGCCAGGAGGAAGCAGGCAAAGGTTCCCTCCTCATCAGTATGCAAACAAACCTGCCAGCACGCCCCACTTTCTCACTGTTTTATTAATGCTGCGGTGTCTTGTCAAACATGAGCTGCATCCTGCGTACAGCCTGTACCATACACAGGCAGCATATTTTAAGGATGTATTTTTATCAGAGTGCAACTGGAACGCTGTCAGCTCCAAACCCAGAGCTGCGGCAAAGGGAGAGCATCTCCCAGCACATCCTTTGTCTGAGAGACCTTCCCAGGGCCCAGAGAGCCAACCCTCAGAGCAGAGAGGACAGAGAGACCAAACCACTGGGTACTGCCCCTAACCCTGCAGTTCAGAGCCTCCCCTCCTATTTCAAGGCCAGATGCAGCCATTAAACCTTAGTGACCACAAATGCAGCTCTCTGGAAGAGGGAATGATGCCAGAGACATGCAGGTAGAGGAGAAGGAGGGAGCTTCTCCTCCTGTGAATCCAGACCATGGATTTCCTATGGATTTCAGAGCCAGGACAAGCCAGGCAGGTTGTAATTGGCTTCAGCTGATCTTTTCACAAGCTGTAACACATTTTACCTGCAGTGAGCAATGCTAACTGATGTGGAATTCCTGCCTATGAAATTGTTACTTCCAGGGATCAGCGTAAGCCTGGAGAAAAGCACATGGACACCAAAGGGTGTCCCCCTCATCCCAGGGCACCTGATGACTGCACCACCTCTTCAGACTAAGGTTGAACATGAAATATTACAAAAAAATAATCCCATTCTTTCTATCTGTAAAGGGGAGAAAAAAAGAGGCCAAAGTCACCCAGTAACCACAGTGGTAGTGGATTAAGGGTTGGACTTGAGGACCTCAGAGGTCCTTTCCAACCCAGATGGTTCTGTGAGTCTGTGACCCTGCATACAGAACACCTCTGAAGGTGAGGTGCTGCCCCAGCTCTCTGATGCCAGGCTGCTGAGGAACACACAGCCAGGGCCAGGTGTGCCAGACCTCATCTGGGGAGCCTCTGCTCTTGCTTTCCCAGCTCATGCCTCTCACTATGCACACAACACTTGAACCAGCACAACAAACAAAATAAGCAACTAGCAGATCCACACCACGACACCAGAAGCTGCCTAACAGCATGCAAAGCTTCCGTGACATCATGCAAGCAGGCCTGAGATGTCAGAGCCACTCATCACCTCTGCCAGGCTGCCAGCTTCCTCTGCAGGGCTCCTCTGGTGCTGGAGATCAGCTTCAGCCACAGCAGCTAACCGGCTGCCACCGCTCTGCTCCTCTGCTTTGCTCTTCTCCTGGTAGGTGGAGTGGCAGCCACTAGCAAAAGTCCTCACCCCCCGTTGTTGTCACAGGGGGGTGACCTGACTGGCTCAGAACAGGGGGGTGAGGGTTTTTTCCCTCTTTCTAGGAGCACAAGACCTGCCACACGTCCACCTCCCACCCGCAGTACTGCAGTACCTGGCCTGGGTTCACTGGCACTGCATTTCCCCACCTCCCTTACCCCCTGCTCCAGAGAACCCATGGAAGGAGATGCATTTTTTCCATCTTTCTCCTCAGTACAGCCTCTGCTTTCCCCCAAGAGTCTCAGACCTTAGCAAATCACCCCAACCACAAACTCATTTCCTTTGGCTAGAGGTTCTCAGCTCTGATCCACAGGGGTTTGCACCTCCTCACCCCACTGGTGCTCAGAGCTCATGCTCCTTACTCCAACCCTTCCCCTCTCCCCTTTGTAAGGGCTCTGGAGGAGGGATGAGCTGCAGGCTGGCTCACAGCAACGCTTTGCTGCTGCCATCTCATGGAATCACAAGTAAATTCTGCTTTTTCCAGAGGGGTGCTAATGTCTGATCAGGACTAAGATATCACCCATCCAGGCAAACCCAGCCAGGCTGTGGGGCAGCATTTTCCATTTCACAACAGCTTCCCACAGCCCTGCTGTGGCACTGAAATGCCAGGGCAGCTCTTTGTTCCCAGACACATTAAGATCTCGGTGACAAATTGGGCCCCGAGAGGCTGCTTGTTGTTTGCAGATGAGGGACTCAGGACTTTCCTTTTCACATCCACTTTAGCATAAGCCTCCTTTGCCCTTCCTGCCCAGTGCCGTGAATGGGTTTCCCAGCAAAGTGCTTTACAGCTTAATTTTTGTATGCTGTGAAAAGGATCAGGGAAATACTGCAAAATACTTTAAAAGAAATTAATTTTGCTTTTCAGACAGTGGAACAGAATTTCCAAAGCAGTGAGGAAGGATTACTGTCAGCTCAAACAGTTGGGCTGAGCCACCAGAGCTGCTTGCCACGCACTTCCCATTGTGCCCTTTGTCATCCTGAGCCTGAGCTCTGCTCACATAGCTCAGAAAGCAGAATGTCTGCCCCAGGCCACACGTGTCCCAGGGCTGGTGCTCTGTCCCTGAGCCCTGCAACATCTCAGCTGTGCCAGGAAACTGGCTGGAGGTTGCCACAGAAGAGCAGCCACCTGTGGTCCCCACAGAAGGTCCTCCGATCCTTATGGAACCGAGTGAGAAGGAAAGGATGGACTCTCCAGAGAGCATCCTGGAGAAAATGCAGCTGAGGAGGAGCCTTCTTTCCCCACACACTAAACAAGCCAAAAGGCTCATTTCTGAGCTTCCAAGGGAGCTCATCCCTTGGGCACTTCTCTTGCCCATCTCATCACCCACATTCTTACCTCAGAGTCAAAGCTGCCTCCCAGGGCACTGACATCTATGTGCAGGTTTTTGAACAGTCTTGCTTTCCCATGCAGACTCTGAAGGGATGAAATAAGGAGGTGGTCAGCACTGAGCCCTGCCCTCTGCAGCCCCCCAGACCCCACAGGCAGGAAGGACCTGGCACAGATACCTCCTTCTCACTCTCCTCCTTCCTGCCCTCATCCAGAGCTGCTGTGCTCTCAGGACTTTCCTCTTCACAGACCAAGCCCAGCAACTTCTTGGGCTGGCTGCTGGGCTGGCAGCTCTCTGCAGGCTGTGAGGTCCAAAGGAAAGGGCAGTGAGAGGCCAGGCAGAGGGAAAAGGGAGCCACAAAGCAGAGAGGATGCTGCCCCCCGGGGCCACCGCTGCACCTCACACCCTGTGTGAAACTGACACCTCCGGGGTGCCACCATGGGAATGTTTTGTACCCCTGGCCTTTTGTCTGCCTTTAAAAGATTAATTTATTACCCGTTGTTGACATTTCACACATTTGTTTTTTTGACCCAAAGAAACAAGCAATCCACCTGCTTGTGAATCCCATTTGCCCATAACCTTGTTCTTCCCATTTTGTTATTCTCAGGAAGTAGCTGAGGGGAAATACTGTTAGTTATGAGATGATGTTCTCTGAACTGTGCCTCATCCTTCACTTGCATACAAACAAAGCTCTGCTAAGCTCAACTCAAGACACTTTTTTCCCCTCAATAGCAATCAAATTCTTTATTTCTTAATTCTCCTAAAGAGAGCAGAAGAGCAGAGCACCACAAGCTTCCCCTGAGCTCCCTGGAAATAGCAAAAGGAAGCAAATGGAGTGAAAGAGAGGAGGGAAATGGGTTTTTAAGGGGCAGAAGCATTTCCCAGCTGCCAGAAGGTCTCAGTTGCTGGTGTCTGAGCTGCCAGGCAGGGTGCCCTTTGCAGGACACCTCCCCGAGGGGCTGAGCCTTACCTGTGTCCCTGCCCCGAGGCTGCCACCCCCTACCCAGGGCAGGGGCCCACGCAGGACACTGGATGGAGATGCCACCAAGCCACGCAGAGGAGCCAAGGTCCCCAGGGCCACCGGGACGGGTGCCAGCAGCGAGCTGGGGGGCTGGGGGGAGAGAAGGGAAGAGCTGAGCCAGGAGACCCCCAGATAGCCCCGGCAGCACAGCCCAAACACCCCCTGAGCCCCAGCACCCCTCCACAGGGATGCCTGGGGGTGGCAAAGGAGATGATGTCCCCATGTGGGGCTAATGCCAGCGCTGGAGGGGCAGTGCATGCTGATGGCTCATTAGGGTAATTAATCAGTGCCTGTAAGAGCCGGGGAGGAGGCGCTGGGAGAGCTCTGTCCTTTCCTGCTGCTGCATCCAGGATGGTGACTCTCTGGGCTCTCTCCTTTTCTCCCTCCCTTTTTTTTCCCTTGTCTCCTTTATATTTTTATAAATATAACAGGGGGTGGTCTTGTCTAAAGATTGCTGCAAAATAATTATTTACTGGCATGTCAATGTTATTTGTGAGAAACAGCCCTGGAGTGAGATTTCACCTCCATCTCATCAAGGGGGATCTGAGGGCATTTCCCCAGACCCAACTTTTTGATCACTCTCCCTGAGACAATCTCAGACAGAAGTTGGCTCCAGCTGCCCCCAGGCTCTGCTCTGAAGAGTTTAGAAAGCCAAAGGGAATCCTGTCTGAACCCCCTGAAAACCTTGAGCCCAGTGATTTGATGGGGCTGCAGCTGGGTGCCCACAACAGCAAAATGGTTCATTAACCTTACACCCCTCACTTTTCCTTATTTTTATTTTTTTTTAATGTTTTCAGAACAGATTTGGCCTGTTCTTATTAATTTGCAGGGGGAGTCAGACTGTTTGACCACACACCTGAAAAAATATTCTCCTTGAGTCACTCCTGCCTGCTTACCTCTGCCTTCATCCCTGGCCTGGCTGGGGACTCCTCTGCCAGGGGGACAGGACAGCAGAGGACACTTCACCAAAGGACCCGTGAAGGGACAGTCCCTGGCTGCATTCACTAAGGTAACAAATACTAGGAGATAACTAAACCATCACATGTAACTCTACATACCTTTACCTGTCTAAAATAGAGATAAGTGCTTATTTTACACACAACTTGGTAAACAAGCAGGTGTGTGAACTGCTGACCACTTGAAATGACATCTGCATGTATAAAACGAGCAGCAGCACTGCAAGCAGAGGCTACTCACTGTGAGTTGCTGCAACAGCTGCTGCTTCTTCTCTTTTTTCTCTTTCTTCTTCTTCTTCTTCTCTTTCTTTTTCAGGCTGCCACGTGCCAGCAGCTTCTCTCGCTCCTGGACAACCAGTTGCTTGTAGTGCTCATCACAAGGGTGGTCCCAGGTGGACTGCCCATTGGCAAAGTTGAAATAGTAGATGTCACCAGTGATGTCCTGGCTGCGCGGCAAAAAGAGGAGGAGGAGGACTGAGGATGGGACTTCCCTGGACACAAGGACCACCTCTCTCATGGCATTGTCCCCCCAGGAAGCTGGGGCCCTGCTCTGGCACCAGGGGTAGGGGTCTCCCAGGACAGCAGCTCTCACCAGGCCCTCCAGTTGGGTGGCAGTGGAGCCACAATGCCTTCCCTGGCCAACCAGATCAGCTCCGGCTCCTTCTCGGGGTCAATCCCGATCTCCCGTGCAAAATCCTGGATTTCTAGGACAACAGAAGAGGAATCTGTGGAGACAGTCTCCAGCAGGCACTACAACACAGTTTCCAAAATGCCAGTTACCTTTACAACCAAAAACCAAAACACCCACCCTCATTTTTCAGCTCTGCCTTCTGGAAAATCTCAATTACCCCACCCGGGATTCCTTTCTCATTAACATCCCAAGGTGTGACCTGGAACCTGGGGCTGGAACCCCACTCCTGCAGGGTCAGGCCCCTGTTACCTTGCTCACTGGGGATATAGGTCTCATCATCGTTGTCTTCCAGAACCAGCTGGTCCCCGATGCGGGTCAGAACCCTGGCCATGGCTGCCTGGACCTACAGCACGGAGGAAGCAAAGCAAGGTGACAGGGGTGACAATCAGACCCCCCAGGCTTTTGACCTTCGACAGGAGAGATGAACCCTTCCTTCAGGAACCTTTTAACTGGGTGAAAATGAAGCCAAAATAAGAAAAAAAAGAAAATGCAAAGAGAAATCTGGTTCCCGAGAGAACAGGAGAGGTTATTGAGAGCAATGCCCAGGCCAGCAGTGCCCAGAGGACATTTTGGAAGCTCCAACAGGCAGGATTGCAGCTGGGACTGAAGGCACCGATCCTGTCCCACCAGTGCTGGACCCTCAGGGCCTGCTCAGCACAGGTTTAGGCACCTACAAATTAATTTCTCTGCCCCAAACATCCCCAGCAGTGGCTCCATTTCTCACTCACACAGGTGAGCTGCTTGAGCACAGGACAAGGACAAAGTCAGAGTTGCTTTTTACCCTAAAACACCGCAAATTCTCAGTGCACGGAGCTGTCCTGGGGGCTGTGGTGCCTGCCCGGCTCCAGGCAGCACCAGGAAGGTTCCGAGTCGCGATGACCGCCTGGAGCAGGACCAGCACCCTGGGGACTGAGCCGTCCCTGTCCTTGTCACCTCCTGTCACCCCCCGTTTATCTCCCTTAAGCACCGCCCGGCTCAGCCCCGGCTGCTAATCCCGGCACCCGCAGACCCCAGCCCACGCCAGACGAGGGGGGGAGATGGCGGGGAGGAGAAACGGAGGGGAAAGGAGGAAGAAGCAAAGCAAAGCAAAGCGCTTCCCCCCCCCCCCCCCCCCCGGGTCACGGCCGCGCAGGCACAAGGAGCTCACCGACGGCTCGAGGAGCGGAGCGCGGGCACCGCACCGATTCCAGCAGCTGCGGGAGGGCCTGATGCCCTCTCCCAGGCTCACCCCGCTGCCCTCCGGGCCCATTCCCCGGACTCACCGCTCCCCGGTCCGGTCCGGCCCCCTCAGGGCCGCGCTGCCGCCTCCGCCGCCGCCTCCATGGACGCACGCGGGTTGCCCGGGGCCGCGCCGCCGCTTCCGGATTCCGGCTGCCCTGGCAACCGCAGGGCCCGCCCTCCCCTCGCCGCCATTGGACAGCGCCACACAGCCTGGCCTTCGATTGGTCGATCCGCCTGACGCTCAGGTACCGCGGTGCCTGCTGGGAACTGTAGTCCCGGCGGGGCGCGGGGTGCCGCCCGTTGCCATGGCGACGCATCGGCCTGACCCGGTCCGCTGCCCCCCTCCCCCGCCTCCTTCCCCCCGGGCAGGCCCGAAGCTGGGGCCCGGGCTGGGGGGGTTGTGTCTGCGGCGGGACGGACCGGGCCCCGCTGGAGCGCGGCCGCAGGCGCTTCCGCCGGCGGGCGGGCTTTCCGGGGCGGGGAGCGCCTCGCCGCCATGCCCGCCGCCCCGCTCGGCCCCGGCGCGGCCGCCCGGCCGAGGCGCGGGGCGCTGCGGGCGCGTTAGGCAGCGTCCCTCCGGGGAGGAGGAGGAGGTGGAGGTTCCCCCGCGATGGCTGCCGCCTGGCCATGGCTGCTCCTGTGGCTGGGGGCCGCCTCCCTGCGCGCCCACCCGGCCCCGCCGCGCATCCGCCTGCCGCTGCGGGGGGGCTCGGCCCTGCCGCCCGCACCCCGCGCTCGCCGGGCACCGGAGGAGGCCGAGCGGGGCGGCAGCTTCGTGGAAATGATCGACAACCTGCGGGGCAAGTCCGGGCAGGGCTACTACGTGGAGATGACGGTGGGCAGCCCCCCGCAGAAGGTAAAGGGGGCCCCGGGAGCGGATCCCTCGGGCTCCGGGCGGGGGTTTCCCGAGGGGGGGGTGCGGGGGGCTCGGGAGAGCGCTGCCCACCCTGCGGCAGGAGCAGCAGCGGCTCTGGGGGTGCCGACCCGTCTGTTGTACGGCTGGGGAAGGGTCCCCTTCCCCGGCGGGGGCTGCTGTGGGGGTTGCATTCGATGGGAGGTGCCTGCTGCTCCCTCCGGAGGGGACAGAAGGGACAGGGGGGCTGCGGGCTGGGCAGGGCTGCATCCATCCCACCCGAGTCCAGGGATGCTGGCAGGGGGTGGGCGCTGTCCCTGGAGATGGGGGGGGTGTGAAGGAAGCACATGGCCGCTCTCGGTGCCTTCCCCCCCACCGCGGGGCTGCTGCTCTGGGCGCCTTTTCCAAGGGTTTGGAGCGCTCACAGAACCACAGAATGGGCTGGGTTGGAAGGGACCTCTGAGATCATCAAGTCCAACCCTGGATCCACTACCGCTGTGGTTCCCAGCCCATGGCACTGAGTCCAGTCTCTTTTTATGCATCCACGGTTTTTATGCATCTCTTTTTATGCATCCACACCTTGCACCATCATCATCCCACGGGGCTGGGGGGCCAGCTCGCTGCTCGAGGGTCAGCTCCCACGGACCCACCACGGAGGCTGCAGCAGCTCCCAAAGGCCCCCGTGGGCTGGGAAATGCAGGGAGGCTCCGTTCCCTCCTCGCTGGCTCCATCCTGGGTGCCTGGCACAGCTCTGGAGGGATGGAAGCGCTGGAGATGTGAGCCAGGGGAGTCACACCTCCACCCCAGCCATGGGAGCTCTGCCGTGTTGTCCCCGGGTGACTGGGATCTACTCTCTTCTCCCGGGGAAAAAGGGAAGAGATTATGCCTTTAAAAAAAAAAAAAAAAAAATCTAGTTTTAAATGTGATTTCATCATCTTTTGCCACGTGTCACAGCTGGCAGATCCTCTCCCTGCGAGCCACCTGTTCCAGGGTGCTGGTGGGTTTCTGAGCCAGTCACCCCTTGTGGGGCAGCATTTCCCAGTCCTGGATTCCTTCCAAGCAGGAACGTGGTGCCGGGTGTGCGTGCCCCAGCACAATCCCTCCGGGCCTTGTAATGGAATTAAAAGATTTGTATGAAAGAGCGTGGCTGCAGCTGTGCCAGGCAGAGGGTTCACCCGTGGGGGTGTGCGTGAGGGGGCAGTCCCAGGGATGTGGCTCCTCTCCATGGAAATCCCCCGTGGGAGGGAGGATGGAGCCCACATCAGCCCAGCAGAGCTTTCTCCCAGGAGCAGACCCTGCAGAACCCCCCTGGGGAGGGCCCAGGTGCTGGGTTGCCAGGGGCAGATGCAGCTTTATCCTCCTGCTCTGATTCCAGAGGTGAAGGACTGCTGGGGGGTGCTCCTGGCTGGGGAACCCTGCAGCCCAGGGAGCCCCCCCCGTTTCCCCCATCTCCCCCAGCTCCTGGCAGGGTTCAGCTGAGGGCAGGATGTGGTGGGATGGTTGCCAGGCGCTGCCGGTGAGCCGATAATCCTGGGTGCAGGCAGACGTGAGCCAGGAGCAGAGCCAAGCAGCAGCCCCAGCCCCCCCTGTCCCACCCATCCTTCCCACCTGTAAATTCAGTTCCTGTCCAGGGGAGCCCGGGCACCCCATCTCCTGCTGCTCTCCCTGTGCCCTAACACGCTCAGCCGGGCACAGCAGAGTCCTGCTGCCCTCGTGAGCCTCCCTGCCTCTCTTCCTTCTCCAGCTGAACATCCTGGTGGACACAGGGAGCAGCAACTTCGCTGTGGGAGCTGCACCTCACCCCTTCCTCCGGAGATACTACCAGCGGCAGCTGTGAGTGTGCAGGGGAGAGGCAGAGGCCACGCTGTCCCTCCGTGCCGGTGTCCGAGGCTCTGACTCTGCCTTTGTGGTGCCCTTGCAGGTCCAGCACCTACCGTGACCTGCGGAAAGGTGTCTACGTGCCCTACACCCAGGGCAAGTGGGAAGGGGAGCTGGGCACCGACCTCGTCACCATCCCCCACGGCCCCAACGTCACCGTCAGAGCCAACATCGCCGCCATCACCGAGTCAGACAAATTCTTCATCAATGGCTCCAACTGGGAGGGGATCCTGGGGCTGGCCTACGCTGAGATCGCCCGGGTGAGCCCTGTCCCATGGGATCACCTCTCCCCTTCCCTGACTCGCAGCTCTGCTGCTGACCTTGAGCTCTGCTCCACCTGCACACAGAGCCTGGGTCCCTGGGCACAGAGCCCAGAGAAGGGACAGTGCTGACATGTCCCTCTCCTGCCTCTGCTTTCTCTTCCCCCCAGCCTGACGACAGCCTGGAGCCCTTCTTTGACTCTCTGGTGAAGCAGACCCGAGTGCCCAACATCTTCTCCCTCCAGCTTTGTGGGGCAGGCTTCTCACCCAACGAGACAGAGGCCCTGGCAGCCGTGGGGGGCAGCATGGTGAGCACCCTGTGGTCAGAGCAGGGTCTGGGGGGCTGCCACAGGGACCCCCACCCCCCTGGCCAGAGGTGTCAGCGCCTTTCTGCTTCTGCTGCAGATCATTGGTGGCATTGACCGCTCGCTGTACGTGGGTGACATCTGGTACACACCCATCCGCAAGGAGTGGTACTACGAGGTCATCATCGTCAAGCTGGAAATCAACGGGCAGGACCTGAACATGGACTGCAAAGAGGTGAGGGGACAGCAGGTGACCTGCCCTCTGCAGGGGCTGGGAGGACAGTGGGGCTGGGGTCACTCCTCCTCTTCTGTCCTCAGTACAACTATGACAAGAGTATCGTGGACAGCGGGACCACCAACCTCAGGCTGCCGAAGAAGGTGTTTGAGGCTGCAGTGAAATCCATCAAAACAGCTTCTTCGGTCAGTGGAACCCACACTCAGCCCCGTGGCCTTGTCCCCAGGGCTGTGGGCAGCCTGGCTGCCTGGCATTGTCCCCTCACCACCTCTTTTGCCTCTGGCAGACGGAGAAATTCCCAGATGGCTTCTGGCTGGGGGAGCAGCTGGTTTGCTGGCAGGTCGGCACCACCCCCTGGCACATCTTCCCTGTCCTGTCCCTCTACCTGATGGGGGAGGCCACCAACCAGTCCTTCCGGATCACCATCCTGCCCCAGGTCAGTGTTGGGCCCTGCCTGGTGCCGAGCCGGAGAGGTGGCCGGGTCAGGACGGTGCTGGGTGGCCACAGCTCCCTTTTCCCTCTCTTCCTGACTCCTCCTCTCTTCCTGCAGCAATATCTGCGCCCAGTGGAGGACGTGGCCACCTCTCAGGACGACTGCTACAAGTTCGCCATCTCCCAGTCCTCCACCGGCACCGTCATGGGTGCTGTCATCATGGAGGGCTTCTACGTCGTCTTCGACCGTGCCCGCAAGCGTATCGGCTTTGCCGTCAGCTCCTGCCACGGTGAGGGCCGTGCCTGGGGGCAGGAGGAGGATGGGGGCAGCCCGGGGGACACGGGGCAGCCAGAGCTCTGCCTCCTCCCGCCCGCAGTGCACGACGAGTTCCGTACGGCGGCCGTGGAGGGGCCCTACCTGCACCCCAACATGGAGGACTGCGGCTACAACATCCCCCAGACGGACGAGTCCACCCTGATGACCATCGCCTACGTCATGGCCGCCATCTGCGCCCTCTTCATGCTCCCCCTCTGCCTCATGGTGTTCCAGTGGCGATGCTTCCGCTGCCTGCGCCGCGACCACGACGACTTCGCCGACGACATCTCCCTGCTGAAGTGAGGGCAGGGGCGGCCGCAGGGCAGGGACAGGTGGGTCCTGGGGGTCCTTCCTGGGGGGCAACGGCATGGGCAGCTCAGACCCTCTTCCCCGGGGGGGACGTGGTGACCGAGAGGGCCGGGAGCAGCCGTGGGACCTACAGAGAGAACGTGGCAGCTGGGGAGTGGGGGTGACCCTGTCCCAGGGCTGGGGCAGCTCCTCTGCTCTGGCACTGGGATGGGATGGGTTGTCCTGAGCTCCAGAGACCCATGAGCCATCCCCTGTCTGTCCCCTTTTAGCCCCGCTCCCCTGCAGCCCCCAGCCCAGGCTCTCCCTGGGGTCACCTCTCCCTTGGGGTCACCTTTCCTTGGGATCACCTCTCCCTGGGATCACCTCTCCCTGGGGTCACCTCTCCCTGGGGTCACCTCTCCCAAGCCTCCTGTCCCCAGCTTTTTGGAGCCAGCCCAGGGCAGATCTTTCCCTCCCACCCAGCTGGCTCTAACATTTCCCATGGTGTTTTCTCTGCCCCCACCTCAAGCTGTGCCCCTCCTGCCACCGATGTCCCCTGCACCCACCCCCCGTTGGAAAGCCATAGGGGAGCTGGGGCCGGGCTGGGCCGGCTCCTTCCCTGCCCCCCACAGCCCCCTCTGCTCACCCCAATCTGTCTGTCCTTGCCCCAGGGCCAGAGACCCCCCCCCCAACAACTTGGGGGACCAGTGGTGGGGACTGCAGCAGCATTTCTTCTGTTTTTTTAAAGCCGTGGTTGTATTTATTTTGTGATTCTGGTTTGTGCTGCCAGTCCTGGCTGTGCAGTCAGACCCTGACCCCACAGGTCCCAGCCCCTGCCTGGGGGAGGGCAGTGATCTCCCCTCACCTGTACAATATATACATATATCTATATTTTTAATTCTAGCGCTGAAAGCCACTGTTCCAAACCCAACATTAGGGGGTTTGGTCCTTTTTTGTTTTGGGGTTTTTCTGGGTTTTTTTAAATATTTGTAGCCCTCTGCTCACAACCAGCGCCTCGGCCGCTTGTGAGGACTTTGTGGATCAGAGGTGTTCTGGGCTGGTGACACAGGAGGTGACAGTGACACGGGAGCAGGGCAGTGCTGCAGCCATCCCCAGGCAGAGGGTTCCTTACCCAAACCCTGAGTTATTTGGGGAACATTTCTTTGGGAACAACGCCACGAGGGAGGAGCCAACCCGCAGCCTCGGCCAGGCAGCCCCCACAACAGCCCCCCCAGACCTTCCCACCTCACTACTACTGCGAGTAGTGCCCTGCTCTGCTGCCCTACTCCAACCCTGCACGCACCCACTCTGCCAGAGGGCCACGCAGACCTCCTCGTGCCTGCCCCGGGACCCCCAGGATGCTGTTGTGGACCACTGCCTTAACCCACACCCAGAGGGAGGAGGGGAGGGGGGGGGGGATGTGCTGCTTGCTCCCCCCAGCCCCGTGCCCAAATTATTGTTGCAAACTGGAAATAATGGGAAAACCAACCCAACAAAACCCTACGGAATAAGTGCAAGATTTTCAAGTGGTGCTGAGCACCTGATCATCCCACCGAGATCCATGGAGAGAAGGAAGGGGCTTGGTGCCTCAGGAGGGAGAGGAGGAGAGGGGAAAGCAGGAACTGCAGCAGGGAGCTCCGGGCCCAGGCTCTGGCTGTAGCCTCCAGTACTCTTGTAACCTTATGTCTATGTAAGAACAATGAATGTTAACACGGTAAATTATTATTACATTAAAAAAAAACCAAAACAAAACCCACTCTGCATCTTGCCAGTTGCTGAAGGGGGTGTGGGTGCAGGTGCCAGTGGTGGCACCTGGGCAGGGGATGGGGCTGTGCTGGGGGGAGCCGGGGGAGCCCGGAGCTGTCGGAACCGGGCGGGAAGAGGCGGTACCGGCAGCTGCCCCGTCCCAGCGCTCCCCCCAAAGGCCACCAGCGAGGCTGCGAGGTGACAAACCAGGAGCAGCACCGAGTCCCGGCATAATATACACACTTTATTTATGAACTGGTATGTATACAGACTTTCTATACACACATTGCCTATATAATAAAAATGTACATGTGTATACATGGTCGTATAAATATAGAACTGTAGAAATCTCAGAACTGATCCTGTCTATTCACAGCAGCTCCTCGGGTGGGACCACTTTGCTCCAGTAGCTGTCATTTGAGACTTGGACAAAAGGGACAAGTGTCATTCGTGTTGGTCTGTGCCCAGAATTTGATGCACTGGAAAAAAGAGAAGGAATCAGGAGCTGCCAGCACAACCTGGGGCTGGAATAAGGACAGCCTGGCCTTAAAGCCACCCCCAAGTGGCTCCTCGGGGTGGCCTGGTAAGGAAAGGGGGGATGGTGGAGGCTGCTGAGTTATTTCTTGATCACACCCTTCTCCGGGCAAGCTCTCTGCACAGCAGGGCCCCGGGATGAGGAAGCATTCCCAGGGAGCTCGGAGCAGCTGGGGAAGCCACACTCACCTCCTTGTGCAGCACGTGGGAGCAGGCCATGGGGTGGAGGTCACTGGGCTGCACCAGCTGCTGGCACATGAGACACAGCTTACAGGCAGCAGGGCTCTGGGATGAGGGGACAGAAAGGAGACAGGCAGAGGAGTCAGACACTCCAGTTCTACTCACCTGCTCCACCTTCCAGCTGCAGACATGGTTTGCCCAACTCCTCCCTCTGCCTCCCCCCTGTTGTGGGTCAGGAAGGAGCTGTGCCCCTCGTGCTCCCCTCCTCTGAGAGGTCCCAGCTTCTCCAGGGGCTCCCTCCCTCCTCAGGCAGCTTTCCCTGGGGCTGGGGGAGTGCTCTGAGCCTTACGTGTGAGGCTGTGCTGTGGTAAGCCACCTGGGCAGGGGGCAGGAACATGGGGGTGCTGATCTGAGGCAGTGGAGCTGAGAAAAGGGGTGCCCTGATCCGGCTGAGAGGCTGCAGGGAGGCACAGGGGGGGGGTCAGTCAGCCCGGCCCCGTGGGGGGGGAAGGACACCCCCAGTTGTCCCCTGTCCCCCCAGGGTCAAGCTCTCTCCCACCTGTGCCCCTGCCCTCTCCTGCTGCTCGGCCAGCCTGGCTGCCACCAGCTGGTTCAGCTCCTCCATGGTCAGCCCTGCCATGGTCCTCCGGGCGTTCTTGATCTGCTGCAGGATGTTGGTGAGCTGGGCCCTGGGCAGGGGGAGGGAGGGACAGCAGCTGCTGAGAGCTCCCAGACCCCCCCCACAGGGGGTTCCCCCCCTCACCTCAGCCCCCATCTCATCCCCAATCCTTCAGGGCACCCACTTGTTGCACTGTGGAAACCGAGTCAGCAGCTTCTCCAGCAGCTTCTCCAGCTTCTCTGCTGGCTGCAGCCTCTGGAACTCGGGAGCCACGCTGACTCCTCCTCCTCCTCCTCCTCCTCCTCCACCTCCACCTCCTCCTCCACCTCCTCCTCCTCCTCCTCCTCCACCTCCCAGGCCGGGGGGAGGAGGGATGGAAGCAGCAGGGGGGATGTGGGAGCCGAGGAGAGAGGCCACCCCCGGGCTGCTCCTCCCCTGGGAGGCCGGGAGTGGGGGGGAGGGCTGGGCGGGCCGGGAGATGGAGGGGTTGAGGAGGGGAAAGGAGAGGGCCCGGGGGTCGGCACTGGGCATGACCATGGGGACAGGGACGGGGCCGATGGGGAAGGGGAGCCTGGGAGTGAGGGAGGGGTTGGGCTGGAAGGCTGTCAGCATGAAATCTGTCTGAGGAAGACAAACGGGGAGAGGAGTAGGAGGATGGTTAGAATCAGCACGGCTGGCTGCCCTCCTGCTGGCACGGGAGGGAATCCCTTCCCCTCCTCCCTGGGACAGGCAGGGACTCCAGGGAAGCAATCCCACCCAGCACCCCTGCCCACAGCCCCTCCCAAAGCTGCTGCAGGGAGCTGGAGAGGAGGAACTCACTTCTGAGGGCGGAGGGGGCAGCGTCGGGGTCGGGATCTGTGGGAGGCTGCTGAGCTTCGTCCCGTTCCTCACCATCTGAATGTGGTCATTGAACTGATCCTGGCAGAGAGTAAAGAAAGCAGAGGTGTTTATCAAAGCCTGGGAGAAAGTTTCCCTTCTCAGCACTGAAACAGTTGCAGGGCCTGAAGTGGACAGAGTTTGTTTCCACAGGAGTTGAGAGGATGAAAAAGGAGTCAGAGGATGAAAAGGAGTCAGAGGATGAAAAGGAGTCAGAGGATGAAAAGGAGTCAGAGGATGAAAAGGAGTCAGAGGATGAAAAGGGTCTGGAAGAAAGCAGCAAGGGACTCACTCGGACGTTCTCCTTGGTCATCCGTATCCTGTTGAGCCTCATCTCCCACTCCTGCTTTGGCCTCATGGTCTCCAGTGTGGGTGGTGCAGACCTGCAAGCACAGCTGCACTTTTCCCCCTTGCAGCCGTGCTCTGGCTGGCAGCACCACGGGAGCAGCTGACACCCCAGGAGAGGGAACCCCCCAGAGCAGAGCAGGCGGTGCCACCACCACGTGCCAGCAGGGAATCCATGGGGAAGCTTGGATTCAGTGTAAGGAGAGGAAGAGGAGCTGTGGTCACAGAGCCACCCTGCCACTTCTGAGAGCACCCAGACTTACTTGAGGTAGGTGAGGTGCAGCTCTGCTTCCTTCTCTGCTTCTTCCAGCTTCAGCACCAGCAGCTCCTTGCGGCTCTCCAGGGACAGGATCTGGGGGGGGGAGGCTCCAGGTGAGGCAGAGGCTGTGTCCCTGTCCCACATTCCCTGTCTGACCCTCCTCCTGCCCCACGGGAGGGGACTCAGCCCCATCCTCAGCTCCACACCCCCCTTCCCAAACCCTCTGTGACCCCAGGAGGCTGCAGCTCAGCCCCTGTCCCCTCACCTCTGCTTTCCAGGCCCTCTCTGTCTCCTCCAGGATGTTCCTGTTGATCTCATTGTGTTGGTTCTTCAGCTTATCCAGCTCCATCTCCCAGAGCTGCCTGCCACAGACATGGGGCAGCACTGCTGAGGCTCAGGCACCAAAAAGTGTGGGGCAGGAGAGCTGACAGACCCCAGGTCCCCCCCTCCCCCCCCAACCTCGCTCTGGAACCCCAAAGGCTCAGCAGCCCCCGAGCCTGCCAGCTGGGAGCAGGGAGGGGCACAGAGAGCAGCAGCTTTGCCTCCCCCTGGGAGTCTGAAATTCCATCAGAGGGGGCAGCTCTAAGCCAAGGCAGTGAGCACGGAGCCTAATCTGATGGGACCTTCATGTCACAAGGATCTAGGAGCCTGCTTGTGACCTGGATCAAAGAGGATTTAATCCAGAGGGACACCAGCCTGCTGTGAAAGGAGATAAACCCCAGGGCAGCACCCTCAGAGCACTCCCTGCACCCCACCCCACCCCACCAGAGGCATTGGGTGTCCCCCCCCCCGAGGCAACAGAAGCAGGAGGGAAGGAGCCCTCCCCAGGAGCAGAGCCTCACTTCTCATCAGACTGCTCGGCGATCAGAGAGGCAATCTTGTTCTCCTTCTCCTCCTGCTCCTTCAGCAACCTGCACGGGGGCACAGGGCGGGGGGGTCACCTCTGACAGTGCCACTGCCCACAGAGCAGACCCACACCCCACGGGTGCCTGAGTGGCTCCTCAAACGCTTGAGAGCAACACCCACCCCCTGGGCTCTGAGCTGTGTCATCACCCTGCCCCCAGGCCCCCTTCTCCCCCCCACCAAAAAAATAAATCCTTTCTTTCCCAGGTCCTGACCTTCTGCCTTTCTCACAGAGCTTCTCAATCTCTGCTTTCAGATCCTGCTCCTTCTGCAGGAACTCCTTCTTCTCTTTCTCCATCTTCTTCTTTGTCTCCTCTCTCTTGATCGTGACGTCCTGGATGGCTTTGAGGATCTCCTGGGGTGAAACAGGGAGCATGCAGCCAGGGAGCAACACCCCCAGGAGAGCTCTTTGTTCCCAAAGCCATTGTTATTGTAGATCGATTGAAGGGAGATTATGAGATTCCAGGCATCATCAAAACCCTTTGAGCAGATCCAGACAAGAGCAGAGCAGTGACCAGGGGGGCAGGATGTCAGGGAGGGGTTCTGAGCTGCTCAGGACCCCGATTTGGGCAGGGGCCTGTCCTGAATGCTGGCAAAGTGTCAGACCCCAGGGAAAGGGCCCTTCCCGGGGCAGGGGACACACCAAGGACGTGCCCAGATACCTGGTGGTTCTTCATCTCCTCCTCCCTGCGCTGCTGGAGCTGCTTCAGCTGCACCTGGAGCTGGTTCTCCACCTGCCTCTGCTTGTCCAGAACCTCCTGGTACCTCTCCTTCAGCAGGGCCCGCTCAGACATCATCTTGTCCTGCCATGGGGAGGGGGACAGGGGAGATCAGGAATGGGGATCGGGAATGGGGATCAGGAATGGGGATTGGGAATGGGAGTCAGGAATGGGGATTGGGAATGGGGATCGGGAATGGGGATTGGGAATGGGGAATGGGAATGGGGATCAGGAATGGGAATGGGGATCAGGGAATGGGAATGGGGAATGGGGAATGGGAATGGGGATCGGGAATGGGGATCAGGAATGGGAATCGGGAATGGGAATCGGGAATGGGAATCGGGAATGGGAATCGGGAATGGGAATCGGGAATGGGGATCAGGACTGCTCCTCCCCCGGGGGCAGAGCCACCCCCAGCCCCTTCCCCCGGGGCAGAGCTGAGCTCAGGGCCCCCACACCCACCAGGTTCTTCTCGATGTCCTGATCCGTGTTCACCACCGTGTCAGCTGTCTTGAAGTCGGTCTGTGGGGAGGGGACACGGTGGCAGTCGGTGCCCAAACCCCCACCCCCGCCACCCCCTCCCCCCAAAATCCCCTTCCCGGGAGCCCCGGCAGACAGGGCAGGCACCGGGCACCCACCTGCACCGCGATGTTCTGCGAGGGCCTGGCGGGGATCGCCTCCGCCTCGGGCTCCTCGGCCGCGCCTCCGTTCTGCCCGCCGGCCTCCTCCTCCTCCTCCTCCTCCTCCTCACCCCCGGGCCCGGGCTCCCCCTCCCCGCCGGGCAGCGCCGGGGCCGGGCCGGGCTCCTCCTCTCCGCCAGGGCCGGCGGGCACCGCCTCGTTGGGGCTGTCCGGGGCGGAGAGAGCGGTGCCGCTGTGTGAAACAAACGGCTCCATCACCGGCTCCATCACCCGCTCCCCGCCCCCGCTCCCGGTGCCGCCGCAGGCCCCGAGCCACCGACCCTACCTACCTGCCGCCGGGGCCGGGCTCGCAGAGGCGCGGCGGTGCGGGGGTCGCTGCGGGGCCCTCAGCCTGGGGCTGCTCCAGCGCCATGGGGCCGGGGCGGGGCGGGGCGGGGCGGGGCGGGGCGGGGGGGCCCGGCGGGGCGGGCGGGCGCGGGGCCGCGGCGGAGCGGGGACCGGAAGTCCCGCCCTAACCCCACCGACCGGGACCCGCTGCTTCCGCCGGTGCGCCGCTGCCAGCGCCCCCTAGCGGAGCGGAGGGCCCGCCGCCGCCGCCGGATGTGACGTAGCTGTCAGCCGCCGCGGGCTTCCGGCAGCGGCGCCGGCCCGGGCCCGGTGAGTGCGCGGCGGCCCCGGGAGCGGGAAGGGGAGGGGTGTGCAGCGGGGTGAGCGTCCCGCCCGTCCCCGAGCTTTGTCCTCCGGGTTCCGGGCCCCGCGCGTTCCGCCGGGGCTGTGTGCGCTGCCCGCGGGAGCTGAGCCGCGATGGGCGCTTAGAGCCGGGGAAACCCATCCCCGGTACCGGGGGCAGGGCAGGGCGGGGCGGGCCGGGAGGAGCGGGTCCGGTGCTCGGCAGGGACTCGGTGCCCCTCGGGGTGCTCTGTCCCGTGCCGTCCCCCCGCTCACCGCTGCCCCGTCCCGCAGCCGCCGGTCTGATGCCGCAGCGGGAGCCGCCATGGAGCTCCGGGCTGATGGAGGCCGCGCTCTGCATCCACACCTGCCTCTGGCTGGGGGCCGCCTGGCTCCCCGGGGCCTCCCCGCAGGCTCTGAGCTGGGCAGTCAGCCTGGAGGCTCCCGAGGAGGAGGTGGAGCAGCGGGCGGAGGAGCTGGCCCGGGCGGCGGGGCTGGTGAACATGGGCCGGGTCGGGGAGCTGCGGGGCCATTACCTCCTCTCTTGGCCGCCTCCCCGAGGCCGCTCCCCCGCGGCCGCCCCGCCCGAAGCCATCCGGAGCTCGGTGGAGACTTTGTTCGCACAGCACGACAGCGTCCGGTGGCACTCGGAGCAGAAGCTGCTGAAACGCTCCAAGCGCAGCCTGCACTTTAACGACCCCAAATACCCCCAGCAGTGGCACCTGGTGAGTGGGGGGGACACCCCCGACACCCCCTGACCCCGTGAGCCTCCCCGCTGTCACCCCCCTCCTCCTCCTCCTCCTCCCCTTTCACCAGAACAACCGCAGGAGCCCCGGCAGGGACATCAACGTCACCGGGGTCTGGGAGCGTGACGTGACGGGGCGCGGCGTGACGGTGGTGGTGGTGGATGATGGCGTGGAGCACACGGTGAAGGACATCCAACCCAACTACGTGAGTGGGCACGGGGGCACGGGACTGACCCTGCCCGGGGGGATGCTGGAGCTCGGGTGTCAGGCGGTACCGGAGCCGTCTGGGCTGTCCCTTGGGGGTCCCTTGGCGGTACCGGAGCCGTCTGGGCTGTCCCTTGGGGGTCCCTTGGTGGTACCGGAGCCGTCTGGGCTGTCCCGTGCTCCAGGGGTCCCTTGGCCGTGTCCCAGCCCTCCCAAAGGGCCTCATCCTACTCCTCTTCTCAGAGCCCCGAGGGCAGCTACGACTTGAACTCCAACGACCCCGACCCCATGCCTCACCCCGACGAGGAGAACGGGAACCACCACGGGACACGCTGTGCCGGGGAGATCGCGGCAGTGCCCAACAACAGCTTCTGCACCGTGGGGGTGGCCTACGGCAGCCGCATCGCAGGTACCCCCGGGGGCTCCCTGCCCTGCCAGGGGGATGTGAAGCCCCCTCGGGAGGGGGTTTGTCTCTGCTGTCCTTGTCACCAAGGTGTCCCTGGAGGAGTGGGTGCAGAGGGGGTGGGGCTGCCCAGCAGCAGGATGGGGGTCCCTCAGGCACAGGGGGTCTCGGCTCTGGGTCCCCACTGTGATCCCACCCAGGGGTTGGTTTGCAGTTTGTCCCCTCCTTGTGTCCCTCAGGCATCCGTGTGCTGGATGGGCCCCTGACAGACAGCATGGAGGCCATCGCCTTCAACAAGCACTATCAGATCAATGACATCTACAGCTGCAGGTGAGGGCAGCCCCGGGACACCCCTCCCCTCCCCTGATGGGGAAAGAAAAAACAAACATTTTGCCCACTGGAATCTGCCCCGGGGGGCACAGGGCCCAGCAGGGTGGGAAAGCACCACCCCCTTCCCAGCTGTGGCACTGGTGGCAGAGCTGCTGTCACCACCTCACGGGGTCTCTCTTTGCAGCTGGGGTCCGGATGATGATGGGAAGACTGTGGATGGCCCCCACCAGCTGGGGAAGGTGAGGACCCCCCCAGCAGCCCGGGGCACCCCGGTTTCCAGCAGAGGTGCTGCGGGGGGGGTGTAGGGGGGGTGGCCACTGCTGCAGGGGAACAGCCCTGGATGAGCTTTCCAAGGAGAGGCTGAGCCCGGCAGGAAAAGGCTCTTCACAACCCGTGCCTTCCTTTGTAACCCCTGGGTCTGACCCTTCCCATGGGTCACAGCCGGGGACCACCGGGGGGGGGTGGGGAGGGGAGGCCCCAGAACAGTCACCCAGCACCTTTCCCTTTCCCCTTTCTGGGCAGCAGCTGCAGCCCCAGCTCCCAGCCCTGCGCTGAATTCCTTTTCCCTTCCCTGCACGCCCCCGGAGGAGCCGAGGGGTGGGGGGCAGAGCTGAGCCTCACCCCTCCCCTTCCTGCAGGCGGGGATCTGACCCGGAGCCCCCCAGCCGGGCTGGTGCGGGTGTTTCCCGGCGAAGGCCAAGCCGAGGGTTCCCTCTCCGCAGGCTGCCCTGCAGCACGGGGTCATGGCGGGGCGCCGGGGCTTCGGCAGCATCTTCGTGGTGGCCAGTGGCAACGGGGGCCAGCACAACGACAACTGCAACTACGACGGCTACGCCAACTCCATCTACACTGTCACCATCGGTGAGTGGCTCCCGGGGAAAGGAAATGGCCTGGAAGCTGGGAATGAGCCTGGCAGCGGGTGGAGGTTTGCTGGAAAGTCACAGAGAGTTGGAAGGGACCTGAAGGATCATCTGCTCCAACCTTTCTGATGTTCCTGTGTATGTGAGGTGTCCCAGCATCACATCCAGCTGAGACTTAAAACTTTACAACGTGTGGGGATCCATCACTTCCCCCAGGAGACCATCCCACTGTCTGACTGTCCTCCTGGGGAAACATTTTCCACAGGAATCTCCCCAGGAGCACGTTGTGCCCACTGCCCCTCATCTTGCCACTTCTCTTGGCTGAGGATGTGGGAGATGGCCAGAGGAATTCCTGGCTCTCCTCAGGCCTCTGGGGCTAGGACAGGTTCCCTGCCACCTCTGCTTTCCACCCCGTGTTTTAGGCAGGGAACCTCTGCTCCCCTTTGGGGGGTGGAAGCTCTGAGCAGCACTGGGATTTATTTATTCCTTGTGGCTGCCTTTCCCGTGGATTTCCCAGCCTGTGGCAGGGCACAGCGAGCAGGAGGGATCCCATGGGAGCTCCTCAGCCCTCCAGCTGCAGCAGCTGAAGGGAAAGCAGCTCCCTGGAGCCCAGGCCTTGGCTTTTCCCCAGGTGCAGTGGATGAGACGGGCTCCATGCCGTTCTACGCCGAGGAGTGTGCCTCCATGCTGGCTGTCACCTTCAGTGGTGGGGACAAGATGATGAGGAGCATCGTGAGTGCCCTGCCCCCTCCCTCCCTCCCCCTGCCACCTCTGACAGGCAGGGAATGCTCCGAGTGGGAGGTTCCTGTCCCCAGCCAGGCCCCTGGGTCCTGTTCCAAAGGGGTGCAGGGTGAGCTGGGAGCAGCACTGGGCTCTGTAACCTCCTTGGCCCCAGCTCTTTCTCTGTCCTGGTACATGTGGTGCTCACAGTGATTTTTTCTGAATATTTGTATCAACTTTTCCTGTTTTGTTTTTTTTAAAAAAAAAAAAAAAAAATATTTCTTGTCAACAAAATGTCTTTTTTGCCCAAGCCAAGCAGCCCCAGCCCTGAGCTCATGTGCTGGGGGGGTGGCACTCAGGATACATGGGCCACATGGCTTGGACTTCTTCCTGTCCTGTGGGCACTGTGGAGCCCAAGCCACCCTGGGGCAGCTTGGGGTGAATGTGCCTGGCTCCTGACTCTTTTGGGGTGAGCTGTCCCTGGCCTGGCAGGCACAGGGAGCATTTCCCCTCACTCTCTGCCCAGCCACAGCTGCCCGGAGCAGTGCCAGGACTCCTGCAGCAGAGAAAGTAAAACCCAGAGTTAATTTTTTCTTTCAGGAATAACTTCATTTGTTCCAGGCTGGGTTGGAAACTCCTGAGGCTAGGAAAGAAGGGAACAGCAGCCAAGCCAGGGCTGTGCTGCTCTTCCTTTGGGAGTTTAAGAGGTTTGGGTTTAAGTCCAGGCTTTCCCCAAGCCTGCTGCTGGTGAGGGTACTTGGAGGGTCACAGATTTTGAGACCCCATTTTGAGCAATGGCCACAGGAGCTCTACCAGGGAGCCAGGAGGAGAGACCACAGCTCCTGCAGAGCCTTCATGGTCCCCTGCAGTGCCACCATGGCTCATCTGGTGTGCCCATGCCACATTAAAACCCACAGGGCCCTCCTCTGGAGGACACTCTGCTCCCAGCAGCCCTCCAGCTCTGCTTCAGGGGTGGCAGAGTTAAGTGCTCAGCAGCTTCCTCCTGGGCTCCTTGCTATCACCAGACTGTAAACGTTGTGTGGTTTCCTTAATGGGAAGAATTTAATACAGCTTCTGGCACCCACCACATTTCCTACTGACAGTTTGTGCTGCTCAGGGTGTTCTCTGCAGGATGTGTGGCTTCTGAGTGTGAGCTGGAGCTGTCACCAGCTGGCAGAATGCTCTGGAGTCAAACATAGAAGGCAACAAACCCCACAGCTTTTGGCAGTTCAGGCACAGGGAGACAAACACTTTGGGTTTGCAGTCAGGGGGCAGATTTTGGGAACCTCCCAATGTCTCTTTAGAGACTCTGTGTGCTCTGCACAGCCCCGGGTGGGCTGGAATGGAAATGAGGAAGGTGCCAAACTCCAGTGACTCCGAGTTTTCCCTGGAGTGGCTCAGTTCAGGCTGTTCCTCTCTGTTTCTCTCCAAAAGAACTGTCTGTATTCACAGCTTCTCCACTGGGGTGCATTGTGCCAGGATCTTGGTTGAGCAGCAGAGGTGGTGACCTTCCCACCTTGTCCTGCTCTCTGCTGGGTGCCCATGTCCTGGCCAGGGACTGCCTGGGAAATGTTTCCAGGCTTTTCAGCTGCTCATCCCAGACCCTCTCCTCTTGCTGAGCAGTGGCCTGACAGGAGGTGTCCCCCCACTCTCTCTTGGCAGGTGACAACAGACTGGGACCTGCAGAAGGGCACGGGCTGCACGGAGGGGCACACGGGGACCTCGGCTGCTGCTCCCCTGGCTGCAGGGATGATTGCCCTGATGCTGCAGGTGAGGCCCTGCCTCACCTGGAGAGATGTCCAGCACATCATTGTCTTCACTGCCACCAAGGTCAGTGCCTCTCCCTTCTCTGTCCCTCCCTCTCTCCCTCTTTCCCTCTGTCCCGGGGACACTGCAGAGCTCCCAGGTCCTGCTCATCCTTGTTTATGTCTTCCTGCCCCTTTATAAATCTCTGGCTTGTCTGGCTCTTAGCAAAGGGAAAGCATTCTCTCCCCTCAACCCCTCTTCCTTCCAGGAATGTGGCTGAGACATTTTCCTCTCTGGTGGTAATAAAAGGGGGGATTTGCTCCATCTCTAGCCCTCAGGGCTTCACTGTGCCTTGGGCAACATCCCACATCTGATCCAGGCAGTGGCAAGGGGGGAGCTGTGGCCTGTCCTCAGGTCCTCCATGGGAAAGCGAGGAGCTGTGGCCTTTCCCAGGCTCTCCAGGGAGCAGAGCTCTTGGGAACAGACCTAACAGAGAGTGTGGCAGCAAACACAGCCCTGCCCTTCACCTGTCCTGCAGTCTGGCACAGCTCTACTGCGCAGAGCAGCACTGGGAGCTGACTGGAGCTGTCCTGTGCAGCCCAGGGACAGGGATCCTCCTGCACTCCCCAGGAGCAGGGGTCCCTCTCCAGCTCACCCTCTGCTCACCCTCTGCTCCTTTTGGCACCCAGCAGTGTTTTCCACCACTGCAAGACAGCATTGCTAGAGCACTGCAGCCCTATAAGCGATGGGACCCAGATCTGTCTTGGCCTGTCTTGTGTTGATTTAAAGGACTTGATTCCTTTCTCCACGGCTCTGCCATCCCATGGGCTGTGGCCTGGGCAGTGGGGAGCAGCTGGGATGTTTCAGAGCAGGGGCATTCCTGCAGCTGAGTTTCCTTTCTGAGGAGCAGGGCAGTCTCTTGGCGCTGGGACCGGTGTCAAACAAGGGACAACCTGTTCCTGTCGAGCCAGCCCACCTGGGTTTGCTGTGGGATGGGTTGGGGCCTGGTTCCCTTTGCTTTGGGTCTGCTGGTGTCCCCAAGGTGTGAGGGCAGTGCCCTGTGTCTCGTTTCAGTATGAGGATCATCGTGCCAAGTGGGACAGGAACCGGGCGGGCTTCAGCCACAGCCACCAGCACGGCTTCGGGCTGCTCAACGCCTGGCGCCTGGTCAATGCTGCCAAGGTGGGGCCCTCCCAGGGACAGGGGGGACAGGGACAACGCCCTGGGGGGACACTGCTGACACTGGGGGCCAGCACGTTGGCCGGCCCTGGTTGTCAGGCTGCTTTGGGTATGAAGTCACCAGGGCCTGAAGCTTCTTCCCCCACTCTGGCAGCACTATATATAGCCATGGGCCAGAGCCTGGGCTGGGGGGGGACAGCTCTGATTCATGGCTGGGGAGCTCCAGCAGCAGCAGCCCCTGCTCTGAGGAGGGCCTCGTGTCCCTGGGAATTGGGGAGGTTTTCAGCTGTCAGCTCCAGGCTCCATGTCCCAGGGGCTGCCAAGGGGGGGATGTGCTCAGGGGCAGCCCCCTCTGTCCCCCCCTCTGCCTCTGGAGGTGTGGGGAGCAGAGCACATCCTGTGCCAGCATTGTCCCCTCTTGTCAGAGGGACTTTGAGGCCACTCTTACTCCTCATAGGGCTTTGGGTTCTGCAGCACTCCCTGCCTGCACCCACATCCCCCCACATTAGGGCTGCTGCAGCCCGGAGCAGCTCCCAGGGGTGGTGGGAGATGGAGAGGGGGATGCGTGGAGAGGACACAACCTCGTGCTGACTCCTTTCCCCTGGCAGGTGTGGGAATCTGTCCCCTACCTCGCCTCCTACGTGAGCCCCGTGCTGAGGGAGGGCAGGAGCATCCCCCTGCTCCCACAGGAGCTGGAGGTCACCTGGAATGGTAAGAGCAGGTGGGAGCACGTGCTGCTGCACGCCGGGGACCTGGGGCAGAGCTGGGCACACTGGCAGGGCCAGGGCCACGCCAGGCCACGGAGGGGTTAAGTGTTGGTCTGCATGGACTTTGCCCCCTCTCTCGGCACTGCTGCTCCTCAGGGTGCCTGTGGCTCTGGTCCCCTCCCCATAACTCCATCCCCCGTGGGGAGCCAGCCTGGTGTTAGGAGCTGGGCCAGGCTGGGCAGCAGCCACTGCTGCTCCTCTGCCTTTGACCATTTTAGGAAATGCTTCAGCTCCTGACTTGGCTGCTCCCTGTCCACACAAACACAGCACTGCTCCGGCAGCTACCAGTGGGAAGGAGAGGTGTCCCCTGCCTCTGGGGCTGGGCACAGCTTATCCCCCTCCTCTGGCTGGGCTGGTCCAGCTCTGCAGCAGGTGCCAGCACCACAGAGGGGCAGAGGGGTGACACCTCAGGCTGACAGGGGGGGGTTAACCCCCTCTGCCTCCAAGGCAAGGGCTGGGGGTCAAGCAGCTCCTTCTGCCCAGAGAGGCAGAAAAAGCACTCTGTGGTGCCTGAGTTTGGTGCCTTTGGTGACTGAGTTAATTGTTCCCCGTGGCCTCAGGGACTGTGCTGGCTGGTGACAAGCATGTGTGTGTGTCCTGCTCCCTGTCACAGCAGTCCCTTGGGCCAGGTAGAAGTGGGGGCTCCATCCCAGCCCTGCCAAACCCTGCCTCCCTTTCCCAGTCACCACCCCCGACCTGGAGCTCTCCGGCATGAGAACCCTGGAGCACGTGGCAGTCACCATCACCATAACCCACCCTCGCCGTGGCAACCTGGAGATCAGGCTCTTCTGTCCCAGTGGAATGATGTCCCTGATAGGGACCACCCGGAGCATGGACTCGTAAGCACCAGGGGGGGGCAAGGGGTCCACACTGCTGGGCAGGACACCCAGCAGCAGAGCTTGGGCCCACGTCCAGCCCCCTGCCCCGGGCTGTGTCCCCCTCTCATGGGCTGCCTCTCCCCCCCCTTTGGCAGGGACCCCAATGGCTTTGCTGATTGGACTTTCTCCACTGTCCGGTGCTGGGGGGAGGAGGCACAGGGCACGTACAGGCTGGTTGTCAGGGACATTGGTGAGTCCTGCCTTCCTGGGCTGCTGCCTGGGGCCGTGGTGGCTCCTGGGGAGCTGCCAGCTCTGCACTGGGTTGGCCTCGGGTCGGCTCCACGTGGAGCCATCCAGCCAGGTGGGACAGACAGTTCCTCACGGATCCATTCCCCAGGAGATGAAAGCCTGAGGCTGGGCACCTTGAAACAGTGGCAGCTGACTCTGTACGGCTCCTCCTGGTCCCCAGCAGAGATGAAGGAGAGGCAGAGGTAGGACACCACAGCCTTGTCTGGGTGGGGGGACCCTCCCTGGGGCAGCCCAGCCTGCGGGACCCTCACGGGGCACCTCTGCCCCCCAGGCTGCTGGAGGAAGCCATGAGCGGGCGGTTCCTGAGCAGTGACTTCTCCCTGCCCTGCCCACCAGGGCTGGAGATCCCCGAGGAGCAGCCCCACACCATCACAGCCAACACCCTGAAGGTGAGCCTGCTGGAGGAGTGACCCTGCTAGAGCAGTGATCCTCCTGGAGCTGTGTCCTCTGATGGATGACTCCCGGGTGGCTGAGGGCTTTGCTTCTCCAAGGATCTCCTCCTCCTCTCCTCCACAGACCCTCCTGCTGCTGGGATGCTTTGCCGTGTTCTGGACTTTCTACTACATGCTGGAGGTTTGCCTGACCAGGAACAGCGTGGGGCTGGACGTGACCTGCAATGGCTCCCCCAGCTGCAGGTGGTACCAGCAGGGAGGGAAGCACAGCAGCACCCTGGAGAACGGCCTGGAGATGGAGTCAGTGCCACTCTACCGGGAGAAGGAGACTGAGGACGTGGAGATGGAGTGTGAGCACCTGCAGCCTGCCCAGCAGGACGAGAGGGAGGAGGGGTCCTGGACCTCCACCCACCCCAAACTCCCCAGCAGCAGCTTCCAGGAGGCCCCCCCGGGCGGAGCAGGGTACCGTGGCCGGGAGGAGGACAGGGAGCAGCAGCCCTGCTAGCTGGGGCTGGGGCTGTGTCCCCCAACTCGGTACGTGTGGCAGAGACCTCCCGAGCCACCGGGACCCCTGCCACTGCCTTGGAGGTGGCTCAGGAGAAGGAGGAGTGCTGGCAGCAGGAGAGGACCTTCCCCTTCCCTGCCTCTGGAACACAACGCAAGCCTTAACCCCCTCCTCACGGAGCCCGTGCCCCCCCCGGGCTGCCTGGAGCCCGCAGCCATGCCTGCCGGGTGCCTGCTGCAGCACTGTCACTGTCACTTGCCTGTCCTGAGGGTCAGGAGCTGGCCCGGGCCCCCGGTCCTGCCCAGTTGGGCAGCAGGGACTCCTTTTGCCCATCTCCAACCAGCGCTTGCTCCCCGTCCCCTGTGCCCTGACCCCGACACCTCCTCCTGTGTCCTGCAGCCGGGCAGGGGGGGGCTGCAGCGCTTTGACCTCCTGCTCGGGGGGCAGCAGGGGCTGTCCCTGCAGCAGGGGCACAGATGGTGGCCCCAGGTCTGCCCGGTGCTGGGAGGGCCGAGGCCGCAGGCAGTGGCTGCTGAGTTGCGCTGGCAGTGGCTCAGGGGGGGGCTTGCTCATGCGTCCTTGGGTGCGTTTGGGTTATTTTTTTAAGGCTGGGGTTTGGTTTTTTTTTAATCAGCAAAGCCCTTTTGTGTAGCTTTCCAAATAAAGTCTTAAAAACCCTCTTCTCCCCCCCCCACCCCTCACTCCTCTGCCCTCCCCATGCAGAAACAGGAGTCACCCAGCCCCAGAGTCACCCAGCCCTAGGGTGCAGGATCTGCTCCTGGATTCTCGCAGCCCCCCTGGGATAACCGGGGGGGCTCCACCAACCCAGCCCCCTGACCCTCAGCTCTGGTTCTCCCGGGTTCTGAGCTGGAAGCAGGAGCAGATGTGGCTCAGGAGGAAACCTGCTCAGACGGCGGTAGATGAAGAACCTTTTAGTTTTGACAAAAAAACAAGTACAAAACCGAGGCCGATTTTCTCGCCCCCCCGTTGCTCAAGGATCTCTGCGGCGGTGGTGCGGGGCTGGTGCGGGGCTGCCAGGCGGCTCCGGGGGGGGAGGGAGCGGGGGGGAAGGCGCGGACCCTTCCCATCCACGGCCCCCATCGGGGAGGGATTTGGAGGGGGGGGCTGGGTAGGCGGGGGGTGCGAGGCCGGAGGGGAGGGGCTGCCCGCGGTGTCACCCAGGCCGGGTGGGTGGATGCGGGGGGGTCTCCGGGGCTGGATGGTTCCGTTCCAATAAATACCATTCGGTGCGGGGCGGCTGCGGCGCTGGGCTGGGGGGAGCCGAGGCGGGGGTCCCGGCGGGGGCTGCTCTCCCAGGGGCGGCTTGGGGGGGTGCTTAGCTGATGATCTGCCGGGGTCGGCCGTAGCTCATCCCCGCCTGTGACGCTCCCTTGTTGCTCCCCATCTGTAGCCCGATGACGTTCTTGCCCTCCTTCAGCTGGCTCTCGGTGAACTCCCGCTTGTGCTCCTGCGCTTTCCTGGGGGGTGGCGGGGAGGCCCTGCCGCGTCCCTCCGCGCCCTCCTCCCTGTCCCCAGGGCCCCCGGCACTCCCCGTGTCCCCAGGGAGTCCCCCAGCAGCCCCCCCTTCCCTCAGGAGGTCCCCCAGCAGCCCCCCCTTCCCTCAGGAGGTCCCCCAGCAGCCCCCCCTTCCCTCAGGAGGTCCCCAACCACCCTCAGTTCCCAGCCGAAAGCTGAGCTCCGCGTGGCCGCATGGGAGGAGGCTCCCCCAGGGCACGGGGGGGTCCCACGCTCCCCCACTTACTTCATGAACCAGTTGGGGTCCCCGTGGTAGTTGCCGTCGTTCTTGGTGACCGCCAGGCTGCCCAGGGCCATCAGTGTCCTCTGCACCGCTGCCATGTCCTTGGCTGCCGAGGGACAGAGGCCTGTGAGGACGGGCACGGCAGCCCCGGCCCCCCCCGAAACCCTGGAGACCCCCGCCCGCACCTTCAAAGAGGTCGACGGTCTGGAACACGTCGGTCTTGACCACGCCGTAGTCCTCGGCAGCCTTGAGGAACTGAGCGATCTGCTCCATCTGCTTGAAGACCATGGTGGGGGGGGTGTCGGGGATCTTGACGGGCTTGGAGCCGCTGGGGTAGAGGCTGTTCACCAGCTGGCTGAGGACCTGCAGCACAGGAGGGGCTGGGGTCACCGCCACGCACACGCTGAGCGGCTCCCCCCAGCATCAGCCCCAGGGCCGGGGGACACCCGACCCCCCACTTACGATGCCGTTCTTCAGCCAGACCTGGAAGCCCAGGCGGCCCCGCTCCGGGCGCCCCACGCCCGCCCCGCACTGCGCCACGATCCACTCCACCAGCCGGTCCTCCAGCTCCTCGTCGTACTTCTTCTCGATCTTGGCCTGGACGTCCCTGCTCATGCCATAGGCTGGGCCCTTGTTCGCCATGTCTGCGATGGTTGGGAGACCTGGTGGTGGGGAGGGGACCATCAGACTGCGGGTGGGACATCACACTGTCCCCCTCCCTGACCAGGGCCCCCACAGGCACCATCTGGCTGCACCCCATGACACACAGTGGCTCTTTGGCTCCATCTGGACATGTCTGGAGGTGTGTGTGTGGCTGTGACCCTTCGCCTGGCTCAGACAGGTGGCTTCTGTCCCAGCAGAGCTGCCTCGTCCTGCTCCTGGCTCAGGGCACACAGGAGAGCAGCCCCATCCCTGTCCTCTGACCCATCCCTGTCCCCTCAGCCACCCGACAGCTCCGGGATGCCACAATTGTCCCTGGCGTGGCCGTTCCCTCCATTTGGATCAGCCTTGATGTCCTCAAGAGGGTCCAGGTGGCAGGGTGGCCATGGCAGAGCTGGTGGCCATGATGCCATGGGTGGCCCTGGCATGTGGCAGATCCTGGTGCCAGGTGAGAGGCGGTGGCAGCCGTGTCCGTGGCCTTGTACGGGCAGTCTGAGGCAGAGGGGGGGATGTCGCCGGTGCGGGCAGGGCCGGGGGTACCAGGGGGGATGGCAGGAGCCGTGTGCCAGCTCCCTTGCACCCTGCCCCGGCCACCAGGCAGATGTCCCCCGGTTGCGGCTGAGACCTGTCACAGCTCGGTGCAGCGGGGGATGCTGACCCCGCAGGCTGCCAGCCAGGCAGGGGGGCCCCGAGCCCTCCCCTGTCACGGGGGTCCCGGGCAGCCCCCAGCCTCGCCGGTCATACCTCCCGTGGCCACAAGGCGGTGCCCGCGGACCTGCCAGCCCCCTCCCCACCCAGGCGGAGGGGACACGGCTGTCCCCGTGGAGGAGCGGGGGTGGCACCGAGCCCCGGGCAGGTCCCCAGCCCAGCGGGACGGTCCCCAGCTCGGGCAGCAGCTCCCGGGGAGGCCGCCCCGCATCCCGGGAGCAGGACCCCCGCCCCGGGGTCAGGATCGCGGGCCCGGGAGCGGCATCATCCCCCCGGGCAGGGGGTCCCGGTGCCGGGGCACAGCACCCCTGCTGCCCCCACCCTGCTGCCCCCCCACCCTCCCCCCACGCCGCAGGACTCACGCACAAGCAGCTGCGCGGGGCGATGCTCTCCGGAGCTCTGCGGGGCGGGGGGACCAGCCCTGTGCTAAAAGGCCGGCGTCGGGACAGTGATGTCAGCCGGGCCGGGGGGACAGCCTCCCAGTCACCCCCCCCCCGAGCCAGGCCAGCCCCTGCCGCGCTCCAGGGCTGCGGCCCCGACACCATATTTGGGGAAAGACTCCGAAAAGCGGCGAGTCCGGCCCGTGCCCGAGCATTCCCCGCGTGCCTGCCCGGGGGTGGGGGGGCGGCAGGAAGGGGCGGGGGGCCGGGGACCCAACTCCTTTTATAGCCAAAGCGCTCGCCCGGCCGCGGCCCCCCCTGACCTCCCGGCTGGTTTCCCCGTGTGCTCATTGCCGGGGGGGCGGGCACGGCCCTGGGCATCCCGCAGCCCCCCCGGGATTCCCTCTGCCACCGGGAACCGACCTCCCCGCGCATCCCTCACCCCGGCCTCGCCCCTCCAGCCCCCCCCACCCCTCAGAAACCCCCACCCGAGCCCCCAGGATCCCCCCCTGCCCAAGCAGGAGGCGGCAGGCGCTGGCAAAGTGCAGAGACTTTAATGCGAGTCCCTTCCCAGCAGGGCGGGGGGCGGCGCGGGGGGCACCCGGCGGCGACCCATACCCCCTGGGACGGGTCAGGAAACACGAGCAGGACCTGTCCCACCACCGCCCCCGCGGACACGCACCCCACCTCCCACCCACAGGACTCAGGCACTGAACAGAGACCCGCACCCGCTCGGGTGGGTCAGGGGGCTGCGGGCAGGGCGCTGGCCCCGGCCCCCCCAGCCCCGGCCCGGCGCGGCAGCAGCAGCAGCAGCACCTTTGCCAGTGTCCACTGCCATTCGGGGGGCTGCTCGACAGCCCCCAGCCCCCTTTTGGCTATGGCTTGCCCGGGTACAGGCAGGCAGTGCCCGGAAGGAGGCACAGCGGGACCCCCAGGCTGTGCGGAGAGGGGGATGGAGCAGCCGGTGGGACCCCCCCCAGCCCCGGCATCCCTCCCCTAGGGGCTAAGGCTGGGGTTTGGCACAGGCCCAGGGCAGTGGGCAGCCACCAGCTCCTAGAAGACGTAGATCTTGTCCCGCTGGACACAGTCCAGGTCATCGTCCAGTGTCAGCAGCACCTGCGGGGTAAGGGGAGCCATGGTGAGCCCGAGGGGCTGTGGGGACAGCAGGGGACAGCCAGGGCAGCCAGCACCCACCAGGAAGGAGCCAAACATGGCGATGGAGGAGAGGAAGTGCCAGATGTCGTGGTCATCAAAGAAGTCCAGCAGGATGCAGTCACGGTTGTGCTCCCGGGACTCAGCCGGCGTTTTCTGTTGGGGACAGGGCCAGGTGCCACCATGCCAGCTGGTGGCCACCCCAGCCACCCCACCATGCCCCCCTCCCACTCACCTGCCAAGTGCTGAGCCCCTGAAAGAAGAAGAAGAGGGCAAAGCCCCAGACCACCGAGGTGCTGATGATGCAGAGCAAGGGGATGAGTTTGATGCGCTCGCCGCTGCGGAGCTGCGGGAGGGTGCAAGGTCAGGGGCAGACAGGAGCAGGCAGGGGTGCCTGACCCTCCCCACCCCCCCTGCGGGGCTGGGGGCTTGTCCCACACCTTCATGATGATGTAGAAGGCAAAGTAGAGAAGGAGGTTGCAGATGCCAATGGCCAGCAGGTAGGAAGCAAAGTCATTGGGGCGGACGATGAGGCCGTAGGCAGCGCTGGGCAGGCAGGGAGAGGCAAATGGGGTCAGCACAGCCTGGGGGTCCCCCCCACCATCCCCACACCCCCTGATGTCCCCCCAGGACAGTGTGTGAGGACACCAGGGCTGCAGGAGGCCTGCCAGGCTCAGTTCACAGCTGTCACGAGCTGGCAGTCCTCAGCTCAGCCTCAGCCAGAGAGGCAGCAGGAGGGGGGCAGGGGAGACGGGGACCCCCAGAAGGGGCGTGGGGCCTGGCGTGGCTCTGCACTTACAGCGACCAGTTGATGATGTTTCCCATGACCAAGAGCACCATCCGGTCCTGCAAAGGGACCGAGGGGGGTGCTGTGAGGGGCACTGGGGGGGGAAAAGGCAGAGGAGGTGTCCCCGGCGTGGCGGCGCCTGCACTCACCACGTACATGGGCCCGCTGCACTGCCGCACGCAGTCCGTGTACAGCACGTGCAGGATCCGGCGTGGGATGCCTGAGTCTGCAGGGACAGGAGAGGACAGGAGAGGAGGTGGTGCCAGGGGTCTGCCCTGCTGGCCCCCAGCCCACCCCAACAGTGCCCCCCCACCTCACCCAGCTTCCAGCGCCCCATGTAGTAGAGCTGGGTGCTGAGCAGCAGGGTGGCCACGATGTGGATGACGGAGAAGACGATCCAGAAGGCTGTGTTCCCCTTGCCAAAGACCTGCGGGGCCAGTGGGGTGAGAGGCAGTGGGGGTGGCCGGCTGTGTCCCCCCCCTCCACCAGCCCCCACCCTTCTCACCACCCCAACGACAGAGAAGAAGATGACGAGGGCCAGGCAGGCGTAGGCGCTGTAGGCGCTGGCGTTGATGTCTGGGTGACGCTTCTGGTAGAGCTTCAGCATGCAGAGCCCCGCGATCATGTACATGAAGGAGGTGTCTGTGGGGGAGGACAGTGGTAAATGGGGTGGGGGTGGCCCCAGCAGGGATGATGGGGGGGCCGGGAGGCACTCACCAAACTGGAAGTTGGTGTAGTTGGGGCAGACGTGGTAGCAGGCGCTGAGCAGCCCCTCCATCATCAGCGCCGTGCCCATGGCGTAGAAAAGCCCGAAGTGCTTGGGGATGCCACACTCCTGGGGGGCGGGAGAGGAGGGAGGGGCAGTGGGGAGCTCTGGGCAGCTGAGACAGTCCCGTCCTCCCCCCCCCAGGGCCATCCCTCCCTTACCAGAGCGTGGGCATCGTTGCGCATGAGCGCCCGGTTGTAGTTGATCTCCCTCTGGAGGATGATGAGGAGGAAGAGCAGGCCCAGCAGGACGTAGCCCAGGTTGCTGAGGATGTTGTTGAAGGCGCTGCGAGGGGACAGTCAGGACGTGGGTGTCACAGATGCCCTTCCTTCTGCCCCTGCAAGACCCCCAGCCCCCAACTCAACCCACCTGAGGTTCCCCAGCGGGTGAGCACACAGGAAGTTGTAATAGCAGATGTCCTGGTTGCCGGTGACATTCACCACCTGCAGGGACAGCGGGAGAGCAGGTAACGGACGTGGGGACACAGGAGGACCCCTGAGGTGCAGGCAGGTCCCCACCATGGCCTGGGACAACCAGTGTCACACTTACTGTCTGGTAGGTGATGACCAGCTGGATGACCGGGAGGGCGTAGAAGACAGCGATGGTGGCGATGTTCCTGGGAGAGTTGGGGAGGGGGTCAGGGGGTCCTTGCTGCCCACCACTGATGGGGACCCCAGTCCGTGCCCCCCACTACCCCCCACTCACCAGAAGTAGATCTGATACTTCTTCCGCAGCACCCGCTTGTCCTTGCGGGCCAGGTCGGCCACGCAGAGGTATTGCTGGAAGGAGAGGGAGGTGGGGGCTCAGCCTGGACAGCAGGGAGCAACCTGGGGGGACACGGGGGGCACGGGGGGGGACGCACCTTGGTCCGGATGACGTTCTTGTCATAGTCAATGTCAGCCAGCGTGTCGTAGTCATCCTCCTCCACAGAGCTGAGCGAGTCCAGGCGGGGCCGGCCGGCCACGTTCTCCAGCGACCGCTCCCCTGGGGGAGCCGGGGGGGTCAGAGTGCCCCCCAACCCAGCCCCCAAGACACCCAACCACCCCCAGCCCCCCAATCACCCCCAATTAACCGCTTGGCTGCCTCCTCTCCAACTGATACCGGGGACACTGCCCCGAGCCCTGGACCCCCAGGGCCCTGCAGGGGCAGCACCAGGGGCGGGGGGCAGCTCAGCACCCCAGGGGCAAGCACGGGGCAGGGCAGATTTTGGGTTGATTGGCCCCGTCCCTGCCCGGTACCAACATCTACCCATGGCAATGCTCAGCGGCCTCGTCAGGGTGGAGGGCGTGCGCCGCTTGAACTGCTCCTGCCCTTCAAAGGAAAGACAGAGTTATCGGGGCAGGAGCAGCGCAGAGCCCTGGGGGGGGGGGGGTGGTCCCGGCACGTGACCGTCGGTGGAGACCCCGCTGCAAGGAGGGTCCCGGGAGATGGCGAGGGGCAGAGCCGGGGTGCTGCCGGCACCATCAGGGCAGCCTGGCACCACCCAAGGACACCGCGGCGGCCACCGCCCCGGCACTCACCCACGTAGCCATAGGGGACTTCGGAGGAGGCCAGGCTGTCGGTGAGGCCCTCGGCGCTGCTGGAGGAGCCGTTCCCTGCCAGGACAGAGGGTGGGACCCCCAGAGGGTGGGCACGGCCAGGGTGGGCAGGGACAAGTGGGAAGGGGACAAGGGACAACTCGTGGTACTCACCGAAGGAGCCGTAACCGTAGCTGTCGTAGGGAGAGTGGCCCAGGAAGACGTCGGGGATGCTGCGGGAGTGCCCTGAGAGACAAGGGGGTCCTCGTCAGCCACCAGCAGCCCCCCTGGCACCCAGCAGCCAAGGACAGAGCTGGGGCTGTCACCTACCCAGGAGAGATGCTGGAGGCCCCGGGAAGCAGCAGAAAGAGAGAGACTTGGTGAGACAACCCGAGCCCCCACACAGCTCCACCAGAGCCAGGGTGTCCCCCACATTGGGGTTTGTCCCCCAGGAGCTGGGGGTCAAAAGGGGAAGGCCCACAGGACCGAGGGCTTTGCCATAGGCTGGAGAGGGTGTAATAATGGGGAACCCCCTAGCAGACCCCCCGCTATGTGCCAACACCCCAGCTGCTGATGCCAGCCCCTCACCCGTGTCCAGGCTGGGCGAGTCCATGGCTGCCAGGAGCCCCTTCCTCTTCTGCTGCCTGCAGAGGGACGCGGCCATCAGACACTGCACACTGGGGTCCCCACAGGGACAGAGGGATGGGTGCAGGGGCAGGGATGGGGACAGGGCAGGAGCAGGGAGATGACAGGAATGCCCAGGGGCTCACCGGCAGCTCTCCCAGCAGGCGATGAGCAGCGTCAGGACGTAGAAGGAGAGGAAGATGCCGAGGCAGAAGAGCACACTGCTCACATAGGCCTCCGCTGTGCAGAGACAGGATAAGCCCTCAGGGTGAGTGGCAGCCCCCAGGACCTGCCCCAGGGCCCCTATGGAGCCTGGTACTCCCCAACCCCCCCCCCTCCAAGGGCTTACAGGTTATGGCTGGTGACACCATCACCTCCAGCATCTTCTGCCGGTCGTGCTGATCCACAGGTGTGTCTGGAAGAAGGGACAGAGGGACACTGCTGTCCTTCCCCAACCCCCTGCCTGAGCTGGGGGCTCGGTGCCACTCCCCAGTTCCCCCTCAAGCATACCTGGGGAACTGTTTTTGGCGACAGGATAGTAGGGCAGAGCCCCCCCACATGCCTCATCCTCTGTCTTCACCACCACCACGACGTAGAAGCTATTGCTGGGGAAATCCTTTTTCTGCAGCAGAGAGAGGGTGGTCAGGAGAGCCCAGACAGGGGTCTCCCACACCACCCCCCAGATGGAGCTCCCCAGGGGCCACCCCAGCACGATAACCCCTGCAAAGGAGGGGCTGGGAGGAGAACTGCCCTGTGCCCACCTGCACAGTGATGGCTGCCTTCTTGGTCATGGTCTGGTACATCCCGATGAAGGCCACATTGTTGTCCAGGTCATAGACAGGACACTGTGGGGACAGGGGTCCTGTCAGCCCCACTGGGCATCACGGCTCACCCAGACAGGAGCCCCTGCCACCAAACCTACCAGGATGTCCTGGATGGAGATGACAGAGCAGGGGAAGGCCATGGCCGAGGTCACCTTCACAATCACTGAGTCCACTCCCTCGGAGAAGTCATACTTGAAATACTGGGAGAGGGGGAACAGGCATGTCACCGCCGGGGTACCCCAGGAACTCCTCCCTAGGATGACCCCAGACGCAGACCCTCTCCCACACTGTCCAGACCCCTCCTCACCTGGGGCTGGGCAGCTGTGGCGTTGAAGCTGAACCTTTTGTTGGTCCTGCAAAGAGCACAGGGAAGGGTGAGGGCTGGGGAAGGGGGGTGGGAGGGCAGGGCTGGGGGGTGGGGTTCCCCTCACTGCAGGATGAAGTTCTCCACGCGGGTGACCCGCAGCTGGTAGGAGGTGTTGAGGGAGAGCGTGGAGACGTCCACATAGAAGTGTTGGGTCTCCACCTCCTCCTTGGTCTGGGGCTGGCAGAGCGTGCGGCTCACCTCCTGGTACGCGTACTTCCGCTGGTACCTGGGCAGCCAGAACCGTGTTGTGCCCACCGGGACCCCCGCCAGCCCCCCCCCTCCCGGGACCCCCGCCAGCCCCCCCCCCTCCCGAGACCCCCGCCAGCCCCCCCCTCCCGAGACCCCCCGCCAGCCCCCCCCATCCCGAGACCCCCGTCAGCCCCCCCCTCCCGGGACCCCCGTCAGCCCCCCCCTCCCGGGACCCCCGCCAGCCCCCCCCTCCCGGGACCCCCGTCAGCCCCCCCCTCCCGGGACCCCCGCCAGCCCCCCCCCTCCCGAGACCCCCGTCAGCCCCCCCCCTCCCGGGACCCCCGTCAGCCCCCCCCTCCCGGGACCCCCGCCAGCCCCCCCCTCCCGGGACCCCCGCCAGCCCCTCCACTACTCACAGCCCCCGGAGGATAAGCGGCACCTGGAAGGAGACCACGGCCTCCTTCTGCCTCACCACGAAGAGGACGGGCAGGTCGTTGTGGTCGGACAGGACATTGACCGACACCCGCACCCCCTCCGTCTGCGGGACGCCAGGTGTCGGCGGCGCGGGGCGGACTTGGCCCGGGTGGCAGCGGCCGTGTCCCCAACCTCAGGGAGCGCCGGCTGCCACCGCCTCCCCCCCCGCCGACCCCGGGGCCGCCCCGCCGGCTCACCCTGTTCCTCTGGACGCTGTGGTTGAAGGCGTAGATGTTGAGCAGCTCGGAGTCCACCCAGTCGGCGTAGGTGGTGTTGAAGCTGGCTTCCTTCTCCCGCACCTTCCGCTGCCCGGGGGCCGGGGGCTGCGGCAGGGTGGGCGCGGGGCCCAGCATTGCCCAGGCCAGCAGCGCCCGGGCCAGCGCGGCCGCCCCAGGGCCCGGCATCCCGCCAGCATCCCCGGCACCGCCTGCTCGGCCAAGGTCCGCCGGGGCGGGACGGGACGGGACGGGACGGGACGGAACCGGCCGGGGCTGTCAGCCGGGGAGCGCCCGGGTGCCCTGACCCATGGCCGGTCCCGATCCCGCTGCTCGGTGCACGATCCCCGACCCGGTCCGGATCCCGATCCCCGTCCCGACCCCGATCGCGATCCCGGTGCCGAGCCTGATCCTGGTCTCTTTTCCGATCCCGAACGTGATCCCGATTCCGGTGGCAATCCCGATCCCGGTGCCGGTCCCGCAGCCGGTGCCCGGTGCCGGCTGCCGGTGCGGGTGCCGGTGCCCGGTTCGGTGATGGTGTCTCGAACCCCCGGCAGCGGTAAACACGGGCCGGCGGTGACGTCACGCGGCGTCACACCTGAAAGGCCCATCCGGGGAAGTGACGTCACAGCGGGCGGTGCCGGTACCGAGCGGGATCCGGAGCGGGGGGAGCCACGGGAGCTCCCATGGCGGAGCCCCCCTCCTCCCCATAGGACCCCGCAGGGGAGGCTCTGACCTCTAGGGGAGCCCTGCCCGGGGTGGGACCCCGTAGGAGAGCCCCTGCCCTATACGGGACCCCATAGGGGAAGTTTCTGCTCCATAGAGGGGGAGCCTGCCCCAGGTAGGACCACACAGGGGAGGCTTCGTCCCGTAAGGGAGACCCTGCCCTACTTGGGATCCCATAAGGGAAGCCTCTCCTCCATAGGGAAGCTCCAGCTCCATAGGGCAGCCCCTGCCCCACAGGGGAGCTTTCTGCTCCATCGAGGAGGAGCCTGACCCATACAGAACCCCACAGGGGAAGCTCTCGCCATAAGGGAACCCCCAGCTCCATAAGGGAGTCCCTGCCCCATATGGGACCCCTCAGAGGAACGCCTGCACCATATAGCACCCCATAGGGGAAGCCTTTGCTCCATAGGGGAGCCTCTGCCCCATATATGACCCCATGGGGGAAGTTTCTGCTCTGTAGGGGGAGCGCCTGACCCATATAAGGCCCCATAGGGAAAGCCTCAGCCCCACAAGGAGCCCCCACCTTCAGGCGCCCCAGCCCCAAGCAGCCCTCTGGGTGGCACAGACACAGTCCAGACCCTGGGACGGGACCAGGAACCCAAGTCTCCCCCAGCCCAGCGCCGTGTCCCTCCCCGCGGGTGGCAGCAGAGAGATTTTGGGTTTAAATCCCCCACCGTGGCAGCTCAGCCCCACCTCGTGGGGTTGGGAACCACTTTCTGGGGTCTGGGTGATACCCAGGACCTCCACCACCACCACCTCCCCCCTACTCCCTGGGGGGAAAAACGTCCAGAGACCAGAGCGCTGCTGCTGGTGTGCACTTTATTCCTGGAGTCCTCTCCCCGAGGAGCCCCAAGCACTTCCCAGCCAGTCTGGGGGTGGTGATGCTGGCAGCAGGTGGGACACTTGCTGGGTGACAGCGGGAAGCAAAAGCCCAAGCGATTCCTCAGCTGCACTTCAGGAGGGCAGGCTGGACCTGTGTGGAGGTGGTGTCCATCCCCTCGGCCTCAGGGCTGTCCAAACCCGACCTCTGCGTTACCAAACAGGAGCTGGGGGATGTCCAGGGCCAAAACACGGGATACCCCCCCTGGAAAGCACGGGGTGCTGAGCTCTGCAGGGGGAAAGCAGCAGAGTCCCCAGCAGAGCCGGGATGAGATGTTGAGAGAGGAGTGAGGACCCTGAGAGGCCAGGAGGGTGGGGACAGGGGGGGAACAGCAGCCCCCGGGGAAACAAAACGAGTCAGCAACACAGAGAGGAGATAGGCAGGCACCCAGGCACAGAGACACACAGTGGGGTGAAACATCGACATTTATATCGCGATATGCACTAACAGAGTGAGCTCTACCAGCCGATGCATTTTTGCCAAAGCGGAATATTCATGATTTTTTCAGCCCGGGGAAGGTTTGGGGCAGTGAGAGGGCAGCGTAGGGAGGGGGGACTGTGACCCCGTTTCACACAGGGCAGGGGCTCTTCTCCTGGCAGCTCCCACCCTGCGGTCATTGTCCCCGGAAAGTTAGGAGAGACTTTCTGTCCTTTCACATTTTTTTTTTTTTTTTTCCTCTCTGCTACAATAAACATGAAGCTGGGAGCGCCCACACAGATAGATGGCAGCCAGAGCTGCCCCACGGAGCCAGGCTCTTCACTGACACTGCCCAGGCCTTCAGCCAAAGCTTTTCCACATGTCTGGACATGAAGTGCTGGATTTTAGCAGCAGGTGAGTGAGGGGGGAGAATCCTTCCCCACCGCCCACCAAGCCCTGCAGTTGTGAGCAGGATGGGTTCTGGCTGCCAGCAGAGCTGGAACCGGGATGGAAAGGAGCCCTTCCTGCCACCTCCCTGAGGGGTGCTGGGGGAGGATCAGGCCTTTTCCTAGGAATTCTCCCCCACGGTGTTATTTTTAACATTTGGTCTTGCACTCCCCCTGGCCCCAACTCCTCCATCGAGCAGCTCAGCAGCAGTGTGAGCAACGCGTCCCTGGTCAGGCCTGCAACCGCTCCTCTGCTGACCCCCCCCCAGCTTTCTACTTCTGATCCTGGTAAGCAGAATGCCTCATCCTTCCTTCCTTCCTCTGTGTGTAGATCACATACACTGGCAACAAAACACAGCCTACACATGCAATCCAGGCGGAGACCCTGCTATGGTCACACCTACGGGAGCGGGGATGTGATGGAACCCCTCAGCGTGAGGTGACGGCCTGCCTAAAACACCAGCACCCTCCTGCTGGTCACCAAGGGCTGACAGACTACGTACAGTACCTATGGACTTCACTGAAAGTAACCCGAGAACCCCTCGGTGGGTGGGAAACCCATCTGTTCCTCTGGGATTTACCTGCCCGTGAGCGGGTCAGGTCCGGGCGGCACCACCAGGCTCCCCCCGCAGCAGGTAAGCCAGGGAGGAACAGACTTGGTTTGAAAGGGTTTTATTTGCAAGTGTATCTATTCACCAAGGGCTCTGCCTTTCAGGTCTCAATCAATTTCTGTCTTAAAAAAAGAGAAACTTTCACTTCTGAACAAAAATGCTGTCTTTGTATGATCATTAGCAGACTACAACCGGCCCTAGTCACAACAACAAACAAATCCCAGGAGGGCACCTGACCCTCTGTCTCCTTTAGCTAGAGGCAAGAAGCAGCAGCTAGGGCAGGAAAGGCTGCACCTTGACTTGGCTTCGTAGTGAAAGAGGCTGGAGTAGCTCAAATAAAACGTTTACACAAGTAAAAGAGAAGCGATAAGGAAATATACACCTTGGCATCTGTAAAGCTTCAGAATGATTCAGGCTTTGCAGGCAGGGGCTGCTTGTGTGGGTTTCCTTTAGAAAAAAAAGGATGTAACAGTCATAATAAAAAAAACCAAAACACAAAAACAAAAAGGAGGAGCAGTGCAGAGAGCCCTGTGGCATGGGAATGGCAGCCAGGGAGTGACAGCCTCGTGCCGTGCTGGCTGAGCAATTAAAACCCTGAACTGAGCAACTGCTAAAAGCCAGCGACACCCTGCAGGGACAGGAGCAGAGAACAGGACAGCCACGGGGGCAAAACTGCCTCTGGGAAAGCTACATGGGAGGCAGGGAAAGAGGGAAGGTGCCCCAGCCAGTGGGCATGGTGAAAGGAGCACAGGAACAGTGTTCCACTGGTCTGGGTAACCGCTTGTTTCTTTCCATGCCTCAATTCCAGTTTCACCCTGCTTCAGAAAAGGAGTGAGAAAGCAACACTGAAACCCTCCCCAGAAAAACAAAAAAACCCAACAAACCAATCAACCAACCAACCAAAAAAAAGAGCTTTAAAAGGTGAGACCGAGTTTGGAAAAATGCATCTGTTGTGGCTTCTGCCAGTGGAACGTGATTCTTGTTGAGAGGCTAACACGTGGAGCACGATCCCTCCCGCCAGGGAGGTGCAGCCCTGGGAGACTACGGGGTGCTAGGACAACCACAGAGCAACACGAGAGGAGAGGGGCACGGGGTGAGTGACAGTCCTGTTCTTGCTTTCAATGAGGAATGGTTTAAAAGTAAAACTCTTCTTCAGCTAATTCCCTCCTGCAATAAAACCAACCGAGCTGGCCCTGGTAGGTACAAGACCAGTTAGACATCAGCCTTCCCCCTCAAAACACTAGGGACCACCATCCGGGAACACTCTACAATGGAAAGTGCTTTAAGAAAGAAGGATTCTGTAGTGCCAGTGACAGAACTGATCTGATGGGCTGGGTGAGGCCGGCAGCGGCCGCTCAGGCCAGGGCAGCTCTCTTCTCCTCGGGGGTTTCCTCCAGCAGCTGCATGATGAGTTCGTGGAGGGGTTTGCAGATCTTTGCGTAGCCCCCCCCGGTCAGGTGCAGGAAGTCGAACATGTCGTGGTAGGAGATGGTGCCGTCCGAGTGCACGAACCCAGCGTCCACATCCAGCAGCTGGACGTTGGGCAGCTTGGGCAGGGAGGTTTTCAGCAGGTGGTTCACCCGGGCGTTCTTCTGCCGCAGAGGGTTGGGCTTCTCCCCACGAGGTAGCAGGCCCTGGCAGGAGGAGGAGACCACTGTGGTTCTCTGCCAGCCCCCGGCTCCTCAAGGGGAGAGGCACCGGCTGAGGTGGGGTGAGCACCACCTGGGACTCCTCCCAGTGCCAGCTCTGCCCCTGGTTTCCCCTCACAGCACTTCATCAACAACATCTCCAGGTGGAACAGTGATCCCACCACTGAAACGGTGACCCCCATCCCCGAGGGGCGGGCAGGAGAGTTCTGCAGAGCCAAGGCAGTGTGGGGAGGCAGGAATGGGGCAGCAGAGGGACAAAGAGCCTGCCCTCCCCCAGGAAGTCCCTCCCGGTATCAGAGAGAACACAGGGCTTCCTCAGACCCAACTGTTTTCTCCAGGACCTACCAGCACGATGACTTTGGCCTGTGGCTGCTGGGTGTTGATCAGGCGCACGATGGCCTCGATCCCTCCCGCCACCTCCTCTGCTGAGTTGTCGTGGTTGTTTGTGCCGACCCAAACGACGATGACCTGGCCGGGAGAGATGTTGGTGGCTGGGTCAGAACGGGTCATAATCCCCCAGTTACACATCATCTGCCACCAGCAAGCTGCTGGTGGGGTCAGGCTGAGGGCTGCAGGGTTCTGCTGCTTTCTGGAGAGCTTCTCTCATGGTCCTTAGGGTGGGTGAAGAACTGGCCCAAGAGGTCTCTGAGCCCACACCACCTCTCTCCTAAGCCAGCCTGGGTTCTGTTTCCTGCTCTTACCTTGGGTTTAATGTTCTCCAGTTCTCCGTTCTTCAGCCTCCACAGGACGTGTCCCGTGGTGTCTCCTCCAATCCCAAAGTTCAAGGCGTGAAGCGGCGAGAAGAGCTCCCGCCAGATCTGTAACCAGAAAGGAGGTGGCTGTGTCAGACAGACAGACAGACAGACAGACACCCCACGGCCACGCCACGGCTTCATGGGCACCCAGAGGAGCACCTGGGGGGTGAGAGGTGCTTTGGCCACAGGAGATGCACCTACAGAGAGTCCCTGGGGAGGCTGGGACCTGAGAATCGAGGCACTGGGGAGGGGTGTTGTGTCAAAAAGGAGTCAGCCAGGTACGGCTTCAGAAGGGGCTGAGAGATCAACTGGGCACTTCCAGCTGGATTGGTGAGCAATACCTCATACTGCTGCAGCAGCTGCACCATGGAGTCACCCACGAAGAGCACGTCGGGCTCCTTGTCTTTGCAGTCCGAGAGGAAGCGATTGTGCTGTGGGCAGAGAGCAGCAGGGTGAGCACCAACCCACAGCTCCTCAGCGGTGTCCCAGCTCCTCGATTGTTTCTGCCTTGCTTCCCCACGGCAGGACTGACAGCTCGGTGCCATCCGGGGCAGCAGCTCACCCCGAGAGCCCCCCGGCAAGCAGGACTCAGCCCCTGCACCAGCCCTACCTGTGACATCCACCTGTCATCCCCCTGGATGTCCTCGGCGGCGTGGGGAACGGCGGCGGGGTTGGCGTTGCCCTGGTTCATCCTGTTCCTGTGGGAAGAACATTTTCAGATCAGCTCCTTCCAGCCTGGCTGGCCAGGATCCGCTGCACTCCCTGACATTCCCAATGCTTCATTCCAGCCAGAAGGGCTCTGGATGGTCCTCCCCAAAGTCACGGAGCAAGCAGAGGTCCAGGCACGCCCCGGGGCACACGGTGAGGCTGCAGAGGTTTTGGAGGCCCTGCCAGGCTTTACTGACAAAGGAATGGCTGCTGCTCCCCTGGGGATGAGCCCCCCTCACTGAGAGGATCGGTGCTCACAGATTCTCCCGGGGCTGGTGCCTCCCAGCCGCGCTGATCCCTAAGGATGCTCCGGGCCCTTCCCCTGGGGCCAGCCCAGCCCCGCAGCAGGCAAGGGAGGGGGGGAAGGGAGGGATCAGGCGACCCGGCCCCGGGTGCCCCGGGGAGCGCGGTGACAGCAGCGGAGCCCCGGCCCCGGCCCCCGCCCCCCGCAGCAACACCTGCGCCCCGGCGGCCATCGCGGCGGTGCGGGGTCTGTAAGGGCGGCTCCTCACCCCCCAGCCCCTCCTCATCCTCCTCCTTTTGCCGCAGTTACCGCTCCGGGCGCTTCCGCACCGCTGCCCGACCCGACCCGACCCGACCCGACCCGACCCGACCGCCTCCCCCCGGCCCTCCCGGCCCTCGGAACCCCCCCGGGCCCGGTGGCGGGGCGAGGCCCGGGCCTCCCTGCTCCGTGGGCGCGGCGGCGGAGGGTTCCGTGCGGCGGTGGGGGCCGGGGGCTGTCCCGGTGCCCATCCCCGCGGACTCACGGCGGATGCGGTTCCCCCCGCGACTCCATGGCGGGCACCTCCCTCCCCTCGGCCCGGGCTCCCACCGCGCCTGCGCTCCCGCCGCTTCCGCTTCCTCCGCCGCCAGCCGCCAATCGCGGATCAACCGCGCCCGGAAGTCCCGCCCGCGCGCTCCGGCCCCTGTGCCTCGCCGTGACGTCACCCTGCCGGCCGTGACGTCACCCTCCCGCCAGCCAGGTGAGGCGTGGCCGTGTGTGTGTGTGTGTATGCGGGGGGGGCCTAGAAAGGGGGGGGCACCTCGGGGCTGCTCCGCCACCCCTGGGAGGGCTGCGGGGTGCTGTGTGTGTCCGCGCGGTGTGACGTCATTTCACTTGCACGGCGTTAGCGATGACGTAAAACAGCACCTCCCCGTTCCCCCTCCCCTCCCCACCCCTCCGCGCCGGGCGCTGCCTCCAGGCGGGGGCGCCCTCTGCTCCCCCCCCCCCCCCTTTCCCCTCCTTCCCCGCTCCCTGCGCCCCGCGTCACGGCGGCTCTGGCGTCACCGCCCGCCCCCGTTGCCATGGCAGCCGCCCGCCCCCCGCCCCCCCGGTGAGCTCACGCGGTGCCGCAGCCCCGAGGGGGGGTTTGCTCCTCCAGACAAGATGGCGGCGGCGGCTGCAGCGGCGGCGGCGAGCGGCGCGGGGGGGCCCCCCCCGGCCCCGCGGCTGCCCCCGGCCCCGCCGCCCCCCCGGCCCCCCGGGCCCGCACGCATCGGCTACTACGAGATCGAGCGGACCATCGGCAAGGGCAACTTCGCCGTCGTCAAGCTGGCCACGCACCTGGTGACCCGCGCCAAGGTGAGGGGGCCCCCGCCGAGGCCTCGCCCGCTCCGGGGACCGGGGGAAGGGGCTGCCCCGCCCGCCCTGCCCGGGGCTGCACCCCCCGCGGCCGGGCCGGAGCCGGGCTGGGGTTTTTGCGGCGTGCTGGGTGCGGGGCGGCTGTCACCGGCCCTTTCCCGCGGGCAGGGCCCGCAGCCGGGGGGGGGTCTGCGGCTACCGGGCTGTCCCCGGGGGGCACGGGGGAGGGGGCGGCTTCGGGGGTGTCCCCTGAGGGCCCCGCAGCCGGGCGGGTTTGTTCTCTCGGAGCCTTCCAGGAATGGGGCGAGGGAAGGGGTTGGCGGGGGCAGCCGCGCAGGTGTCCCCAGGTGCGGGCTCGGTTCCCGGTCCGGCAGCCCCCAGCCCCCCCGCCGCACCGGGGGACAGGGCAGCAGAGATATGGCCGCGATAGTCGCGATTCTGGTTGTGAGGGTTGGGATTGCTGCTGGTGGCGGTGCCGGGGTCTCCGCCAGGAACGGGGTGAAAATGGTGATGGAGGCAGCGGTGGGTCCGGGGGGAGCGGGCAGGACCCGGTGCTCCCGGGGAGGAGGGGGCGGAGGGGAGGGGGCCCCGGCCTGGCTGCTGCCCACCTCCTCTTGTCAATTTCCAAATTACATTCGACCGGAGTGTTAGTGCTCACTGAAAGTTACTTTCCTTTGGTGAAAACTCTGGCTTTTTGCCCAGGTAACCAAGTAAAATTAATTTCAGGGGCTATTTAAAAACCAGTTACTTAACACCTCCTGGACAGCTCATTTCAGAGTTGTGTGTTTGCCTCTCTGGTATAAACTGATGTCAGGTTTTGTGCCTTTACTGCCACATTCTCTAACCCAGCCCCCTCCTCAGCAGCTGCTCCTCTGTGCAGGGCCTGGCCACTGAGTCCCCCGTTATAAAGCTGACCCTGGCTAGCAGAAGCAGGGGAGGAAAATTCAGGTGCTCCAGATGGGTGAGACAGATCCCCCGAGTAGATAGAGGTGGCTCCTGTAGGTGCAGCTTGTGTTCCTGCTCTCAGCCTCCCTCCCCGGGTCAGGGTCTCTTTTGAGTGGGTCTCACACTGCTGCAGAGAGGAGGAGGAGGAGGAGATGCCATCCCTCTGAGCTGCCAGCGCTCTTGGAGACCAGGGAAATACCTGTGCTGGAGCCACCCCTCTGGCTGAGCTGGAACAGCTTGGAGCTGAAACTTGACCTGGAAGCTTTCTCAACGCTGAGGTCAGGTTTCCTTTCAAATCCCAGCCCCTGGAGAGGAGTGCGAGCAAGGGCTTGGGGTTTTGCCTGCAAACCCTGAGCGCTGCTGTGTCCACATCTCCCGGCTCTGGGAGAGGAGTGGGGAAGCAGAGAGGGGGCTGCTGGCTGGGGACGGGGGTCTGAGGGGAGGTGTTGGTGTGAAACACGCTGGCAAGGGGCAGTCTGCACGGGGAGGCTTTTGGGAACGGCAGTGGGAAGGCACAGGATGATGCTACCCGGGGCTTGTTTTCCTCACGGTAGTCCTTGCAGCAGTTTGACTCCGTGGAAGTGCCTTAGCAGAAAGCAAAGCCTTGGAAAATGGTCCCATTCAGTGATCTGAAAGAATTCTTTGATCATGAAAGGTGAACACGGCCCCGCTGCTGAGCGTGCCCCTGCCAGAGGTGATCTCTCCCCGCAGTGGCTGCAGCAGAGGAGAGTCAGGCAGCATTCAAATATAGCCACCAAATTCCTGCACCAGCCTGACCCCGTCTCACAGTCCCTGGGAGAGAAGCTGGCTTGCTGGTCACTGCCCCTCTTTGGGAACCCTGCTCGTCTGAGGTCCCTAAAGGAATTCCAGTGCCAACATCTGTGCAGTCCAGAGCAGTCAGTGTGCCCTGATGCCCTTTTTAGAGCTTCTCAAGAAGGTGAAATTGCCCACTGCCTGGGCTCATTGCTGCATTTCGAGGTGGGCTGTCCCTGGGGGGCTGCAGCCCCCTTCTCTTCCCTTCTCTTCCCTTCTCTTCCCTTCTCTTCCCTTCTCTTCCCTTCTCTTCCCTTCTCTTCCCTTCTCTTCTCTTCCCTTCCCTTCTCTTCCCTTCTCTTCCCTTCTCTTCCCTTCCCTTCCCTTCCCTTCCCTTCCCTTCCCTTCCCTTCCCTTCCCTTCCCTTCCCTTCCCTTCCCTTCCCTTCCCTTCCCTTCCCTTCCCTTCCCTTCCCTTCCCTTCCCTTCCCTTCCCTTCCCTTCCCTTCCCACATTCCCGGGTCAGGTGAGACATCTGCGGACAACCCGAGTGCTCCTGGCTCGCCTCCCCTTTTCCCTAAGACAAAAAAAAGACAAGCAGGGAATAGCTGAGTGCCCCTTCTGGGGTGAAAGGAGCGGGATCTCCCTGGCCCTTCTGAAGCCCAGGCCTGGGTTTATTTACAGAGGGGAGGGAGGCTCTGCCGGGCTGGCACTGCTGCTGACACGGAACGCTGCCCTGCACATGGAACTGAATTTCACAAGTTGGATGTGGGTCAGCAGTGCTGGGGACGCTAACGAAAGGGAATGTTAATCATCCTAAAGGGCAGGAGGCCTGTATTCATAATTGTCTGGGCTGGAACCAGCGAAATAGAAGGGAACAGTTGACAATTTATGTATTAACCAAGCCAGCAATTTACATTCAGCGCCTGGTTGTGCAGAGTTGGAACCTTCTGCTCTGTGAGGGAGCTGTTCTGATGGCCGGGCAGGAACTGGAGCTGCTGCTCTGACCAGGATTAATTGGGCACCTGCAGGAGATGTTGCTGCATCTCTCCTCCTCTGTTTCCTGCCTGCTGTCCCTCTTTCTGTTGTCTCCTCATCTTCCACAAGAAACTCTTTCTTGTTCCTGTTCTAAAAAATCTTCCAAGTGACCTACTGAATGAATTGTTTTCCACACAATTTCCATTTATAAGTCATCCAAGTGACTTCATTAGAATTCCAGCTCTGTTCAGACAGTGGAGTTGTTTTTAATGCCACATTTTTGCATAAGGGTCACTCAGTGAATGCTACCAGAGGATTCATGTGGACTGTGTACCTTATATTCCCATGTTCTTTGGATGCTGCATCTCAGCCTTCAGAAGCTGTTGGGAGGAGAGGGACTGCCGTGGCTGCTGTGCCTCCTCTTCTTGTTCCTCTCCTGATTACAGCAGTGTGCCTGGAGACCCAGCCAGGCTGCAGAACATCCCTGCCATGGCAGAGCTGCCTCTCCAGTGCTGTTACCTTGCTGCAAACATTCAGCCTTCCCGTATGCTGCGAGTTAACACCCTTGGACTGCACTTGCTGAGTGAGGTTTGGGAGAGGAGGATTGATTTCTGCCTCCATTATTCTCTTGGAGATAAGAGTTGAGAATCTTGGGAGAACACTGCTCCCTCCTGAGCCTAGTGATCTCCCTGCTCTGTCTTAACTTCTTCCAGGCTGGTTGTTCACTTATTTTGGAGTTCCCAAGCATTTTAAACACTGTCTAGGTACTGGTCAAAGCTAGGAAGGAATCTGACTGATTGTGTTCTGTGGCATCCTGTTTGAAGGGCTACCTGGAGTTGTTTTCTTGGACAGTAACCCAACCCTTTGATGCTTTTAATCCTTGGCAGAACATTGTCCTTCTCCTGCCATTACAAGCACTACTGGGGAAAGGCTGGAATTGAGCTGATTTTTCCCCTGGGTTTTTAAGGAGCTGAGCCTTTCCTGAGGAGCCTGTGCTTGGAGGGGTATGTTCCCATCTGTGAGAGAAATGGTTCAGTTTTTATCATTTGTCTTTGGGAGAGTTGGAGTCAGGAGCTGAACAAATTTTGCACAGGGATTCCTGGAGGTGGGCACTTAAAACCAGGATAATAATCCATCTGGTAGGCTGATGAGGCTTTGCAGCTCTGGGAAGAACGGGACTTGGTCTGGTGTGCTTTGGTTGTCACATGAGGGAGGTCAAGAAGCCAGGGTGATTTGTCTGGATCTCTCTCTCCTCACCTTTTAAATACCCTTTTCTTTTTGCTTTTCAGTGTGTGTTGGTGCTTCATCTGTCCTGTTCCTCACCTCTCTTGGCTGTAGGGAAGGCTGAGAGTTGTGGATGGGTAATTATTCAGGCACCTCAGACACTGCAGCTCACATGGGCTTTGTTCTCATCTGGGTGTGCTGCAAAGGAGCTGGACTTCACATTTGGTGAGGAGATTTAGTGAAAGCCTAAAAGCTAGCAGTGGGCTTTGGCTACGTGTGGTTACCACAGTGGAGATAAGAGGGGATATGTCTTAAACCCCACAGAGGCAGTAACTGCATCAAGGGCAGGCTGAGGCAGTGACATTGGATGCTTCATTACAACGCTTTTCTTGCTGTAGCAAATGATATGTGATTACCAAGGGATTAATGTGGGAGGACAACTACACTTGAGAGCAGCTGCTTCTGGATGAGTCTTTCAGTGCAAACAGGTAGAAGGGGACAGAGAGGCACCCGAGAGTGGCCATGTCCCTGCAGGGCAAGGGGAGTCAGATGGCCGGAGGCACTTGTCCTGCCTTGAGCCTTTGCAGGCAGGGGGACTGGTGTGAAAGAGCCCAGGTAATTAGTACCCACCTCTCAGCTCTGTCATTAGGTCTGCTGAGGGTGGGATGGGTACATCCCTTGTACCTCTTCATCCTAGCTGTGCTATGCTGGAGCTTTGGGGCTGCCGTGGCAGAAGACAAGATGAAGCTGCAGGAGCAAAACAAAGGTTGAGAAGATGGTGAGGGCTTGGGCAGGCACAGGAGCTGCCCCTGGGAGGAGAAGCAGTTGCTGCTGATGGGAGCTGTGCTACAAAAAGGGGTAGAGTCTCATTTCTTGGTGCCTTGCAAAGGTTTTGTGCATGCTGTGGAGCCCTAATGAGGGTTCCTGGAGCCTGTGCTCTCATTGGTGCTTGGAGGAGGGATTGCGTTAGATGGAAATAAGGAAATAGCATGTTGCTGGGAGACTGGGCTCCTTGGTATTAGATCTTTTCACAGGGAAGCAGCAGCTGAACTGCTTTTTCCCCACGTCCTCTCCCCAGGTCGTGTGTCATCCTTGTGCTGGCACTGTAGAAATCTGCTACCCCAGCAGCTCGCCCCTCCTTGCCCTTGGCAAGAGCAGTGGCTGGTAGCTGGGTGTTTTTCCCCACCAAAGTCAAGCTGTAGGAAGTTGCTCCTGTGTTGCCAGCTGGGCAGAAGTGACAGTTTGTGGTGGGAGCTCTCCCTGTCCCAAGAGGTCCTCGTGTGAATCGTGACTTCCCCTGGTGAACATGATGGGTCTGCCCTGCAGGAGCAGGGTGCTGCCTTCAGTGGATGTCTGTGAGCCTGGGTCAACCTGGCTCAAGCATCTCCCTCTGCAGCTTCCCTGGGTTTAGGCAGAGCAATTTGGAAATCCTCTAGTGATGCCATTGTACCTGTGATTACAGACAGGCCCTTTCTGCTGATCCCAGTCCAGGGGTGTAACATGCTGCATTAACACTCAAATGAAGAAACCTCCAAAGGCTGATTCACTGTTAAGTCATTTTAGGGCTCTTCTAGTTGCTCTGACCCCAAGCCTCTATAGTTGAGGCTAAACCTCACCCTCTCTGTTAAATGGCCATCAAAGGGGTTCCATAAGAAGGGAATTATGTGGCTTCAGCCAAGTTTCAAAGTAGTCGAATCACGCTAACCCACACAAACAAACTCCCACACCCAGTGGAACTGACACGTTGTGCTCAAAAATAGCACAGTGCTCACCAGGAGTGTGGGGGGAGCTCTGCTCTGTGCCATGCACAGGGTGGGCAGGAGATCCCAGGGCAGTCCCAGCAGCTGCCCCCCCACCCCAATAGGATGCAGGTGCTGGGAGAGCAGATGCCTTTTCCTGAAAATGCTTGAGTCAGGAAAGGTTTGGAACAAAATGGAAGGGGCAGGCGTTGGGTTGCTGCCCCCAGGCATGAAGGCACTCACGCTCATGCCTGGGGTTGGCTGGTGGGAGGAGGTGGTTGTTTGGTGCACCCAAAATACTCAACTGAGCCGTGGTGTGGAGCTGCCCATTCATTTCCAGGAAAGGAGAGGCAGCCTGGTGTGTGCCCTGCATCCCAGAGCAAGGCAGCCAAGTCCCAGCTGGCAGAAGCCATCCATGAGCAGTGAGCTGGTGTCTGGGTTTGCAGATGGACCAAATGGCTGGCCCAAATTTTGATACTGTGTAAAGCAGAGGGTGACAGTGTTCTTGACAGTCCTATTGAATGTTTTCGTTCCAGTTCAGTATCTGCTCAGCGTTTGCCTCTTTGGCTGGTTTGGCACTGGGAAGCTCTGCCTTCAACTTCTTGAAGTATCTGCTGCAGTTAGAGCACATTAATTATCGCGTTTTGAGCATCGTTTAGAAGAAAAGGAGTCTCTGTAGGGTATCAGCCTGCAACTGTGGGCCCAGAGCTGGAGGCTAGAGTGGTTTGACAGAGAGCCAGGCCCAGGACGACTGTCAGAGCTCCATTAGGGGAACACACGCCCTGGTGCTACTGGGAATAAAAGAGAATGTGGGGCTGCGGCAGCAGATTAAAGTGTGTCAATTAAAGTCTGGATTTGGAGGCTGCCTGTGTCTGCTGCCTTTCAGCAAACAGATGGATGTTTCATGTCTCCTACCAATAACTTTTAAAATATGGTTAGTGCTGTTGGAAGTAGTCTGGAGTGAGGCAGACCCAGTGCAGTGCTTTCAGGGCTGAGAAAGTGGATTTCTGCAGTAGCAAACAGGACAAGGTTTCTTACGGGTTTTCCTTTCCTAAACAAATCTATCCCAGCTTGTGCTGGCTCTTTGGCTGACCCGGACTCTGGCTGTTTTGCTTCCTGCAGAGGTTCTTCCCATGCCTAGGGTGTTATGTGCAGAAATAGGTGTGTAACATGTACAGAGGTCTGACAGTGACAGGTGTGTGAAAGAACCACGGCCACTGTGCTGTGAGCACAGGGTTTTTTTAATGCTCAGGGATCTGTGGTCATTTAGCCTGAAATGTTCTGAATTTTCTCCTGTGTTCAGGCTCATCAGGTGGTTCCAGATGTGTTTCTGGGTTCTCTTGGGGGACAGTGTCTTCACAGCCCTAAGGTTTCTTCCTGACAGACCAAGGCAGCTGAGCTGGAGTTGCTGATGCTTCACCTGAAAACTAACTGGAATGTTTCACAGCATCCAGGTCGTTTTAATGGAAGGATCAGGCTGACAAGCAGTGTGCAGTTGTGTGTGGAGTCTGGTCAGGTAACACAGCAAACTGCAGTGCTGATGGCAGCCTGGAGCCAGTCCCCATTTGTGGAGTGGAAGGACTTGGACTGCTGGAGCTGCTGAGGAAGGCTGAGCAGGCTGACCCTCACCTCTGTCCAATGGGGGGTGAGCTTAGCTGTTCAGATATCTGGGGTATGGACTGTCATCATGGGAGTGAAGAAACTGGAGGAAGCAATGTCTCTCATCATCAGTGTGTCTGAAGGCTTCCAGCCTTGTCTGGGGTTACCTTTGCACAGAAATAATTAGAGCTGTAGACAAATGTTTGCCTTTTGGCCAGTTACTGTCACAGTGTCACCACGTTTTTGTGCTTCCTAAATGCTAGTGTAAGCTGGCAGCAACTGAAGATGAAACGTGTTAGTCTTTGTACTTGGTCTCTCCTCTCCAGATGTGCTTGTAGGAAATCCTCAGGCTGTAATTTTGGAAGTGGCTCTGCTGGGGTTATCGGCAGGGCTGGAGTGGGGCTGAGGACACACTGCTGGCACCACACGTCTCACCTCCACTGCCTGCTGATGCTGCAGCCCTGTGGCCTGCTGCAGGGAATCATCCTGCCCTCTCCCCTGCCTAGGAATATGGCAAGGATAATGTGTACCTTTATTTATGGCAGGTTTTCTCCTTGCCAGGTGGGCAGGACACAGCAGCAGCCTTTTATGGGAAGCTTCTTTTGTTTCTGGAGTCCTCTGTATCCCTGAGGATGGTAGCAGCTGTAGCTGGCTTCAGCAGTCTTTGAGGTCGTAGCTTCCCCATTGCTCCCCCCCTAGAAAGAGAGTGATTACTCCATAGCTTTGCTAGTACTGCTGGTTTTTTGTATGTGTGAACGTGCCAATAAAGGAGCAGAATCGTTACCCAGACACTGCTAAGGAGAAGGGTTTGAGCTGTACAAAGCCCATCTATGCTCCTGCATCTCAGGCATTTTGACACAGTGGGACAGTTGTCAGTTCCACAGCAACTATTTGTTTTCAAGCCCAGTCTTGCTGGAAATCAATAAAAAATCATTCTGATTCATTCTGTGTACGAGGATTTCAATACTTGGCTTCTGTGGAGGTTGCTTTTCACCTGAGATGTTTTGGGAAGTGTAAGATGAAAACCAAAAGAGACTTTTCCTTTCTGCTGGTGTGTTCAGCAGTTTTATGTTATTGGAAACAAACTACAGAGCTGGTGGAGAAGGAAATGATGGTTCCCTCCACAAGTTTGCTGTGCTGTGGGTGTTGTGCCCGCTGCCCTGGCAGAGCTGCTGGGGATGCACCCTCCCTGCAGCTGAGGGGCAGGGGAAAACCTCTGCTTAGTCAGAACACTAATATTCTGTTTTTTCAGCCAAGCTGAGACTCCCATTACATAGTAAAAAGATAAGTGAAGACTGACTACAGGTGTTTTCCACTTGGTAGGTGCTTCTGCAGTTCCTGAGTCACTTGCTGGACAATGTGAGCCTTTCTCTCTGCTTGCTGGGGTTTGTGTGTGCTGTTGGATACCACAAAAAGGAACAGATCATTGCTTTCACTTACCATTGACCACTGAGACACTCAGGTGTGAATTTAGTTCCTTCTCACAAGCTCAAAGGAAGATAATGGTGGTTCAGGAGTGGGATTTGAGACTGTGTCAGCTTTTTTTAAGACAAGGGTGAGATGCAGTCTTTAATTATGAGGGTGATTCAGTTGTCTAGTTCCTTTCAGTAGGTTTTCAGAGAGCTAGAAAAGCCATGCATGGTCCCCAACAGGGAGTTTCACCCTGTAGTCCATCTCTTTTGTCTGCCAGTGGTCACTCTTGTGTGCTCTGCACCAAATCTGATGACAGCAAGGCAAGACGTTCTGAAAAAATGTTGCTGAATGTATGCTGGTAGAGCCTGTGGAACATCAGGTTTGTACCAAGTGTTATCTTTGGGAAAGCTTTGGCTGGGGATTGTGCAGCTTGCATCTTCTAGATGCTCCAGAGGTCAAGAGCATCCAGGAACTAATCATCCATCCCTTGTGTGCAAACACTGCTTGTTTGTTCTCAGGACACCAGGTTAGTGGGTGACTTGCAAGAGCCTGTGAGAGTGTGTGTGACAGCAGTGACCTGGTGCTTCGAGTCTGGCTGGCAGGCTGTCCTAAGAATGGGATTATTAGAAATTGTTGCAGTTGGAATCAGGAGGGGCTTGCACCTTTTTCATCTAGAGCAGCATTTTTGGACAATGGTCAAATTTCTTGAACTTTCTTGTAGTGCTTAATTTAAAGACAGAGAGGGTTTTAGGATACAAAATAAACTCTTCAGAGGTAGATCACATCTTGCACATCCTGAGAAGACAGGAGGGGAGTACCCAAGCCATCCTGATACAGGTGAGTTGAGGTGTAACTGAAGTGTCCTCAGAAGGCTGGTGGCAGAAGGAGGGCAGGGGCAGCAGAGTCCCCTCCCCTGCGGGTGGCCCTGGGGCTCCTTGCCATGGTGCTGATAAGCAGCGAGGTGCAGAGCATTGGTAGTTTGTAGTTCAGCAGGAAATTAGTGGGAAAACTAATTGTGTCAGAGCTTTCACCATGGCAACGAGCCCCAGCTCACAGCACAGTGAGACAAAAGCGGGTCAGGCTGGAGGCTGCACTGCTCCCCATCCTTCCCTGGCCAGAAAGGGCTGGAGAGGGAACAAACTGCAGGACTGGAAGGGAGCATCTGCCTTGCTTCTGAAAGGCTCCGGTGGCTGGGAATGTTTTCCAAACAGGGAACAGTCCTTCAGATTGTTTACCTTTCCTTGAGAATTGTTTGTAAATAACAGAGCAGGGTTGTAAGGCTACTTCGTGTCACACTGCCCAATTCAGTGGCTTAATTCTTAAGCTCTTTCTCTTGGATCTGTAAACAGTCCAGGGGTTGTGCTAGCACCAAATCCCTTTCTGATGGCACACCATCAGTTTATTCATGTCTTCTTGTTCTGTGCCTTCCAGTGAGGTCACCAAGAGCTGAGCAGCACCAACACCATCGGTCACACGTGGAGGAGCTGCCCCTGCTGCTCTACCCCCTGCCAGTGTCTCTCAAGGCTTCTCCTCCTCTGGTTTGTCCAGCCCTGGCCAGGCCCCAGCTGGATGAATGGCAGTGGGTTCCTGACGACACTGCTGCTCACAAGTTATTTTCCTCATAATTGAGCAGGATATTAAAAGGTTTATGGTTTACAGTTACAGGCATTGCATCGAAATTGATACGGCAATTACTGCCCGGCTCGTCACGGGTTTGTGACTCTCACATGCTTGGGGAGACACAAGTGGACCTGGCAGGAGGAGTGCCAGCAGCCTGGGCCCAGCGAGGAGCAGGGGCTGGCACCTTCAGAGGGCAGACAAAGGCATGGCAGTCAGGGGGTCCCTTTTGCAGAGCACAAATATGAAAAGAAACAAAAGCAACTTTAGAAGTCCTGCAAGAGCAGTATATAAAATTTGCTTATTCTTGTTGTCTTCTCTTTGGGTTTGTCCTGAAGAGCTGCAGCTAAATTAAGGTTTTTCTCCTTACAGTGCTGCATTTTACCAGTCTGCTCTACATTTTCTAGTTTTTAGTCTCATAGCATTAAAACTGACTTAATTATTTCACTGTTGATACCACTCTTACCCCCAGACATTGTTGGTAGTCATATTTAATAAATTATTTACACACACTTGGTCAAACACTTCTTCTGCCTTGGAGCTGCAGGTGGAGCAGTGTCCTGGTGGGTGTCCTGGTGGGAGATGGGGCAGTGTCCAGGTCCAGGTGTCCTGGTGGGAGATGGGGCAGTGTCCAGGTCCAGGTGTCCTGGTGGGAGATGGGGCAATGTCCAGGTCCAGGCACCTCTCTGGGGAGCCGTGGCTTCCGGGTGGATTTGCATCCCAAGCCCTAAGTCAGCAGTTTGGGGTTTTGTGTGGTAGGGTGCCCTGGCTTGTTCCAGTGAGTCATCATTCAAATAGTCACCAGAGCAAACGTGCTTGTCCAAACAAGAGGAGCTCTGCAGAGGCACCCCAGCAGCTGTTTTAAAGTGAGTTACATGTCTCTGAGGTAAATGGCAAAACTCTTCTGCCACATGTAGGTCTCCAGAGTTGAAAACCTGCACTTGTCTGTGTGAGGAGACCAACCTTCCTGCTGCCTGGATCAAAACTTGCTTCCTGCCCTCCAAATCCGGGTCCTAGCAAACTGGAGGGAAAAGTGATGGTGCTGAGGGGACGTGGTCCTTGCTGGGTCCCAGCACAAAGGCTGCTCTGCAGAGTCTCCTGTGGTGCCTTCTCATGGGTGGAAAGCTCAGCTGTGCCTCTGAGTTGTTAGAATGGTGACATTCAGTGCCTAGCTGGGTTGTTCAGCTCTCAATAGTTTGGTGGGGTTTTTTTTGCTAGGTTTTCACCTTCTTCTGTTAAATTTGTTTCAAGATCTGGAACATCAATTCCTGTCTTCTGTTGGATTTGATCCTTTGGTGTTAGTTGTCTCTGCACAGAAAAGGGTGCAAGTGGCTCTGCAAGAGGGATGTGTGTTGTTGGGAGGCTTATTTATACCCAGCCATAACTTCAGAGCTCCTGCACTACTAATTCCTGGCCTGACTAAAAGCAGTGTGTGATTCCAGTCAGTCACTTGATACAGGGGCAGTTGTCAGCCCCCTGACCTGCCCACGTCCCAGCCCCTGCTCCAGGCAGCCTGGGGGACACCTGGCTGGGGCTGTCCCTGTCACCTCTGGCCAGCAGGACTGAACCTTGCAGTCAGGAGCCACTCCAAAAGCTGAAGGTCTGGTGGGCTGCAGCTGCATGGCTGCTGGCACAGGACCTGTCCCCATGCTGGGAAGGGGGTTCTGCTCCCCTCAAACATAGAGGTGAAAATAAATTCTTGCTGGCGAGTCTCTGTGTCTTGGTTTCTTACATTGGATGTTGCAAAAAGCTTATTTTTGGGAATGGAGGAGTTTGGGACCCATTTAGCTCCTGTCAGGCTGCTGTGTACAGAGTACCTTTTTCCAGCATTGCCAAGGGAGTTCTTTTGGGGTGAGTGAGGGTGAGGGCCTCTCTTCCCATGGCTCCATTCCAGTCACCTGTGCATGCAGGAGAACAGTTTAACAAAATAAAGCCCTAAGCCTCTCCTGGTGATGTTGCTGTCATGACTCTGCTCGTGGTTTTCAGAAGGTTTTTCATTGTCAGTCCTCCCCTGATTTGGTCCCATGGTGCCCCGTGGCTCACAGCACCCCTGGAACTGGTGCCAAACACAGTGCCTGGAAGTTGGGGTGACTGATGCCTTTGGCAATGAGCTCAAGATCAGCAGGAGCAGATACGAGGTGCTTGGTGGCTGCTCAGGCTGATAGTGCAGGAGAAGTATTTAGCACACAGGTGATAGTTGTAATCTCTGAAGCACTTCATAAACATTGGCTAATCCCACAGTGCACTTCTTGGTTGGCAACCTGTCTGCCTTCCCTGGAGAGAGCAAACGGCTGCAGGGCTGTGTGAGATTGCAGCTCAAGGCTGCTGTAGAGCTTGCATTTCAGTTTGATTTGTTAAAAAGTGTAATTCAGGCTACTGGAGCTGCTGCTCCTGCAACCTGGGGCAGGTGAGCTGCTTGCACTTCCCTTGCACTCGGAGCAGGGATTCCCTCTCCTTGTTCATGGGACCCTGGGCTGTGGAGCGGGGTGAGGGTCAGGATCATTGGTTTTAATTCTGGCTGGTGGAGCAGGAGAACGTTGCAGGCTCTGGTGGTGTTAGTGTGAGCAGGAATGACCAGCAAGATAACCTCAGACGTCAGCAGTTTGTTTTCTAGGAGGTGGTTACCTGCCAGCTTTTGAGTAACTCTTTAGAAGTTGCCTAATGTGAGAGTGAGCTTGTTGGCCTGGACACGAGTCAGCCTGTGATTCCTTGGCTCCTCGAGGGATGCTCCAGGGTGTCTTTGGAGTCAGACTGCCCATGTGTCCCTTCCTGCTCCACTGTGGAACGTTTCTGGCTGTGCAGCCACAGGACACATTTAGAGCCTGAGATATCCTTTTAGTAAGAATTATAGCCAGAGTTCCTGTAAGCCTTTGCTCACTCTGCAGCTGTGCTACACGTGCTTCTAAGTTCACGTAGGCTGGAATTTCATCTTTCAGCAAGCTGCTGTATGCAGCTGTGATGCACCCTAGATTCACGTTTGATAAAAAGCAAATTAGAAGCCAGAAGTCTAATTAGGTGTCATTGGGGAAATACTCCAAAACCACTAACACAGTTTGGGCAAACTTGTCCTTCACTTCACGTGTCTGTGGAACATATTCCCCAGTGAATCATTATTGTATAAAATAGAAAGGATGGGTCAGCAACCAAGATGACAGGGAACATCTTTTTGCACAGGTAGCAGCTAGGAGCTGGGCTTGGCCGTGGGTCCTGCTGTAGCTTCTGGGGCAGGTTTAGAGGGTGGCTGGGTCTCTGCAGTGGTTTTGATCTCTGTGGCTTTTAGAATTGCCATCCAGCAAGGTCCAGAACTGCAGAGCCATGTTGCATTACTGCTTCTTCATATGAACTTCATTCACAAAATATTCCTTTCCTCTTTGATCACCGTTCTTTCCTTCCCAACCTTTGGAGATGAAGTATGATAGTGAAAATGCTCAAACCTCAATTAATTCCAGAACCTATGTATTTTGGGGCTTAAAGCTGCTAACCTTTCCTTATAGCACTGCTTCATTTTCATCTTCAAAAGATGAAAAATTGTCATTTTCTTTTAAAGAGTTGTGATTCCTTGGGTCATGTCAAACTTCTGTTTCAAAGGGCTGGAATGGTGGCAGTTCTGTTTTGCAGATATTCGGTGTTGAGAATGTGTGTTGTAAGTGGAAGCAACTTTGAGTCTGTAGCTTCTCTCAAGCCTCATTAAGCAAAATGCTGTTGTGTGGCCTTGATTTGCTATGAGGAGAAAAACTGAATTACTTTTGGTCTCAAACAGCTTGGTCCTTTGCTGCAACACAGGAAGAGCAAATCTTGAGGCAGGGCAGGTGAGTGCTCCTGGAGTGCCTCGAGGGCTCCTGGGCTGCTCCCAAGGTCACCAGTCACAGGTGAGCACTGGTACCCAGTAGAGGAATGGAAGGCAGATGGGAAATTGCATTCCCTGCCATGGCAGAGCTGAGCCATCACCTCCAGCCTGGAGGCAGCCGTGACTCTGGGTGCTGAGAGTGCCCTCACCACTGAGCTGCAGGCAGTGAGGGAGGGGATGCTCTGCCTCTCATGTTCAAACTGGGGTGCTGTGTAGGAAGGAATGGAAGATTTGTATCATCAAAGACTGAAAACAAGAGGGAACATGATTTTGTAGCCTGGTGATGAGGGAACTCCCCTGGGAGGGGATAGGCATCAGTTTCCATCTGTGCTCCAGGGACTGTTTATGTATTTTGTGTGGAGAAGTGCTGGATGAAGACATCCCAGGCTGCAGCCTCACTAAGAAGCCAGTGAGTTTCTGAGGAGTAACTGTGTTGAGATGGCTTTGTGTTTCCTCACCACTGGGGCTTGCTGCACTTCACTTGTCTCCTCAGACTATTTTATTTTCAGGAGAGGGACCTGGTTATTTACAGGTGGCTGCAAGCTCCTGAGTTACAATAGTTCAGTGAATTAATGCATCTCCACTGCAAGTACTAACCAGGAGCAGGAACACTGCTGGTCTGCTGCAAGGAATGCATGTGTTTGTTAGGTCACCTTCAGACAACCACAGGTGTAAAGATCAGGTAGTGTGTCAGACAACATCTCCCTGAAGATGAGGTAGCTTACTGGGAGCTGCAAGCTGACAAAGGACCAATTTTAGTTAGGTCTTATGAATAAGAACCATCCTTTTCATTTCTAACTTACTACTTAGGTAGCTAAATTGCTTAATGAGAGAAAGAGAGTAATATGAAAAAACAGCAAGGTAGGAAGCTTGGTTTCCAGTAAAGCTTAAACCACAAGAAGTTTATCAGAATCTTGGGGGCAGGGATACTGCTGTCTATTTGTTAGTAAAGAAACCGAAATCAGGAGACACAGCTCAGGAGACAGAATATCTCTTCATTTTTTCAGGCACTGGTTTGTAAAAGGTGAGAAAGGATGAGGCACTGAGCACTTGGAGGTGTACAGACCCAGCTGCTTGCTTGCTATCAGGAGTAGAAGCTACAAGGGCGTTGTTGCATGGAACAAGCCTAGTCCTGTAACATCTTGTTTAGATAAAAGATCCAAGGAGCATTCAGCAGCAACCCGCAGCTATCCAAAAGTGCTGGGCAGCTTCAGGAACCTTTTCTGGTGGGCCCATTCCCGAGGTGAGATGCACCGAGGCAAGGGAGGATGTGATGCCCTGGTGGGATCTACCATGAGGAGGGAACGTGTTTGTGGTGAAGGAGCTTGGTTTCTGAAAGGTCCTGCCTGGAAGCCAGGGTGCAGCACTCTTGATCCTGGGTCTGGCTGCTCAGGCCTTGCTCTTCAGTGGAAAGGCTGTTCTGGCAGATACTCTGTGCTGGGCATCAGCTGGCAGTGCCAGCTTTGGCTAGACCACCAGCAGGCTGTTGGGAAGTTGTTTTGATCTGAGGCATCGTCCTCATCTGCGTAGGGCTGAACGTTTCCCTGGCACACACCAGTCACCCATGGGGAGGACTCACAGCTCGTGTGGAAGAGGAAGGGTCTGAGCTTGATACAACCAGATCTGTTGGCTCCAAAGCTTCTCAGAAGCAAATTCTGTGCCTGAGCTAGAGGCTAATTACAGCAGTATGTCTGCTGGCACTCAGTAATGAAGCAGAGTATCTTTGGATCTACCCATATGCTTGCTTTCTTGCGTTGGTTTTCAACAGACCGACGTGCAGTTGAGGAGGGGTTTCAGGAGGGTGTGGGGCACAGGAGAGGTTCCAGCTCACCTCCTGGCAGATGAACTCACTGCCTGTTCTCCAAACGTCTCCATGTTGCTTTTCTTCAGGAGCTTGCTCTGTGCAATAAAGTGATCTGCTGGTGCGTGCTGCCTTTGGGATCATAAAATGTCACAGCATCATCAAATAAAGTTGGAATGGGTAGCTCATAATGTAAACCCTAGGAACGGGCCATGTGTAGGATTGCTCTGGTGATTAATATTTGTAAATTAATTTCCTTGAGCAGCTGCTGCAAGAATTCTGGCCTGTAGCTGTGGATCTGCATTTCGTGAGTGGAGCTTTAGAAACCCAGGAAAGCTGGCCTGTGATGTCAATATTTTCAGTCAGAATTTGCACTGTTTTCTTTTTTTCCCTTAGGTAAATAGCTACAGCACTCCAGCAAACCCTCTGTCAGCTCTTTGAGATGAGAATTTCTTGCCATGCTCCCATGCTAGTGCCACCATCCTGTGCATGTCTTTGGATACAGTACGAGTGGGGTAGAGCTGCCTCAGGTATCACCCACCTCAAATTTGAGTGACTGGGAGTGACTCCTGCACAAAGACTTTGCCGTCCATGTGATTTAGGTCTTGCTTTGTGCTTTTTATGACTCTTACCCCGTTGTTTTGTACCGCAGCTGATAAGCCATTGGTGCTGCTCACCCTCCTGTCTCCACACCTCTGCAGTGATGTGCAGCTGAAGCAGGGATGAGTAATGCTTTTTAAAGAAGTGTTACTCTAACCTTTTATGCTGGATGCGTAGCTCCAACATTTTAATCTCTAGATTTTCCATGGCATTGGGATGACTGTACATTCCTATCAAATGATTCATTTCATTAACATAACTTTTCTACCAACCAAAATATCTTTTCAGACCCTCAGAGCAGGAGGAGGGATCTTAAGCACGAGCCCCGGTGCCTTGTCAAACATTCTGTTTGTGTTTTCTGCAGCTGAGTGCTGTGTACAAACAGGCTGGAGTGTGAGGCTGTCCTTTTTTCTCCCCCTACCAAGCGCACTTTGTTCCCTCACATTCCATTTCGGTGACGTTGGAAAGCTTTTTTCTTGCTTTTTCCCCAGAGGGACTGAGCAGAACTGTTTACCCTCAGCTGGCCAGCTTCCCCTCGGACAAGCAGGATCAAGACTTCCCAGGACAGGGAGGTGAACAGGAGGAGAGGCTCTGGTGGAAGCTGTGCTGCTCCATCCTCACCTTACCGGGTGCTGTGCTGCCACTCCTTTTGCTCCATCAGCTCTCCCTGGGTTTCCATGGGCTGTGCAGAGCACAGGTGCTGCTGGGTTTGCATTTCTGATTTTGTGGCTGAGTACCATGTGTTGCAGCTTGGTCTTGTCCCTTGGCAGCTGTTCCTTGGGCTCTCTTGCAAAATGTGCTGCCCAGGAATGAGAGCTCTGCTGCAGCAGCAGGCACAGCTCAGCCTCACAGTGCTGGTGCCAGGGTGGGTATCATCCCCTGGAAGATAATTCCAGGCTGCTCCTCCCACTTTGCCTGTACTGGGTGTTGTGCAGGCAGTGGTGAGCGTGGCTCCTGTCCTGCCAATGACATGTGATGACATGTGATAACATGTGATGCTGTCACCTTCCAGGCTGTGGGCACTGCCACGGCTGCAGCGCTTGGGCACCATGGCTCCATCACTCCTGACAGCTGCTCCTGAGGCTCTGCCAGGATGTGAAACTGGATTATTTCAACTTTAACTCCTCTTGGCGTAATATTTATCTATTGATTGATTGATTGATTTTAAACTACATGTTCCCAGGTTGTTAATCCTGCTGGAGTGGATTGCTTTGCCAGGTCTTGCTTTGGCGGCTCCCGGGGCAGTTGGTGTGATGGATGGTGCAGCTGATGACTTCATGGTCAGGTTGTACAGTTCCACCTCCCAGCCTGGTGGTTGTGTCTGGGAATGAGAAGAGGAATGTGATGTGTAAGGAGGGGAAGCTGCAGCTTGTAAGAAACATGTTTGTGTAGAGCCTGGTTGACGGGACTTACTCCTAGCAGACTTGTGGTTTCTTTAGAAGGTGCACGTACTGGCCCTAGCCCATTAGAGTTATCTCAAATGTCACTGTTATTTATTCTCTAAGACTCTACCACATTCCATAACCAGGGAAAAGTTCTTGTTTTCCCTGAGGCAGCTGTTGTATTTAAGGAATTTTTGGTATGTGCTAGAATAGCAACCCATTTTCATTTTGTACCTGAAAGTCAAGCTCATGCTGCTGGAGCTTGTTTCTGGAGACAGAGTTCTCCTGCAGCACACAGACCTCTGTGGCACTGCCAGCTCTGCTTGGCTCTCTCCTCTCTTTGCTACCCAAACAGAAATGGGACTGGCAGATGGGGAGAACCCCTTCCAGTGAGATTCAGGGGGATTTGGCTGTCTCCTCACTGGGGGGAAAGTCAGAGGCTTTCTGCCTGCTCACAAGCAGTGCTGTGAGGTGCCTTTCACACAGGACACTGGTGTAGGTGACGACCTGATGCTGACTGATGGTGGTTAGTGTTTGCTGGTGGATCTGGTTTGTGTGCTGGGAGGTGGAAGCAAAGTGGGTGGTGGGCTGTGTGCTAGTGGTCTGCTCTGCCCTTCAGTAGCAACGTGGTTGGGTGATCACACTTAGAAAAGGTGTCTTGAGTTCTTCATGGCTGCTCCCGAGTCCCTTTGGCCTTGGTGGAGAAGGAGTGACTCTTGGCAAGGAAGGGAGATTCCCCTTTACGTACTCCAAGCCCTTTTAAAAGCAACAATAATCCCCTGAGAGTGACATATCTAAACCTTGGGCCTTTGAGAGAAAACCCTTCCCTTGGTGGGGAAGGAGAAGTTGTGCTTCTGCCGAATGTTTGGAACACCCATCAGCTTTGCATGCTCTCCCATGCAGGAGGCAGACACTGGGGAAGAATGCCTGTGTTGAAAGAGATTTTCCTGGAAAGCTGATGGCAGAGACAGGAGCAGCACCCCACACCTGCTTGGCCAGAGCACAGACAAGACTCTGCATGTGCGTGCTCCTGGTGCACGCTCTGAAACAAGCTTAAAAGTAATATTTAGGTATGCAGGTTGTCCTCCTCATTCTTTCCGAGGCTGCCACCTTCCTGCATCCTGCTGCTGGGCTGGATGGTGCTGGGATTGATCTGAAAGCCCAAGGTCTATTCCAGCACTGTTTTTTGGTCTTAGCTGGACAGGATTCTTACATGTGGGTTTCACTTCACTTGGACATGTCTAGAGGACAAGAGATTAAGTAGGATGCGTGGAAATAAATATGTTGGGATTTGTGGAGTTTGGGGCAGAGGGGGAGGATTTGGGGGTGGAGGGAGGAGTAGCACGTTGCCTTGGAGGCTTCTGCACTAGCCTGGGTGTTCCTTAGGGTGTTCTCTGTCTTCCCAAGAGGAGAGATTGCAGCTGAAATGCAAACTCTTTGGGTAATCTGGTTTCTGGCACTGAGGGCAGCGATGACTGTTAGTGTTACCAGTCTTACAGTTGGCAAATAAGGGGGGTTTTTTGTCTGCTTTTAAAGAGAGAAAATAATAATCAACCTTGTGAGATGGTGCCTCTGTTTTCTCGCCGGTATAGTTTAAGTTAATAGAAATCTCATTTATCTGCTCCTGGTAATATGCGTCCCTGGAGAGCAAGGTCATCGCAGAGCATACAAATGAATGAATGGTGGGGATGGGAAATGTGATCTGAAATTCCTGCAGGCTCCCTCAGCTGGCACCCTCCGTGTGTCAGGGGAGACGGCATTGACGTCACTGCCCTTACATAAGGACCTGGAACGTGATAGCTCCCGAGGTTCTGTGGGGCTGCCGAGGCGCCTCTGGAACTGGATCAGGCTGTGCCCAGCAGAGCTGCACAGCCCTGATGGGTGACTTCAGCCACACAGAAAGGTTTTGTCTCAGGCAACCTCCATGCAGCTCTAGATTTCTCTTATTTGCCTTCAATGTCACCATTTTCTCTGGTGTTATGGCTGTGTCGGGCATCTCGGGCTTGCAGTGCGTGCTGGGTTAAAAAAGGTAAAGAGCAGGAGGTTGCAGTTAACTTGTAAATGAGCTACTTGAGGCCAAGTAGTCAGTATTTGGGTAAAATGTTGATAGGAAGTGTGAATAGCTGTGTTTGGATTGCTGTGCTTTTTCCACACTTTCTTGTAGGGCTGCCATTAAATACCTTGCCCAAGACTGGTAAAATTCCTGTTAAATCCACTTCCTCCCTCTTTTGGTTGTGCACTTGGGGAACAGTGAAGCTTTCTGGAGACACCTTGGCCAACATCCGTGTTGCCAAAAAAGCAAAATGACAAAACTAAGAGACTTGATGCAGCAGCGTGGTGCTTGGCCATTGGATATGGCCTTGTAAATAAATCCAGATCTAATTCATGACCCGAGCAGCTGGTGGTGAGGAACAGGTCCTCTGCTGCACACGCAGCTGCTTGGTGAGCACATCCTCGGGCCCTGCAGTCCCTGACATTTCTGTCCTGGTCTTGTGACCCTCCAGGTTTAGAAGGCAAGGGGCTTGTTTTACTGAGGAGGTCATTTGATAGCTGTACAGTATGAGCTCCTGGCTGAAATCCCCTCCCACTGTACAGCCCCGAGGGCTTTCCAGCCTTGGAGCTGAGGGTCTGGGAGCCTGGGAAGAGTTGGCAGGGTGCTGGGGGGTTCTGGGACAGGAGGAGGGGGCTTGGTCCAGAATGGAGACCTAGCCCTGAAACCAGGACTTTAGCAAGCCTCATGATAAAGAAGAATCTCTTGAAAGCTTGCAGCTCTACTCTGAATTCTGTTGTTTTAGGGCTGTGCAGGAATATGACCACACTGCTGCCTCCATGGGGGGCTGCACAGCCTCTGATGCCTCGCAGGTTCAAGGCACAAGTTGTTTCATTTTCTCTTCTCAGAATAATGCCCAAGTGGGCATGATGCATCAAACATGCAAGTCAGTTCCTGAAACCACTCATTCTGCAGATTGGTGAGGGAGAGGTTGTCTTCTCTGGGGTTTCTGGGCCATGTCAATGTGTTACGGTGACAGGGACAGACAGGATGGGCTCTGTGTGGTGGTCTCTGCTTACACAAGCAGCAGGACAGACAGAGACCTCTATTTGAAGGAGGCAGGGGTGATGGGGATCTGCTGCTGTTCCATATATAGTACCTTTCTGTGCTGCAATTTTCAGTCAAGAGTTCTTAAAAAAAAAAGAAATCTAGTAAGGAAAATCAGATCCTGACTTGGCAGCCTATCTGCCTAATCTTCGGTAAATGCAGATGTGCATCTTGGAACAATTTACTCCTGGTTGTGTTTAGGGCTACCAGAGTGACTGTTTATTCCCACATATGGAGCATGATTTCAGAAGGTAATTTAAACAAATGGAGTGCCACTTCCAATTTTTCAGGCTTCTACTTTAGGAGCCAAAACTGTTCTCCTGGCTCCAGCTTGCCCACCCTGGCTGTATTGGTTCCCACGTGGTCTGCCAAGTTGGCAGAGAACTCTGTGCTCCCTTTCCTCTTGGGAAGCGGCGACGATCCCATGGCCCAGAGTGTCCTGAACTTTGGGCCAGGAAGAGGGGGCACAGGGACACAGGGTATGGTTCCTCTGGGCAGCCTCATCCCAGTGGCTGTGCTGAGCTCCCCCCTCCACCCGTGTCCCTGGTGCTGCAGGGATGGTGTGAGCCTCCAGCTCTGCCTGCCCCTTCCATCACAGCTCGAGGAGTGTGTTTTAAAATAGTGGTTTAGCTGTGGAAGGGTGTTAACAAATGCCATGACGTGCTGGGGTGTGTTCTGCAAAGCTTGGTGCTTCTGGTTGGTGCTTGGCTGTTGGCAGACGAAGCGTTGTTTCCTGGTGCTGCCGTCCAGGAAGGGGAGCTGGGCACCAGAAAAGTCCTGCTAGCCCTTGTGCCAGCAAGAATTTATGGAAAATACCCACACTTCTGTGTCTGGTGGCTGTTTGACCTCTGGAGTTACCTCAGCATGTAGATCTTTTGCTTTTGCGTGTCTCTTGCTGTTCTCTGAGATCTGGGAGAGGAAAAACAATTCCATTGCTGCAACAGTTTGTCCTTGAGAAAGTAAATATTTTCAGTCTGCTGAAAGTGAAATGAAAACGTGTTGTCAGTTTCCCAGTGTGGTTACCAGTGACCTGTTTGCTGTAAGAAATACAGTGGGAAGGGGAAAGCCAGGCTGTGTTTAGTTTGTTACACCTAAGGCATGGAAGGGAGCAGCATTTCCAGCAGAGTCCCCTCCCCAAAGATGCAGAGTGGTTTCCCAGGCAGTTGCAATGATCCTCACTCCACTTTTCTCCAGAGCTGTTGTTCTGCTGGGTGATCCCTGGGGCTTCAGGACGTGCTGTCTGCATAAGGAAAAACTGAAATACCCATGCAGCCATGCAAACTGCTGTGTTGCAGACTTGTTTTAAGACCCCCGAAAGGATCGGTAGATTGGCTTTATTTGTTTGCTTTTTGTTTTCTTGCAGTTTCTGCACATATGAAAGAGGCTTTGTCCTCTCCCAGGCCCTGAATTTCACACGTACAAGGAGAGGCATTGAGTGAGTTCCAGGCTGTGGCTTTGCTTCCACGTGCCCCTGCTGCAGTTACCTGTATTTAGTGCACGTCTCTGACTCAGTGTTTACTCTTCAGTATTTAAACATTCCCTAGAAATTAAATCTTTAAAGAACATTATTCTTCACACCGGGCGCTTGTAGAAGCCCAGTTGTGCAATGCCCACGCTCGTCTCTTGGCTGCTGTCTTGCTCCCTGGGAACAGGGCAGAAATACCCTCAGAACCTCAGCCTTTTTGAGCCTTTTCCAGGCTTCTCCTGGCTGAGCTGCTCACGGGTTGCAGCAGAGGAAGGTGTTTGATCTGCAGAGATGGAGCGGCAGCACTGAGACCGTGATGCCCATTGCTGGTTGGGATTTTTGGCTCTTCTCCACCTGCTGTCACCAAGCTGGGGTTATTGGCTGTGGGCTGCTGGGACCTTAGTGTGGAGCCCTGGACTTGTCCTCTCCTTACCTGGGTGAGCTCCATGGCAGCTTGCTCAGAAAGGTGATTCATGAGCACGGGATCTGAGTTCCTGCTTGCCGTGAAGGTTTGGTTCTCTCTTGGGTGATGATGTTGCCACTGGTTTGCCAACAAAGCTGGAAATAAACCAGCACATTGTCCCTTAGAATACCCCTGGATCAGGGTTCTCTTCTGGCTCCAGCAGCTCTCCTGTGCTCCTTGCATAGCTGGACCACAGTTCCCTGAGAAGCTGTGTCATGGTTTAGCTTTGATGTAGGTCTTCAGCTCCTGAGTGTCTTATCTGCGGTTCAAGTCCTTCCTACTGATAAGGGAAATCAGATACTATTGTTGGAAGTGGCTTGTAGGCTTCTCTAGTGCTGTAATTCAGTTCTGCACCAAAGTGGAAGGTGACTCTTCAAAAACATGGGCTGTGCAGTTGCTTTTGTGCAAGGTTCTTCTGTCAAGCTCACTTTGTTATGAAAACAGTTTAAATTTTAAGCTAACCTTTGTGTTTAGCAGTAAGCTTCTCAAAGCTACAAGAGTCAGGAGCAGTGTTCTGATGCTGGAAATAACCACAAGGGTGGTGGTGTCCTCAGCAGGCTGCAAGCTTCTCACTTGTTATGAGCGAGGAAATTTCTGACTTTACTGAGATATTTCCCCCTCACTCTTTGGTGGAAACACAGCTTCACAACACTGGTTTATTTTCAGCCAACCTCTGTGACTGAACATCAGTTGCCAACTGCTTAATGGTCAGCTGTGCCACTGGGCTAAGGTCACTGGTTTTAACTTATCTAACAAAGGTCCTGGGGTCCATGCAAATCATGAGAAATATCTGGGGCAGGGGGAGGCAGCTGTGGCCTCACATCTGGGGGACTAACACTGCAGGGTTTGCTTTGCTGCTGCTGCAAGACCAGGGCAAGGAAGGGGCTTGCCAGGTGCCTGGGGTTTTTACCTCGGTTGCTGAGGGTTAATGTGTTGCAGGCCACATTCCTGACAGTTTCACTTCTGGCTTCTCTTCCTGAAAACTTCCACTTTGTTTCATAACAGTTTTGGAGTGAGGGGTGGTGATACTCTGGAACCTGTGCTGAGCCTGAGTATGTCCCGTTGTGTGATATGGGGGATGGAGGCTGCCACAGCTGCTTTCAGGCCCAGGGCAGCATGGAACAGACCTTCCTGGCAGTACCATGGTTTCAGTTAACCAAAGGAATGGAGCTAGTAAGTAGAGGCAATGGTTTTGAGAAGAAAATTGCTTTCTTCTGTGTTTGTGAGACTGCAACGAAAATTCTGACATTTCAGGGCTAAAGATTGTGTTGCACTGCTTCGATTGTTCTTGTCTAAGCCAAACACAGGCTAAAACTTGTAGGTTTTGCAGGCACGTAGTAGACATTATGGATGGAGATGTCTTTGAGAAATAAACTACAGCCTTTCAAAAACTGTTCTGAGCAGGCGGTGGTTGAACTGATGAGTAAGTGGATTTGCAGCAGGGATGTTGTCAGGATGTTGTCGGTGGTTTGGAGAAAAACAGGGAGGTAGGATGTGGCAGAGCAGGTCAGGAGTGCCCAGCCTTCCCTGTGTGTTCAGCCTGCTGTGCCTTTCCCAGGGGTGGGCAGCTCCTCTGGGCTGGATGGTGGCACTGCCACTCCACCACTGCCCACGCTGTTTGCAAAGCAAAGCACCCCTCCCTAGGTGAACATGCACATGGGCTGGAGAAGTTTCCCAAATAAAATCAGATGTGGAAGGGGTTGGCTGCCACAGAGTATCCATTAATCCTGGCAGCAGGACAGCCTTGCAGAGCAGTGGATGTTCATCAGAAATTCCCATGGTTGCTCCCTTCAGCATTTCAAAGGCAGTCATGCTGAGGAGTCCTGGAGCTGCATCTCTAGATGGACCAGGTGGATGGTGTGTTTCATGCTCAGCCATAGGAAAGTGCCATTTACAAGACATCAAGACATCTTATGACGGGGCCACTGCTTATTTGTTCCCATAGAAACTGCCATTTAATCACGGCAAACAAATAAAGGCTGTTGCTGGAAGTGCAGTGTCTAAAAATTTCTGAATACATCATTTAGATCTGGCATTGTGCTTCATCCTTTGCTTCCCTCTCAAAGTCTTGGTCCCTTCCTGCTCCATACACTCCACATCCCAAAGCACTGGTGCATGTGGCACCTTGGAAAATAGCTGCAGAAATAAATGCAGTACTGTCACCTTCTAATCACAGAATCACAGCATTGCCAGGGTTGGAAGAGACCTCTGCACAACCCCTCTTCTGCAAGCCTCTGCTGTGGCACTGGCTGTTGCTGCTTGTTCATTGTGGATATCCAAGTGCATTCACCTGGGTATAGAGAAGACCAAACACTTAGAAGCTTAGGAAAATATCTGTGCAAGTTTGTGTCTCAGCCCAGAATACCATGTTCCCAAATGGCCTCTGTGGCATACAAAGTTGAATAGAGATTTGTTCCATTTTATCTGCAGCTTTAGATTTTCTCTAATATCGTTGTCATCCCAGTGTGGTATTTAGTGTTCTTACAGCCTTCTTTTTTAACCAGAAGCCGTGGTGCCTCCAAATATGACTGCACAGACTGTCACTGGATCTGAGGAGTGCTGGTGGGGCAGCAGGCCCTGGCCTCCTCCCTGGGACGTGGGCAGAATTCGGTGTAATCGCTCAGCACGGAGCCACCGCTGCTGAGGCTGCGGCCAGGCAAAGGGAACGGCCGTGGAGACTGAGTGAAAGGGATTGTTATATGGGATGACAGATTCCTCTGGAGATTGTTGCTGTTTGCAGAAGGGAAGCCAAGACATCAGTGCTTAATATCTTCCAGAAGTCCTCTGCTTTAACCCTTGAGGAGCCTCAGGAAAGAAGTGGGAAGCGGTGCAGAGGCTCCCTGTGGCTCAGCTGCACATCCCAGGGCAGGGCCAGTTCCATTTCCTGATTGCAGCTCTGGGGCTGCACTGGCAAGAGGATTTCTGCTGTGGGATGGAAGGGTGGTCAGACAGACCAGAGCTGCCCTGGCTGCCTGCATGTTGGTGCTCTGAAGAAGTTGTGAGACCTGTCATGGTGCAGCAGTGCTGGCTGCTCGGGACATGCTTCTGACAGGAGCAGGGTTAAGGCAGGGTTAAGGCATTCCCTCTCATTGGAGACCTCCCCATCCAAGTAGTGATCCATCCATTATAAGTATTGCTTAAAAATATTCAAACCCCAAAGTACATCATGTTTCTTAACGTTTCATTTCATGCACGCCATCCACTAACTTTCTTTACTGCTGAGCTCTGGCTTTTTAATAATCCACCCTGCTTGCATTCAGACCTGATTTTCAGCTGCGTACCTGCAGTGTGCTTGTTGTCCCCTGTTTTTAGGTCATGACTGGATGAGAGCAGAATGGTAATCCCAGGGGATAACTTCCAGTAAAAACCTGCTTGCCCTAACATCCCTGGGGTTTTGTCAGGGCTCCCTACTGGTGTTTGAGATGGGTTTTTCTCTAACAAACCTGGAGGGCAGAGAGTGTCTCGCTCCTCCCCTTCTGTCCCCTGAGGTCCCTGTGTGTCAGCCCAGCCCAGCCCAGCACCCACGGCCATGGTAGATTTCTTCCTGCATGCAACTACATTTCCAAAACTCTGCTGCTAAGCAACTCTGACCGGGAGCTGAGTGCTGCACTAGGGCAGGAACAGCCTGGGATGGTTTCCTCCAGCTCTGCGGGCTGCAGGCCAGAGCTTTGGCCATGTCAGAAACTCACTCATCCAGGTGATGGGGGTGACTGCTTCCAGGACCTGGGTGCAGTAGCTGCAGTGTGTGCTGCTGCAGCTGCTGCTTGGTGCTGGGCAAAGCTAAGGTAAATCAGTTGCAGCTCAAAAGTTTGTGCGTGTGCTCCTGTAAGATGCTCTCAGGTTGGTGTGCAAGGGTTTGTCAGTTGCAGTCAAATGGCAATCTCAGGAGGAGACAGGAGTCGGGTGTCTGAGCAGTGGGCAAGACCTCGACACTCAGCTGGTAAAGCTGGTGCATAAATGGGGGTTACCTGAGGTGGTTTGGCCTTACCTGGTTGCTGCTGGGCATTTCCCAACGGTGCAGGGCATTCTGCTGGGTGCTAAGCTGTAATGAAGTACCAGGATTTCTTGAGGTTGTTAGAAGGTATGGAATGTGAAGAGTGGGAGTGGGGAAACCCCGTGTACATTTGAGCTTGGTAAAAACCTCAGGTAAAATACAAATGGCAATGGGAAACACTTTGGCAGAGTCACAAGTGCAGTTTCAGAAGAAACCTGAAGCAGCTGTGCCTGTGTTGGGTGGTGACAGTGCCCATTCTCATTAAGCTCCTCTTGGTGACCTTGTGCCAGGGCAGAGGATTGGACTTGCCTTGTGGAAGGCATTTTGACTTTCTTCTCCAGGATGTCTTTTCCTCCTCTTCTTGCTGTCTCCAGGCAACCCGGCCTCCCGCAGGACCCTGCCCATCACCTCCTGCAGCTCTCCTCTCCTCTCCTCTCCTCTCCTCTCCTCTCCTCTCCTCTCCTCTCCTCTCCTCTCCTCTCCTCTCCTCTCCTCTCCTCTCCTCTCCTCTCCTCTCCTCTCCTCTCCTCTCCTCTCCTCTCCTCTCCTCTCCTCTCCTCTCCTTTCCTTTCCTTTCCTCTTCCCTTCCCATGGCTGCTGAGGTGCAGAGCTGAGCTCTCAGGAGCTGCTTTGTGCTCTCCTCCCACGTGCAGCAACGTGCACTGCTCTGCCTGGCTGGGAAAGGCAGCAGAGAAAGGCAAGAACATCCTGTGGGGTCCTCTCCTTTTCCCAGAGCCTTCCTCCACTCCCCTGATCCACAGGGAGCTCAGCTCCCAGATTTTGGTTCACTTCTTGGCTTCTCTCGTGTGCAGGCTGCCAGGGGGCCAAGCTGCAGCATCTCTAGGAGTGGGTCAGGGCTGAGCAGCAATGCTGGCATCACATCTGCTGGCCAGAGCTCCTCCACAGAGCAGGTCATGCTTACGTGACCAGGATCTGCTACTTCACCTCGTATTTGACTAATTAACCAGTTTCCTTCCATCCAAATGCAGCTCCGTAAGGTTCTGCACTAGTTCAAGCTCATTCAAAAACCGGTTTTAATTAGCAAGTGCAGTCTTTGTGTAGTAAGTGCCAAGATTGCTTATGATTTGCATAGGAGCTGTGGAGGTAGTGCTGCAGCCCATCAGATCCACAGCGGTCTTCAGGGTGGAATTGCCCTTCCTTTCATTCCACAAAACCCACCCAAGCACTTGCATCACCTCAGTGGATGCCCTGGCACAATCATGGGCTTTCTTGCCCTAAGCTTGAGCTGACTTTTCTGACAGTTCTTAGATATTCTGCGTGTGTAGTCAAGGTGTGAAGGAGTTCAGTGAAGTCACCTTCCCAGGCGTTCAGTTTTTGGTGCCTGCTGTCAGAGGGTGGACACGTGGACATCTGTGACTGTAGTGGCACAGGCCACCACTGCAGGCTGACAGCTCTGGGTGTGGTTTGCTGTTTTTCCTTGACTAGGAGAAATAAATAATTTTCCACACCACCTCTAATTCATGGTTCTGACTCCTGTGAAGTTCTTCAGCTTGCATCTGTTAAGCATTACAGTCATTTTCTAAGGCTTCTGAAGTAAAAACAAATCGCTGGCAGAAATGGCAGCTGAAGCTGTGGAGCTGTAGTTTTCCTCCTCTTGTAACAGAGTGCTAAATAACAAGACTGAAGAGGTCAGCTGCAATGTAAACACAGTACTATGTCACCCCAGTGGGGTTTTGAAGAGGCAGGAATTGTGTCTGCCTTGCTGAGCCTTGCTCTGCCTGCCCTGCCACCCAGCACAGGCTCTCACTGCAGCTGAGGAGGAAAAGGCAGCAGGGGCTGGGACCAGGAGATTGAGCATCTGACCAAGACTTGGAAAAGCTTCTGGAAATCCTGCCTCTAAGAAGGATAAAGACTGGAGGTAGATGTGGTGTAGCTTAAGGGATTCCTGTGCTTAAGCTGTGGATGGCTGCCATGGTCACAGTCTGGCCCTCTGGTGCAGTCTGGTCAGCCTGAAGCCCAGGTCACTCACTGAGCAGCCCTCAGGTTTTGTGCTATTGTTTTGGCATGGTCAGCAGCCAGAGACCTGCAAGTCACTCTGGTGTTCCCTGCTACTGTGCTCCTGTGATAAAATAATTAGGAAAAGCTCCCCAGGACAGCACCACTGCTGTCCTGCAGGTAGTCTCCTGCTACCTGCAAGGTAGCTGTGATGGGTGGAGAACTCCTGGAAGCCAGCTTTAGCAATGTGGTGAAGCTTGCTTGTTGCTTGCAGAACATTATTTCTCCCTTGCTGTGACTGAATATGCACGAGTACATACCTGTCATCCCTGGCATCTTCCAGAACAGCAAGATTTTGCGCTGGGGATTGAGTCACCATTTGAGGCACCTGCAGTGAAGCAGTGTGTTTTGGGCAGGGGCATTCACCTCTCGTATGGGTTTGATGGTTTCTGTTTGGAGAGAAGCTGCAGCTGCTGGTGCAGTGGTAATACAAGACTGGAAACGGAGCAATGGGTGTTCTGGTCAGCACGGGCTCCCTGAGGGTGTTGTGGAGGAGTTCCTCTGGCTGTGATGGTTCCAACCATATTTGTAGGCTCTTATTGTACTGAAATGATGAGATTTTTCTTAACTAGGTTTTGCAGGTATGTGGAGCTGTGGGTTTTGTACTTCTGTCATTGCAATCCCCGTTCTGTTCCCCCGTGGCGAAGGAAAGGTCACAGCAGAGTGCAGGGCATTAGCACTGCAGCAGGCCAAGAGGATTTGGCAGTATTGACTTTTCTCAAAGCACCATCAGTGTTTCCTTCACCTTGTGCAAGACACGGGTTGCTGCATCGATTCTGCAGTGGGTTGTGGACGAAGTGATAACTTCCTTCCTGAGCAAATGCAGCTTTTCTGTGCGCATCTTGGTCCACAGTTTCCTGCTTTTAGTGGCTGCCAGTGCTTGCATTTGTGCCACCTCCAAAAGCCACCAATTCTGCTGCAGAATGGCCTAGTTTTATCTGCTGCATCACTTTGTTAGGTGGATTCCTGCTGACTGATTAATGCTGAGGAGGAGATGCCTCTGTTTTGCCCATGAGCTTGTCAAGAGAAGTCTCACGGGTCCAGTTACAGAATGGTTATAGAATGTCAGTTAGAGGGCATCTTTTTGCTTGAGCACTTTCTTATGGCTGAAAATTGTACAAATTGCCTATTTGCTTCTATCGAGATCGCTTTTGGTGACCCTAAAGACACAAGCAGAGTTGTGGTGACAGCTTGCCTGAAGAACATGTGCCTCTGCCACCCGACTGTCCGCAGGGAAAGGCAGCGTGGCTGCGGAGTGACATCTATCAAACCCAGCTCCTGCAAAGGGACACGACCTGCAGCAGCCTAGAGTTCAAGTTCTGTTTTTATCACAGCCATACGTCCATATGGCAGTGAAGTGCCTCTGCACGCAGCTGATGTGTGCTGGCTGGCTCAGCCCTGCTCAGACCTCCTCTTGGGTTGCTTTCATTCCTTTTCACCCCTTAACTCCACTCTCCATTACTGGAGTTCTCCTGAAGGTCCTGTGCAGCTTCAGTGCCTGCTTCCTCGAGTGACTTCTTCTTTTCCAGCATAATCCCATCCAGTGAAGGCTTTTTGAGGGTTTTCCAGGAGGAATTTGGAGCTGGAGGACTCCTCAGAACAATTCTAGGAAATGTGTTTCTGCTAAATAAATGTGTTGATTTTTGTCAGTGCAGTCAACTTTTCGGTGCCATCTGTTGTCTGTTGTTACAGTGAGGAGATCAGTTGCTGACTTCTGGGAGCACTTACTGGCATAATTATGTTTTTCTGACTATTACTGATTAGAGTGATCACATGGCCACATTCCCAAAGAGGTGGTTTTTCTCTGGATTTTAACTTACACTGCTAGAGAAACAACTGAACTGAAAAGGAAAAGGTGGTTTCTTTATGGAATTACATTCATGCAAGATATTTTAATTAGAGTTAAATTATAGTTACAATTAGACCTGAGCAAATGCGAGGCATGAAGTAATAGATGTTAGTCCATGACAGGGTCTTTAGGTTTGTCCTTTGTTCACTGCACAGCAGAAAAAGGAAATGTTCACTGTTTCATGGCTTCTCTCCACTGAAAACAGGTAATTTGCTCCTTTTTTCCCCCTCATACACCCTTTCCAAGAAGCTGGAGCAGCTCAGTGCACAGTAGCTGTCCCCTTTGTGCCCCTGCCCATCCACCTGGACACCCAGCAGTTTATTGCCCTTCTGGCTGGCAGGGCAGGAGTGAATCAAGGAAGTCTGTATGAATGTTACCACACTTAGCTGATAAACAGGATGTCCATATAAATTTTGATTCCTGCAAGTCAGTGTTCTCCCCTGTACCAAGACTGGTGCCTCATTAGGAGACTCTCACCCTTGGAATCATCTTCTAGATCTAGCAGCTACCAGTGTTTAAAATCTGGTCACTCAGTGCCAAAAAGGGACTTTGAATTTTTGGGGTGCAGTAAAAGCAACTTGCTGTTTTGCCCTAAAATGTGGTTTCTGTCCCTCTGAACTTCCCATGCAGTGCAGGGGGATGTGCTGGTGTGAGTGATAACTCCTTGTGCTCTTTGGCCTTCCAGACTTCCTGAACCTCTCCTTAAGTTCCTCAGCTCCCCCTTTTGCTTTCATGCAAATGGCTGAAATTTCCACCAGTTCTCACAAGGCTGTTGCCTGGCACGCACACGTACTTTAAAATACACACTAAAATACAGAACAGTGCTGAGCTGAAGTACACAAGCAGAAGGAAAATCTGGAAATGAAATGGTCAAGCCTTCTGTCTCCCAAGAGCAAGACCTCCGTGGTGTTGTGCAGGTGTCAGTTTGAACACCTTGCCTGCTCTCTACTGACTCTTTTTTTACCAGCTTAACCTCTCTTCCAAACAACAATTTCATTCTCAAATTTCTAGTGCAAATTTTATTTGGATCAAAGAAGGAAAAAAAATGAAGTGTGTAGAAATGGAGGGAACATTTTGTTAATTGGTAGCAGCATGTATGCTCCAGACTTGGCATTTGTCCTACTGCCTGTAAGCATCATTAACTTCTGATAAAAGAATAGTTAATTTTTCAGTCTCCTTTTTTTATAGTGTTTCATTGTTTAAGAAACTAGATGGTGGTTTTTTTCCACTTCTGCTTGTTGACAAATTTGTGCTTTACTTAATGATGTTTAGTCTCACTCTCTCAATTTTATGTAGCACTCGTGAGCATGTAGGGATGCTCTTGATTTGGGATTTGGGGCTTTTTGTGTTTTGTGGGACTACCTGGAAATGGTTCTTTTTGCATAAGTAATATTGGAGTTCCAGTAATCAGCAGTTCTAGTGGTGCCATCAGTGTTCTATGGTGTCATCAGTCTCCAGTGCTGGGAGAAGGAAGTTTGGTTGTGGTTTTTTGATGCTTTCTCCTGGGGTGGGACAGTTTGGTGGTGGCAGAGTTGCAGACTGGGGTGTGTGACCTGCACCAGAACTGTGGAGTTCACAACTCAGAGCTTTTGCTGTTGAAACCCAAAATCCTCTGTCAAGGGAGGGAGAATGTGAGCAGGAATGGTGTCTTCTGGGAAGGCTTTCAACCACTCCTTCCCTCTGGGGGAAAAAGAGCAGTCCTCTGAAGCCAACCCAGGGAAACTCAAGCCCACCCCTGAAATTCCCTGTGCTTCCCCTGTGTGGGCAGCAGGGAGGGGATTTCCTACTTCCACCCTCGCGTGCTCCTACGGAAGCTCTGAATTTCCTGAAACTGGAGCCCAAGGTGCTTTCCTCAGGCTTTTTCAGGAGACTTTTACCTTTTATATTACACCAGCTGCTTGAGGCAGATGAATGGAATGAAAGCATTTTGAAATTCAGAAATGCCAGGTCCCTCCTCCTCCTTGCAGCTTGTGAAGATGGGTTTAGGTTTGCTCAAGGGCCACCCATTTGGCCGAACCCTCAGTAAGATCCTTGGCAAGAAGACATCTTCTATCTGGTGTCTGTGTCCCTTTGCTGCCCATGCAGGTGCTGTGTGTCCTGTGGGTGCAGGGCACCACACGTAAGGCTCAGCGTGGAGCAAGGTGACAAATGTGGGGCAGGAGAGATAGCACCCGTTCTCCCTGCCCCCTGTTATCACAGAGGAGGAGTATTTCAGTCCTTCTGTGCTGTCTGGCCCCACTGATGAAGCTCTGCTCAATCAAGTGCTCTGCATACCTTGAACTGGGCCAGGAATGTCAACTCAAACTGTAAAATTAAGCTGGGAAATGACTTTTCCTTAGAGCAAATACAGAGCAGGGGAATGAGCAGGGAGCTTAGGAAGACTCCAGATCTGTGGATTTTTGTTTATGTATTTGTGCCTGAAAATGACTCATGTCTCTTGGTAGACATCTTGGCTTCACTCTTTGAGGAAGCTTCTCTTAACTTTTATGTCTGTATATATAATGTATTTGGTTTAAGCTTTACCCAAGCTCATTCTAGTAGGGCTGATCCTTGGCGTAAAGTGCGTGGTGAGTGCTCCCTAAGCCCACTCTTGGCTCCTTATTTTCTCAGTCTCCTCCTGAACGTGCTCCCTCCAGCTACACAGTGTGGATCTGCTGGAGCTCAGGACAGTCCAGCAGAGGATGAGCTGCTGCCCAGAGCCCTGCCAGCCTAGACCAGGGCAGCATTGGTCACCACCCCGTTAATCACTGCCCGTTAGTGCTTGGCAGCCTCAGGGAGCAGGGTCTGATTCTGCCGTTTCACCTCGTGCCTCGACTCTAACCCCACTGCTGCCAGCAGCTCCCAGTGCTGAGTGCCAGACCTGGCTGCCTGTCAGCTCCTCTTCTTGCTGTAGGAAGCAAGCTCAGTGACTTGGAAGTCTGGAATCGTTCCTGTACTCTGAACTAAAGGTTTCAAATGAAAGAAACAGCTTATTGTACTTGGTGCCTTCTCGGGACTCTGCTGTCTGCCGTTTCCATGCGGGGCAGTTATTCCCCTGGCAAGGAGTTTATCAGGAAATATGAAGCTTAATAATTTTCATGTGCTTCAGATCGTTCCCTTAAAGACCCTTCTGTGTCCTCGTGTTCCTCCCAGGAGCAGCACACCAGAGAGCATCGTTCAGCGCTGCGCCTGGGCTTTGGCAGCAGAGCAGGACCTGTGTTTGGGCTGGGGTGCTCTCTTGTGGCCCTCCTCAGGGCAGGGAGCACTTGTCCTCGTCCCTGGCAGACACCGGGGCCTGTTACTAGCTCAGCATTTCTGTAATTGGGCTTTGGGCTCCTGTGTCAGATCTTCCTGCTCGTGCACCATCAGCGCTTTTCACCGCAGCGCCGCTTTGCACGCCCTTCCCCGCCTCTCTGCACGGTCCTGCAGAGCAACCAGGAGAAGATTGGGAACCGTGGTTCTTTTCCCAGGGGAAGTGCCATCTCTAAGTGAGAAAACCTGCCAGTGGATGTGAATCCATCCCACAAAGCTCCAGCCAGGCTGGCGTGCTGGAGCTGCTCGCTCACGCTGCTGTTCCTTGGTGGAGAGCACAGCACTCGGTAACTCCAGGCTGACACCTGGCTCAGCAGCAGCATCACAAATGTTCCCATGCTGGTCAGAGCAGCCTGTTGGCTCTAGCAGGGTGCCAGCCTGGCTGTTGCCTTCTCTCCCCCACTAAACCTGGCCTTTTGGAAAAGATTCTGTTCCTCATTACCTCTGCATGGACTTCTTAACACAGACGTGTGCTGGAGATCAAAGTTAATAAATAAATTTCTTGATTGCTAGAACCCCCCTGCCTCTCCTGCAGCACTGCTCTCCTATCAAGGTACCCTCACACCAAGAGTTAGGACAGAAAGCTGCTTCCTACTCACTTCATGGCAAGCCAGCAGGGCCCTGAGATCCCAGGCCCTCTGAGGCAGGGACACCTCTCCTGTGTTTGTACAGGACCCAGCACAGCAGGGGCTTCTGTGCAGTATTTGCTTTTAAAAACGCTTTTCCTCGCAGTTGGTTGTCTCAATAACCTTTCTGTTTCCCCTTCTGCTAGGTCGCTATAAAGATAATTGATAAGACACAGCTGGATGAAGAGAACCTGAAGAAGATATTTAGAGAAGTTCAGATCATGAAGATGCTTTGCCACCCACATATCATCAGGTTATACCAGGTAGGGGCACTCTGCAGCAGGCTTTCCATCCCTCTCCACGCAGCTTTACAATGTATAGTAGTGCTTTCTCTGGGGTTACCTCTCTGTTTCTCCTGGTGAATTACTGGGAAAATCCTTCACGTTTTCAAGGTCCAAAACTACTTTGATTAGAGGGAGGGAAAGTGTGGCTAATCCTTCTCCTTTCTGAGAGCTCACGCTTCCTCTGCAGGCTGGCCTCTTGCCATTTTTTTCTGGCCATTGTGTGCTGCTCAGCCTCCCAGCTGTGGGCGGATGTGGGCTCCCCTGCTCCTTTTTCAGGGAGAGGAGAGTCGGGCTGACCCACTTGCAGGACCCACCTCCACCCACCCCCTGCCCTGAGGACATGCTGAGCTGCCCTGGCCTTTCCTGGAAGGCAATCAATAGCAGTGTCAGACTGGCTTTTGAGTCGTGTTTGCAGACTTTCCCTCTGGCTCCTTTGGCCTCTCTGCTCTGCAAACAGACCCAGCAGGGTCAGGCTCCACGTGTGCTGCCTCTCACCCACCTCCTCACCTCCTCACCTCCTCACCTCTGCCTTCCAGCCTCAGCTCTGGGAAGCTGGGGATGTGACAGTGTCCTCTCCCTGGCTGCACTTTGGGTGCAGAAGGTATGGTTGCCTTCCACACTAGCTGCCTTTCCCTGGAACCAGCTCATGTGTGTTCAAACCCTGCTCCTCATCCCTGCCCGAGGGATCAGAGTCATTCTTTGGGCTCCAGAGAGTTAAAACTGAGTAGAAGTGGCAGAGGTTAATGTTTAGCTATTCTGGCCAAACAGACAAGTGTGAGATGCTTGCAGCTGGCACTGCAGAGCTGTGGCCTTTATTCAGGGAACACTTCTCTGCAAACTGACTCCTTACAGATTTTTTATTTTTTTTTGAGCCAAAAACCTGTTTTTCAACCTGTTTTATTCCATCTAAAGCCTTTGATATGATGCTGAACAAGTGACACTTGTGGCTTGGCTTGGCTAAGGTGAGAAAAGAGTACCAAATGTGGAGCATGTTTCATCTGGCTGTTCTTTCTGGGTACTTTCAGTGGCACTTATTTTTAGATAAAAACTACTAAAACTTGGCGCTTGGAATTCAGAGTCTTTCACAAGCTTTTCATCAGGAATCTGAGTGTAAAAATCATGTTTCCTCGAGCTTATAAAACTTAAAAGGTACAATTGAAAAAGGAGGAAGTGTCTGTAATGAAAGTAGAGTATAACAGAGGAGATTCTGTTTTTCTGGAAAGAGAAATACACTTTAAAAATCTCTGCCTAAGGGATTTCTGGACATGGAGTGTCACATGGAGTAAGCAGGGTATCATGCCCCACGACACTTGAGCAGAACTGAGGTTCATCTTTATTATATTTGTTTTAATGATGATGATAGTGATCCTGCTTCTGTCTGGATCAGGTGTGAATCTTTTAAAATATGAAAACTCTCTGTGTTTGAGTCTGAATTCTTAGTCAGAACAAGCAGTGTAGGGCTCCAAGTATCTCACTTCTGTGTTTGGGATACTAGTCCATTCTGTGGCAAGAGCTCAACTTTCACTTGGATTTGAAACAGACAAAAGCCAAAACAAGACCAAGATGTTCCCAGGCCTTTGCTAAACACCCAGAGTATTGAAATTGTGGTGCCTGGCTTTGGAAGGCCAGTGCTGGGTGTGAAACACAGGGTGTTTTTCTGTTGACAAAGCTGGGGAGCTTGTTAAATAAATAGCATCAAGTTTGGAAAAACACCCCAAGTGTGTACCTGCCCAAAGGCAGGTCACAAAACATAACTTGGTCACCTGGTCACCAACCAGCCCTTGGAGCCACCCTCACTGCCCCTGTGGGCACAGTCTCTGCTCCTTTAAAGCAAGGCCATCTCATGAATTGCTGGCCCTGGTGCACGGTCCTGCTGCAGCCCCTAAATCCCAAAAGTCTCTTAAAAATGTGTTAAAAATGGGGTGCTAGCTGACTGCAAGGGGCAGGCTTCCTCAAGTAAATCCCAAGCTCTGCTTTATTTCTAGTAGGTCTCAAGTTATTTCAAAGTCAGTCACTGACTCGGTGAATAAGGAAGTTTTTAAGCTGCATTTTTTGATGCACATTGCAGCCTCCTTACCTGTCACCTTTCTGTCCTTGCATCCAGGTTATGGAGACAGAGAGGATGATTTATCTAGTGACTGAGTATGCTAGCGGAGGGGAAATATTTGGTAAGTACATTTATTGCCTTCTTTAATCACATAATGCACTTGGTCAACTACAGTAAACTGAAAATAGCTGCTACACTCTCTTCTTTCAGTTGAGATGCCCTTCAGCCTGAGAACTTTCCAGTGACAAGAGGGGGGAGGAAATAAATCATACCAACTTGCTGGAAAAATAACTTCCATAACCTTGGTTTCTTCTTTGGGTTTCATTGACAGGTGGTGCTGCCCCTCTCTTGTGCTGACTTTGGGATTAAAGATGTTGGAAATAGTAATGGTGTTGCATTTGGAAGTGCTGCTGAGTGCTTTGCTTCCCAGGAAGTTACAGGAAACTCGTTGACGATAGCGGAAATGTTGGTGTTTGTTAGGAGCTTTCAAAGAAACCCTCTGTCCTGCCCTTCTGCAGCATTTTGTTCTCAAAGCCATGTATTTTCTTATCTTTTTGATATCTGATGTTATCTTAACATGTATTAGTTACATCCATTTCAAACCTCCATTGTCTGCTAATAATGTTTTGGCTGAGCTTCCTTGGCTGCAGAAGCAATTCTTTAAAGGACAAAAGCTCTCTGGGCAGCACGAGCACTGTTGACTGAGTTAGTTATTTGCTTGTTTTATTGCTGTGACCAACAGGACAAATTGTAGAAACAAGGATTTACTGACACACTGGAATTTTGTGCTAGATGACAGGGTCAGGATTTTGCAAGATTGGTCTTCAGTGGCTTAGCCTAAGTGAGGCTCAGAAAAGAGGGAAAATCCTTCATGCTTGAAGTGAGCTGGCTGAAATCTGCTTCCAGGCAGTGTCCTTGTGAGGACAGTCACACACGGCCTGTCAGCTGAATGGAAGCACTCTCCTTTTGTCCCCCTGAGTCAGTGCAGAAGATTCACTTTTAATGTTGGAGCCTCTCATTCTGCTGGACCAGAGGCTGGGTTTTAACCAAAGCTCTTAGTGATGCAAGAGGAGTCCTGAATTAAGGGAAACGTGACAGCTTGAGCTGAAAAATGCTGTTTTCCAATGATTATAATCCAGTAGTTCCTCAGTACCTCTGTAGATGGTTGCCATGCTTTCTTCTCATCACTGTCTCGATCCTTTGGATTTCTTCTTCTCCAAGAAGGTGACAGCTGAAGGGAGAAGCAAGTGGCAGCTTATCTCTGGAGAGCATGTGTTGCCAGGTGAAAAACCTGACTTTGTCCAGCTGAATCCTCCACTTGTTGCCTCAGACAATCACCTCGTGGTGCTGGATGCCCAGCAGTTCTCCAGGCTTGTGTGAGTCCCCGTACCTTGGGCAGCAGAATCTCTGGCATGTGAATTTGCGTGTGTGGAGCATCACAGAAAAGTATAAATCACTTTTTACTTTTTCTCCTTCTTCTGTTGAATTTGGCAGAGACGGACTCATCTTTTTTTAAATCCCGAACTATGTGCAAGCTCATATACAAACTTGGAATGGATCCTCTCAGTGACAGAAATAGCCTTCTACATGAGTCAAAGTGAAAATCTAATTGCTCTCTGAAATATTTTATGCTGCAGTAAATCCAGCTCATTAGCATGGCTAATTCCCATTCCACTGCCCAGTGTTTCATCCTCCTTGCTAGCTGGGAGCACCCAGCTACGTCCTCTTGCAGAGTGAAGCTGGGAGGCTGTGCCCCCATTTGGAGCACTCTCAGGAGCTCCTGTCATCTGAAATACAGCTTCACTCTTCTGCCAGCTGCAAGGTTTTGTTAGAAAGAAATCTGAAGTGTTTCCCTTGCTGCTTTAAAAAGACTTTTGAAGGTTTAAATTGTACCGTACAGCTGTAGATATTACCCAGGCAGTAACAGAGGGTGGAATTTTTAGCTGAAGGATGGTGGTTTCTCTAAATGGCCATGGTTTCAGTCAGTCAGTGTTGGATGCTTGCCTTTTTTGTCCCTTGTTGATCTGCTCTCTGCAGGCTGTCGTGGGCAAGCACCTAGGGGAGCTTTCCAACCTGTTTATCTGAATTTCCAGTAAAAGGACTGATAGCTCCTTTGGTGGCCGAGCTGTGCCCGGAGTGTCTTTGATTCATCTGTTACTGGAAGAGTGGCGATAATTCATTTTGTTTGCGTAGCGGTGCATGGGGATCAGGGAGAAGACTTGCTGTTCCTGTGGGCTTAAGCAGCAAAATGTAAATTGTTGGGTTTGTCCCTGTGGATGTTTTGTATGTGGTTGGGTTGCTGGTTTGACATGAGGAACAAATGAACGTCTCCTTTTAAACAGAGGGTGCTCTTTGTTCCAGGTCCCATGAGTACCCTGTTTGTGAGGTCAAACAGAGTAAGGTCTGAAAGTCTGTTTTGATTCCAGCTGTTTACTATCAATTCTGTGAATAAGCTGCAGGCCTCATGGCTGGGAGTACAAGTGCTTCAGTTGATCAACAAAAATTCTCAGGAAGGTGGACAGCATTGTCTGGGTGGTGTGGTTAGCACCTCTGCTGTCTCTGTCTCTTCTCTCAATCCCCTCCTGCTCATCCCAAGCTTTTTGAGCTTGGACAGGGAGATGTTAAGCAGTGTGGTACCAGGCTCTAGGTACAGAGCATGGTACCAGGCTCAGGCTGCTTCTGAAATCACCACTTTACTAAACACACTGGAAGTTTAATTTAATCCACCACAGGGAGGAGATCTGGGGACAGAAAGCAACCAAAAGCACAAGGAGCCTGCTAGGGGTGGAAAGTGGCAACTCCTGCATCAGCCCTGCCCTTCAGCCACAGGATGCTTGTTCTTCGTGTAGGGTTTCACCACTTGTTTGAATGCAGAGAGCAGTGTCAGGTGCTTCATGGAAGTACAGAGAAGAGCGACTGATGTTCTTAAGGGCTGTGAAATGAAACCATGCAATTCCCTACTCTCTGGAAAGCATTCGGCACCATACACCCCTGGCTCCTGCTGAGCACAGCAACATCTGTGCCACCCAGCAGCCAGGATGCTGCTGCCCCTGCTGCACTCCAGAGCCCTGTACTGGCTCCCAGCTGAACATCCAGGTCATCCCTGTAACCTTCCTTGCACGAGAGGTTTATGCAGACTAAGCTCACGCTGGTTAATTTTGGCATCCAGTTGCCCTTGGTGGTATGTGAAGTATTCTGTAGCTTCATTGTTCCTGTCCTCCCTCTGGAGCTGGTGCAGAAATATCAGTGGTCCCCGAGTGCTGCGCCTACGTGCAGAGCCTGGGGACTGGCCTCCACTTGAATTTCTTCAGGAAAAGGGAAATTTCACACCTAGCCTGAAGAGACTGGTTCAGATTTGCTCACGGAGTTAGTTTATCTGAGAATAAAACGTAATTGACAAGTTCTCTGAAAAACAACTTCACTCTGTTGCACAACATGAGTAGTGGAGCGTGGAGAAGTGGGTTGCTGTGCAGTCAGAAGCCAGCAGACCTGCTTTGATGGATCTTGGTAATTAGTATTTACTGCAAGGCAATTATGTCGCAGGTATTTTAATTAATGGGTGACTGGGAAAAATACAGCCGCCTGATGAGAAGCCTTCAGAAGTGATTTATTTTTAATATTTTCAAGAACAGATATCTCTGTCAAGACCTCTAGTTTAATGGAGTTTGTGGAGCAAAATGAATCTGGCCTTTTTCTGGCCTGAGCTCTTCTGAGGCCTCCTCGATGGCCTGGCTGAGTTTTTTGTAGCACTGTCCTCAGCTCCATAACCCTGCCAACTGGCGTTCCTCCCTGTATCTCTCACTGTGCCACATCACTTTGAGCAAGACTTGCTTCTAGGGTAAAGAGGTATTAAGAAAGGGTAACAGTTGTATTTCAGAGTTCATTTGCTGCGCACTTGGACTTCTGCACTTTTCTTGGTGGAGTTTTGTCGCCTGCTCTGCTGAAGCTTCAAGCATCGTTGAATCTTTCAAGGATGTGTCCTGCAAAAAACTGGGGGGACAGAGGGCTGGCAGGTGGCCACCAACCTGTACCTCTCGCTGTCAGAGCAGCATGCTCTGAGATTTGGCATTTGACTGCAGGAAGAGGTTGAAAAAGCTTTATTATAGTGTAGAAAAAGATTTTAAAAACACTTTGTTCTTTACTCCGTCCCTTGCAGATCACCTGGTGGCCCATGGACGCATGGCTGAGAAGGAAGCCCGGAGAAAATTCAAGCAGATAGTGGCTGCTGTCAACTTTTGTCACTGTCGGAATATCGTCCACCGAGATCTGAAAGCAGAAAATCTACTTCTGGATGCAAACCTCAACATCAAAATAGCAGGTGAGCTGTGGGGGAGAGGAAGGCAGCTGCTCGCAGAAGTTAATAAATGCAGGCACTGGCGGCTTCCAGGTATTCAGAAAGAAGGAAGCACAGTGAGGCTAAAGGAAGCTTTGGATTTCTGTGTGGCCTGCTGCCCAGAGCTGAAACTGCCAGCTTGTAGCCAGGAGATTTATATCTCCCTTCAAGAAGAAGGGAAAAAAAAAAAAAAAAGCTAGTTTGGCTCAGTAGGCAGAGCTGCGGCTCCAGATACTGCAGTGTTGCAGTGCACTGGGCCGTGGCTGAGGTTGGTATTAAAAAACTGACCTTGTTTTGAGACCTGCTGCTGGTTTAGGACTTCCTGGAAGGAGGTCAGACTGGGTGAAAGGGAAAGAATGGAAAGTAAGGATGACAATGTCTATGGCAGGGCAGTCAAGGGGAAACAGCTCTCTTGGAATCGCTTTTCTGTGCTGTCTGACAGCAAAAGAATTAGCCCCAGTGCTTTGGGTTTTTTATTCATGACAGGCAGAGAAGCTGAAGTTCTGAATAAGCAGGCCCTTAGTGTCTGATGAGGGTTTTGCTGGGCAGTGGGTTATTTGCTAAAACTGCTATTCCAGAGAGCTTGCACCTTGGGCAGTTTCTAGACAGCTTCTAACACAGCCCTTGCGTGTCTGTGATCCTCTTGTCCATGAGGGTGAGCCTTGGCTCCTGAGCTCTGTGATGCACTGACTGCACTCGACTTTATTTAGCTTTGTGGGATTATGTAGCAACCAACTGGAACAAGAGGATTTAGTTCAGCTCTGGTCTTTGCTTGCCGTGGCTTTTGCGTTGGAAGAGCCTGTGCTGACCATGTCATTCTCCTGGGGCTGAATGCACAGCAGAGCACTTTTGGAAAGCACTTTTTTGCCCCTCTATTAACAGACTTCCTTGGAGAGTTCATCAGCTTTTACAAGGATTTGAAACTTGAATCTAAAAAAAGAGTGCTTAGGGCTACAAACCTTCTATGAGCAACTTTAATACTGGGACTTGGGGAATAGTCTTTTAGCTTGATGCCATCGTGGAGCAAGGCAGCAGTCTTGTTCCTCGTGCTGCAGTTCTCCTGTGTACCATCTGTAGGTGTTAGACTGGTGTTTAACATTTGGTTTGTAGTAAAATTATTAGTAATTTCTTAGGTTTCTCTCATCCTCGTTCTCTAATGTCAAGGAAACACATTGTCAGTGTGGGGAAAGGGCTTGGTTTTCCAAGTCAGATTCGCTTCCTCCAGCTGGGTGAGATCCTCCTGCTCCTGTCTGAACCTGCTGCAGGGCTGGTGGAAGGGCTTGGTGGCTCAGGAGGTTTTCAGCAGGTCTTCTTCACTCTCTTTGTGCAAACTGCTGCACTGAGGATTTGAGGCCATCTTGTGTTCATGGGGTAAAATCCATGTGCCATGGGAGGGTGCCTTGCAAATCCAAAGGAATAAACTTAAAAACTAACCCAGGTAGAAACTGACATGTGTCCTAATGAACTGTCCACAGACAGGAGCATGCTGGCAAGCTCTGCCCACGTCTGAAAACTCTGGAAACTTTTTTTTTTTTCTTTTTTTAAATCTAAGGAAGCTGGAAACTATTTTCCTTCCAAATCTTTGCTCCCAGAGTGGACTGTAGGAGATAGTTCCCACCCTGGTGGTGGCAGTGTTTCACTTGGCAGGAGGGTGTAGTAGTGATTTGAAAAGTAGCCTGGAAAAGCTGATTTATGGTATAGGATTTTCCAAGTATTAGGTTTTGTCCCTATAACTTATAAATTGCAACTTGACACCAGTTCTTCCGTTCCAAGAGCCAAAAGAGAAATGACAGCAACTGATCCCTTTCACACCAGAGCTCCCAGAACACACACTGCAGAATCACACAGAGTGGAGGATCAGCCAAACCTGCACTCCCAAGCCCATCAGCCAGCTCTAACTCAAACCCCTGCAGGAACTTTCAGCTGCTGGAAGCTGTGGGTACACCCTGAGTGTCTTCTGAAGGCTCTGCTTGGTAGGTCTGGTGGCTTCTTATCTGCCAAGGAGCAGCAGTGCAGACACAGTGCTCCAGCCAGAGGTCAGCCAGGAGCTGAGCTGATTGCTGAGTGCCCAGCCCAGCCCGGGGTTTGGTTTCAGAGAGGAATCTGGTCTGTGCATTGCTTTGCATTCATTTGCAGCAGCCTGCTTGCTCTTTCCCCCTCTGATGAGAAAAGTCCCTCCCTGAAGCTCTGAGGAAACAGGAGTGACTGGGCCCACTTCTGTAGCACAGAGAGGTTTCTTTTAAATGTTTGCTCCATATCACATCCCTGTGACTTTTGCCTTTCCCATTCTTTAAAAATGCCCTTTCCCTCTCCACCTCTTTGTGGAATGACACCTGGCTTCTCCCTGGGGATTTAGATTTGTATGGCTCTGTGGACTGAGATGCGTTGTCATCATTTTTAAGAAAGTTTCTTTAAGTTGTCATTTTTGTGGTGTTGTTTTTGTTTTTTTTTTTTAATTTGTGTTGTGTGCTGCCCCCCTCCCCTAACTTTCAGGGGGGCTTTTAAAGAACATGCAGTTTTTACCAGTCTCTGCCCTCCTCCTCTCCACTCTCCAAAGGAGCTGTCAGCCCGTGAGCTAATTTCATCCCCATGTGGAAGAGGGGTAAGGTTTCACAGACAGCCAATCTCCTGGGATGCAGAGGAGGCTGCAGGAGGCAGCTGCTGTGTGTCTGCTAGGCTGGCAGCTGGCATGGCACAGCTCTGGCATGGCACAGCTCTGGCATGGCACAGCTCTGGCATGGCACAGCTCTGCCCTCCCTGCCATGGGCCAGGAGCAAACCCTTCCTCTGGAGCTGCACAGGGTGATATTCACTGCTCTGGATAAATGGCTGGTGCCAAAGTGCTGCAAAGCCCACCTGAGTACATACAACGATGAAGAAAAATGGCAAAACCAGAATAATTTGCTCAGAATATGTGAAGGACCAAAACTTCAGCGTATTCTTGCCCAGTCAGGAAGAGTTTACACCTAAACTGGACTGCAAACAGTCTGCTGTTAGGACATGGAAATGCACTTAATGCTGTGGTTGCTGTTGCTGGCTCTGTTAGCTGTAATTCAGGGATCCTGCTTCAAAGGTGAGATGGAACAGCTCAGGAGCTTGCAGAGGTGACACAGACAATTGTGCAGCTGCATGCTTTTCCCCTGAACCCTCCTCCACAGCCCAACTGTGCTGCTTGGTTTGGAAGCTCAGATGACTTTGTTTCCAACACTAAAAACCCAGGGGGTGTTTAAGTGCCTTGTTTTGGTACTGCCATGCTTCTGTCTAAAAGATGGGAACCATTTTCCTTTCAGCAGGGTAATATTGAATGTGTTAGGGCAAACCTGTGGTTTGAGATGATTTAGGGAAACCAACCTGTCTTGATGGCTAAAGAATCCTTATCATTTACAGCATCTACTGTAGGGAGAAATAAGCAGACAAAAGCAAAGACAGTTTTTCAAGATGAATGTATTTTAATGTCAAGAAATGGGAAAAAACCTTTTATGCTTTTGGATCCCAAATATTCTCCACCACTTGCATATGTGTGTTGCAATACACATTTTTCAGTCAGGTTCTCCTTGCACAGTGTTTGGATTTTTTGTTTCCCTGGCAGGTAGGCAGTCAGCTGTGCATCATTCCAGATACACAGAAGTTCTGCCCAGTGATGGAGTCAAAATGAATCTCTTTTCTAAGATATTTCTACTTTCTACAGCTGCACTGTGTATTTTTCCTGCAATGTTTTTCAGTTTAATCAGTTAGAATTTGCAAACTGAGTATTTCTGGGCCTCCTTGTTTTTTTCCCAGCATTTCTCTGACAAGCCTGCTGTGAGGATCTGCTGCTGGTGCAAATGCCATGAAAAATGTCCTTGTGGCTGTGGGTCCCTGTCCATGAGCATTAGTGTCACTCTCTCTCCTGCTGGCACACTTGTAGCAGAAAAGCAGCACAGCAGGTTGCAGAGAACCTCCTGAGTCCAGGCTTTGCTTTCTTTACCCTTTCCAGTGCAAGCCCCAGCCATGTGCCAGGGCTGGCAGGTTAATTAGCAGAAAACACCATTAGCAGCCACATCAGCTGATGGGTGACTGCCCCCAAGCTTAAGACTTTTCTTTTCATTTCTCTTCCAGGATTTATTGTCTGCTGTTGGTGAGTGGTTTGGTTTGTAGCACTGCCCACCAAAACTGAAGTTTCCAGATCACTTTGTGCTTTCTGAAAACCCAAAATTTCCCATTCTGCATTCTGTCTTCTCATCAGTTCTCTGTGTTCTTGCAGATTTTGGGTTCAGTAACATCTTCACACCTGGTCAGCTGCTTAAAACCTGGTGTGGGAGCCCTCCCTACGCAGCTCCAGAGCTCTTCGAAGGGAAGGAGTACGATGGGCCAAAGGTTGACATTTGGGTACGCCACAAACCTCCTTTTTGATCTCACTTTCGCTCTGATTGAACACCTAGTACATGTCTTGGGGGAAAAAGCCCCTGAGAGGGCACAAAATGTGTGGGACAGTCTCTTTTGTGGCACCAGCAAGCCCCAAACCTGCTTTGCCTGGCAGCCCTGCCTTTCAACGCTGCCTCGGTTGCTTTTTAAATTCTTTCTCACGGTTTTATTCTATTTAAACACCATTTTCTGCTGCTCAGTGGAGTCTCTCCCTCTGTTCTGGCCGCAGAGCCTCGGCGTGGTGCTGTACGTGCTGGTCTGTGGAGCTCTGCCCTTCGATGGGAGCACACTGCAGAACCTGCGGGCCAGGGTGCTGAGCGGGAAGTTCCGCATCCCCTTCTTCATGTCCACAGGTGAGGGTCCTGGGCTCTAATGAATCTGGGGTCAGGAAAGCGTAATTAATTCTCAGGTTAAAATCCAACTTAAGAGCGAGTCATATGGAGGTTCTGGATTGCCTGCTGTCAGGTTAAGGCATCATTTCCCACCCGAAAGCTTCCTTGCCTGCTGCCTTCCTTGGGGTCAGTTTGTGCAGCAGGTGCTTGCTCAGCCCCGTGATGCTTTTGAAGCCAGCTCAGGTCCAACTTGAAATGTGGGAGAACCTCACGGTGACAGCACACATGTCACATGCTGGAGAAATCATTCACAGGGGGTGGCTGCTGAGTGGGGAATGTTCAGAGGATACATGGTCTTTCAACCCCCAAAGCCACTTGTGTCCCCAGTGGACTCTGGCGAGGCAGGGACAGGGTGACAGTGTGCCACCTAGGGTTGGCTGCCTTCCTTCCCAGCATGGGGAAACCAAGTGACTGCAGCCAAGTGGCACCTCGGGGACTGAAGGGGTGTGAAGCACAGGAGGAGAAGCAATGTTTGTGCTGCCTGTGGCTTCCTGGGGAGGAGAGGAGAAAGCGCTCTGTCCCCTTCCCAGGAGGCTCACCCACCCTCTCCCTTCCCTGGCAGAATGTGAACATCTGATCCGCCACATGCTGGTCCTGGACCCCAGCAAGCGGCTCTCCATGGAGCAGATCTGCAAACACAAGTGGATGAAGCTTGGGGAGGCTGATGCAGAGTTTGACAGGGTGAGGAGCGGGGTCTGCTGGGTGCCTGCTGGGCTGCAGACAGGTTCTGGGCACTGCTGCAGTGCTCGTGTATCTTTCCCCCATGGCCTCGAGAGCCTAAAGCCCTCGGGTTTGAGTCCCCGTGGGTTCCCTCAGCACGCAGAGCTGCTGGCAGCTTGCAGCCCCAGCCCTGCGGATGGGCTGCACAGTGACTCAGAGACGTGCGGGGGGGAGCACAGGGCTGAGGCTGTGTCTGTGCTCCCCCAGCTGATCGCAGAGTGCCAGCATCTGAAGACAGAGAGGCAGATGGAGCCACTGAACGAGGACGTGCTGCTGGCCATGGCAGACATGGGGCTGGACAAGGAGCGCACCGTTCAGGTGAGACGCGGCCGCTGGCAGTCACACCCCGCAGGAGAGCAAAAAGCCCTGTGCTGCCTGACACCCCTGGTACCTGAGCAGCCTCGGCACAGCTGGAGTGTGGTTTATTGCTTGAGAAAAAGGACTGACCACGTTTTGCTTTTCTTTTTTTTAGTCATTGAGAGCTGATGCTTACGATCACTACAGTGCAATCTACAGCCTGCTCTGCGACCGTCTGAAGAGACACAAGAATCTGCGCATTGCAGCATCTCCCAGTGTACCACGGACCATGACCTTCCCCACCTCCCCCAATATCCAGGTAGATCCAGCTTGCAGAGCGTTCTTCCAGCCCTGGAGGGTCAGACAATCCCATACCTGCTGAACTCCTGAGTGGCTTCTGGGTGTTCTCATCCTGGCATGAGTGCCAAAACATTTCTCATCCAAGAATTTCACGAGTGTTGAGGGTGCTGTGATGCTGAGGTTAGGAACAGTTTGCTCGTAGGCTGGGTGTTAGTGGATATCCTGCAGGGCAAGTCTGGTGTTAGGTCAGGGACAGAGAAGACAGTATGAGGGCTGCTGGGTGGGAACTGTGGTTTATACAGGCCAGGGCTGCTGCACAATGCTTCTTCCTCAATTTGTCCTGCTGCCCAAGCAGTGGATGTTTGCTTTAAGAGGAGCCAGGTCATAAGGGAAGCAGGAGAGAGATGCTGACCTTGCCTGAACAGAAGGGAGAAGGGGAAATGAGGCAACCCCTTGAGAATTAAGAATAAACACATCTTCCCTGGCTCCAGGGTGACCTCCCTGTTCTCCAGTGCTTCAATTTGTGTACTAGTGTTAATGCAGCAGTGTTGGTAAAGGGGTTGCAAGAGATGCCACCTTCAGGGCTTCTGATTTTCTCTCTCTGCTCAGCAGACAGAACAGACAGGCAATACCATGAGCATCAATGTGCCACAAGTCCAGCTCATCAACCCTGAGAACCAAATTGTGGAGGTGAGGTGTACACCCCTTGGAAGCCCCCACCAGTTTTTTTCCTGGGCTCATGTTGAAGCCTTTTTCTTGAAACTCACCATGTATTGCAACATCTCCAATGTTTTGCCTGCCTAGACTGATGGAACAATGAACTTAGACAGTGATGAAGGGGAAGAGCCATCACCTGAAGCTCTGGTCCGTTACCTCTCCATGAGAAGGCACACAGTTGGAGTAGCTGACCCACGGTGAGTACTGGACTTCAGCTTCCTGACAGGGGGGACCTGAAGGTGAGTTCACTAGGCCTGTGGGTAGTTCTCTTCCCATCATTCCTGATTAACCTGTCCATAAATGTGATTGCACAGGACGGAAGTCATGGAAGATCTGCAGAAGCTCCTGCCTGGCTTCCCTCGTGTCACTCCTCAGGCTCCCTTCCTGCAGGTGACCCCAAATGTGAACTTCATGCACAATGTGCTGCCCAGGCAGAACCTGCAGCCCACGGGGCAGCTGGAATACAAGGTACTGACCCACACACATGCTCCCTGCTGCAGCCTGTGCCCTACCAGAGTAGGGGGGTGGGGGGTGCTCTGTCTGCTCTCTGTTTGCCAGCTTCTTGGACTCCGAGAGCTTCAAGCTTTATCCTCTTGTTGTCTCTTTAGGGTTTATTCCATTTAGTTACTTAAAAGCAGAATCACAGAATGCCAGGGGTTGGAAGGGACCTCTGGAGATCATCTGCCAGGGGGCAGGCTCATCCACAGCAGGTTGCACAGGATGGTGTCCAGGTGGGCTTGGAATGTCTCCAGAGATGGGGACTCCACCACCTCTCTGTGCAGCCTGTACCAGTGCTCTGCTACCCTCAAAGTAAAGAAGTTCCTACTCTTGTCTTTGTGCTTGGCAGGAGCAGTCCCTGCTGCAGCCCCCCACCCTGCAGCTGCTGAATGGCATGGGCCCCCTGGGCCGGCGGGCGTCCGACGGGGGAGCCAACATCCAGCTGCATGCACAGCAGCTGCTCAAGAGACCTCGGGGTCCCTCTCCACTTGTCACCATGACACCAGTAAGTAGCAAAAGAAAAGAGGAGGGCTGGTGGCATGCTTAGAAATGTCCATCTTGGGTGTTAGGGCACGTTTGTTCTTCCTCAATGCATCTCTGTCCCTGCAAGCACCAAAAGAAGCAGCAGCCTTGTACAGGCTGGTCTGGCTCAGGGAGGGAATGTTGGAGGGAGCTCTTGGCCAAGTGTTCTTGGTGCTGCAGAGCTGCCTCAGCCCTGGGAGAGCTTGCTGGGAAGGTCAGGGGACAGCACCAGCTGCTTCCTGGGACCCATGGCTGCTCTTGTCTCTGCAGGCTGTCCCAGCAGTCACCCCTGTGGACGAGGAGAGCTCAGACGGGGAGCCAGACCAGGAGGCTGTGCAGAGGTAACTCCCAGTCTGTTAATGTTTGCCCCTACAGCCTCCAAGAGGCTCACCCTGGGGTGCTTCACAGCTGAATTAATGCACGAGCAACCTCAGCACAGGCTACAGTGTCGATGACAGCCAAGGTTCAAGGTGTCTCTTGTTCATGTGAGCATTGATTGCTGTAGTGATTCTGGCACTACTGGGTGCTTACCAAGCTGGGTTTCCCCTGAGAGGGTTAGCTAATTGAGCAGTAGGCTCTCTGGGAAGTCTGAAACTGCTGAATTCCTTTGCTTAGTGTGCAGCAACACACAGTCCACACTAACCTGCACAGCCAGTGCACAGTGGCAGGGCTCCCCCCACAGCCCTGGGAGCCATGGAGCTTTGGTTTCAAGACACGCAGTAAACATCCAACTCTGATGCCTTCAACAAAGTGAGCTTGCTGGAAATAGGGGTACCTCTAGCTTCTAGTTTTAACAGTAAGCCTTAAAATAGTTTGCTCCAAGAAGGAAAGGATTATTAGGTAACAAGCTGGAAACTTGTGCTCTCTGTCTGCTCCAAACATGGACCAGGAAGCGGGTAGGACACGCTTGTACTTCCTCAAGCCATGAAAACACTAACCATGTCCTTGCTAACATTTTCATAGCAGCTTTTGCATAGCTCCCTCTCTGCTAACCAGCTGGTGCACTTGGTGTGGTGATGGGGTGCTCCTCCTCCTTGCCTCAAACTTGAGAAGGTTCCTGGATGCCCTCCAGTTTGTACAGGCCACCACCTCGAGCTGGGGGGTGTTTCCCCAGGGCTGTGCAGGCAGAGGAGCCCGGGGTGGGTGGGAGTTGTCCTCCAGAGCCTTTTCCAGCTCTTCTCCTCACAGTGCTCCAGAGCCAAGGGGGGATTTGAGCAGTGGGTGTGTGCAGTGGCAGACTGTGCAGAGTGTGTGCTCAGGTTCTTGTGCCTAACAGCTTAGGAGAAAGGACAGCTGGTGCACGTGAAAGAACTCACTTCCAGCCCTGCCTTAGGAGTGACACAGAGCACATCTCGTGTTCTCTGTGGAGCCTTAAATTGCAGTTCTTTACCAGCCTCATCTTTGTGCTCAGCCCTGTGGAGATGTAGTATCCTAACTGTGCACTGTCCTCCCTTACGGGGCTCAGGGCCACGGGCTCTGTACACAGCTGGGTGGCCAAGGTGGCTACTGAAAGTTGTAGCTTAGGGCCCAGGGTGTCCAGCAACAACACTTGAGGGGGCAAGCAGTCTTTCTGACTGTGGGAATTGGATAAATCTGATTCTTGGCAAGGGACTGCCTAGACTTCTTACCTGGGCAGATTTTCACCTCTGCTATTCTAAAACCTGAGAACCTTTAAGTTCAAAGCATTAGCTCAGCCAGAAGCCTTTTGAAACCCTCATGCAGGATTTTGTAAGTTGCAAACCACTGAGATGTTCAGGTCCCACCAGAAAGCACATCTCCTGGGACCCACAGGTCACCTGCTGCTCTTAACAGTGCTGCCCTTAGTCCTTTCCTACCACATGTTGTTCTTCCATCAGATGGCCCAGAAAAAGACCTGTCCAGGTTGTGTGTTAACTTGCTTTCCACCCCCTTATGTTGCAACATGTCAGTAGTCACCAGAGGAGAAGGGTAAATACAGCATTAACATCAGGGACAGATGCAAATATTTAGCTTCTCAGAACACTGCTCTGAACAGGCTGTATGCAGCCACCAGTGAGCAGTTTTTGCCCTCCTTGATCTGACCTTGAAAGGAGAGCACAGTCTTTGCTCTGCTCTGGGGAACAGTCATCTCCTTTGAGCTTTGGGAAACTTTCTTCCACCTATAAGGCTGTTACAGCTCATGATTTGATTGTTCCCTGGAGGTCTGAAATAAAATGATCTGAGCAAACCACAACTGTAAAGCTCTTTGGGAAACTTTCCCCGTCTGCATCAAATGATTCTTAATCAGCTAATGGCACAGGCTCTGGCAAGTTACCACAACACTAAGCACTCCTCATTCTGTTAACTTGCTGTCTTCTGCTTAAGTGGCTTCAGTAGCTGGCAGAGAGTGGCTGAGCTTGGAGGAGGCAACAGCTTTCTTGCTTGCTGCTCTTCTCTGCTTCACCCGTTGAAGTTGCAGTGACAGCATGAGCAGGGGAGCAGAGTGAGGCTGAGAACTCCCTGTGAGTGTCCCCAGTGTCACTGGCCAGATGATCTTTGTCACAGTTACCCCAGCTGCCTCCGTGTGCTGGCTCATGGGAATAGAAAAAGTTGGGTTCTGAGGTGGGCGTTCATCCCACCTGGCATTGGGTGGGCGAGCGTGGGCCCCCGGGCTCCTCACCTCCCAGGACACCCAGGGCTGGTGCTTCAAGTGTTCCAGTGCTGGCCCCATGCCCCAGCTGCTCCTGCAGTGCTGTGGGCACTGACCAGCCAGGCCAGGCAGTGCCTGGCAGAGCTGCAGGGCCCTTCAGCTCATCCTGCCCCAGGCAGAAGCTCTGGGTTTTACCCGGTGTGCGACCCCAGCTCCTCGGTACCCACCCCTCATCTCTGCTGGGGTGGTCCTGGTGCCACCTTCCCTGCTGGTACCAGCTGCTCCTGGCCAGCCCAGGGCCTCCCAGAGGAAGGTCTGAAGTGCAGAGGGCATCATCCTGAGCAGCAGCTCTGCTCAGTGCCTGTTCTCTGGCCAGCTCTTGGTAGGGTTATGTCTGGCTCTTCTTGGCTCCATGCACGCAGCAGCCGTCCCTGTGGCTGCTCAGCAGGGCCCTGGGAGCAGGAGGCAGAGCTGCAGTAGTGGAGTGACTCAGCCTGGTGAGGGCAGGTGGTCACCTGGGTATTCCCAGAGGGACATCCCAGCATTCCCCTTGATGACAAACGGGGCTTTCCTGCTGGGAAGAGCAAATGGCTGCTCTTGCCTTCCGAGGCTGGCAGTAGCACACGGGTGGCTCAGAGGACACTTTGTCCCCTGAGCACTGAAGAGCCAGCAATGCAAGGGGCATGGGCAGCGTGGCCGTGGGGGGCTTCTCCCCGGCTGGTTCTGAGCAGGGCAGCAAAAACTCTTCCTTCCTGCTGGCTCTGGATTATCTAACACTCCGTTTTTGGAGTACTCCCATCAGTCTCTTATAAAATGTGCTCCTGCTTGTTGCAGATACTTGGCAAATAGGTCAAAAAGGCACACTCTGGCAATGACCAACCCTACAGCTGAAATCCCTCCAGACTTGCAGAGGCAGCTAGGACAGCAGTCCTTCCGACCCCGGGCTTGGGCTCCACACCTGGTCCCCGATCAGCACCGGTGAGTAATGGCACCGGCCGTTCGGGCAGCTTTGCGCCAGGAAACCTGCTCAATGTCACCTGGAATGGAGCACTGAGGACGTCCTGCTTGGCAGGGAGGGGTGAGGAGAAGGCAGGAGGACAAAGAGCAGACCCAGAGAGCAGAGGGTGTCCGGCCTCGCCGGGGACACGGGAGCTGGACAGACAAAGGCACAGCAGGGACAGGACCTGGCTGGTTCCTCTCTCCTCTCCTCTCGTGGCTGGAGATGATTTGCAGAATGGCTGCCCTCACAGAGGGCTGGGAATAAACCACTGGTTTCAGAGGAGAGCTTTTGTCTGCTGTGATAGTAGGTGGCACATAGCACATAGCAGGTTTTCTATAGAACATTTTTGGAGGCAGGTGCAGGCAAAAGGCTCCACCAAGAGTCATCTACACCAGAGCTTAAAAACCTCACTGTTCTGCACCAGAGTTGTGTGTTCTGACTGCAAAGTCTCTTTGCAAAGCTTCTCAAGAGTCATTCCAGAACATTTCTTATCTGAACCCCCGATGGGAAAGCTGTGGGGACAGGAAGGGGAGGGGGAAGACAACCACTGCCTGGGATGGGGGGAACTGGCGCAGGTTGGACCTAAACACACTCAGGGTGTGTGCTTGGGGCCCTCCTGATGGTGAGTGGTGTGGATTTGACACAGAGTCCTTGGCACAGCAGCAAAGGGGAGACACTAATGCCCCAGAGGGAGCTGAAAGCCCCTGCTGGGAACCTCAGGAGCCCACGGGCAGCTGCAGAGTTTGCTGCCTGCTGGTCTCCAGGCAGGACTGGTGCTCCTGCTCAGCCCTGCCGCCAGCTCGCACTGGCAAGCTCCACAAAGGGCTTTTTATTGTCGCCAGATACCTGCTGAGCTGAGCACTGATGTAATCAGCAGAGACAGGTGAACTCTGAGCAGACTGATACAGGGTTAGTGCCACGCTGGAACCACAGAGAGCTGAGATAAGCACAGCTCTGCCCTGCAAGAGGTGCTCGGGGATGGGGAGAACAGAAGGGGAAAGGTTTCTGGGGTCACGGAGAAGCTTGATAGGAAGAGGAGCTTGCAAAACGAGCAGAATGTGCTGGGTCCAGCTTTAAGGATTGCTCCCAGCTGTACAGGTAAGCTGGGTCACTCCCGCACTGCAGGAAATTACTTTTTACAAGACTGTTAAAATGCACATACCTTGTAAATAAGTTAGTGTCATCCCTGCCTCTTGGCTCTGGCATCCCGGGGCTGCTGTGTTGTATCATGAGCAGGGTGGTATCTGCTGATTCCCCACCCTCAGTGTTGTTGAGTGCTGTCAGCCTGGCTTATGTTTTGCCTGCCTTACATTTCACCTGTGAAACCAGGGAAATTTCATTTGACCAGACCTGTGCCATGCTTGTGGCATCCAACCCCAGCCTATGTCTGAGGCAGACGTGGCACAGAGACCACTACCAGTCTTGTGTACTCACATAAACAGCTCAGCTGTTGCATGCCAGGGCAGTTTTATTTTACCACTTCACATTTTGTAAGCTGTCTTCTCGTGCAACACCTGGTTTGGGACATGAGAACTTACCATCTGAAGGCAGAATTGAAATACAACAATTGTCCAGGGCAGTACGGTTATTCTGCTTTGGCCACATGAGTTTGGCAACCTCAGCATAGTTGTGTCTGTAGCTTCTGCTTTTCCTCAGTACAAAAGGAGATGCAGTGGACCAGGAGAGGGGCTGGGATGGCATCAGGAGGCAGGGGTACAGCTCTGGCCATGGGAGACAGTGGTGTTTGTAATCGATAGAAATCGATAGAAAAGCACATCCCGCTATGGCAGAGCAAGAGCCAAGAACTCAGTGTGCTGGAAGTGGCCCAGCATCACCTTCTGATAAGGGAGAGCCTCTGTGGGACAATCCATTCCATTTGGTGTGGAATGGGCTTCAGGCAGGAGCCGTGCTCAGGGCAGCCAGGGCACCACCAGCTGCACTGGCGTGGCTGGGGAGCAACCAGCTTGGGCTTCTCTGGGGTTGAGTGCCAGGATGTCAGACACGCTGTAAACACCACATCCCCACGACCTTCTCACAGGCACAGGCTGTTTTTGTGGTTTTTTGCTGGGATTTGGTGATGGAATTTGCACTGAAACCTGGCTGTGGTGTTTGTAGGGCCCATGGTGCCATGCAGTCAGCCCTGATAATGGTGGCAGAGGCTGCACCTCGTGGCAGGGCAGCAGCTTAGTGCTCGATTTTGATAATGGGGAGCCCCAACTCCGGAAGAAAACAGCTCCTGAAAAAAATCTGGCTCCCTCTGATGGTGAAGAAGGAACTTCATGGTGAAGGGAGTGTGGTGGCTTGGTTACTGCACTAGAAGGACTTCCCCCACTTGGCAGTTATGTTCCTGCCCTCATTTTTAACTCAGTACACCTCTAAACGTGGATGCCAGCCCTTCTTCCTCCTCAGAGGCTGCAGGATACATCAGGCTCCTTTCTCTATGTGCCCCTCCTGTTTCTCAGAGGTATAGGGGGCAGGCAGGGTTCCTGGGGAGCTATCAGGTTCAGGAGGGGGCTACCAAAGAGGACCAAATTTTAGATTTGTAGCATTCTGAATGGGTTCTGGGACGCTCTTTCCCCCAAGAAATGGATGAATCTGTGTGGATGGACAATGAGTTGCTGCCCACCTGGAAGCTGGTTTGTGGCTGAGCCATCTCCAGCCCTAAACCACATTTGTCTGCCTGGGCACTGAGGATGTTGGGTTGTGCTGGTTCCTGCTCACAGTGGTGATGGCACTTCATTTCTTGATCTAAACCATGGTTTATTCTGGGTGAGTGGGCAGGTAGAACTTGGCACGGCTGGTGTAGATGAAATGTCTCTGTGCTGGAGTTTTATTTTTTCGCTGGCACCACTAACCCACTTCCCCATGTGTTCAGTTCTATTTACAAGGACTCAAACACTCTGCACCTCCCCACCGAGCGCTTCTCCCCGGTCCGGCGCTTCTCTGACGGTGCTGCCAGCATCCAGGCTTTCAAAGCCCACCTGGAGAAGATGGGCAATAACAGTAGCATCAAACAGCTTCAGCAGGTAAAAGAGGGGGGGTTTGTCTCCAAAGAGCCTCTGTGAGGGCTTTTGTTGTCTCAGCCTCGCTGCTTCAGGAAGCAGAAGGTGAAATCTTCATTGCTGATGGCTGAGGACACGCAGTGGTGGCTTTCCAGATGAGGAGTGCACCTGCAGCAACCCCCCCAAGTGTCCTCTAAACCTTTCTGCTGTTCACCAGCAGGCTGGGATCCCTGGGGGCTTACACCCCTCTGTTTTGGGGAGCAAACCTTGTGCTGTGCCCACAGCTGGGCTGTTCTGCCTTTCCCCATGGGTGCCACCAGCAGTGTGGAATTCTAGAACTCTTCCCACCAGGCTCTGGCTGCTGCCCTCCTAGTGGCAGCAAAGTTTTGGGGCTGTTCCAGGGTGCTCCAGGAAAAGGGCAGATCCTGCCATCAGAGTCTGGAGTTTGTTGTGTGCTGTTCCCTCTGCAGCCAGCACACCTCTTACCAATGGCTTGAGCAGCCCCAGGACAGAGCTTTCACCTTGCAACACAGTAGAAGTAGGATATACTCTTCCCACCTCAAAGTTACTATTGGTACTAGTTACTACTGGAACTTTGTGTTTGCATTTTTAAAGACGTGGTGGTAGCAGCTCAGTGTCATGTGCATCCTGTTCTGTTGTCTCAGGCTTGAGCTGGCCATGTTATTGCAGACCCCATTCTGTTCAGGGAAATGGAGTAGGCTTTCCTTGCTAGCTTTTCCAGAGGGGGAGGCTGCAGAGAGTGCCTTCACGCACAGCAAGTGTGCCATGCACACAGAGGTGTCTCTGAGAGGGGTTGTTGGTTTCCTGACAGGAGTGTGAGCAGCTTCAGAAGATGTATGGTGGACACATGGACGAGAGGACGCTGGAGAAGACGCAGCAGCAGCACATGTTGTACCAGCAGGAGCAGCACCATCAGATTCTTCATCAGCAGATCCAGGTACTGGAGCTTGGGTCAGACCTCCTGAAGCCTTAGCTGTGTTTTCCTGCACTGCTGCAGCTGCCAAGCAGGTCCTGGTGGGGATGAGTAGGACAGGTTGCTGGGCTTGCTGTTGTGACAAGTGAGCCTGAAGGACTTGAGTGGTGAGGATTGCACACCTGGTGCCACAGCTGCAGTCAGGGGTTGGGTGTTTGGAGAGCATGGGAACATCCTGTTTCACCAGTCAGTGTTTTCTAGATGTACTAGTTGGGACATCATTGATGAAAAACACTTCTTGTTTCCTCCTGGTGTCTGGTTCAGGACTGTATCCGTCCACCTCAGCCATCTCCACCCCTGCAAGCTCCATGTGAAAACCAGCCAGCTCTGCTCACTCACCAGCTTCAGAGGTAAAGACATGGCTTTGGGAAAACTCTGGGGAATGGGTTTCACTCGTTCTCAAGGCCAGGGATGAGTTAACATAGTTAGCAGAGGCCAGGGCTGTGTTGGAATTGTAGAGTTAGAATGCCATAGCCATTTCCCAGGGGAATGTGCCTGGTCCTTTTAGCTAGTTTCTGTCTGAAGGACTTTTAGAAGCAAAGGAGCGGGATTCAAAGGCACAAACTGCTTTGAACAGATGTTTCAGTTCTGCCCCCTGACCCTCTTGGAAGTGCGCTACCTTCAGCAGCCGCTTTCTCTCTGCTTTCTGCTGAGAGCTGCTGCTGGATGCCTTGTGCCTCTCTGGGCTTTTGATGAGGTGAAAGTCCTTGGTTCAGCACCCTGAGTTGTAGATGAGGCAGCTGAGTTATGGGCATGGAGGAAGGAAGGTCTCTGACCAGCCACAGTCAGGAGGCGAGCCTGCAGTGTCCTTGTCCCCAGGTTTCTCTGGCAGCTAGGGGGTTGTGCTCACTCCCTGTGCTGTTTGGGAGGGTTGGGTGGCTCCCAGGAGAGAAGCTGAGCTGCAAAGAGCTCAGAATCCCAGATGAGGGCTTTATGGTGGCTGTTGAAATCACGAGAAGCACAGGCTTTGGCATCAGCTCTTGCAGCAGAAAAGGCATCTTAATGAGGAGCAGGCGTGATGAGAAGGCATGGTGCTTGTTTCCCTGCCTAGGTTACGGATCCAGCCATCCAGCCCGCCCCCGAACCACCCCAATAACCATCTCTTCAGGCAGCCCAACAGCAGCCCACCTCCTGTGAGCAGCAGCGTGCTGCAGCCCCACGGTGAGTGCTGCCTGAGCCGTCTGTGCCCCTCGGGGACCTCGTGGTCCTGCCTGACCCCCAGGACAGCCACGTGCAGGGGTGCTGGGGGCTTCAGTGGCCCTTGTGTCCCAGGCCTTGCGTGGTTTGCCACCGATGTCAAAGATTCTCTATCTGGCAGCAAGGGCTGGTGTTACTGAGAGCTTGTGAGGAGCTGCCAGCTGGAACATGCTGTTTGGTTTCTTGTCATAAGATCCTTACTTATCACTCCCGGGGGTGGGGAGGAAGGGCTGATACTCTGAGGTTTATGCAAATCGCTGTCAACTCTGCTGTGTTTCTCTTTCTGCACAAGGGGCTCTGGCTGTGACCTTTCCAAAGCTGGTGCAGGGTCATGGAGCAGGCAGGAGCAGTGCTTCTCCTCACCCCCGGGCACCTGCTGGGACTCCCAGCCTGGCCCAGAGAAGCAGCAGGAGCAGCAGCTCTGTCTGGCCAGCCCGCTGGTCCTGAGGATCTCTGTTCCTCCTAGGTGCCACCTCCCAGTCCCAGTTCCAGGGGATGCCGTCCCACAGCACCATCTTCCCGCAGTCCGGTAACTGTTCCCCTCCTCCCGCCATGGGGCTGACGTGCCTGGGTCTGCAGCAGCAGTCGCAGCCTCAGCAGGTCACCATCCAAGTGCAGGAGCCCGGCGACATGGTCAGCAACAACCTGGTGGCCGGGCAGGGCATGTCCTCCCACACACGGGGCATGTCCCTCAGCCCCAGTGCCAACCAGCTGCAGCTGCAGCAGCGGGCCAGCCTGATGGCCTCCCTCACCTACGGCCACCGACAGCTCTCCAAGCAGCTCAGTGCCGACAGCGCCGAGTCCCACAGGTGAGGCTGCTGCTGCACGGCCCCCCCGAGCTGTCAGTGGGGAGGAAAAACGGGGGGACTCGGGGTGAGACGTCAGCTCCTGGCCAGCCCGGGGCTGCGAGCTGCCTCCCCGCCCCTGGGCAGTGAGCTGGCTCAGGGCTGTGGGAGGCTGCGTGGTGCAGGGAGCTCCTCCTGCCCAAAGAAGGCAGCCCGGCACACAGTGCAGAGCAGTCACTCCTTCTTTTCTCTTTCCTGCAGTCTGAACGTGAACAGGTACCCCCCCGCCAACTACGACCAGGTGCACTTACACCCCCACCTGTTCCCAGAGCAGCCTCGCGTCTCCCCCAGCAGCTACAGCCCCTCGGGAGGAGTTGGGTTTCCTCCGGCTCAGCAAGCTCTGAAGGTCCCACAGCTTGACCAGTATCCCAGTTTCCCTCAGAATGCACATCAGCAGCAGCAGCAGCAGCAGCAGCAGCACTACACGGCCTCGGCACTACAGCAGGCACTGCTGTCCCCAACACCCCCCGACTACAGCCGCCACCAGCAGGTACCACACATCCTCCAGGGACTGCTTTCCCCCCGGCACTCGCTCACGGGGCACACGGACATGCGGCTGCCCCAGGCAGAATTTGCACAGCTCATCAAGCGGCGGCAGCAGCAGCAGCAGCAGCAAGAATTCCAAGAGTTGTTCAGGCACATGAGTCAAGGGGATGCTGGGAACATGGGCGCCAGCGTGGGACAGAGCCTCTCGGAGCGCCAGTCCTTGTCTTTGCCTTACCAGAGTGCCGACACCTACCACCCCCAGAGCAGCCCCCAGCACCTCTTAAAAATCAGGGCGCAGGAATGTAGCCAGCAGGTCCCCGGGGCGGTGCCACCGCACGGATACGTACACCAGCCAGCCCTGTTCCACTCGGAGAGCATGGAGGAGGACTGCGCCTGCGAGGCTGCCAGGGACAGCTTTCCAGACAGTAAGAGTTCAAACACATTGACCAAAGGTTGCCACGAGACCCCTCTGCTTGTAAACGCAGGAGGGCACGGGGACCCCGAATCTTTGCTGGGAACTGGCAGTCAGCCCCAGGAGCTGGGGACACAGCCCTACAGACACCAGCCCGCGGCCACCTTCGGTCGGAACAAGGTGCCCAGCAGAGGTAAGGCTCCCTGCTGCTCGCGTGGGCCACAGGCTCTGCCCTGCTGGCCACTTGCCTGCCTGAGGACACCCTCTACCCAGCAGGGCAGGGACTTCCTGACGTGCTTTGCATAGCACAGCACTGCCGAGATTCTTCTTGGCTTTTGTGGCCGTCAGTAAGCTGCAGGCATAGGCTCTGGAATAAACCCTGGTAAATAAGGAGGGGACCCAACCAGCTGCTTCTCTCTGGAGGCTGACCTACTTCTGCAGGCAGGTAAAGGTCAGGTCCCCGAGCACTGCCAGAGTCTGTGGGACATTCCCCATTCTGTGGGGACATCGGGCTAGGGACAGGGAGGTGACCAGCCTACCCCCAGCTGCAGGGGGTGTTCATTCCCTGAAGGACAGACCCCTGAATCCTGGTGTCACTGAAGCTTCCCCAAACGTGGCAGTGGGAGCAGGGGTGAACACCTCGCTGCCTCGCAGCAGCTCCTGTGGCTCTTTGGGAAGCAGCAGCAACAAGACTTCAGCCCTGCTGGAACTGGCAGGGGTTGGTTCTGGAGGAAGGGAGTTTAAGCTTGGAGAGACCTTTCCTGCTGGTTGGATTCAACTGCTCCTGTGCTCCTTGGTGGCTGGCTTGGCAGCAATGTGCTGTAAGAGAAGCTCCTGCCCCAGCTGTAATTGCAGGGTTGCTCTGTGTGACAAACACCATCCCAGCTCCTTGCTCTGAGGGCTTTGAGGAGAGGCTGAGCTGGGGGGGATCAGTATTCACTGCAGGGCTGGTCTGAAGCCACCGGCTCACCCTTGGCACGGGGGCCCCAGTTGCGGAGGAGCAGTGTCCAGGACACAGGAGGCCTGGCTTTGTTTGGGGACACAGCACGGGTTTGTTGGGAAAGTTTTGGGTTGGAACAGGCTGGCTGGGAGGGCAGAGCGGGCCTGCCAGGCCCTGGGGTAGAGACGAGGCACAGCTTTCCTGAAGTTGTCTTGAATTTTGGCTTACTGATGTGTTTGCTCTTGGACCTCAGTTTCCCTGGGGTGCTTGAGGCGTGGGAGGGGAGGATTGCCCCGAGTGAGGGAGAGGTTGGAAGCTCCTGAGGGGCGTTTTGTACCAAGTCACGAGTTGGCGTGGTCGCTCTGCAGGACGTTAGATGAACAACAAGATCTGATGAAGTCAGAAGCTCCATTTCTGCCCCTGTGCTGGTGGGGCTGGAGCCAGTTACACAAGGGAGAAGGACTTTAGACTGTAAGGCTTTGTAAATGAGTAGAAGCAAGTAAATGTTTACAAATAGCATTGTGTAAGCTCCTCTGACAGGGCTGTGAGGAGGACTCCTCCAGTGAGCTGAGTCCTAAGATACAACTGCTTTCCTCCTTCCTTCAGTAACCCACTTGGAACCAGGCCTGTGCCACTTTGGTTCCAGGCAGGGTTGAGTACACCCTGAGTACCCTCACCTACACGTAAACCCCACCAAAACTCGGCGCTTGCTTGCACACAGCTCAGCTCCAGGGCTGGCCCTGCCTTGTGAGCTGAGCATCTGCTGGCCATGGCAGCCAGAGACCATGACAGCCTCACCAAATCCGTGGTCAGGATGTGACCAAACCACCTCTGAGCAGCTCTGCTCCGGTTTTGCTCCAGTTTCACTCCAGCCTTGGCCATCACAGGGCTGGGAGTGCTGCCCATGGGAAACCTGGGCACTGAAGGAGCGGAGCTGGCAGTGGTGTCCCTGCCAGTGTCACATGCCACCCCGACACAAAGGAGCCCCGTCCCCCGTGGATGTGGGGATGAAAGGCTTTCTGCTGCTGGAGCAGAGCAGGGAAAGGCGCAGGAATTCAGGCCGGCATGAGCTGCATCCCCGAGGGGCTGTGCTGGCAGCCCAGGCTCAGCTTTTGGGTCAGGGTTACTCCAGGTCGGGGGAATTGTTTCCCCCCCACCCCTCCAACCTCGTTCTCTGCAGTGGGGGGGGGAGCCCCGGGGCAGTTTGTGGGGCTGGGGGGGAACAGTCTGCCGGCCCCAGCAACCATTCCCACAGTTGGAGCGGCGTCCCGAGCCGCGCGTGGGTGGCACGGCTCCGCCAACATCTGTTACCTCATGTTTTCCTTCTGGCTTTTCCGGGAAAGCTGACTGTTAACCGCACGTAACCCCGCACCAGGGCAGAGGCAGGGGGGAGGCCACCCCGGGAGGGAGTTCCTGCCTGGCTGCCCTGGCTTCAGGGGGAGAAACACCATGGGGAGAGGGATGCTGGCCTGCCTGGAGGGCTCGGGGGTGGGCAGAACATCCCCAGGATGGGGTTTGGGTGGGATGCAGGTGACTTGATGGATGAGTCCTTGGGGAGCATCTTCCCGGCACCGCGCAGCTGCAGCCAGGAGGTGTGGTGTCCCGGCACGGCAGGAGTTGGCTGCCCGCTGGCCAAAGCCCTGCCGAAGCCAAGAGCTCGGGCTGTGGGATCTACCTGCAGCTGTGTCACCTCGGGCCAGCTCCCCGGTGCTCGCAACCACGTCCACATGTTTGTGCTCCATGGGGCCTCTGGCAGAGAGGGAGCTGTTTGTGTGCACCGGGCCCGGGTCCGGGCTCCACCATACCTCAGGACTTTATTCCAAACATCTTGTACTTGATGACGGGAGGTTTTGCTTGATAGGAATGTAGCCTTTACCCTCGCTCTCAAGAGCTTGCAGTGCAGATGGACTTTGCCAGGCAGAACGCTCATGTCTCCTGCAGCCAGATTGCAGGGGGGCAGGGAGAAGTCATCTGATAAAGGGGAAGATCCTGGCCAACTCTTCCAGCGAGATTGTGTTGCTTGTAGTTGCCAAAGGGCCCTGCTAGAATATCCCGTGTTGGAGGCTGGGGAGAGGCTTCTCCCTCTGCTCTTGTGTAACGATGTGGGCAAGGCAGAGAGCGGGGAAGGGGTGAGCTGGGGGCTCAGCAGCAGTGCCAGCAGGCAGAAAGGGGCTGGCTCCTGTCCTCTGCTGCCCCTGCCCCTCTCCCTCAGTATTGAAGCTGCTTTTATAGACCTGGTCGCAGGCAGCTGGATCTTTGGGATCTCAGTGCTGGAGAGAGAAGCCTGCCCAAGTGCCACCTTGGGGAGGGCCTGGTGCTGTGTCACTTCAACAAGAGCAGCCAGGGGTCCCTCCCCCCCAGCCAGCTCCACCAGCGAGGAGCATGTCCTCACCCCATCTCAGAGCCACTGTTCTGTGGTGACACATGTCACCCAGACCTGTGGGTGTCTGGTACTAACCTGTCCCTTTTCTGTCCTGTCTCATTTTCAAGAGTCCATCGTGGGGAACTGCATGGACAGGAGTTCCCCCGGCCAAGCCATGCAGGTGCCTGACCACAACGGGCTGGGCTACCCTGTGCGACCTTCCTCCAGTGAGCACCCACGGCCCAGGACCCTGCAGAGACATCACACCATACAGAACAGTGATGATGCCTACGTACGTGCCTGCTGGGGTAGGGGGGTGTCACCCTGGAGGAAAGGCTCTGTGGGCACTCCAAGCCCACCTTTGGTTCTGAGCCTGGTCCAGACCTTGACCGAGTGCAGAGAGCAATTGTTCTGGTTCCCCTGTGTTAGGGGCTGCTGGGAACTGTCCTGCCTAAATCTTGATGGAGTTTTACTACAGCTCCCTTCTACTGTATGTGAGAAATGCTCTTCCCCAGTTAGCTCAGGGTAGGTCTGGAAGGGAGTTGGGATTCTCCAGTCCCTTCTTATTGGTACTTGGAAGCCCTGGCTGGAGGCTGGCAGGAGCTCCCAGCCCAGGCATCCTGGCAGAGTGCTGGGGGAGCAGCAGGTCCCTCATCCCCAGCCCCCATTGACTGTGTGCTGTTGTCTCCACAGGTGCAGTTAGATAACTTGCCTGGAATGAGTCTCATGGCAGGAAAAGCACTAAGCTCAGCTCGGATGTCTGATGCTGTCCTCAGCCAGTCCTCACTCATGGCCAGCCAGCAGCTGCGTGACAGGGACAGCGAGGGTGAGGACCTGGCAGGGAGGGTGGGGGGGCTCTGCGGGGTCTGAGCAGGAGCAGAGAGGAGCAGCTTGCTGTGCTGTGAAGCCAGCTCTCCTCCAAGCCTGCAGGGAGTAGGGGTGTGTGCGGGTGGAGGACAACTCCTGTGTGTCACTGTTGGTCAGAGCCTGGGTGGTGGGAGCTGCCTGGAGAAGCCACGGGGCTGCCCTGCCTGTGCTGTGACCCCTGGGGCCACGGCATCCTGCTGGCCTGCAGCTGTACCTCCTCAGCCCTCCTCGTGCAAGCTTTGATGTTGTTCTCAACCTTGCAGAATGCGGGGAAAGTTTGGAAGGTCAAGAGCATCCCAGCCTTGGCGACGGCAACCAGCATCTAAACACCTCCTGTTACCCATCGACGTGTATCACAGACATCCTGCTGAGCTACAAGCACCCGGAGGTGCCCTTTGGGATGGAGCAGGCAGGGGTGTAACCAGGAGGGAGTGAGTACTGATTGAGTATCCTCCCCTTCCCCTCGCAGCTCTGGGATCTCGCTCCCGAGGTGCAGCTGGTGGGGCTGAGATGGGAAGGTGGTGGAGGGCTGTGGGAGCAGAGCTGCTGTTCTCTGCTGTCTCCTAACATCTCTGCTTTTTTTCTCTCTCTCTCTCTCACAGGTTTTATGTACAGCTTTGAAATGAAAAGGTCCATTTTAAACCAACAGTATCTAGCAGCATCGCGCCAAATTGCCGTAGTATTTCTGACTAACTGGAATACCATGGCCCCTTTCCTCATAATCACTTCATCCAGCGTGTTGTTCCTTTGGTTTCTTTAATTTTTGCCATGTTTGCCTGTAACTCCAGCTGTCACCGACGTCACCAGACAACCTGAGTCCTGCCCGGTGGCAGCAGCAGAGGATTCACAGCTGGGGGGGTTTGTCCTGACCCGGGCTGAGTGGGTCCTGGGGGCTGCCCCAGCCCTCGGCACAGCCCATGGAGGGGACTGATGCCTGCAGCCTGCCTGCTGGGGCAGGGAGGGGGGGTCCCATGGGATCCCCAGGCCATGCTGTCCTGCAGCTCCCCCACCCTCGTCCTGGCAGTGCTGTTGGGGCGAGGAGGGTGCCAGAGATCCCACCCCCCACCCCGGGGCTCTGGTGGGGAGCAGCCACCCCTGGTGCAATACGCTTCTTGTCTCACCTTTGTCTGCTCTGTTCTTCTCTCCGTCTGTCGGTGTGCTGAAAGGATCCCCTCTTCCCCCCAGCCCCCACCAACCCTTTCTGTTTTGATCTGCAAACAACTTGGGTTTTGTTTTGTTTTCTTTTTCTTTTTCCTGGCTTAATGTAGGGAAGACAGATTTTTTTTTCCCCTTTGTTTTCTTGGCTTCTCCTCCTCCTGATCATGTAGGAATTGTTTTTTGGTAAATGTTGTTTTATTATTATTGTTATTAATAAAAGGCGAAAGGAATTTCTGTTTGAGAGAAATTTTTAACTAGATTCTGTTCTATATGAATTGTGACTTGCACCTTTTGTTCAAAGTATTTTATTTCTTCTGATGACATTGTACTTGTGACTGGTTTTCTCTCTCGTGCCAGTGGCAACAGTGGTGTTCTCCTTTATACAGTTCAGGCGTGTGTAAATCTCCTCTTTGTCCTCCTTTCCATCCTTTCCTCGGCGGATAGAGCATGAAGCCCCCCCTAGCTGGGGCTCGGGAGCACTTGGTGTCATCATTGCCTTTGGGACTTTACAAGCCTACAGCTCACATTCTTCTTACTGACACTTTTCTGGATTTTTTTTTTTTAAAAACAAGGAAAAAAAAACCCGACCCAGCCCTCCTGAATTTGCACAGAAGGAAGTGTGAAACCAGCACGGCAGAGGTGACTTTGCTATCCTTACCCACACCCACACCCGACCTCCCCCTTCTCTCCAGCCCTGGGCAGGCAGCACTGCCAGGCTCTGCCCCCCAGGAACAGAGAGGAGACAAACTCTGCAGCTGCCCAGCAGCCTGGCTGGGGCACCCCCAGCCCCCCATGGTCTCACACCCGGTGCTGGGGGGGCCAGGCCGGAGCGGGACATGGGGGAAGCCTTTCGCTCTGTACCTTTGGTTTGTGTTCCTTTTGTTTACATGACACTGTATTTCTGGGAGAGCCAATGGCCACCCTCCAGCAAGCATCTGAAGCAGCAGGGACTCGCTGACCCGTGCCATTTCGCAGTATCACACTTTTTTTATCATTGCTTTGTATTGTAGTAATCAATACGCGCAGTATATGTTGAATGTATATTAATATACTTTGCTATTATTTCTGTTTTTTGGAAATGTCAGAAGTATTTTTTTTTCTTCCTCATTTATGTTGGACTAAAAAAAGAAAAAAAAAAAAAGTTTCAGTAACCCCTCATCCATTTTTTTTGTGGGTCACTTGCAACTAGTCAATTAGTTGGACAGTGGGATCATGACAAATAAAACCATGATGATGATCTTCCCTGGTCTCCTGTTTGCCTTGTTGCTCAATGCCCACTGCAGAGGCGGGGACAGCTCGGGGGCGGGGGTGAAAGCTCAAGGTGCAGCCACCCTCCCTCCCCAGCCACCCAGTGTCCTCCCAGGGTCCACAGAGCTCTCCCCTCCTCCACTGCTGCTCCCAGCTTTGCCCGGGGCCAAAACCAAGGGATGCCAGAGCCCTTCTCTAGTGCTGCCCACCCACCTGACACACAACCGGGCCTTGTGCACCTTCCCCCAGCTCCTCCCTACCTCCCTCTCCATCCCTTCGGGAGGATGAAGTGTTGAACCAGCTCTTCCCTTCCCTTCCCTTCCCTTCCCTGTCCTGCTGTGGGCAGGGAAATGCTGCCTTGCAGCTCAAGCCCAGCTTGTTGGGCACGTCCTTCCAGAGCCAGGCTGTCCCAGGAGCAATAGGGAGGGACACAGGGGGTCAGGGAAGGGAGCTGAGGCTCCAGCGTGCCCAGGGGATGGAGCAGCTGCCAGCACGCTCCCCGGCAGCACCTTCAGGGGGATGTGTCCCCCCTCTCCCCTCTCCCCTCACACCAAGAGTCTTCCCCCGGGCTCAGCCCTGTGTCCCCAGGCTGCTGGCATTGGGATGGGGCTGTGGGGAGGTTTGGGGTGGCTGGGACGGTGTCTGAGTGCCTTTGCTTGTGTGTGCCCGGGGAAAGCCGGTGTGAGCTCCCGGGGGGACAGAGCTCCCCGGGGAGAGAGGCTGATGGAGCAGCTCGGGTCCTGTCGTCCCAGGGAAGGTGGCAGAGCCCCAGCGCGGGATGAGGGGTCTGGGTACGGCAGGCCAAACCCCCGCGGGTATAAACCTTGTCCCCGGGCCGGCGGCCAACCCCCGGGGGCTGCCGAGGGGCCCCCGCAGCAGGCAGCAGGAATCTGGGTCACCGGGAGCGTAAACAGGCTCCTTGGCCGGCCCCAGCGCCCTGGGGCAGCCCCCGGGGCCGGGCGGCCCTTGCCAAGCCGGCGCTCCGCGGTGCTGGCCCCGCCACGATCCTTGAACCCGGGGCCACATGGCCGGGCCGGGAGCGGCTGCGGGGCCGCGGCGTTGGCTTATCGCCGGCCGCCTCCTCCTCCATAAATAGCGGCGCCGGGAAGCGACCGGAGCAGACGGGACAACCGGCAGCACGGCAGCGGGACACAGCCGGTAAGAGCCCGGCGGCTCCCGGGGACCCCCAGCCCCGGGCGGCTCCCGGGGACCCCCGTCCCGCCAAGTGCCGCGGTGCGGTGGGACGGGGACCCCATCTCACCTCGGGCTGGGGGGGGCCGAGCCACCGCCTTGCCCTGCGCCCAACTCTTTCGCTCTGCCCCCAGGTTCAGCGCCAAGATGAGAGCCGTGGTGGTGGCCCTCGCCCTTCTCTGCCTGACCGGTAGGTCCCGGGGGGCTGAGCACCGTGCGGGAAGCACCGTGCGGGAAGCACCGCAGCTTCCAGGGATCCGGGCTGCAGCTCCAAGCTCCACTCCCGAGCCGGGCAGGGCTGGAGCCCTCCCGCCGGGCAGCCCCTCCTGAGCACCCCGCGCTCTCCCCGCAGGCACCCAGGCCCGCTCCTTCTGGCAGCAGGATGAGCCCCAGGCACCCCTGGATCGCCTCAAGGACATGGTGGAAGTGTACCTGGAGACGCTGAAGGCCAGCGGCAAGGATGTCGTCTCCCAGTTCGAGTCCTCTGCCGTGGGCAAACAGCTGGAGTAAGTGGTGTGGGGAGCGTGGCGGGGGCTGGCGGGGGGGGGGGGGGGTTCCCGGGCGCCTTGTGTGACCCCCCCCGCCCCTCCCCGCAGCCTGAAGTTGACCGACAACCTGGACACGCTGGGCGCAGCCGCCACCAAGCTGCGGGAGGACATGGCCCCCTACTACAAGGAGGTGCGGGAGATGTGGCTGAAGGACACGGAGTCCCTGCGCCAGGAGCTGACCAAGGACCTGGAGGAGGTGAAGGCGAAGATCCGGCCCTTCCTGGACCAGTTCTCAGCCAAGTGGACGGAGGATCTGGAGCAGTACCGCCAGCGCCTGGCACCTGTGGCCCAGGACCTGAAGGAGCTGACCAAGCAGAAGATAGAGCTATTGCAGGAGAAACTGACCCCGGTGGCTGAGGAGGCTCGGGACCGGCTGCGCGGGCACGTGGAGGAGCTGCGCAAGAACCTGGCCCCTTACAGCGAGGAGCTGCGCCAGAAGCTGAGCCAAAAGCTGGAGGAAATCCGGGAGAAGGGCATCCCCCAGGCCACCGAGTACCAGGCCAAGCTGGTGGAGCAGCTCAGCAACCTGCGTGAGAAGGTGACGCCCCTGCTGCAGGACTTCAAGGAGCGTCTCACCCCCTACACCGAGACCCTCAAGAACCGCCTCATCACCCTCCTGGATGACATCCAGAAGAACGTGGCCTGAACCAGGAACTGACCCCAGCCCCGCTCCCCACCCTGCCTGGGGGGCTTCCCCCCGGGGGAGCTCTGGGGATGGGCTGTGGGAGCCCCGGGCCAGGCCAGTCCTCCCTGGGGTCCCCCCGTCTCCCCCTCCCGCCGCCTCCCCTCCCCGAACCGGCGTTGCTCTCAGCTTTGCCCTCATTTTGTCAAATAAACGTGACTTAAGTTATTGGAGCTCGCTCAGTCTTTGCAGTGGATGCTGGTGGGGGGCAGCAGCCGGGGCTGAGGGGCACTCCCGGGGGTCTTGGCGGGAGGGGGGGAGGGGACAGGGAGCTGGCAAGGAGGGTGCCCTGGGTTGTCCTCACGGACAGCTCTGTGGATGGCTCTGCCGGCACAGAGCTCTGATGGGACCGCGGCGGGGGCTGCTTCCACAGCAGTGGATCCCCCCCAGGAGCAGCGTCCCCCTCCCCACACCCTCACCCCATTGCTAGGGGGTCCTAGCAGCCCGGTACAGCCCCTCCCCACCGTGCAGCCCCCCCTGGTCACAACCCCCCACCCCTCCAGTGAGGCCACCACCACGTCTGCTTCATCGCCGCTTTATTGCAACAACCACGATGATGAAGGGGGTGCTGGGGAGACCCCAGGCCGGCCCCTACCCGGCCACCCCCCGGCGGGGCTATGGGGCCTGTGTCTTCTTCCAGAGGTCGGCAATCTGCTCCTTCAGCCGGGCCAGCTTCTCCTTGGCCAGCGCCGACGTCTCTGACAGCCAGCGCCTGCAAGAGGGGGGGGCTCAGCGTGGGGGGGGGGCCGGGGGGCTGGGCTGGTGGGGGGGAAGTGGAGGGCACCTGGCCTGCTGAATTGCCTCCGAGTCCCGCAGGGCGGTGAAGGTTTCCTTGGCCATGGCGGTGGCTTTCTGGGTGTACTCCTGCACCGACCTCAGCGCCTCGGGCTCCTCGGGCCCCTCGGCCCCTGCGGGCACAAGCCCCGGTGGGAGCGGGGAGACGGAGCCGGGGGGCTGTGCACCCCTCCTGGGTGCCCCCAGGACCCTCAACCCCTGCCACAGCCCTCACCCCCCCTTACTTGCTCCCACTGCCAGGACAGCCGTGCAGATGAGGGCGAACAGGAGCGACAACTTCATGGCTGGGGAGAAAGCAGAGGAGGTGGCACTGGGGTCCCAGCCCCGTCCCCGACCTCCTCGCATCACGACCCCCGCCGGGGGCTTCCCCACTCACCTGTGCCGGGCTCTGCTCCTCGGGGGCGGCCTCGGTTCCCCCTTTATACCCTCCCCCAGCTGCCCGGGGGGGATCGTGCAAAGGTCAGGGCCGGTGGGGCTGGCGGGGATGGGGTGGCTGCTGGCATTGTCCCCACTGCCAGCCCCGCTGCGAGGGGGCTGCCTCGGGACAGGAGTTGGGAAATCCTGGGGGACCGGGGCTTCCGGGGGCTCTGTCCTGTGTCCCTGTGTGTCCCTCTGCGTCCCTGTGCGTGTCCCTGTGTCTGTTTGCTGGCGGGCGTGCAGCCAGCCCGGTGCCCACTGCAAGGGCACACCACAGTGGTGGCAGCCGTGGGGACAGGCCTGGGCACACACACAGGACAAGGGTGACATCCAGGGGGCACCGACCCCGGGCATGTTGCCACAGGGCTGGCCTTACAAAGCGTAAGATTGGCTGAGCCCTCTTCCTGCCAGCCGTGCCCTTCAGCCCACGGTGACACAACCCAGGGTGGGCTGTGACCCTGGGCCATGTGCTGAGACCCCAACTCCCGCAGCTGGGTACTCACTGGGGTCTCAGATCCAGTGGCACCAGCACCGTGTGGGCACAGCATCCCGCAGCAGTGGGGTCTCAGCCGTTCCCCATGGCAGGCAGTGATGCCCTCCTGCCTGTGCAGAGCCTCGTGTGCCCCCAGCACCCACCCTGGATCCCCTCAAGCCTGGTTCTGCCCCACTGCACACCCCCAGCTGGCACCGGCAGGGCCATGGCTGCATCCCACAGAGGTGCAGAGATGCGGGCTTTGCTGTCCCCTCTGCACCATGCTCTCTGCCCCCCAGGAGGGACTCACCCTGGTGTGTACCCCATCCCCTCTGAGCCCTGGGCTCCCCACATGGGTGATGCCAGGGCTGGGGATGATGTCAGTGCTGGGGGTGGTGTCAGAGCTGGGGGTGATGTCAGGGCTGGGTATGCTTCAGGCACTTCCACGTTGCAACCTTGCTAAAGTCCAAGCTGGTGTCACAGGAATGTGTGGAACCCGCCAAGGGCTCCCAAGCTCCATAAATAGCAGGCAGGCAGTCCCGGCACCAGAGGCACCCAGAGGCAGCACAGCAGGTGAGGGCTGCGTGGTGGGGCAGGAGGGCTGGAGGCTGCTGGCAGCCAGGGCTCCCCTCACCACCTCTCTGTGTCCCGCAGGCACCCCCAGCCCTCAGGATGGGTTTGAAGGTGGCCTCCCTTGTCCTGGTGCTCCTGGCACTCTCAGGTGAGGTGCAGTGGGGGTCCCTGCTGCTGGGGGGGGTGGTCTTGGGTTGTGCTGGTGCTGACCCCCGTGTCTGCCCCCAGGTACACAGGCTGATGTCAAGCCAGACGAGGTGGCCAGCGTGCTGGTGAAGTACTTCACCGAGCTGGGCAGCAATGCCAAGGAGTCGGTGGACACGCTGCAGCAATCCGAGATCACCAAGCAGCTCAGGTGAGCGGAGCAGGGGGGCTGGGGCAGGGGGGGAGGCGGCGATGGCCGGGGGGGTGTGGAGGGGGCTGCGGGCACACCAGAGCCCTGAGGTGCCCCGTGTCCACAGTACCCTGCTGAAGAGCAACCTGCAGACCGTCAACTCCTACGCCGAGTACCTGCAGGGGCAGCTGGTGCCCTTCGCCAAGGAGCTGCAGGCGCGGCTGGCGCAGGACTCGCAGAAGCTGAAGGAGCAGATCCGGCAGGAGCTCTTGGAGCTGCAGGCCAAGCTGGCGCCCTATGCCGACGAGGTCCACCAGCAGATCAGCACCAACATCCACCAACTGCAGGCCAAGATGAGCCCCTACGCGGAGGAGCTGCGATCCCAGGTGGACCAGGGAGCCGTGGAGCTGCGGCGGGCGCTGGAGCAGCAAGCGGCCCGGCTGCGGGAGAGGCTGCAGGACAACGCCGAGGGCATCCAGGCCTCCCTCAGCCCCTACGCCGACCAACTGCAGCAGCAGATCGATGGCGGGGTGGAGAGCCTGAAGGAGAGGCTGAGCCCTGTGGCTGACCAGCTGAAGGCCCAGGTGGAGCAGAGCGTGGCTGAGCTGCGGCAGGGACTCATCCCCTACGCCCAGGACGTGCAGGACAAACTCAACCGGCAGCTGGAGAGCCTGACGGCACAGATGCAGCGGGCGACCGAGGAGCTGCGAGCACGCCTGGCTACCAGCTCGGAGGAGCTGCGAGCCCAGCTCAGCCCGCTGGTCCAGGAGCTGCGGCAAGCGGCCGGTGGCCACAGCGAGGACCTGAGGCAGCGCTTGGCCCCCTTGGCCCAGCAGCTGGAGCAGCGTGTGGAGCAGAGCCTGGAGGCGTTCCGGCAGCGGGCAGCACCCTTCGGAGAGGCCTTGGGGCAGCAGCTGGTGCAGAGGCTGCAGGAGCTGCAGGAGAAGCTGGACACGGGTGCTGCGGGCGTGGAGGATCACCTGGAGCTGCTGGAGAAGGAGGTGCGGGAGAAGGTGGCCGCTTTCCTCAGCTCCACCGAGCCGACCGAACACTGAGAGCCCCCGCCACGCCTCGGGGGTGTCCGTGTGTCCCCTCGCCCCAGCAGTGTCCACAGCCGCTGCCCGTGGCAGAAATAAACTGTCCCCTCGCCATGCAGGCGCTGGTCCCTGTCCCTCCTTCACCCCCTCTTCCCACCGCCGCGGTCCCGCTGCTCCCAGGGGGGAGCAACCCCCCCAGCCCGTGTCCCAGGGAGGGGGAAGGGAGGCGGGGGGCAGGCGGGTGGGGGTCTCAGGGTCTCGTCCACCGCAGCCGTGGGCGGCTCAGCCCCGGGAAGGGCAAGCGGCAAAGGGAGGACAGGGAGAGGGGGTGGGATGGGTGTCCCGGGGGGGAACGGGGCTGTGCTGGGCACGGCTTGGGACCGGGGGCTGCAGACGCGGCCGCTGCGCCTGTGTCGCCCTCCCCCGGTACGGCCAGAACCGGACTCACCCTCCCACACCCACCCTGCCCCCATCGCGGGGCTCTGGGCTCCCTTTCCCCCGGTTTGGGCTGCGAGACCCCGCCGGAGGAGCTGCCAGCTCTGCAGCCCTGTCCCTGTCCCTGTCCCTGTCCCTGTCCCTGTCCCTGTCCCTGTCCCCGTCCGCCCCGGCAGCTCCCCGGGGGTCAGCAGCGAGGGCAGGGCCAGGGCCAGGGCCAGGGCCAGGGCCAGGGGAAGGGGCAGGGGAAGGGACAGGGCCAGGGACAGGGACAGGGCCAGGGGCTCCTCCGCACCGCGGGGAGAAGACGGGCGGGTCGGGTCCCGCGGGGTGGGTGCGGGCTGGGAGATGCTCGGGGGGCGGTGGGAGCCGTGGGAGGGGGGCGAGGGGGCAGCCGGGGAGCGGTCCCCGCGTCACCTCTCGGCGAGGGACCTCCACGTTGTGTTTACACCGAGTCCGGTCCAAAGAGCCGACCCCCGCGGGTCCCCTGCTATAAAGGCAGCGGGAGGGACCCGGCAGGCAGCGGAACCGGTCCGGAGGAGCTGGGCCCGGCCCGGCCCGTGTGCTGAGAACCCCTCACGGCGGGCGCACCATGGCTCCCAGGGCTGCGCTTCTCCTCGCCCTCCTGGCCACCTTCCCGGGTGGGTTCCGAGTGGGGGGAGCTGGGCTGGGGGTGGGTGGGCAGCACCAGGGCCCCCTCCCCTGCTGACCGCTGCCCCCCCGCCCGCAGTGTCACCGGCCGAACCGGGGAGGAACCTCATCCAGGGGACCGGCGACAAGGACAGCCCCGAGCGCGGCCACGGCTCCAAGCTGGGCAGGAACGGGGGGTGAGTAGGGGGCGAGCTCCCCCCCGCCCCGCCCCGCCCCGCCAGAGCCCCTCGGGGCCCCTCTTCCCCTTCCCCGGGGACAAAAATTATCTCAGGTGCCAACAGCTTTATTGGGGTCGTGCTGGGGGGGGACACAGGGGGGTGAGGGACACGCGGGGGTGAGGGACACACACACAGGGTGAGGGACACGCGGGGGTGAGGGACACGCGGGGGTGAGGGACACACACACAGGGTGAGGGACACACGGGGGATGAGGGACACGCGGGGGGTGAGGGACACGCGGGGGGTGAGGGACACGCGGGGGTGAGGGACACGCGGGGGTGAGGGACACGCGGGGGTGAGGGACACGCGGGGGTGAGGGTCTGCTCCGTCCCGCAGGAAACCCAAGGGAAGTGTCCGGGATGGGGTGAGCTCCGTGGGGAACCTCCTGGAGAAACTGAGGCCCCTGGAGCGGGACCCCCAGGGGGCGGGCAGCCTGCGGGAGGTGCTGAGGAGGGAGCTGGAGAACCTGCGGGTCAAGCTGTCCCCGTACCTGGACGGAGCCCACCAGGAGGTGGGGAGGCCCCGGGAGGAGCCCCGGCACCGCCTGCCCCCCCGGGAGCTGCTGGGTCAGGGGTCCCTGCGGGCCCGGGACCTGCGGCGGCACTCGGTGACACCCGAACCCCCGGGCGGTACCGACCGGGTCCAGAGGTTGGTGTCCCAGCATGTCGCCTGTCACCCCGAGCAGCTCCGGGACATCCTCCAGCCCTGCGCCCGGCGGCTCCTGCCCGAGAGCCCGCAGCAGCTGGGGGGGGCTGCACCGCCCCCTCCTCCCGCACAGCCCCGCCAGCCCGCAACGGGGGACCCAGAACGCCCGGGACCTTCACGGAAAGATCCAGAGGAACCTGGAGCAGCTGCGGGCCCAGCTGAGCCCCGGAGCGCGGCGGGAGGAGGAGTCCCACGGGGACACAGAGCGGAGGGTGCGGGAATGCAACCGCGTCCTGCACCCGCAGACCGAGGAGATGCGGCCCGGGCTCTTGGGCACCGCGCTCAGGGACACAGCGGGGGACAGAGCGGGGGACACAGCGGGGGAATCACCTGGGGACACACCTGGGGACACACCTGGGGACACACCCGAGGGGCCGCCCCGACGCCAGGACCTGCCCGCCCGCCTCCAGGAACTGTGGAGGGAGCTGTCCCGCAGCCTGGCCACATGAGGGACACGGGGGGGGACACGGGGGGGGACACGGGGGGGGACACGGGGGGGGACACGGGGGGGGACACGGGGGTGGCAGAGTCAGGAGGACATCGATGGACACTGCTGCTGGCGGGGGGACACAGGGGACACTGGGGGACACAAGGGGGGGCAGGGCCGGGGGTCACTGAGGGGCAGCGGGGGGTGGCAGGGGGACCCCGGGGGACCCCGGGAGGTGACAGTGCCGTGGGGACCCCGGGTAGCCCGGCAGGGGGCGCAGGGGCGGGGCTGACGTCAATAAAAAGCGCCGCAGCGCTGGGGGGGGGGGGGTGTTCGCCCCCCCTCCTCCTTTCCCTCACGTGACTGCCGCGTGTCACGTGTCCCGTCGCGCCCTTCTCGCGTCACTCTCGGGCGCCGGCGGGGATCCCCGGGAAGATGTCGGCGCTGGGAGCGGTGGAGGCGGCGGGCGGGGGGGCTGCGCTGTTCCGGCCCCTCAGCGCCGAGGACGGGGAGCAGCGGCCGGCGGAGATCGAGTCCCTGTGCATGAATTGTTACCGCAACGTGAGCGGGGACAGCGGGGGGCGGGGAGGGGGCTGCGGGGGGACCGGACCCCGGCGGTTGCGGGGTGAGGAGGCGGCGGTGGGTGTGGAGGGACGGGGTGAGGACCTGTGGGGGTCAGGGGGCGCGGGAGGCTGCTGGGTACCCCAAGCACCAGGGGACCCGGAGAGGAGGGGGTGTGGGGGGTCTGCCCAGAGAGGGGGGGGTGTGGGGTGTGCCTGGGCCTCAGCAGCTTTCTGGGTGCAGGGAGGTGCCGGGGGCCGCGGTTTGCCCTGGAGGGGGGGGTCAGGGGGGTGTGGAGGGCAGGGGGGAGGCTGGTCTGGCTGTCAGGGGGTGTGCTGGGGGCTGGCAGAGCCTGGGGACAGGGAGCTGGGGGGCTGGGGGTGATGGTGTCCCTCGAGGCCCCTCACTGCTGCTGCTGCTGCTGCTGCAGGGGGTGACCCGGCTCCTGCTCACCAGGATCCCCTTCTTCAAAGAGATCATCGTCAGCTCCTTCGCCTGCGACAGCTGCTCCTGGTCCAACACTGAGATCCAGTCTGCCGGCAGGATCCAGGAGCAGGGGGTGTGCTACAGCCTGGCTGTCACCTCCCGGCAGGTGAGCAGGGCCCCCCCTGCCCCCCCGGGCTGGGCTGCTTTGGGTTTGGGCAGTGTTTGTCCTCTGTGAGGAGCAGTGCTGGTTGTCAGGCTGTGAGCACTGAATGTCCAGACTCTGCCTGCTCCCGGTGGGAAGGGGGGGGCTGCCAGCTCAGCTTTGTGTGGGAGCTCCCCTGGGGATCCTCAGGCTGCTCCCTGCCCATCCCTGCAGGACATGAACAGGGAGGTGGTGAAGACTGACTGTGCCACAGCTCGGATCCCTGAGCTGGACTTTGAGATCCCTGCCTTCACCCAGAAGGGAGGTGGGTGGCTGGGTGGCCCCCACCCCTAGGCTGACCCCCCCCCCACCCGTGGGCTCCTGTCACCGTGCTGTGGGCTGGCAGGGGGGGGGTAACCCCTCTGGGCTGTGCCTAACTCTGCTGTCACTGCTGTTTCCTGCCCCTCCCCAGTCCTGACCACCATCGAAGGGATCATTGACAGAGCCCTGGCTGGGCTGGAGCAGGACCAGCCCCTCCGCAGGGTGAGTGCTGCCACAGGGGAACCTCCTCCTCCTCCTCCTCCTCCTCCTCCTCCTGCTCCTCCCCTCCCTGCTGGCACAGCACAGGCTCCCTGCTCCCAGCCTTGGGCTGCCCAGGGATCCCCCCAGTGTGTCCTCCCCTGCAGGAAACTGATGAAGAAGTGGCCAGGAAGATCGAGGAGTTCATCAGCAGGCTGAGGCAGCTGAAGGAAGTGCATTCCCCCTTCACCTTTGTGAGTAGGGGCAGGAGCTCAGCTCCCTCTTGCCCAGGGGGGTGTCAGGGTCACTCCCTGAGCGTCCTCCCTCCTCCTCCTGCAGATCATAGATGACCCCTCAGGGAACAGCTTTGTGGAGAACCCCCACGCCCCACGGAAGGACGAGGCTCTGGTGGTCACTCACTACAGGAGGAGCCCCCAGCAGGCAGCCATGCTGGGGCTGGAGGTGATGGGGGGCACTCCTGCTGCTGGGGGGAGCCCTGGGCTCAGGGCCAGGAGGTGACAATGTCTCTGGTGTCCCCCCTGTCAGGGTGAGGAGGTGGCTGAGAAGGCAGCAGATCCTGCAGAGGACCTGAGGAACGAGGTGGGTGACTGCAGGGCACTCATGGGGGGGTCTCCCTGGGCTGCCTCTGCCTTTCTGATCTCCCTTTCCCTCCCTGCCCCCCCCCAGGTGCTGCAGTTCAACACCAACTGCCCCGAGTGCAACGCCCCAGCCAGCACCAACATGAAGTTAGTGCGTATCCTCTGGCACCCAGCTCCTCCTCCAGTCCCTGGGGAAAGGCTGAGGCTCTGCTGAGGCCACGGGGAGCCTCTTCTTGTTGAGTTTCCCTTGACTGCTTGCCTCAGAAATCCCCCACTTCAAGGAGGTGATCATCATGGCCACTGCCTGCGACGCCTGCGGGCACAGAACCAACGAGGTGGGGAGGGGGAGATGGGGGGCAGGGGGGGCTCTGAGCTGCACACAGAGGGGAGAATTTTCCCCTGGGGAGCTGGGTCTGGTGCAGGTCAGCCACCTCAGCACCCGGGTGGAGACAGAACCCTGGAGTTTGGGGCGTGGGGGTGGTTTTGGGGCAAAGCTCCTTGATTTGCTGCCTGTGGCTGTTCCCAGGTGAAATCTGGAGGAGCCATCGAGCCCCAGGGCACCAGGATCACCCTGCAGATCACAGACCCCTCTGACATGACCCGGGATGTCCTGAAGGTGCCGGGGGTACCCGGGGGGGCTGTCCCTGGCCCTGGGGGTGGCTGGGGGCTAACGGGGAGGGGGGGTCTCGCCCTTGCAGTCAGAGACCTGCAGCGTGGAGATCCCTGAGCTGGAGTTCGAGCTGGGGATGGGAGCACTGGGGGGGAAATTCACCACACTCGAGGGGCTGCTGAAGGACATCAGGGAGCTGGTGAGTGCTCCCGTGCTGCTGCCTCGGGGGGGCTGGGACCCCCCCCCCTCCTCACCCCCTGTGTCAGGCTGAAGTGGCAGGTCTGCTCTTGCAGGTGGAGAGGAATCCCTTCACCCTGGGGGACAGCTCTGCCCCCAGCAAGGCTGAGAAGCTGCAGGAGTTTGTGGGGAAGCTGCAGGAGGTGAGGGGCTGGGGTGCAGCTGCAGGCTCTGCCTCTGCTGGGGGGGGGGAACACCCTGCCCTGAGCTGGTGGTCTCTGCAGATCATCGAGGGGAGGAGGAACGTTCATTTCATCATGGATGACCCCGCAGGCAACAGCTACCTCCAGGTAGGGCCTGGGGCAGGGGCTGGGGGGCTCTGGGGTGGATTTTCTCTCTCTCCCTCCTGTCTGTGGGCTCCCTGCAGGGCTGTGTCCAGGGGAAGGAAACAGCTGCTGGGTGTGTGGGGAGGAGAGGGGCTGAGGGGCTGGCGATGCGGGGGTCTGGGCTGGCTGTCTGGGGGGGGGTGATGGGACCTCCCCTCTTCCCTGTGGGGCCGGGGGGTGACAGAGGCCTCCCCCCCACCCCCCAGAACGTCTACGCCCCGGAGGAGGACCCGGAGCTGCGGGTGGAACGCTACGAGCGGAGCTTCGATCAGAACGAAGAGCTGGGGCTGAACGACATGAAGACCGAGGGCTATGAGCCCCCCGCCCGCTAGCCCGGGCCACCCCTTCCTCCCCCCACCCCCTCCCCCAGGCCCAGCCCAGCCCACACCCCCCCTCCAGCCCCCCTCCCCAGCCCCAGGGGACCAGGACTGTGGGGGGACAGGGGACGGACCCTTCTCTGCCGGGGGGAACCCTCCCTGGGCCCCGGGGGGCGGCCTGGGGGGGCCTGGGGGGGCTTTTCCCCCCGGAAATAAAATTGTGAATGGAGCCGCCGTGTGAACCGCCTGCTCCTGGCCACGCCCCCGCGCCACAGGCCACGCCCCCGCGCCACAGGCCACGCCCCCGCGCCACAGGCCACGCCCCCGCGCCACAGGCCACGCCCCCGTGCCTGTTGGCCACGCCCACCTGGCAGCTCAGCCCCGCCCATCCCCGCGTGACTCCCCCGCGCCTCCTGCCCGCCGCGTCGCTGCTCTGTGACGTCACTGCCGAGCGCCAGGCGGGCAGGATGGCGGCGGCGGGGCTGTCGAAGGCCGAGTACCTGAGGCGTTACCTGAGCGGCCCCCCCGGCCCCGAGCCCGCCCAGCCCCGCCGCCGCCGCAAGAAGAAACCCCCGGGCGGGGCGGGCAGGAACGGGTGAGTGCGGTGCCCCCTGGCAGCCCGGGCAGGCCCCGGCATCCCCGCTCCGGGCCCCGGCCTGGCAGCTCCCGCCGGGCCCCCTGTGCCAGCGCCTCGGCCTTGTCCCCAGGGCCCGGTGTCCCCTCCGGGACAGAAATCTCCTCCTCTTCTCCTGCCGGGCAGGAATCTCTCCCCCCGTTCCCCCGGCTCAGAACTTCCCGTCCTCCCCGGGCTGGGAATCTCCCCTCTCCCCAGCCACAAATCCCCCTCCCCCCCGCTCCTTTCCTCTCCTCTCCCCGGGCCGGTCGGGGCGGTTCTTCCCCTGACTGCCGGGGACCTCTCCCCGCTGCCAGGATGCGGATCGTGGACGACGACGTCAGCTGGAGCAGCATCGCTGCTGCCCAGGAGAAGGAGGAGGAGGAGGACGAAGGGGACATGCCCGTGGTGAGCGTTTGAGGGCGGGGAACTCTCGGTGGCAGCTGAGTGTGTGAGGGAAGGGGCTTCCCCTCGTTCCCCTCCTCGGGAGCTGAGGTGTTTACCCGGGTGTCATCTCCAGGTGGCAGAATTCATCGATGAGCGTCCGGATGAAGTGAAGCTCATGGAGGAATTCCGGACAAACGCCAAGTGGAAGCTGTTAGGAGGTGAGGGCAGACCTCCCAACCCCCATTCCTGAGCCCCTCACTGCTCTGAGCAGGGTCATGGCACGGGACAAATCACAGAGAGAAAGGGACCCTTGCAATGCTGGAAAACTCACAGACTATGGAGAGCTGTAACCATGGCAACTCTGTTTTGTTCCAGACCAGAATGAAGACTCACAGAGTTCAGACACCTCGGTTCCTGCCCCAGCTGCCTCCAGGTGCTCCAGGTTCTCTCCCTTTGCTTTTCCTCCTGCTGCTCTCTGTCCTGGGGTGCCAGGAGGGGACCCAGCCCGGGGGCTGCATTCTGAGTGGTCCTTGGGGCAGGTCCCCACGAGGCAGGGAGTCACCAATCTGCCTTCAGATCCTTCAGAGCTCCTGCTGCGTGCTTGTTTCTGCTCTGGACCTGGCAAAACAAACCAAATCCTGGTTTAATTTAATTTTTACCTTCCTCTCCCTTCCCAGGCGGCAGCGCCACGACTCCCCTGACACCTCCCCAGGGGAGGGGCTGACACACAGCTCCCTGGATCTGTCACCCCCCCGGAGACAGCGCCACGACTCCCCGGATCTGTCACCCCCCAGGAGAGAGAGGAACACCTCCCAGACCCCCCTGCCAGCCCGGCAGCAGCACTGGGGTTCCATGGACCTCTCACCCCCCCGGAGACAGCGCCACGACTCCCCGGATCTGTCACCCCCCCGGAGACACCGCCAGGACCCCCCGGATCTGTCACCCCCCCGGAGACACCGCCAGGACCCCCCGGATCTGTCACCCCCCCGGAGACACCGCCAGGACCCCCCGGATCTGTCCCCCCCCAGGAGGAAGCAGGATGGCTCCTCAGACCCCTCCCCCCCCCGGCGCCAGCGTCACGACTCCCCAGACCCATCCCCCCCCCCGGGACCCCTCCCCTCCGGGGGTGGGGGGAGGGGCTGCAGACCCCCCAGCAAGCTGCAGGCGAGGGGTTCCCGGGGGGAGCAGCCACATCCAGGCCCCCCCAGGCGCCCCCCAACCCCAGACCTCTCCCCCCCCCGCAGGAAGCGCCCCGGTTCTGACCCAGAGCTGTCCCCCCCCCGCAGGAAGAGGACTGGGTCACCCGGGGGAGGGGCCAGGCCCAGCAGAACCAGAGGTGGGTGTGTGCAGGGTCTGTCTGTCTGTCTGTCTGTGCTCCCCTGGCTGCTCCTCTCCTGGAGGTGAGAGCAGCCCCAGGATTCCTCGCTCCTTGTATCAGGTTTTTTGTCTGATTCCTTCGTTTTTCACCTCAAAAATCCCTTCCCACAGGTGCTTCCCCAGCCACCAGGAGGCCGAGGCCGGTGTCCCCCCCACAGAGGTGCCTGAGGCAGGACTCCAGCTCCCCCTCCCCACCCCGGGGGGGCTCAGAGGTTTCCCTGCAGCCTGCTCCCCACAGCAGCTCCCCAGATTTATCCCCCCCCCGCAGGGAGCAGCAGCATCACTCCAGGAGCCCCCCTGAGCTCTCTCCTGGGGGGTCTCCCAAGAAGGTGAGTGTGTCACCTCTCCCTCCCAGCTGCCTCTCCCCTCCCTGGGAGCTGTGGGGCAGGAATCCCCCGTGGCAGCCCCTCTGCTGGCAGAGCTGTGGGGTGGGGTGGGGACCTCTGTAAGCTCTGTGTCCCTGCTGTCACCTCTCTCCTCCTCGGGGCTGTCACCCCCCTGCCTCACCGGGCAGCCTGCAGGCAGCAGAATTGTGATTTTTGGGCTGGGGGTTTTTTTTGTTTGTTTGTTTTGCAGGAGAACGTGGCAGTTCCCAGGGTGAGAGCTGGGCTGGTGTCAGCTGAGGTGCTGAGGAGGGAGCAGGAGGAGCTCCGGAGGCAGGAGAGGAGCACCAGGCACTTGGAAGGTAGGGCTGGGGGGCAGCATCCAGGCAGGCTGGAAGCTTCCTGGGATGGGTCACTGATTCCAGGGAATAACAGGTTTATAAAGGGTGGATTCAGAGCAGTGTCAGGGAGGGCACAGGGAGAGCAGGAGGAATTCCCTCTGCTCCAAGTCACCAGCAGAGAGCTCAGAGGGTGTGAGCCTGGAAGCTGGGATCTGCTGGGGACAGGAATGTGGAGCTGCCTGGGGGTGGGGAGGGGTCCCTGACACGAGGCCTCTGCTCCCTCCAGAGGAATCCCGGCATTCCCAGACCGTGTTCCGGGACAAGCTGGGCCGCAGGAGGGACCTGGCCCGGGAGCAGCTGGAGCAGAGGCAGAGAGATGAGATCAGCTCCCAGAGGGATGAGCAGTATGCCAAGTGGGGCAAGGGGTGAGTCTGTGGGTGAGTTCAGGCTGTGTGTGTCTGTGTGTCTGTGTGTGTGTGATTTCAGGCTGTGTCTGTGTGTGTGTGTGTGATTTCAGGCTGTGTGTGACTTCAGACTGTGTCTGTGTGTGTGAGTTCAGGCTGTGTGTGATTTTAGGCTGTGTGTGTGTGTGTGTGATTTCAGGCTGTGTGTGTGTGTGTGTGATTTCAGGCTGTGTCTGTGTGTGTGTGATTTCAGGCTGTGTGTGTGTGTGTGTGTGTGCGTGTGTGATTTCAGGCTGTGTCTGTGTGTGTGTGTGTGTGATTTCAGGCTGTGTGTGACTTCAGACTGTGTCTGTGTGTGTGAGTTCAGGCTGTGTGTGATTTCAGGCTGTGTCTGTGTGTGTGTGATTTCAGGCTGTGTCTGTGTGTGTGTGATTTCAGGCTGTGTCTGTGTGTGTGTGATTTCAGGCTGTGTCTGTGTGTGTTTCCAGGCTGGCACAGGGCAAGCAGCAGCAGCAGAACCTGGAGGAGGCCCTCAAGGAGATGCAGAAGCCCCTGGCCCGTTACATCGATGACCAGGACCTGGATCAGATGCTGAGGGAACAGGAGAGAGAAGGAGACCCCATGGCTGAGTTCATCAGAAAAAGGAAGGCCAGAGAGAGCAGAGAAAAGAAAGGTTTGGAGGCCAAGTGACACCCGAGTGCCACAGCTTCCCCGGGAGCTGCAGCTGCCCTGCCCTGGGGAGTGAGGAGGTGCCCAGGCAGTTGGGCTGCAGAGGTTTTGCTGGTTTTATTCTTAGAAAAACCCCGGTACAAGGGACCAGCCCCTCCCCTCAACAGGTTCAACATCTGGCCCGGGCATCGTTGGGATGGTGTGGACAGGTAGGAGGGGGTGAGGCAGGGGTGGGGGCTCTCACTTAGAGAGGAAGAGGAGCAGGCAGAGTCAGAGCTCCTGGAAAGCTCCCTGGCTCCAGCACAGCTCCTGGGTTCCCCTCCAGGTCCAACGGCTTCGAGCAGCAGCGCTTTGCCAGGATGGCCAACAAGAAGGCAGTGCAGGAGATGGCCTACAAGTGGAGTGTGGAGGACATGTAGGGAGGGGGAGGAACCACACCCCCTGCCAGAGCTCACTGGGCCGGGACCAAGCCCTCTCCTGGGTGCTCAGCAGCCCCTCTCCCCAGGGGATGGGGGTAGAGGAGAGCTGCCCAGCCAGGGCTGTCCCCCCAGACAGAGGGGACAGGAGCAGAGCCCTGGTGCCACCTGGCAGAGGTGGCCACTGCCCCTGGGAGTGCCTCAGCTCTCCCCTGCTCCCCCACCAACTGCTGCAGGTGCTGCTCTCTGCTCTGTTTTAGTTTGTTTTCTCACAGACTGTAGGAAATAGGTGCTTAATTGGTTTATGCCAAATGCTTCTGAGGGCAGTTCAGGAGCCTTCGGGTGTCCTAAATCTCAGGTTTTCCTTCATGGTGAAAGCGTGGTGTGATCAGTGGGTGCTGCAGGGCTCACCTCATCCCAGAGGTCTCTCTCTGCCTTCACTTGTGTTCCAGCTCTTCTGGGGAGCAGCTGTCCCCTCACACTGCTCTGGGACCCTCCCTTCACCATTGTTTGGTGGCAGCTTTGTCCCCCAGGGCCTCTCTGGTGTCACCCAGGGGGGGCTGTGGCTCCAGGCCTGACCCTGTGTCCCTGAAGGGATTTGTTGTGCTTGGAGGGAGAGCTGGGAGCATCCCTCAGCCCCTGCCTGCCAGGAGCCACGTGTGGAAAGAAATTCCCTGGTTCTTGGTGTCCCGGGGGGCTGAGGCAGTGGTTGCCATGGAAATGCCTGCTCTGGGTGGGCAGGGGAGGGGATTCTGGAGGAACAGCAAAGTGTCCTGGGGAGAGGCAGAGCCCCGGGGCTCCTGTCCTGGGATTGTCACTCAGTGTGTCACCTCCCCAGCAGCCCCCGTGTACACCTGTCAATAAAATCTCTCTTTTTGTACCTGGCTCAGGGTGTTGGTGTTTGTTCCAAGGCAGGGAGGAGGAGGAGGGTGAGTAACTGCAGAGTTTCCCCAGGAGGGAGAATCACTGGGGTTGGGCACAGCTCCTTCCCCCTTCTGACACCACCAGCCCGGGTTCTTTTGTTTTGTTTGGGGTTTTTTCCCCTGGAACTTCAGGCAGCTGCAGACCTTCAGGACTGGAGCTGCACTTGACACGTCCTCATTTTTGCTCTCAAGTGCTCCTGCAGCTGCGTGGGAATAGAAACCAGAGTGGAAGTGCTGAGCTGACCCCTGGAGAGCTGCTGCCTGCTCAGGGGCTGGGACAGAGCGAGCAGAGAGCCTGGAAAGGGGGGGACAAAGCTGCTGCTGCGGGAGTCACAGCCCTCCTGGTGCTGGTGCTGGTGCTGAGCTGGGTTTCTGACACCAGCACCAGCCGTGAGCAGAGCCTGGGGGAGCAGGATCTCAGCTGGGTCCCGGGCAGCCCAGGCCCTGCCCCCAGGAAAGCTTTGATTAGCCTGAACCCAAATAAAAAAAATTAATATTAAAATCTTAATTTAATTTAAAACACTGTCATTCAGAGCCGTGGCAAACACCGAGCGGAGTAATTATTATGCAAATGAGGCAGATAGAAAAAAATGATTAATAATTGCGCAAATTAAAAATTATTGTCAACATCCTGCGAGCGGTGATAAAGGCGGGGAGGGGCCGCTCCCCCCGGCCTCCGCTCCTCATTAGCGGCCGCTAATTAGCAACCCCGGCCACGCTGCTCGGGGGCCGGGGGTGTCACCTGGGGGCAGGGGGATGTCCCCTGGGGGCAGGGGGTGTCACCTGGGGGCAGGGGGTGTCACCTGGGAGTCAGGTCCCAGCTCCAGGACTTGGCTTCGGGAGCTCCTTTCCTTTTCCTTGGAGGTGGCTGCGGGACTGCCAGGGGCTCCTGCTGTCTGTCTGTCTGTCTGTCTGTCCCTTCTGTCCCCCCCGATGTCCCAGCAGGCCTCACCCCTCAGCAGCCCCCTCCTCCTGCCCCCCCGCCCCGCAAAAAAAAAAGGGGCACTTGTTAATCCTGTCCGGAGCTGGCTCTCCCTCCAACAATTAACGCGCTGATTTCTCTGGTATTTTGTTACTAATTACACAACATTATTCCCCCCCCCGCCCCCCCCGTCCTACTGTTTTACTTTTATACTTTTGACAGTGAGCAGGATAATGCCAATAATAGGCTTACACTGCTAATAGGCTTAGGGGGGGCATTACTCATGTCAAGGACAGGCAATTAAGCTCGGCCTCACACATAATAATGAGATTGTTGTTGATGAGCTCGTCGGTAATGTCTTTAGCTGAGATGAACAGCCCGACCCGGGGGCGGGACCCCCCCTGCCCCCCCGCAGCCCTGCCCGGGGAGGGGACACAGGGAGGGGACACAGGGAGGGGACACAGGGGGACACTGCCTCTGCCACCACCCCTCATCTGGCCCGCTGGGGACAGACCTGGCCTCTCCCCGCTACCTGCCCCTTGGATTTATTTTATTTTAAGCTCCCCCAGCAAAGAGGTTTGGCCCGGGACGTGTTTCTGCTTCGCTGCTGAATTTCTCATGAAAAGAACCCGAGTTTGTCATTTACATTTTTCTCCAGCTCCAAGTCCTCGATAGAGCCCGTGGCTGTGTTCAGAGTTTGGGGCTTTGGGCGGGGGGTGCCGGGGGACAGTGTCATGGGGGTCCCCAGAGTGCCCCGCTGTGCTTTGGGAGAAAAAAAACCATCACTTTTTTGGGGGAAAAAAACCTTTCCCCGGCAGCTCCAGCCCTCAGCGGGGCCGGGAAGGAAACAGGTTAGTGATTGTATATGCAGATGTGCACTTTCCCTAATTATGCCATAATTAGGGACACGCAGAGATAAAAATTACTAATAATATTTACTCTAGACTCCTTTTTTTTATTTTTTTTTTTATTTTTTTTTTCCCAATAACTTCTCTCTCTCTCTCTTGCTCATTCACCGAGTCTTGGTGGAAATAACTTTGCAGATCCCAGTTAATGAATATTTGTAAATGCAAGAACATTCTGTGCCGGAATATCCAGAGGGCATCCTCTCTCTGCCTTGTAATTTTTTTTGAAAGATATTTAATATTTATGGCTCCACAGCCCGGTGAATAAGGAGCCAACCCCCAGGAGCTCAGGGGCTGGGGATATTTATGGCGCTTCCTCTTTTTTCCTTTTCAATTACAAAGACACCTCACATAATTAAGTGCTAATAACCTTGTTAATCTAAAATTGATACGCTTTCTCCTGGCCACCTCTTAATAGAATTAAAAGCAGATTGATAATCAAGGGTCGGAGGTGGTGCCTGCAGTTGGGGTTGGGGTAGGGGGAGGTGTTTCCCTGCATCCCCTCTGCTCTTTACACAAACTCTGGTTTTTAAGGCACAGAGCCACGCGACGGCACCTCCTAATGCAACTGTTTTATGTTAATTAATTATGTATCAAGGCTCATTTTCATGCGCGGCCCAGCTCCGCTTCCCCTCTGCTGAGCCTTTGATCTGTCAGAGGCTAAACGGCAGATAAATAATCAAATTAAAAAGCAGCCTGGATGGAAATAAACACATTTTAGATGCGTTATCTGGCGGATAGGGCGAGGCACCGCGGGGCGTGGGAAGTGTCCCGTGCCTCAGTTTCCCTACAACCCCCGGGACAGTGCTGTGTTCCCATGCAGGGAGAGGGATCTCAGGGGCAGCCCCCACCTCCTCGTCCTCTCGGGATGAAGGCAGCTGTGGGATTTTGGGTGGTGGGCAAAGGGACTCATCCCCCCCACTGGGCACCCCCGGGGTCCCCTTTGTGTTGAAGAGCTCGGCTGGGAGCTGTGCTGAGCCCTGGGGAGTGGGCACGGGATGAGGAGACCCCCCCATAAATCAGGGGGGATCAGAGCTTTCCTCGTCCTGCTCCGTGGAAAGTTTCCAGCCCAGGAGGAGCCGTCCCAGGCAGAGGACACAGGGACACCAGGGCCCTTTCTCCAGGTGAGCCTGGGTCACCTCCCAGGGCTGGGGGGGCTGCTGGGGTGGGGGCAGCAATGGGGGCTCCAGCCTGGCCTCGGGGGTTGCTGGAGTCCTTCTCCTCTCCCGCCTTTCTGCACAGGACTGGATTTCTTAAGGCTGACCATCAAGCAGAGATGTTTTCCCTTCGGCAGGCTGCTGACTGGGCACTCTCAGGATAAAAAAATTGGAAAAAATTATCCCAAAAAACCCACTCAAATCTTTGAGCTGAGAGGCAGAAATGCTGAGCGGGGAGCACCCAGCCCAGACAGAAAATCTGGGGGGGTTGGAGCCTTTCTCCCCATCCCCTGGAGGGGCTCCAAGGGCCCATCAGAGCAGGAGAGGCCAGGGGAGCTGGCAGCCCCCACCCTGGCACTTTGGGGACGGCCACCACGTGTCAGTGGCTGTCACAGGGCGCATGTGGCCATTGTCACCCACCCGGTGCCAGATAGCAGGGGTGGAGGGTGTGTCTGGGGTTATCTTCCCCATTAGCAGCTTCCCAAATTAGTGGCAGTGAAGCAAAAAAGAAAAAAAGAAAAAAAAAAAACCAAAATGCAATTTGAACTCGGAGCCTGGATGATTACTATTGTAATAACCTCGGCTAATAAGAATGTGATGTGGTGTTAGGCTGGGAAAGAAAACACATTTCTCATTAGCTTTTTGATTAATTACTCCACATAATTTCCTAGGGGGACATGCCTGGGCCTGATTGCCTTTGCTTTTGATGCGTGGAAGTGGTTTACCTTAACTTAATAATTTTCTCGGTGACATTTTAATGGCAGTCCTCAATTAATCTGCAGGCTGCTGGGGGCAGCCTGGGCCTGGCCCGGGTGGGGGGCAGCCCCCTACGTCCCCTTTGCCCACCCTTCTGTGGGCAGCTGCTGTTGCTGGGCCATCTCCCATCCTCCCAGCTCCGTTTTTGGGATCCTCCTCACCCGGGGAGTGCTGCCAGGGCTCCAGCTGTTGGGAGGTGCATGTTTACACGGCTTGGAAGCCACCAATTTCCTTCCCTGCCTTGGAATATAAATATTTTACAGGAGCTAAAATATTCAGAGATCGTTTGATGTTGCCACATGGAGCGATATCAAATGAGGGTGGGAAGGAGGCGGAGGGGGGGAAACGGGAGGGGAGCAAGCAGAGATTCATTTGTTTCCCTGGCTGAAAATTGAATTATGCTGCATATTTCTGCGTCATAAGATTGCCCAGAACATTGATCCCTGCTTGTTGGTGTTTCAGAAGCGGGTGCTTGGCTTGCAACCCCAAGCAGTGCAACCGGGGACCCTCTGGTGGCAGAGATTCAGCGAGGGAGGGGACACGGAAGGGAGGGGACACCTCGGGGACAGGGGTCACACCAGCACCTGGGTGACAGCCGAGGGGTGTTGGAGCCACAGCCTCCTCTTACCCTGCCTTGCAATGACTCTTATTTACCGGCGCGTTTCTGTCTCAAACAAAGTAATTGCTAATTAATTGGCGAGCAGCTTTATTTCTAATCCCCTCGCTGGCGGGGGGGGGGGGGAAATCTGGCCGGTTTGGCACCCTGGGCTGCCCGCACCCAGAGAGGGGGTGCCTGGTGGGGAGCAGGTGGCTGCTGAGGGATGGCTCTGTCCCCTCTGCCCTCTCCCAGCTTTCCCGGAGGGGCAGAGAGGGGCTGGGAAGAGCCCAAAATCCTGCAAAGCCGTCAAGGGATCCCTGCCAGGAGCGCTCAGAGCAGAGGAGCCAGCACGCAATGCCAAGGAGTTTTTGTGCATTTGGCTTCTTTTTTACTGTGCTCCTTTTTCTTTTCTTTTTCTCTTCTGGCCAGTGCTGGGTGAGTTGATGAATTATCCCAATATATATTCTGTCTGGAAAGAAAACACGTATCATACATATCTTTGACAAGTTATTATTCTTCCTTATCAGAATGTGAGTGCATCCAGCCCTGCCGAAACTCACCCTCTGCTCCTGCAGCTGGGCAGGGGAACGGGGCTGGGGGGCTCTGGGGGTAGCCAGAGCCTCTCCTCCAGCTCACACAGTGCCAGCCTCACCTCCAGCTCATTGCTAAAAGTTAAATTCCATGCCCAGGAGCTGGGGGAGCCAGTGGCCATCTGCCCACAGTGCAGCATCCCCAGCTCAGGGGGCACCCACAGCCCCCCAGGGTGCTCAGAGTGGGGTTCAGGGCTTCAAGCAGCGGGGGTGCTCCCCACCTGCACCTTCAGTGTTGGAGTTATGAGGCCACTTTAAGGTGAGGTATTATCCCATCAGTTTGAAATGGGATCTAGCAGGAGTCTCACAGAAGTTGCTGAGCAGCTGGACGTGAGCTACTGACAGGGTCTGAGTGTGCGGGAGTTGAGGTGGAAATGGATTTTGTGGTTGGGTGATCAGTCTGTGGAGGGATGCAGGCCCTGTGCAGGCCAGGAGGATGGGTTTGGGGTGCAGCACCCCAGCCATGCTCACAGGACTGTGTCGGAGTTGTTTGACCTCTCCACCTCCTCCAAGGCTCTGGGCCCGGTGCTGCCTCATCTCCTGCAGAACACCCAGCCCTGCCCCGTGCCTTTGTGAGGAGTGTTTTGGCTTCCCAGGCACCTGAGCCTGGCATTTAGCGAGAAAAATCCCCACCCATCCCCCTGCCTGGATCCCGGATCCCTGCCTGGAGCTGTGTAGGTTCTGGCAGGGAACCCAGGATGGTCCCCAGGCAGAGCAGGGATGCTGGGGTGGGATGTGCTGCCCTGGAGGAGGATGAGGATGAGGATGGATCCCTCCTTGGTAATGGTTGATGCTGGTGGCACCACGAGGTCTCAGGAGTTGCTCTCTCTCCAAACCAAGGTGCAGGGGTGGGAGGGGGTGTGAGCCCTCCTGGACACCCCCGCTCGCCCCCTATACCTCCTCCTAGCCCCAGACATTTGGAGCCTGTCAGAGCCTGCCTGGCAGCCAGCAACAGCAGCCTCTCGGAGGCTGGGATTAATTTGGAGGAATTTACTGGCGGGGTTTGCTGCAGATAAAGCAGTTTGCTTATTTCACACTTGTATGGCCACCTGCTACGAACTGTTTGTTCAGTTTCAAATTCTTTAATTAAAATCAACATAAAACAGATTGAAAACATCCCAAGAAGGGGAGGGGAGGTGAGGGGGGGGGAACCTTGATTTGCTGGAGGATATTGCAGAAGAGGAGGCAGAGTGATGAAGAGGGGCTGCGTGGTTGGGAAGAGCCTGGGGCACAGGTTGGGGACAGCAGGTGCCCCAGGTCACCTCATCTCTTTGCCCCTCGTCCCCAGGGCACCTCCGTGCAGTGATTTGGACTCCCTTCCATCCCAGCACAGCCAGCCCCTCTCCCTGATCAGAGGCCTCCTCCAAGAGCCGTCAAAACTTCAATTACCGGGGGCCTCTCGCAGCCCTCTTGCAGAGCCCCGATAAGAACAGAAATTTCTCCTCGGGAAATGGATTTGTGCTGGGTGGCAGTGAGGGCCCCAGCCGGGGCGGTGGCAGCACGGAGCTGGGGACAATCGGGGGGCTCCCGGGGAGCCGGTTATCTGAAGGAAACAGGAGTTCTGCTCTTTAGCTGCCTAATATCCCGGTGGGAGGGGAAGTGGAATTAAACCCCCGTCTCTTTTCAGAGCCGTTTCAACCTGAAGGAGGAGGATTCTTCCTTTATGGGGCTCCTTTTCAGCTGGAGGGGCTTCTTGCCAGGGGGGTGGGGGGTGTTGCAGCCCCCAGAGTGCCCCAGCGGGGATATGGGGATGCTGGGAGCACCCCCTGCCCCCCACAAACAAATAACACCCGCGAGAGGGAGGAGGTTCAGAGGTCGTCAGATGGGGGTTTAATAACTGGAAAAGTTAAAAAAAAAACCTAAACCCAAAGCCTCCTGGGCTGCGCGGGTTCCTGTGAACCTCGGAGCCCCCGAGTGCAGTGGCTGCATTGATTCCATGGTTCCCCCCCCGCCTGTCAGGCTCTGCAGGCTCTGATGGCAACAAACAGGGTTGAACGACACAAAAATAAATGATCTGAAAATTAATATGGCTGAATGAGCCGCTCTGAATTGGGGAGGGGGAAAGGGGAGGGAGGGGAGCGCGCTTTGTTTCTTACATTGTCAAATCAATGGTGCCAGAGCACCACCGTCCCCATCCCCCCCCCCGGGGCCCGGGGAGGACCCCCCGGAATCGATCGCTCTGCAAATCAGTGGCATTCCTGCAAGGCCGGTAATTGCTGCTGCTCATAATTACCGCCCGGTGCTGAGCTCTGCAGGGATCTCATTGATTCCTGCTGGGGAGGGGGCGATGGGGACTTCCCGGGACTCCTGGAGGTGACTGTCCCCAACCCTGGGGACACGGGGACACGGTGGCAGGTGCGCGTGCCACGATCAGAAGGGGGCCAACAGGCTGAGGCAGCGCATTGTTCAAGAAAAAGGGACAGGCAGGTGAGTTCTGCAAGCTAATGAGGTTAAGCTGATGAGCTCATGGGTAATTAACACCAAGAGTTCATTGCGGGCTGCTCGATGCCCTGCGATGGCCCCAGCAGAGTCTGGGGTGACTGGGAAGCTGCTGGGAGGGGACGTGGGGCTGTCCCCAAACCCCGTGCCAATCCTCCCCTCTGCAGGGCTGGGTTTAGGGGCAGTCCCTGGAGATGGGGATTTAAGGCTCGCACCCTTCCCGTGAGGCCGCCCGGTTCTGAGAGCCTGAAAAGGGACTGAGGAGGAGGGAAAAAAGCCCAAAACCCCAGTACAAACCTAAAAGCCTTTCGCAGCTGTGTGAGAAGCCTGACATTTCCCTGGCTTCTCCCGGCAAGGACTGGAGGGGAGCAGGAGCAGATGGTTATAGGTCAGGTGCCGCTTTGGTTAGGATTTGCGGTTATCTTCCGAAATAAATTCTTGCTTTTTGGAGAAGAATTTACTTTTCTGGAGTTTATTTTGCTAATTGAGAGCTGAGTCCTGAGTGCCCCTTTGCATGGGGGGAAGGGAGCAATCGCTGCCTGCTGGGGGGTGCCGGGGGGACCCCCGGGATGCTGCCGCGGGCAGGGAGGGGCAGCGGGGCCCTGCAGCCCCCTGGCCATGGGCTGGGTGGGCTGTCCCGGGTGGGCTGTCCCGGGTGGGCTGTCCCCGCGGTGTCGCGGACAGGAGGTGGCAGTGCTGCACCGGTGCGGAGCCCCGCAGTTATTCAGTGTTTCTAATGAAGCCCCCGGGGGTCCCGCAAGGCGGGGGGCAGCTCCTGTGAGCAGGGGGCAGCCAGCAGCAGGGACTGCTCCGTCTCGAGGCTTTTCTGGTTTCTTTTTTTTTAAAAAAAAAAGCGCTTTCGAAGGGGGGAGGTTGGAGCAGAGGAGAGTTGAGCCAGGACTGACTCCCGTTTCCCAAACTGTCGCCGTTCGGCTGCACAGCACCAGGATCTGTCCCAGGGAGAGATCGTCTCCACAGGAATGGTTTTTCCCTCTCCTGTTTTGCCATTTTTTTGGTTGTGTTCCTGAGCACCGGAGTGCTGGGTCCTGAAGTCTGCAGCGCGGTTTCTGCCGTGGGCAGAGAGACGGCGAGAGAGCAGAGACAGCCCCGGGGGGAGGACTCTGCCTGGATTATCCCCTCATTGGGATGAGGAAATCTGATCAGGAGGGGTGGGAAGGCAAGAAGCGCCTCAGGATTAGTGTGTGTGGCTCTGAGATCCCGCCCATCGCCGGGGATGTCCTCATGGGATGGCAGACACCGTGTCCTGCCCTGCAGGGACTGGGGGGGGGGGTGGGCTCCTCTTTCCCAGCGCCCCTCCCGCCAAGGGGACTTTTCCAGAAGGTCCTTCCCGGTTGGGCTGGCCACGATTCCCAACAGAGAAACGGGGACGGAGTTTCCAAACTCAGCATCTTCCCCGTAAATAAAGCTCCCTCCCGGCCGCCGCCGGCCCCGCAGTCTTTTGAGTTCTGTATTAAGCACTCATTATACCTTTGGTGTGACAAGTGATTGAAAAGTGTAATTTGAAAGCTAAGCTCCCCATCACACTCTCCCCTATTGTTTATTTGCCAGCTCCGAGCGGGTTGGCTGCCAAGGAAAGTAATCAGAAGGCAATAGCCTGATGTGGGATGAATCCCCAGAGCTGGCAGCAAGCTGGAAAACTCCAGTCCGGGTGCTGCCCGCAGGATTCAGGCACTGAAAATAATTGTGTAGAGCAGCGGAGCCGGGCTCAAACCCGGGCTGACATTTTGGGCTGCGAGGCTGGTTCTGATGTGGTTATTAGTAACTGGCTCGGGGGCAAGAAGCCCAAAGAGGCTCGGGGAGGGGGGGTCTGGATGCGTTCTCCCGTGCAGATGAGACAGCATAATCCCAAAGCCAAGTGCGTCTCCTCCTCGCCCTCTCTTGCTTCTCCCACCCCCTCCCCACCTTCACCCCCCTCGCTGCGCTGATGTAATTGAGTGTGGCAAGTGGCAGTTCATTAAAAAGTGGGAGCAGATGGGGAAGGGATTGTAGCAGAAGATTAATGATGCACACCGACAACCCAATCGGGCTCGGTTTGGGAGTAAACACAATCACGGTGATCCCCCCCTGTCAGCTCCCAGCGATAACGAGGGGGGATCGGGGGATGCGGGGTGGGGACACAGCTGCGGGGACCGGGTGCCCTCCTCGGAGGTGGCAGGGACACGGCCGCGGTGGCCTCAGGCCCTGGTGCCACTCCCGGCAGCAGAGCACGGACCTGGGGGGGACTCACTCAGCTCCTGAACAAAGTTCCCCTCTCCCCCCTGTCCTGTCCCAGCCCCACATCTCCCGTTGCTGGCAGTGCTGAGGCATCGCCCAGCTCAGGGGAACCACGGAGGTGTCCTGGGTACATCCCTCTTCCAGCAGGACAGCCGGTGCCTGCCAGCCTCCCCCCGGGGACACAGCCCGGCGTGTGATGCGACAGCAATTTTGCTGCCACTTAGAGCAAAGTGCCCGCCCCCTTGTTTAAATGCCGGAGGGGAGGGGAGTGGGATGGATTTCCCAGCCCCAAGGATGCTGCCTCTGGGGGGGCACTGGGGAACGATGCAGACCCCCCCATATCCATCCGGGATGGCATCCCCGCTGATGGGACGTGGTGGCTCAGCTGACACTGTCACCACTGTCACCTGGGTGAGGGGGGGATGCTCCTGGGGAGGGTGGCTGCCCAGCTGAGCCACCACCGAGGGCATAAATAATTTAATAAAGGAATGGTTGAAATTATATTGTCCTAAAGAATATAATAAACCCTAATTTACTCACATTTATCTCCCGGAGTTTTTTCTGAAAGCAGTAATCTTGCATCTTCTACAGTGATGGATTAGCAGGAAGGAAACTCCGCTGGGGAATAAAAACCCACATCGTGTAGTTTTTGACATGTTATTATTCAGTTTTATCTCGAGTTGCTCATTCCTGGGCCATTACTCATGTTCATAGGGATTTTTCTCCCCCCTTACTTATTTTTTAATTTTTTTTTTCTATTGTGACCAGAGGCAAAGACGGTAACAAATCATCCCCTCCCCTCGGCTTGGGGGGCTGGCGAGCACGAGGACCACGTCAGTGCAGCCCCTCCCAATGGCATCTCCCAGTTAAACCAGTTCCCAGCAGCAGTGGCTGCCCCAGCTCTGCCTCTGCCTGCAAGACGCTGAGCAGCTTCGTGTTTATTTATGTTTACGCTGCAGCCTGCCTGTTGCATGCGTGTATATATATTTATATATATTTATTTTTGTGCATACAGGCTGCCGGGGGGCGGGCTGGGAAGTGCGCAGCTCTCGCTGGGGAGGGGCTGGCGGAGCCCGGAGCCCTGGAGAGCATCCAAACCCCACAGGAGGCGGCAGAAAGAAGCCCCCCGGCTGCTGAGAGGAGGCAGAGCCTCTCTCCTCTCGCCCTTCTCCTCCTCCGTCGAGGCAGCCCGGGAGCAGGGGTGCTGCCCAGCCCAGGGAAATGCTGTTGGTCTGCAAAGAGGGCTGGGGGGCAGCCAGAGGGAGGTTATGGGGGGGCTGCTGGAAATGCCAGCGCAGGCTGAGCCATTAGGACCGGGCCATGCCACCCATGGTGTCCTTGTCCCCTCGGCTCGGGGCTCCCCGGGTTAGTGGGGGGCTCAAGTCGTGCTCCGGCACTGGTTACCAAGCCGGCAGGAGCTGCTCAGATTTTTAATTAAAATTGAGGAACGTGCACGCCCTATAAACACCCCGTCGGAATGTATAATTCAATTAGCTTCTTGCCTCGCAGCCCCTCCTCGCCTGGCAGGGCTCAGGCCCACCCTTGCTGGGGCCCGGTGTCCCCTGCTGTCCTCTGTCACCGTCCCAGCACGGCAGCTCCGGAGCTGGGGATGAGCTCTGCCCCAAGAGAGGGGACAGCTGGGCATCAATGTGTATGGGCAGCTCCTGGGAAACCTGGATGAAGTGCAATTATCCCGGCTCCATCAACCCCGATTAGCAGAAGGCCAAGCCCTGGTTTGGTTCCTGGGATCAAAGCCAGAAAATGGGGACGGGAAGGGAGGGGGTGGGCAGAGCTGGGTCCTCTCCTGCTTCGTGTTCCCGCTGGGGCCCAGTTCACTTTTCCAGATTTCCCAGGGGCACCGTGGGAAGCGGCTCCGCCGGCCCTCGGAGCTGCTCAGGATCGTCCCCGTGCAGCATCTCACCCCCATCTCCACTCCTCTTCATTAAGACCTGAATCTAGCTCTTAATTAAAGCACTGATGAATTTAATTTAGAGCGGCATTACTGCCTCCACTTCCGGAGCTCAGCGCCTTGTTTGGAGGATGCAGAATGCCAGCCAGAGGAATGCTTGCTTGTACCCACCAGGAATAACTCCCTGGCAAATCCCTTCAGGCACCTCACAGACACTAATCCCCCTGCTCCTGCAGAATATTAACAGGCATCAGGCCTCTGCCTTCCCACTGCCCACATTTCAGCACAAAACCTCCAAACCCAGTGCCTGGCAGGGCAGGGCAGGAGGAACTGCAGTTTGGGTTAAACTTTGAGGGTTTTGGCTCAGGTACCAAGGGCCTGCGGTTCCTTCCACAGCCCCGTGCAGGCTGCCCTCTGCCCTTGGTGTCAAAAAAACATTTTCTGCCGAGTTCACCGAGTCAGCCCTCGTTGTTCTGCTCTCTGACTCGGTGGTACAGATCTGCCACTTCCATTCTTTAAACACGGAGCAAAATAATCAATGGGAGTTTTGATGCCTCCTAAGCCCCTGCCAGCCCCAGCGAGGGATGCAGCAGCCAGTGGATAGAGCTGGCATTAAGGGCTGAAAGGGAACAGGTACAAGGAAATCCACAGCTAGAGCTGCTGCTGCCCCTCCACCTCCTCTGAGTGCCGGTGCCTTCAGCCCAAGCAAAGGTCCCACTAATCCCCCCATTACTAACAGGGAATTTTGGCCCTGCAGGTCTCTGCCCCTCTACTCCCAACCTTGCAAAGCCTTTGCTGAGATGTGGGCTGAAGTGTGAGTCCCCAGGGACATGAGGGTGGGCCCAAGGATGTCAAACCTGTCTGTGTTTGCAGTGAGTTACTCTCAGGTGGCAAATAAAAGGAGGGGGGAATGCTGTTCAGTTTGGGGCCCATGCAGGGGAGCACTGCCCCTGTCTGCAAGGCACACAGCAGCTCCTGCTGCCATGCTGGGGGAAGCCGTGCTCTAAAAAATGTGCTGGGTAACAATAAAATCTCTTTGGTTTGGGGTTTTTTTGTTTGTTTATAAAAAAACCCATCTGTGAATCCAGGTTCTGAGATCAGGTTGGAAGTGGCACATGGTGTCCATTGGCAATGAGAACAGGAGGGAGAAGGAACCAGAGGCAGGTTATTCCTACAGGTGTCCCAGTCTTGGGAATGGCAGGAGCCGGCTGTGTTTCTCCAGATGGAGAAGCTTAGCATCCTCACCCTGTGCAGGTGTTTGGGGTCCTGGTGACCCTCACAGTGGGTGCTGGTGACATGGGGCACACTGAGTGACAGCCTGGCAGTGGCAGGGACAGCAGCCTCCCTGCTGCGACTGACATAATGCACTGGGTAATAGTTTTCGACACATTTCATTGAAATATAACAAAATATTTGCATAGTGTTATGAGATAGATGGGAGCTGACTGGAGGCAGAGCTCGTTTGGAGACACGATGTGAGAATTCATTTAAAATGAAAGAATATGGAAGCTTAAGTTTATGGTAATGGATTGATGGGAGCCAGCAGCTAATGACTCCCAACAAATCCATCGCAGCCACCCTGTCCTTCCTCCAGGCTCTGCTGCTGCCCTGCATGGAGGAGGGGGGACACCTCCCCAGGGGGTGTGGAGGGGGTCAGTGAGGCCCTGGGTGATGGGGGCTGCCAGCTCCCACCCAGCCTGGGCAGGTGGGGATGGAGCAGGAGGAGGAGGGAGGGGGCAGTGTGACTCTGGGATAAACGCTCGGACTTAATTTCCACCTCCCAATGCTGCAGCAGATTGAAATGAAGCGACTGAAAAGCCACAGATGAGAGGTGGAGAAATTAATAATGTCGCCGTCATAACAGTCGTGAGTGGCCATGCATGTGCTAATTAGCTTGGTGCCCTCTCTCCAACTTGGGGCCCCCGAGCCTGCTGGTTTAATCAGCCCAGCCAGGAGTGCTGGGCCAGGAGAAGCTCTCATGGGTTCTGATGCCCACCTGAGCTGCATCCTGCTTGTTACCCCCCCTACTAATTGAGTACACCCAGAACCTTCAAATAGAGGGGGAGGTCTCCATCTGGGGGCTGCAGCACTCTGGTGGGACTGGCTCCTGGGGAGGAGAAGCTCTTCAGCTCTGGAAGCTCCAGGCAAGTGGTGTCCTGGTGCTTGGGGGGGTTGTAGAAAAAGTTGATTGTGTGTTTTGGCTGTGGAGAAGCAGAGCCCTGGGCATGGGCCGGTGCTCTCCACCAGTTCCTGAGGACAGGAAGGGCTGTGTTGTGTGGGAGATGCAGACCAGGTTTCCCTGGAATTTTCTGACTTTCAGCACTTGAGCTGAGGTTCTCCTTTCAAGCTGTGGGTAGGGGTGGGAGGGGACATGGAAGGGAGGAAAAAATATGCTGAGCAAATAGGGAACTGCTCCCTCTTTGTGTCTTTCCAGTTGTTTGCCTGTTGTTTGTCTCTTGGAGAGAGAGTAAACCTGGTCTCTGGGGTGCTGGGAGATATTGGGTCACGGGTGGATTTGGGGGAGATGCTGGTCTATGCATGCAGAGCCCCTGAGAACCTTTGCTTAGAGCAATTTGCAGAAGCTGCCTGCCCTGGAGCTTCTGCAGGCAGTTGAAATCTTGTATTTGATGTTTCCATAGCAGACCTTGTGCTGGGGAGGCTACAGAGAGCAAATTGCAGATGGTTGGGTGGGAAACCGTGCGTGGGAAGGGCAGCTTGGAGCCTGGCTGGCCTGTGGTGACAGCAGGCTGTCCCCTGCCCTGCTGATGTCCCCATTAGTGTTCAGGGTGGGTGGTAAGAAGCCACTTAGGCCTGGAGACAGCTCCCCCTGGCCACAGCTGAAACTTCTTTATGAAGGATCATCAGAGTTTGAGTGGCATGCCTTTCTTCAACTTGACAGAGTTAAGGATGAACCCTCTCAAAAATACATGAGCTAAGTGTTCGATACTTAATTATGCAAATACTGCTGCCCACAGCCGTGGCAACCCTCAGCTGCCTCCCCGAAGGTGGAAGTGTGGGTGACTATGGGGGGTGGCATCATGGTGTCTGTGCCCCCTCCCCACCTGTGCTACTGATGCTTCCCCCATCACTTCTCTCCTTCCCCCTGTCCTGTCCCCATCCTGTCCCTCCCCCTGATGAACAAACAAGCTGCCAGCCCACACGTTGCTCGTTTCTTGGCCCCTCCCCGGTGCTGAGCCCCCGCTGCCATCGCCCCTTATCAGGTTAGCAATTTGGGATCCGTGCTAAGAGCTCAGAAATCAATTTTCAGCTTATTTTGTGCTACGGAATTTGCCATGCCTGGATCTCTGATACTAATTGAACAAGAGCAATTGATGTTTTAGTAGTAATTAAAGATGGTAATTATTACCAAATCTCCCCCTGGCCCTGCGTGTTTGCTTTGGACTTGTCAAAACTGGAGGCAGGCGGAATCAATCTTCATAAAGTTGGCACTTCAAAGCGTCTTCCTGGTAATGGCTTCCCACAAAGTTGGTGATGGAGTGGAGAAGGAAAGATGGGGAAAAACCACCAAGCCTTGTAGAGGGCAGGGATGCTGCTGGATGCTTGCTAATTAAACACATTTCTTATCCAAAATGAAAAGCAGGAGGACCCGTGCGTTCAGCCCCATCTTCTCGTCTGCTGGGCAGCTCTGCTAAGCCTGGGCAAGAGGTGCCATGGAGGAACTGCCCCCCTGCTCCTCAGCAACAGCTTCTGGAGCACTTTTGCCTGCTGACACCAGACCTGGGTCCCACAATGGGACACGCAGAAGCTGTCCCAGAGTGGAGCAGCCTTTGGGTGCAGAGCTGCTCTAGTCCCTAAAGGGATCATGCCAGGCTGGGCACCCACAATGTGCTGCAGGGCTCCCAGCAGGCTCAGCTTCACTGGCTCCTGTTGCTCTGCTGAAATGGCTCCTGGTAGATATTTCTAGAGGCACCAGCAGGATCAGGCCTGCTGAGTCGCTGCCTCTCCGTCCCCATGGAAACTGCTGCAGGATGCTGCAGAGCAGAGCTCCTCGCAGCTCCAGCTCTGAGCTGGGCCTCATCCCCGGTCCCCTGGCAGAAGAGCCCTTGAGCGAGGGGTGGGGGACAAGCCTCACCACCTCCATTTGGTCTTGGGAGAGCGAGAACCTTCTCTTCAGGGGGAAAATGGAAATGTAATCAGATCAGCTTGTATGGTGCAAATAGCAAATCAGTTTTAATAAAGCCAGGAGAAATGCAAAGCAGCTGCTTGTGATGGAAATGGTGTTAAGCAGGCACCTCTCCAAGGCGAAGTTGCTCCAGGGGAGGGGGCACACGGCCCTGGGTGGCTCCTTCTCGGGGTCTCAGTGGGGCAGGAGCAGCCTGGGCAGGGGGGGTCGGTGTTGGTGCAGCAGCATCCCCTGTGTGAGCACCCCAGAGACACAGCCCCCTGCCCCCTCCCCAGGAGGCACCCACCACAGCAGCCCCCTCGGCAGGGGGGCAGCTGCCAGCAGTGCTTAATTCTAGCTCAGAGGAGGCACTTGGGCTTTATTGCTTTCATTTATTACGGAGAGCCCGGTGTCTGTTCTCCGCAGTGGCTATCTGGTCACATCGGGACTGATAAGCAATGCTGGTCTGTCTTTTCAAGACAGCCTAAATATATCACTTTTCACTTAATTATTTATTTTGCCTGGCTCTGGGGGTGGTGTGTCGTTTTCTTCAAGTGAGGCTTAATTTTGCCTTTCAGTCCTAGGAAGGGAAAAAACCCCAAAACCAACCAATCAAACGCAACCCAAAATAACACAAAAACAAACAAAAAACTAACTAGCAACTAAACAACCTGTTTGCTTTAATTGCTAAATCAGCTGTTAGGTTGCACCAAACTTAGGATGGGGGGAGTGTTTTACATACAGAGCTCGGGGTGTGAGGGGGATGAGCTATAGCTCTGTGGGGAGGTGGGGAATCCAAGCAGGGGGTGAAGGAGCTGGGGTGCCTGGTTCTGCCCAGCTGCAGAATGAGCCCAAAGCTCCCAAGTGGAGGAGCAAGCATGGGAGAGAGCTGCGAGTCAGTGTGCAGCATTGTAGAAGTCTTTTAAATCTCTCCCCTTCCCAGCAGGCAAAGCTCCACTTATAGTAAAATCCTCACAGCAAAGGAAAGAAAACAAGGAGGAATTTAATGCGTGAGACCTTTATTAGAGCCCTGAGGAACAGGCTGCCTGAAAGTTTCCCTTGATGAGATTGCAGGAAGGATGTACCTTCCATCTGCTGGGGAGAATGGGTTCCCAGCCTGTCTGGGCACAGGCAGCTCCTGGTGGTGGGTGCCAGGGTGCCCAGACCCCGATGTCCCAGCCTTGGGGCTCTGCAGTCAGGCTGTGTGGGCTCTTGTGGTCTTGCTGTTGGATGGTACCACAGTTCCCTACATCTCCATACCTGATGGCCCCTTCCTGTTCCACCCTGGGATGCAGAGGCTGTAGACAGCATCCTTGGGCACCCCAGGGTGGCAGCAGGGAGACCCCCACTGCAGATGCCCCGGGCAAGGGATGCTGTGGGAGCCACAATCCCACAGTACTGCTGGGAACCAGTAAATTAAAGTCCCCAGCCCCCCCTTACCCCTGATGGGTGGAAGTTATTCCAAGGATAGTAAAGGAAGGGCAGTGTTTCCCCTTCTCTGCCAATCCCTCACCCAAAGGGAGGAGTGGGGTGTTTGTGGGAAAGGTGCACACAGCAAAGGAAGGGTCTGTAATTGGCCAGCCTTAATTTCATAATTCATCTCTGAAACACAATGAAATGAAAAGAGTTTAGATTCCAAATGTGTAATGATCATCAATTAAATTCTGCTGGGGCTCAGCTCCCCTCTCGTTTGAGTTTTATTTTATTATTGTTGTTTCTCTGTGATTGCGGGAGGATGAAAACAAAAGCTGCTGCTGCCGGGGGAGGATTAGGGCTGGCAGTGACTGAGGGCTGGCAGAGCAGACCCGGGGACAGGAGGTTTTTCCTCTGCCGCGCCCCTGTGGCAGGCAGGGGAATCCATCATCCTGAGCCTAATCAGTTAATGCTGATAAACTGCCAGCAATAACTGACAATTGAGCTGGGGGTATTGGGGCTGGGAGTTCATTCGTTTTGGAAGTGCCATAATTAACTCGTTCGGAACAGGCACAGGTTTGGGGCCCCTGCCCTGCTGCTGCTGATCCTGTTGGGGTGGGTGATGATGATGATGATGATGTGTTTAGTGGCTGTCGGTGATGGAACTCTGGCTGGAAAAGCCCCTTAATGCTGTGAAAAAAGGAACTTGTGTTTATCCCTGGCAGTTTTTACCCTGCACTAATTCCAGTAGGGACAGAGTGACAGCAGGGGCTCAGCAGGTTCAGATGGTGGGACTGGGCTTACTGGGCTGGGAGCTATAGGATCTAGATCCTAAAATATGAATTATTTGAGCCCCAAATGATAAATCAGAGGAGCTGGTGTCTGCAGGAAGCCCTGTGCAAGGGGAACCCAGGGCTATGTGGGGCTGATTCCTGGCCTGGGGTCCCTCCCAGCCCCATGGCCCCTACCCACCTGGGCTGTGAGCCTGGCTTCCACCAGCACCTGGAGCTGTGTGGACAGAGGTGTCAGTGTTCTTTACCCAGGGGATCCAGGCAGCCAGCTTCCCTTCCTTTAGAAGGCAGAAAGAAACAGCTTTGCCCATTGATTGTACAGCCAGGGAGCACCAGCTCTGCTTGCACATCTCGTGTAGTGCAGCCTGGAGAAGTTCCCTGCCCCGATTTTCCTTGAGCAGGGAGTATTTGGCACCCCGGGGGGGTTGGGGCTTGCCGGGTGCCCAGACTCCTTCTGCCAGTTTCCTCCGTGTAGTTGCCCTGCCTCCAGCCTGGCAGCTGGGCTGTGCTTGCCGTGTCTGTGCTTGGCTGCCTCTCCCTGCCAGCACTGATTTTTTTTTTTTTATTTTTTTTTCTTTCCTTCCCATCTTTGTTGTTTGACTCAAGAGCCCTCTATTATAATTTTTTTTTTGTTCTCTGTGTAGGTATTTAAAGACTTTGATCAAGTCACCTCATCACCTTCTCTTTGTTAATCTGGAGAGACTGAACTCCTTGAGACTGTGGCAATTGGCAGGAATTGTGCCTCTGTGTCCCTTGGCTGCTTTGAAGATCCCAGCCAGAGAGCTGGAGGTTGGGCACCTGGAGACGAGGGGGGATCTGGAGAGCTCGCCCTGATCCATCTCTCTGCTCCCCCCCTTCACAGAGGGCTTTGACATTGTGTGGGGGTTGTGCTGGTGACTCTGTCGGAAAGTTTCTGTTCGTGATTTTTCCCTTTTTTCTCCTGTGACAGATAATAACTCCTTCTCAGAGGCAGACTTCCAGGGACAGGCTGGCTCATCTCTGCATTGCCCCTGAGCAGTGGGATGCATGCAGGGGCAGAGGGGGAATTGCTGCTTGCTTCTAGACCAATGGTTTATCCCCACTAGAGCTGAGCACCAGAGGGCTTCAGCCTGTGCAGGAAGCAGGATTGTGGCAAGACCAAATGATCTGGAAAGGATGTTTTTCCCCCCCAGAGGACACTGCTTCCCAGCTTGGCTCCCAATGCCAAGCTCCTGGCCCTGCTGTGGGCCTGGTGTGGTCTCCCAGGGACCAAAGCCACCGTGTTTGGTGGTTTTGTGACCACTTTACCAGCTATCCCAGCATGGCAGGGCCCCCCCTGAGACCTCACAGGGGCAAACCTCCTCGGGGGGCCTGGAGCCCTCCTGTGTGGGTTCTGGTGCACGGTGGGAGGAAGGCTTCCTCCCCTTGTCCTCCTCTCCCCCAGCTGCCCCAAGGTAATGAGTTGTCAGGGTGGTGAGGATGGACGGGGCACACGGGGTCCTGATGAGATGATACAGCAACAATTCCATTTCATCTCGAATTTGACATTAAACTTTAATAGTCTCAAGGACAAGAAGCCAAGAGATATCAGATGTAATGAGATAAAGCAAAGTTTCTCTGACAGCAAATTTGATCACAAATGGGCTCTGAGATTGCTTCTTTGATATAAATGAAACATAATTCATCTTCCAGTGCCTTGAATGGGCTTTGAGGCCATGTATAATAACAGTGTCACCACTGCCCATCTTTGACAGTCGCCTGCGTGGCACCGGGCCCGTGAGGGACCAGTGGGATGCTAGAGGACCCAGCCCTGGGGCTGTTAGCCAGGAATAGCAAAGGACACCAGAAAAGGGAGCAAATAGCTTGGAACAGCCCGGAGATGGCAGTAAGTTCAGGGAGAGGTTCACTGAGCAATTGTGAGGAACAAAAGCAACCACTAAAATTTCTCCACTTGCAGTTAGCTGAGCAGAGGGCCATGCACAGAGTAAACTGGTCACAGCAAAGAGCTGGCCAAGCTCTGATTGCAAAGATTAATCAGTGCTTAAAGAGACCAAGAAGAGGTGAAAGATTGCCCAGTGTTGTCAGTGAGTCCTTTGGCAGGCAGCAGCTGGGCAGGACGTGTGTCACACCACAGGCATGTGCTGCCCTCACTGGGAAACCCACCAGTGATCCCCAGACTCATTTGTGTGGTCTGGGCCCCAGGCTGGGCAGGGTTTGGGTGCGGGATGTGCTGAAAGAGTTTTAGGAACAAGGTCTGGTATGTAAAGGCAGAGGGGAGGCAGATGCTGTGTCAGGAGCTTGCTGAGTGCTGTAAAATCCCCTTTCCCCAAAGGAATGGCCATGGCTGGCAGAGGAGGGGTCTTCTACCAGCTCTGACCCAGCTGAGCACCCACCAGCTCATCTCCCCACACAGGAAGACCCCGGGGCTGACACTACTGCTGCTGCTGATTATTCCAGATTCATTTTGTGCCCTTCCCTGCTCTCGTTACAATCTTTGTAATCAGAATTAATTTAGCTCTGTGTTTCTCCTTCCCATTTTTCATTACAAACATCTGGGCAGGACAGGATAGCATCCTAATGTCCCATGTCTTGGGTGACCTTTCTGGGTGCCACTTGGCAGTCCTGGTGGCCACGGGACGTGGGGCCACCCTCCTGGCTGCCTGGGAGCCCTGGCTTTATCCCTTCTCTCCCAGTGCTGTGGCAGCTCTGTGCTGGGTGGCTTTTGGAGGTCTCTGGGTGTTTAGTCCACAGCTTCAGGGTGCTGGGTGTAAGCAGGAGGAGGGGAGCTTTGTGCACAGTTGCAGATAAGTTAATTGTATGTGGGGAAATGACCAGGAGGGTTTTTTTTGCATGATAAAGAAGCCTGAAAATCAAGGCTGGCAGCTGCTTTATTTCCTGTTCCCCCCCCCCCCCCCGCCCGCCCCAGTTTTTATTATCATTAACTTGCTTCTAGTGACCTGTAATATTTTTGTACAGTGGCAATTCCAGCCTGCACAACCTGTTCACTTTGGGTAAGTGCAGAGTAGGAGCCAGTGGGGTTCCCCTGTCCCCTCACCCCCTTTGACCAGCACATTCAGCCCACTATCTGTGTCCCCCAGCCTGGAGAACAGCACTGGTGTTCTTCAGCAACAACACTCTGCAGCCAGAGATTTTCCATTCCCTTTTTTCCCCCCACGTGCTGCATCAAGCCAAGGAGCAGAGGTTGTGTGCGGGCTGCTGATGGGGTCCTTCCTGCCTGCAACTCCTGCTGAATATGAGAAGTTGAATTGATTCCCTCTAATAAATGAAGCAGTCGGATGTCTCATTTGTAACTTGACATCCACACCAGCGCTTCAGCTGCTGCTCCTCACCCCTGGCTGGGAGATGCACTTATTAAGATGGCATTCTGCAAAGCTATTGTGGTTTCCTGGGAGCCAATCTATCTGCAATCGGCCGGGGGGCAGAGTGGGCCAGGCTGGGAGAGGGCTGTGGGGTGGCTGTGGGTGTCTTCTGACTGCCTATCACTGTCTCATCCATTGCCCATCTCCAAAGGAGAGGGCTGGGTGGGCTGCAGGGGTTCCCAGTCTGGTTTGTGCAGCCTGTGTGGCAGGGCTGGTGTTGGGGTGTGAGGACAGGGTGGTTGTCAGGCTGTCTGTCACCCTCCCGTCCATTTCCAGCCCATCCCCTAGTGCCCAGCTCCCTGCAAAGCTGCTGGTGGAGGTCACCAGCTCTGCCCTGTGGAGGGGACACAGCCCCAGCATGGCAAAGGGAAGCTTCCCAGTGATGGAAGTGGTTTTGCCTGCTTCCCCTCCCCTCTGCTTGCTGCTGCCGTTCCTCTGCAGGACTAAAAACAATCACGATAAATCAGAAACCTTCCCCTGGCCTCGGCAAGGTTCTGCAAACTCGGGATAAGAGTTTATCCATCCTAAATAATAATAATAATGCACTGGAGCTGCCAGCTCCCTGCTGGCTCCATTTGCATGGTGCTCAAAGTCAGTGACCTGGGTGGCTCTGGGGTGCAGGGAGAGGAGTTGGGAGGACTCTGTGCTGGACTCTCCAGGGACAGGGGGGATGCTGGCAGCTATTAACGGTGTGGCTGTTGTCACAGGCAAGCCCTGCCCCGGATTTCACACCAATCCAACAGAAGGAGCTGGTTGCTGCGAGTGCAGAGCCTGAGCTGATTAAATCTTTGTTTAAGAGCTCCAGAGCTCCATTACCTACATCAGGAGGGAGTTAATTAAACAAGGAAGGTGGGAGGCAGCAGCCGATGTGACTGAGGGCATCTCCACAGAGGCACAGCTCCTGCTCAGCACTGCTTCCTGCTCCAGATGGGCAAACCTGTTGGTGCTGGTGCTTTAGAGAGCAGCCACAAAATGCCAGTGCCTTCCCACCTCCACTGCAGCCCCTGTTCCTTCTTCCTCTCTCCCAGGGTATCTCTGGTCCTTTTCCCCAGGGTTGTGGGTGCTGCTGCTCTCCCCCATCACGGGGAGAGGAGCAGAGCTGCCCTCCTGGGGAGGTGCAAGCAGGGGCTCTCAGGTCCTGTTTGTTGTTTGGATCTGGGGCTGCCCATAATCGTCTTCCCCTGCCACTAGGCTCGTCCCTGTCAGGAGCTGGAGGCTCTGTGGCAGCCACCCCGCTGCTTCCATTTGGCTGTACGAGGCGATAGATTAGATTCCTGTTTGCTTCATGGAAGAACCCTGGTGATATCAATTAGAGATGTCAGAGGGACCCGGGGGAATATTTCTTCCTTTATTTATTTATTGGAGTCGAAGACATCGCAGGCTCTCACAGCGAGACACATAATGTCTCTCTCCTTTCTTCACTCACACTCCCTCTCTTTCTTTTTATGGCTGGTAATAAAGCCCAGCAAAGGTTATTTCTGGAGGAGAGCTGGCACCAGCTGGGCAGGGGGGAGCACCCCAGCTCCCACGCCTGGGCATGTGCTCTCCCTGTCAGCCCACCCCATGGGCTGTGGAGTCACCTCTGCTCCTGCTCAGCCTCCCAGGGGCATCGCTCCCCACCTGGCTGGGGCTGTTGTGGGGCAGCTGCCTTCCTGCTCAGCTCCCCTGGGATCCCACCATCCCTGTCCTCCCTGTTCTGATGGAGCTGCTGAACCTCGTTCCCCTTCAGCTGCCAGCTCCTCCCAGCCACCCGCAGGCAGCCCGGCTGCTGTTAATCTAAGTTCTCTAAAATACTGTTGGCTCCTGTCAGCGACTGTCTTCTCTTCTCCCCACTGAGGTCAAGTGCAGCCCTCCCATCCGTCTCCACGAGCAGGGCAGGCCATAAACCAAGCTTTATGAGCACCAGCAAACGAATCCCTCCCCAGAGACAGCGCCCTGCAGCGAGGTGGCTGGGAGCAGTGGTTTCCATCCCCCTCGAGGGGAGTTCCCTGGTGGTTTTTGGGGGGTTACAAAGCAATAGGTGGGAGTGGAGGTCTTGTGTGGACCGTGGCTTTCATTCTCTACATCTTGCTGAGGTTCCTCGTGCAGGAGGCTCGGGATGAGCTGGTTGCACACCAGGACGTGGTGGTCATGCCACATCACCCCTGGCTCCCAGCTGGCACTGAAAAGTCCCTGGTGAGTAACTTGGGAACTGGTCCCAACACTCTCACCCAGGAGCCAGAGCTGCCTGGGATCCGAGTGCAGCTCCCCCTGAATCCCTGCTCGGCTCCAGCTCCAGGAGTGAGTTCCATTTGGATGTTAATGCCTCTAGGATGAAACCGGGCTGATTAAATTTTAGACTTGCAAATGGATTTAGTAAATAGATGTTAGGGAAGGCGGGACAGAGACTGCCTGCCTTGATAGCAGATACAGTAAATAGCAGCACTTTGTGATTAGGTGAGAGATTCACTCTCGGAAAATGAGAGTCTCCAGGGGCTGTTTTCTGGTGAGAAATCATTTAGTAAATACATTTATGGCAGTTTTTCTTTTCCCAAACAAGAAGAAAAGCCCCTCGGCTGCCTCTCCCAGGCTGCCTGTAGATGGAGTAGGGGATGAGGGTCCCGGGGGCAGCCGAACGAGAACCCCCCCCACTGACAGCCCCTCAGTGCTGGGGACAAAGCAGGAACAATGAGCAGCGGGGAGGGATGGAGCCTCCAGCTCCTGGGGAAGCATCAGTTGCCCTGACCCGGGGGTGGGAAAGCACAAGTGGGGAGGTGTGAGGTGCAGAGATCCCCCCTCCTCCCGTCCCTGGCAGCACCCGCCGTCTCGCAGCTGAGGATGGATTATTCCTGCTTGGTGAACAGGTCTATTTGTTTTCCCTGGGGAAAAGAGAGCCTGTATTTGAAAAACCTTTAAAAATGCAGATAGCAGGGCAAGCCACATCGACCTCTGCATATAATATAGAGGAATTTTTTAAGAACAGTTGCATTCATTTTTATGTGGGGTGCTATGGAAAATGGAGAAGGAAAAAGAGAAAAAAAGTGTTGAAGCTGGAGCCCGGTTTTGGAGCATACGAAACCATTTGCTCCCCTGCTGAGCTCGGGTGTTGAGGGCAGCTCCAGCCAGAAAATCTGGAAAGAAACCCAGCACAGGCTGGGGAAAGATGAGAGAGGAAAGGGCTGCCCAGCAGCTTCCCATCCGGCTGCCTCCCTCCCTGGCAGAGTCTTTCCCGTCCTGATGCCACTGTCAGGACAATTTCCTGTTCTACCCCTGCTCGGCTGCGGCTCCTGGGGAGGAGCTGCTGCTGAACCCTCATTTTTTTGAGGGATGCCCCTCCGGCTGCCGACCCCAAGACCTCTCCTTTCCCATGGGATCCCGTCCCATCATGGACACACCAGTGCCCCCCCATCCCCTTGCCGAGGGCCACCAGCGCTGCTCTGGTACCCGAGCAGCGTCCTGAGGGGCACGGCAGCTGGGTTTGATTTGACAGGCTTCATGGGAAAGTATTTTAAATAATACATGAAGTTTCTGTGGAGTTCAAGGCTGGCGCGCTGGTTTAACAGGAGCCGCGATGTGTTCCCGTCTGATAAACATGCTTGTTATATATTATGTATATCGCATCCTGCTCCCGGGATCCCGGGGAGGTTTCTCCGGTCATCCAGCCGGGGGTTTGCTGTGCTTGGGGATGCGGTTCCCTCGGCATCCCCCACGCAAACACCGCCCCTCAGCCCGGCTCAGAGCAGCCCCGCCGGGGAGCGGAGCGGAGGCTCTAATGGCTACGTCTAATTACTGGGCAGGGGAAATCGCTGCAGAAGGTTTCCCGGTGTCCTTAAAATATCCTGTATTCCCCAGCAATCCTTGGTGGTACCGCTTGCGAGCTTCAGTGGAGCTCTGCCATGGAAAGGAGCCCGGGCTGCAGGCCTCGGGGCGGAGGGAGAGGGGTGCGGGGGCTGATGGAAGGGGAGGGATGGAGGGATGGAGGGATGGAGGGCTGGCCCAGGGCTCCTGACCCCCTGCTCCCCGAGGACAAGGCCTGCAGCCCCGGGCCTGCCTTGGGTCTTTGGCTGGAAAGGACTTGGGGACCCCACAGAGCCGGCAGTGCTTGCTAACCGGGGAGGTGCGATACGGGTTTGCGGAGACTGGAGTCTCCCCTGGGCTTTAGGGGGATCAGATCGCAGCCTGAAGCATGAATTTTGTTTCCCTGGGGGAGGGAACTGTGAAGTTTCTCTGAGCTCCAGCGCTGGAGACGGCAGGGCGCCCATCGCGGAGCAGAGACAAAGAGAAGGGAACTGTTTGGGGTTTGTTTTTCCTCCCAGGCTTTTCAGAATATGGGAGCCAACATTTCCTACATTGGCTGGTGAATATTCAGGAATCAGATTTAATCTCCCTTTCATTCACATGGTGATGAGGTCCTCAGCATCCCCTAACAGCAACTGTTATTTGAGCTTTCCCCAACCCCCCTCCTCAGACAGGAAAAGCTTTGGAAAAGCGAAGTGTCCCCTGCTGCCTCCCTGCCCAGCCCCCAAATCTGGGACGAGGGTCAGTGCCCCCGTTTGGGGAGCCCTATAGCTCCTTTCTCTGCCGGAGCAGGGCATTGCTGTGCTGTGCCCTTAATGAGAGATCCCCGGGCTCGCTGGGCAGCTAATTAGGGTGCGCTGGGCAGCTAATTAGGGTGCGCTGCCCCTTCTCCCTTTGGGCAGGCGCCGGCACTGAATCTGCAGCAATTGCTCAGCACCCTCTGGATCAAGGGCCTGGGTTCCTCAGCCTGAGCTGACAGCCCCGCTGCCCGGAGCGATGGCTTGGCAAAATCCATCTGTGGGAGGAGGAGGCCTTTCTGGTTTGCTGTCACCTTCCTCCTGTGCTCCTGGAGCGTTTTCTTCCCTCGTTAAGCACAGATGTCAAAGTCTTCACCTGGCATCTCCACGGAAAGGTTTCAGGGCTCCTGGTGGGGAGGGGGTGTGTGTTTGGGGATGCCACCCGTCCCCCCACACCGGCTGCTGGGCTGTGCCAGAGCCTGCGCCCTCCCCGGGCTCTCCCGCTCCAGCCCCATCCCCAGGACCGCTTCCCGAGCAGGGCGTTTTGTGAGCTCCGACCTGCTCTGGGAAAGGAAGCGGGGCTCGGGGACCCCCCAGAACACTGCTTTGTGGAGAAGGATCCGCAATCAGCAGTCCGATAGCTAGATTAATAGCAGATGCTCATAATTAACTGACTGTGCATGTAAGCAGCCATTATCTCGTCCTGCAGAGGTGGATGCTCAGGAGGTTCTTGCCTGGAAATACTCCCTGGACCATCCCTCCTAGAACCTCCTAAACCCTTGCTGGGGACTCCACTTAGGGGGTTGGGGCTCCCCCCCCGGGAAGGTTTCAGGTGCCCGGAAGGGGGGACTGAGTGATGCTGCCCCGTGCCCAGATCCAAGACTCTGGATCTCCCATGAGATAAACCCTGCAGGCTGGGCTAGGGACACCGGTCCTTCCCGTGCCATCCACCCTGCCAGCTCCCCGAGCTCCCCCCGCCTGTCAGGAGAGCTGTGCCACAGGGGGGGTGGCAGGGGAAGGGCTTTGTCCCCCTCAGACACCGCTTGTGCCGCCGTCTCTGTGGCCTTTCCGTGGGCTGGGAGCCTTGGTTGGTGGCAGAGGGTTTGGACTGGCCAAGAAGCAGTTCGGGCTCTTTCTTCCCCTTTAGCCCTGGCCTGTGGGAGGGGTGGTGGGTGCCCGGACCCTCCCTGTTCCCCTGCTGTCCCACAAGCCCTGTTCCCGCGGGCAGTTGATGGCTGGGGCTGGCAGGGAGAGGGCTCGGCTGAGCCCACACCTCTTCTCTCCGGCATCTTCTGCGCCTGGCGTTGGCTCCCAGCAGCCCGCTGAGGCGCAGGCATATGGTGATGCATATTTAACTGGTATTTACATTCAACAGTGTCTCTCTCTAGCTCTGTTTTCCTTCCCGAACACTCTTAATTCCTGCCGGCTCCCGGGTGGGGAGGGGGGTGCCCTTGGCAGGGTCTGGAGGGGCCTTGTCGGGAGATGCTGCCCCTGCCCTGGCTCAGCATTCCCTTCCCCTTCCCCTTCCCCTTCCCCTTCCCCTTCCCCTTCCCCTTCCTCTTCCCCTTCCCCTCCCCTTTCCCCAGCGCTAAGGGAGGGGGCGGGGGGCACTTGCAGAGCAAATGGCCCGGGACAGGGAACTGCTGGGGCTGGATGTGGCACCGCGGCTCTTACCAGTAGCTGAGAAATGTGAAAACCAATTAGGAAGGGAGGGGAACTGCTAAGGAAAAAAAAAAAAGAAAAAAGGCTGCTGTTCCAATTGACTCCGCTCCTTAATCTCAGTGCTCAGGAGCTTTCGTTATTCCAAACGTACAGGCATAATAATTAAACATAATTACTTGTAGGTTCTGGGCCGGTGACTATCTATACCTAGCGCTCCTAATGAAATTTCTATTAAGAAACACCCTGACTGTTTAATAAATAATAACAATTCCTCACTGTCTAGTCACTGCAAGGGTCCCGGTGTGGAGGGGATGGAGCTGGGGGAGGGAAGCAGCCACAGAGGCATTCCAGGTCCTGCCCTCACTCCCATCCTGGCCCCGGACACCCCAAAGGGGTCTCCAGGTCTTTAATCTCAGTGTTAAACAGCAAACAATAATTTTAGTAATGAGGAGGTTTCTGGAGCTCCAGCGGGGGAATCACCTGTTTATGGCAGAACCTTTTACTTGGGAGTTAATCCTATTTTAGGATCTGGTTATAAACAGCGACGGTGATATAGTGGCCTGAAACATTAGTCAAGGCAAATTCCATAATTGATGGCTGCTGATCTGAAACAGTTTGAAAATGAGGACACATTTTGGGTTTTTTTTCAATCCCACCTCCTCCCCTTCCCCGGAGGAATCCACGGAGCACTTCAAGAGAACAAAGACCCTTTGAAAACTCCGCTTTTTTTCCCCTTTTCAGTGTTTATCTGAAAAGACATCTTTTTCCCCTTAGTTGCTGTAATCATAAAAGCACAGGTGACAAACTGCTCTGTGCCAGGCAGCATCACTTCTCACTTGGTTTTTTTATAAATATCTCTGTGTGTGTAGCACAGGCCCCAGCAGCGTCCAGGCTCGGTGCTGGCAGGTGATTCCTGCTGGCTGGCGGGGCAGAAAGCGAGGTCCCCAGCTTGAAGGGACAGCTTTGATGTGTCCTGTGGTGCCGGGAGCCCTGTGGCCTGCCAGGGACCTGGTGCTGCTCCTCAGCCGCCGGCAACACTTTGCAAAAAGGCACCCCAGGCGAGTTCTGCTGGGCTTGTAAATACTTTAATCTCCGCGTTGTGCTTTCTCTTACCGCGGGAAAGAGAGAGAACTTTTAATGTTCCGGCTCCAAGTTGCCCCGGTATAATGTCAGTGGGGAAGCTGCTGGCGGCTTTCATTAGCGACCTGCTGGCTTGTCACCCGGCCAGGGGCCCTCTGATATGATTATTGTCCCCGCAGCTCCCAGCTGCAGGCAAAACCCTGCCGGAGCTAGGAGCCAAACCCCCGGAGAGGGCAGTTTGTGGCTGGTGTAGGTGGTGGTGGTCTGCAGAGCCAGCTGTATGAATTCTTCTGGGCAGGGCCAGCATCCTCCCGGGCTGGCAGCCCACCGGCTGGGGCTCAGCTCTGTCTCCGCTCTGGTTTCCAAGGTGACTATCTCCTTCCCCAGCCTTTGAACTCCAAGGTGATGTCTTGTCTCCAAACACCACAGCGGATCCGCTGGCTGCCGAGGTGGTTCTGCTGCCCCGGATCCATTGCTCAGGCTGATCAACAAAGTGGTGTGGGCAGATAAGGCCGAGTCAGGTCGTCACAAGCTTAAATAAATAAATACCTGCCTCTGGGTAATAAACGTGCTCGGCAGTACTGAGAAAGCTCCTGGGTTGTTCTCTGCCCCGTGTTTCCCTCCTTCAGCTCAGCCCAAGTGGGCAGAGGGCAGAGTGGGATCAAATGAAGCCCCTGGGGCAGGGGGGGCTTGGCAGCAATGGCCTTGATCCCAGTGTCTTTCCTCAGGGAATGGACTGCACAATCTCTAGTGAGTGACACAGAGGGAAGGGAAAAGAAAGGCAGGCTTCATTTTTTTGAAGATTCTTCTACCTTTTCTATCCATCTCCCTGTGCCTGTCTGTCGGGATGTTTTGTACTTGGCTGGCTCCCAGGGAGTGCCAGCTCTCAGCCTCACATCCTCCCAGGGCCTGGGGTGATACTGTAAGATTGAGTCGCTGAAACGACCTTCTAACACTTGTCTTTTATTGCATGACGTGGCTTATATTGTACTAATAGATACTCATTGTAATAAACGTATTTCCCGGAACTAACTGTAATATTTATTCGATTTCATGGAAATATTTGCATTCCTAGTTGAGGGAATCTTCCCTGGTCTTCTAGGAAGTCATCCTGTGATGTTGCTTTTTAAATTCCTTCTCTGACACATGCATAAAGTTGGGCAAGTCTAGCTGGTCTTAGCCAATTTCCATTTAGAAGATCCTTAGCTCCTTGAGCTTGCTATCTATTTACATGCAAAAGGCCTGGACACAGCCTAAATGAGCCCAAATCAGTGTCTTATTGTTTAGTGTCAGAAAAGAGTCTTCAGGAGATACACAAGCGGGGCTGGGCTACGGTTATCTCAGCCTACAGGATGCTGGGTGATAGTTTTGTGGTTATTTACCCAAGAATGTGGATTTCATACAGCAGATTGTTTCACAAAATAGAATTTTATTTTAGTGTATATAAAGTAGATTAACAGTTACAACAAAAAATTATAATTCTATAATTCTATTAATTCTATAGCCAACAGGGGACATGATGTGTATCCCCCCAGGTCTTCCACGGGAGAAGCTCCAGCCACCCCACAGGAGCTGGGCAAGAAGGGGGTCAGAAAGCCACCACCAAACCCCCCTTCCTGGGGGTTAATTCAGGGTGCAGTTGGGGCTCGGGGAACCAGAGGTCAGCACTGCTTTCTGCAGCAGGACCAAGTAATCTGTTTACACTCCAGCCCACCGCCCTGTCACACCTCTCTATGCCCAGGGAGAATTACAGAGATGCTCTCAGGGATTACATCTCTTCTCCCCCAACCCCGACCTCCCACAAATCTCTTGAGCTCCAGTGATGTGCTGTGGGGCAGTTGTGCCAAACACTCATAGTGCCCGGCCATAAATCCCTCCTCCTGCCCTTAAAAGCCTGTCACCTCTGTCCCCTGCCGTGTGCCCTGGTGGGCTTTTTTTTTTGCAATGCTGATATTGTGGGGATATTGATAATATCAGTGTCATGAGGACGTTGGTCAAGATGTGTGGGCAGAGGGGAGGAGCTGCCTGCCCTGGGGATGGAGCTGATGAGAGCCCCTTCCAGCTGGAGCCCCCCATGGCTGGCCAAGCAGCTGCCCCTCCTTCTCTGCCTTTGGTGACAGAAGACAAGGAAGCCCACTGTGGCACAGCCACCTTCACAATTGTCTGTCTCGGGCCAGACCCTGCCCACCAGCAGCAGTTATGCCTCTGCAGCAAAACACCCAGGCATGCCTGAGAATAACCCTGCAGGGGAAAAAACCCAGCCCCAAGCAAGCAGCTGGATTACAATCCTCATTTTAGGACAACAACTCAAGGCTTTCAGGGACTGGTTTGTGGTGGGTTCTCAACCATAGGCTCCCAGGGCACTGTCAGGCCCTGGGGTCCAGGCTGGGACCCCCAGGCAGGGCAGTACCTGGCTCCTGCCTGTCTCTTCTCCCTGCAGAGCTGTGATGGCTCCACAAAGCAGGATTTTACACCCAGGGGAGCAGGGCCGAGGCAGGAAGCTATTTGCCCGAGGTGACTGCAGGAGCTGGTGGCAGCAAGAGCTGTTCCTGCCTCTCCCAGCAGCTCTGGCATCACCAGTGTTGGGGCAGGGGTGCAGGGAGCCCCAGAGCAGCAGCAGGGTGCTGCGATGCAGTGAGTGGCATTTGAGGACAATAAGGCAAGTAATCGCTGAGCAGTGGAGAATAAATCTCCAGCATTAGGGGTGGATGTACAGTGCTGTAGAGCAGAGAGCCAATATAACAGTCTACCTAACACCATTAGTCTGGGACCGAGGCATTTGATATAGAAGGAGGGATGGCATGAGCCAACAGGTCTCTACTTTATTTTTTCCCCTGCACTTAATACAGTGTTCTGGGTGCTGCTTTCTATGCTCAATGTGTTTTATTGTTTTGCTCACCCTGTGAGAGGAACTGCTGGAGCTGTGACAAATGGATGGGAAGGCTGGGCTGGTTGTCACCGTGCCTGCTCAGGACAGCCTGACCCAGCAAAGCCAGCCCCATGCCAGGGGGTGAGGGATGGGGTCCCTGACTGCCATGTAGCAGGGGGTGAACTGTAGCTGTCCTGTGTCCTCTGAGGGATGAGAAAAGGGAGTTGGCAGGGTGAGGGGGCACACAGATGGTGGCAAGAATCATCTGTCACAGCCTCCACTTCCTAGACATGGTGCAGAGCACTGATTATCTTCTGATGTTGAGGACCAGGGATGGATCTGTCCTGCTTTCTTTGACTGAATTTCTCCAAAAGCTCCCTGTAGGAAGGCAAAAAGATGGTGAGTGGTTCTTGGGGCATCCCCCAGCTCAGTGGTGGGGGCACAGCATCAGGGTGGGGGTCCCCAGGGCGCCTGGGGGCTTGGCAACATTGCAGCATGGAGTCAGCAGGAACAGGATAGGTTTGCAGGAGTGGCTGAACAAACCCCCTCAGATCAAGCTGCGGATGGAGCTACCAACTGAGAAAGCAATTTTGGAAGACAAATGTAATGTGTTATTCTGAATATCTACAAGTGAAACAGGAGAGGCGATAAAAGGAGAAAGAAGTCAGGGACTCCAAGCAGGGAGGGTTGTGCTTCAAAGGGGAAGGGAGCTGGCTCATGGATTTACTGCCAGGTGTGGTTGTGCCGGCACCAAGCACCCAGCCAGCCCAGGAGAGAGCCGGGGAGGCAGAGGAAAAGGAATTTTAAAAGCAGAATTTCAGATGTGTGTTTCCCCCTGGGTGAAATTACACAGAGAATTATTCTGGCAAAATACGAAAGGGAGGGATGGAGATGAAAGCAGAGCCCAGAATATCCATTGCAAATGGCATCTGTCCAGGAGGGACAGGCCAGGCAGGAGATGAGGAGGCTCCTCTGGATCCAGGGGTGGATTTGCCCATGCTAGAGCTTGTTCCCTGCCAAGCTGGGGTGGCTACTGGCCCCTCTGCAGTGACCTGCCCGGGGTGTGTGCCTGGGCAAGGGGGCATTTGCAGAGAAGAGCTGGGAGCAGTGGGGAGTGGAAACAAAGGCTGGGGAGAGGTTGCCTTGGCTGGTGGCTGAGAGCGCTGGGCAATAATAATCAAGATTTATCGCTCAGCAATCACCATAGCAACATCCCAACACAAGCAGGAAAGAGATGCTCTCCTGTGGGCCCGGGGGGCTGCTGCCCCTCCAGCCCCACCAAGACAAGGCAGAGGCTGAGCAGACGTAGGAAGGTTGGGAGGCAAGTTGGAATGGTGAGGAAGGAGCAATCTCAGGCACCACCCAGCCCAGTCTTGCTGAGGAAATGTTGGAGATGAAGGTGACTCCCTGCATGGTCTGTGGTGCTCAGCCCCATCTCTCTCAGGCCACTGCCTTCCTTTACCACCTCACTGAGTGCCAACAGTGCAAGGAAAGAAGAAAGTGCCAGATTTTCTTCACTGGCTCAAGCCATGGGTCACTGTAGTTGTTGGCTTCGTGTGCTGCTTCCAGGGGACACTCTCAGACTCAGCACCCCTTGCTCCCTGAAGAAATGTGTGTCATGAATGCATCCCTGCCAGTGTGTGGGTGATGCAGCTCCCCAAAACCACCAGGGACCCCTTGGGATTCTGATGGGGCTGGAGGGCAGGGGGTGAGCTGAGAGCATCAGCCTCCTGCAGCTGCCATCCAAAGGCAGCTCTGCTCCAGCCAGCTTGGGGGGCTCTGGCAGTGCAGCAATTGTGGGGTTAAGGCTCAGGTTTCCTCTTTCTTGTGTTGGTGATCATGTATTGATGCCAGGGCCTGACTCCTGCCAGCCCAGCCCTGCACACATCTCTGCCCCAGTTTGGGGAGGGGGAATGGATGCTCTTGCTGGAGGAAATATATCTGCTGTGGCTTGGTGGTGGGAGGAATTACAACCTCATATTTTGCCAGTGTGTATGGGGGAATTGTTGAAAGTGGGAAAAGAAAAGCTCTCCATCCATCCATCCATCCATCCATCCATGTGCTCATGATTCAAGGTAGAGAGTGAGGTGAGAACAGCAAGGAGATGACCAGTAGCCAGAACTCTGGGAGACAGGGAGCAGGATAGAGGAACACTGGGGTTTGCTTTCCAGCAGGACAGTTGTCAGTGTGTAATGAAAACTGGTTCTATCCTGGCTCAGAGCAGGACAGCAGTTCAGAAGCAAAGTCTCTGCAGGATGTGCCTGCTGAGGGGAACTGCAGCTGCACAAAGACTAAGGGGGTTGCCTCTGTTAGGAGGGGACTTTGAGAATTAATTTTGGGGAGTGTGAGGGGTCTGCCAGCCCCTCCTGTCTCCAGTGAATGCTGGCAGATGAGGCTTTATCTGCTGTGAGAGGAGCTGGGGCTGCCAGCTCCTCTTACTGTTTGCTGGTCTGGTGCCAGGCTGCAGGGGCTGAAGCAGCCTGTGGAGTTAGCAAAATCCTTTATTTTACATTTGATATCTTGTTCAGATCAATATGGATTCTATGAGCAATTCAGAGGCTTGTAGTCTTCTGATTAGCTGTCCCTTTATCCAGTTAGATTTTTCTTATCTGGAGTAATTGTTGTTCCAGAGTACATCTACAGCTGCAACATGACCTTAGCAGCCAGGGTGGGGGAACACAGCTGGGAGTTGCACCCCAATACCCTCACTGTGCCAAGCCCCTCTGCACCAGCTCCCTGTAAACTGTCCCTGAAAGCTTTTGTTTCCTTCCCAAGGTGAGACGGGGCAAACGTACGGAGCTAAAGCTTTCCAAAGGCCCAGTGGTGGCCAGGAGAAGGAGGAGGGAGGAGGAGTAGGGATGTCACTGTGGCTGCTTGCAGATCAGGGTGGCTTCCAGCATGTCTCTTGCCTGCTGTACTTTGCTGGGGGTTTCTGTTACCTGGTGCCGCTCGACTCTGCTCAACCCCCTGGCATCTCCAGCGAGGGGATGCAGGATGCTCCAGCCCGAGATTTAATTCCAAATTGGAAATAAATTGGTGATTAAATACAAACCCACTCCAGATGCGACAGCGATGACCAAGGGAGCCAGAGGGGATGTGGGGAGACTGCTCCTTTCTTCAGACAGGAGCCAATGTCTTGGCTTTCCTCAGCAGCCCTGCCCGGGATGTTCCCTGCCTGCCAAACCCTGCTCCTTTCCCCTGCTCACCTCCTGGGAAGGAGCACGGGGCTGGCAGGAAAGGAGAGATTTGCTCAGCACCAGTCCCTCCACTGCTGCCCCATGCTGGCACAGGTTGTCCCTGGGAAACAACCAGCTCTGTAACATTCCATGCCTGCTGTCTCCATGGAGCACCTGCCTGCTCCTCCTCCTCCTCCTCACCTTCACCCCAGCAGGCAGAGCCGCCGGGTTTCCCACTGGGATGGCTCCGTGTCCTGCTGCAGCTTGTTCCAGGGACAGGGACGGGCAGGTGGGAGCGGGCAGGAGCGGGAATGGGATTTTTCCCAGCGCTTGCTCACCCGCAGCGGGCAGGGTCTGGGGTGCTGGGGGAAGCGCTGCGCACAGGGGCCATGAGGGGGAGCTCGGCCATTGCCGCTGCTCTCCGGGACGGAGAGCTGGGGACACCGGATCCGGCAGCAGCATCCCCATCCCCATCCCCATCCCCATCCCCATCCCCATCTCCATCCCCATCCCCATCCCCATCCCCGTCCCCGTCCCCATCCCCATCCCCATCCCCATCCCCATCCCCATCTCCATCCCCATCCCCATCCCCATCCCCATCCCCGTCCCCGTCCCCATCCCCATCCCCATCCCCATCCCCATCTCCATCCCCATCCCCATCCCCATCCCCACCCCCATCCCCATCCCCATCCCCATCCCCATCCCCATCCCCATCCCCATCCTCATCCTCATCCCCATCCCCACCCCCATCCCCGTCCCCATCCCCATCCCCACCCCCGTTCCCATCCCCGTCCCCATCCCCATCCCCACCCCCGTTCCCATCCCCGTCCCCATCCCCATCCCCATCCTCCTCCTCCCTCTGCCCCCGCCACCCGCAGCCCTGTCCCATGCCCAAGGCACCGCCAGCATCTCAGGTGACACACCCCCCTGTCACCCATGGTCGTGCCACATCCCCGGTGCTCACACCCCTGTCCTTGTTGCCAGGGAAAGGACTCACTGGTCAGCACAGCACAAAGGAGGCCCACTCCAGGGAAGAGGGTGGTCCCTGTCCCACAGGGAGCCTGGGACATGTCCCTTGTCACCTCCAGGTGCCCTCAGGCTGGTGGCAAAGTGAGGACAGGTGGAGCAGGAACCCACGTGGTTCCATTTTCTGGAAAAACGATCAATTCCATCCCCTGTCTTCAATTATGTTATTATGCAGCACTAATGAAAAATACACTCCAACATCTAAAAAAGGCCCATGGTAAGAGTTACTTAATGGAATAAATCACTTTAACCTAAGCAATTATCCCCATGATTTTCCTCCTTAAAATACCAACTGGCCAAAGGTGCTTCAGCCATGTGGTGAATAAGGGTGGTGCAGGCAGGGAGCTGTTGCTGGCTCTGCTGTCATGCTGCCAGGCTGAGCCTGCATGGAAATTGCCTCCTCTGCTCTTTCTGCGGGTAACTCAGGGCTTGGGAGTGGCCAGACAGCCCCCTCTGCATGGCTGTGCTCCTTACTGACAGGGATGGGGGTCCCCATGCCACCCACAGCCTCTCCCAGCAGCACAAACACCCTCAAGGCAGCGCCCAGCCCACCCGTCTCTGCCTTATTTGTTAAATATCCTGTAATTATACAGAAATAAAAGGCTCCCACAGATTAGTGGGTAATTATACTTAATAGGAACCAAATGAATATTCCTGGTTAACCGTTTGGGTTTGGGAGACAGATGGCATATAACCCTCTGCTTGCCTCCTAAGGTGGAGGCAGCAGCACAGTAATTAACCGGTTGCTATCTGGCTCCTCACTAGAGCTGTTAATTAATTGGTCTCCCACCCCAGAGCGGGGGCTGTGTGGGTGCTTTGTAAGGCCTCATCCTGAGGTGGCTGTCGGGATGGTTTCAGGTGCAAGGCACAGGCATGGTCCAGCTCTTGCTGAAGATGAAGAGGCTCCTGTTATCTGGAGATCCTCCTGGCAGCAGTGTCTGATGGTGATGGTGACGTGGGCTGGCAAGGTGGTGACAGCAGGGCAGAGAGAGGGGTGTTGTGTGGGGAGGAGGTAGTGGACTTCAGGGTCTGCTGCTCCAGGCAGGGTTTGATGGAATTGCTCTTTGGGGCCCTCAGGGCTTCAAACCTTCCGCTTGGAGGTTTAGTGCTGCTGGTGAAAGCCCCTTGGATGCAGGTGTTGCCTTGTGGTCAAATGATAAATGCATCAGGAGCCGCAGGGAGACCTTGACATTTACAGTAAATTCAGCATCTAAACAGAGGCTTTTCTTTGTCTTCTACAGTTTCACACCTTCCATAATTGTGTGTGTTAACCAGCCTCCCACAGGGCCTCACAATTGGCTTCTTTATCTGAGGCTCTTCCCTGTGCCTGCTGCCCAGTCCCAAGGGCTGATCCTGGGCTCTGAATCTGCTGCCCTGGTGGCTGCTGCTGCTCGACAAGGTCCTCCCTGCAGCCTCGGGGAGCTGGGAAGCCCCAATGTTCCTGGGGGAGCAGGAGGACTGTGTGGAGTGTGAGTACCTGTTGTGAGATGAGGAGTGGGTGCAGCTGCTGGGGCTCTGTTGGCACTGAGGAGGTTTGGTGTTATCTGTCATGGTTTTGAAATGAGATGGTGTCAGCTAAGCTAGATGTTTGATTTTTTTTTTTTTTTTCAATTCATTAGGATTTTTCCATGTAAAAATACACAAAACGTGGTCTGAACAGCCCAATGCTTCCTTCCTCCTCTCCCTTTCCCCCTTTGATGCCCACATCTGGGGGCACCCCCTGGGTTCTGCACCCTCTGCCCTGCTCCCAGCACCCCCAGCCCCGCAGAGTTTGGCCTCGCCTACTTGTGTAGGGAGGTTGAGCCTCCGACTGAATCTGGATTTAATTTGCAAGTGAAAAAGATCGTTTTCTTTTGTAGCTTACGCTGCAGCCCAAATGTCTAAGCTTCTAGGGTTTAAGTCTAATTAACTGCATTTCACAGCTTATTTAAAGAAAAGAATGGAGGCATTAAAATTGTAAAATCTAATTTTTAAGTAAATCTTTCAGCACAAAATTAATGTCGCAGTCTCCCAGCCGCCTTGGCAATATATCTCTTGTCTTCAAATTTCAAAATGAGCCTTTGCAAACATGAAATTATTCATTAGACCGTCTGGTAAAAGGATAAATAAGTGTCTCTTCACATCCAGGATCTCCTGGTTTTCCATTGAGCAAGAGCTTGGCTTCTCCCCCCCCCCGATGCCAGTCGCTGCTGGGCAGGAGGGGAGGGCTGGGAGCAGAGCCCCAAGGTTGGGTGCCCTGGTCGGGATCTTCTGCACCATCCCAAGAGGTGAATTCCCCAAGCATCTTGTCCCAGGGATTTTCCCTGCTCTATTGACCATGGGCATCGCTGTGCTGTCCACTCCCAGACCCTCCATCTTCACCCAAACTCCAAAACTGGGGCTCAGTTCTGCTCTCATTAAAAAGGAATAGATTTTGTAGAACAAAAAAAAATATTATTTTAACAGCTCCGGTTTTATATCACTTTTTAAACCCCTGATGGTTTATCTTTCTTTTTTTTTTTTTTTTTTCTTGATTAAAGTCACGTAATTAATTACAGGAGCAACATGTTTCATGCTAATTACATAATTACTTTTGTGCTGGGTGTCTCAAAACCGTCCGCTTTGACCTTGAGGGGGCAGGTTGGAGGGGTGGTTGGTATGGGTGCACTGGGGGACAAGCTGAGCAAACAGGACCCTACTGCCCCATGATCAGGGTGTTCCCTGGCCAGGGACCTTGGAATGCCCAGGTTTGGCATCAAGGCTGAGTCATCTTCCCTTCCTGACCCCCCAAAAAGTCAGAATGTGCTGGGGGGGTGGGCAGGGGGTGGGCTGTTCCAGCTGCTGGGCTGTGCTGGTGCAAAGCAGTACATTAATTACTGGTGGAAGGCTGAAAGCAGGAGGGGAGTCATTAAGGGCTGGGGAATGGAGAGAAAAATGATGCTCATTAGCACACCCCACCACCCCAGTCAAAAAGGGGATGTCAAGAAGTGAGGAATGGTTTGGCACTGCTGTAGGCGGTCACCTGATGGTGCTGTGCTGGGGAGGGGACCTGGCAGGGGACAAGGAAAGGGCTATTCTCTGATGGGGATTTCCAGAAGGCAACTTGTGTTTACACCTTTAGGAAAGTCTGTGATCTGCTGGATCACCACTTGGAGCTGGTCAGGACTGTGGGTAAGAGCAGTGGTGAAGCCAGTGTCCCCTGCTCAGCCTCATCTGCTGCCTGATGCTCTGGGCACAGCCTGGAGCTACCTCTAGGTGCCAGGGGCATTCCAGGGAAATAATGACCCTCACAGGGGCTACCTGAACTAAAATCCCTGGAAAATCACTGACTGAGTAGGCCGTTCCATTTTTATTTTAGTTCTGCACAAATAGTGCACAGATGGAAAATGAAGAGCAGCTGAAATCTTGTTTCAAGGCAGTAAAGGGAGGTGGGTCCCAGAGGGACCTTTCCCTGAGACAACACGGGCTCTGGGCTGATCCAGAGAAGCAGAATCTGGGTTTTAGTGAGCTGTGGCAGCTCCTCTGGCACCTGCCAAGAAGTAGCCATTGTCTGCAGCTGAGCTCACACCTCCAAGAGGGGCAAAACCCTGGCAGGCTGGAGAAAAGAGCAGGAGCCAGACTCCAGATGCCTCCTTGCCATACTGCTATTTCTTGTTATGTATTTATTTAATTTTTTTTTTTTTTTTTTTTTTTTTTAAGTAATTCTGAATTAGAATGCAGTTCTGTAGGCTCTACTGTATTCCTGAGAATCACGCTCTGTGCTAAATCAGTCCATGGCAATCAATGCTTTTCTAATGAATTCTGAATTCCTAATGTCAGGACATTACATTGCCAGTTTATTTTCTCTCTGCCCTTGTCTGATTATTCTGTGCTGTTCCTGTAAGCTGCACACACTACACTAGATTTACATATATATGTATATATATATATATACATTTTTCCCCTTTTTTCCCCTTTGCAGACCTCATTGGAAAAGTTAATGGTGTGTTTCTGGAGTAATTAGAATGATTTAAATGGCCTCATAACAAAGTTCTGTAGCAGCCTCTCCTCACCCTCTGTGTCTCTCGTATCCGGGCTGGCAGAAGCGGAGGGGAAAGGGGGTGGGAGATGGGGGGATCACCCCCCAGCACAGGGAGGTGCCAAGGGGTGGCTCTGGGCCGGCCAGGGTTGCTGTACAGGGGGAAATGCAGGCGGAGGAAGGGACGGCTGAGGGATTCGTGGCTGCAGACAGATGCTCACTTTGAAGCCGTTGCTCTCTCCAGCTCTTTGCTGCTCCACTCTCCCATGGCCCCCCGGGAGCAATCCCGACCCAGTTCTGTCCGAAGGCAGCCGAGGTTGCCCAAAGGGGAGGCAGGAAGAGGATGCTGTGTAGCCCCCGCCCCTCCAGCATCTGTATTTTGGCCCCGAGCAGCGGGATCTCCATGGCAACGGCTCCCACGGCCCAGCATCCCTGGTGCTGCTGAGGGGGGGTGAGAGCCCCAGGGGATGGGGAGGGATCCCAGCTCCCTGCAGAGGCAGCCACGGGTGCCTGGTTTAGGGTCCCTGTTCCCTCCCTACCCTGAGGGGGGACCATGGTGCTGCCTTTCCCTCTTCAGGTCATTCCCCTGGCTCTGCAGACCTGCCTGGAGATGCTGGAGCCTGGCTTTGGAGTCTCCTCTTGTGCTCCCAACAGCGCCTCAGAAATTAAGAATCAATCCGATTATTCAAGCCCATAAACAACATCATAAAAATAACATCAATTTGCACAGAAAGGCGCTGCATTAATGCGCTGAAATAATGATGCACTTTTACAACATAAATTTACAATCAATCTTGCTTTTAACACCGTGAAACAATAGTTGGAGGAGGATCAATCCTGAGCCTGAATTAGGTGGCTTGAGTCAGAGATGCCTCAGGGGGTTATTTTTGGAAGCTTTTAGCAGCAGCTCTGGCAGGGCTGGTGCTGATAGATCTGCTGGATCGGGGTTAGGAGCACCCAGTCCTTGTGCTTCAGCCACTGAGGAGGTCCTGGCACGGGCTGTCCCTGGGGCCCTTGGAAGGGAATGCTCAGACCCATGGGGCGGGCAGCCTGGCTGGGGGCTCCCCGGGGCTTTGGGGAGCATGTTTGGCTCTCCTGCTCCCTCAGACCCTCCCAGCCTGAGAGGTGAGCATCCCTGGAAAAGGGAACTGTGAGGAGAGAGCCAGCTCAGAGCATCTCACCCACCAGCTGTGCCCAGGATCATCCCTCCTGTACTTCCACTTGAAAACCCATTGGAGGTACCATGGCACTGGCTGCAGCTGCCTGCCCAGACATGCATCCCACCCCTTCAATCTTTTGGAGTAAATATTTCCAGGAAAGGTTTGCTGCATTGACTCCAGCATCCCCAGGCCCCACCACTATCACTTTCTATATTTATTATTTTTTCTTGCAAATAGGCACCAAAAGGAACTCTGTGCTTACAGGGAGACTGATCAGTTAACCAACTCAATTATGTCCGTAGCTGGGAGCTATATTAAGTCATGCAGCAGAATTCTTGCTTTGCACAGATCCATTTTGTTAAACAGCTGTTCAATGGGCCGAGGAGGAGAAGATGGAGGTTAAAATCCTTCCATGCTTCTGGAGGCCCACGAAAAGGTAGCTGATCCCACAGGGAAGGCGTGAGCCTGCTTGGCTGAGGGCTCCAAAGGGACAGAAAGCTGTCCCCAAAGCCAGGCTGTGCCCACCCCTCTGCCAGCCTCCTGCAGTGCCCTTCCTCATCCTGGCAGGGCTCCGGCAGCCCTTCCCGGGATGTTGGGCATTCCAGCCCGGCTGTCTGCTCGCCCTCTGGCTACTGCTAAAACATTTACGGCTTCCAGGTAGCTGCAGCAGCTCCGGCAGGTTCTTCTGCATAATTAAAACGGAGCTGAACTCCTCTTCTTATTCTAAGTGTCTTTTAGGAATACAATTACCTTCCGCGCCGCTTTTGTACTTTCCGAACCTTTTAATTTAGTCGTACAAGGACAAGGGTGTTAGTGCTGGGAACAGGTACGTACATATGCGAAAGAACCTGGGTCAGGTTTGGTCGTAATTAAAATTGCATGCCCTGCATTTGAGCGCGTTCCCGAGCCTTCCGCCTGCCTGTACAAGCTGTGGCAAATTTCCTTCCTGTGCCGAGCTGGAGACGCCTCCGTGCTCCTCCAGAGCCGCAGGTTTCCCCCAGGGAAGGAGGTGGGGGGCTGAGCCCAACCCTAACCTCCTCCCCACCCCCCCAGAGCGGGTGCTGGGTGGTGGCTGTGGCTGCCTTCCACCGGCCAGCAACTCGATAAAAGGGTTTGCCCGGCCACGCCGCCTCATAAAAATGCCTGACGGATCGTTATGATCCAGCGGACTCAGGTGAAATAATGAGTTTTCATTGCCGCGCAATAAACTTTATGGAAGTTATAAAAAAATGAAGCTTCGCACCCGTGCCCACCAGCACAAGGAGAGCAGCAAGGGGGAGGTGTGTGGGGTGGCTTTGGGCTCCCAGCATCAGGAGAACGATAGTGATGGGCACTGAGCAGCATTTCTGGGCTGGGTGCAAGGAGGGAGGGCTTGGTGTGATCTGGCCAGATCCCAGGAGGGGAGAGGACAGGGATGGTTGGAGAGAGAATTAAAAACCCCCCCTCACCAGCACTGCATGAGGGTTGCTCGGGGTGTATGGCACAAACCACTCCATTCCCAGCCTGACACTTCTGCTCCCTCCTCCCTCAAAACTTTTTTTCCTGGGCCACTCAGCTCCTCAAAGGCCGGGGCTGCTTCTCCCCCTGCCACCTCAGCCCCTCCAAGGATTTCTGTTTTCTGGTGATGCCCATCACAGCTCTCATCGGCAGCAGCCTCCAAGTGCCAATACTGCTCTTGATGCCAGCAGTAACGAAGTTTGATCTGTATCTTCATGTCTGGAAAGGAAGGCGGGCTGCTTCTTGTGCCTCCAGACCAAAAAACCCAACCCTTCGCGTGAAATTCTGCCCAGGCTCAGGAAAATCTGAGTCTGCTCTGGTGGGTGAGATGCCATGGGTGCTGCAGCACCCATCTGCTCCCTGCTGCATCCTGGGGGCCATCGGCTCGGGCCCAGGGCCAGCAGGGACAGTGTCACCTTGGTGAGGGCTGGCAGTGCCACAGGGACTCCCGAAGAGATGGCCCCAGGCTAGGGCACCGCCGCACAGCTCCCCGTTAAATATTTATATCGGAGCTAACAGCTCAATAGTGCTGGTGTTGTCTGACTGACCGTGCGGGGCCGGGGGTAGGGCTGGGGGGGTTGTGCTCAGGCAGTCCCCCCGGAGAGGTGTTACAGAGCACCCGGGAGGCAGCAGGGACCGGGAGCATCGATTTCGGCGTTAGACAGCTTTTACATTGGAAAGCAGACAATGCCAGGCCCTTCAATTATCTTCAAAGCAACTGAAAGGAAGGAAATTGGGTTTGGATGTGGTAAATAGACTCCACAAACTCTACTGAAGCATGCGAAGATGCACACGAGGGAATTACAGATCCCTGTGTAACGGGTTGGAGTTTACTCAAACATGCGATTGAAATTCCCTGGTTTGAGGACAGGCTGTCTTGGTGCTGCTCTGATCCGGGGGGGTCGTTCATCTGATGGGGATTAGTGCTGTAAGAAGCAATCCTAATGTAGCATTTCCCTGGGGCCTGTCCCTGCTCGGGACTGCCTGCAAACACAGAGATTTTCTCTCCAAATGGCACTGGGAAGGATGGATGCTCAGCTCTCCTCAGGGCTGAGGCTCCAGAGTAGTTTGCCCCCACTGTGGGGTGACAGTGGGCCTGGCTGTCCCTGCCTGTCCTCAGCTGTCCCCTTCCACAGACATTGCTCCCTCCCAGGGTGTCCCCTGCCAGCCTGTCCTGCTCAGCCCCTGGGCAAGGCAGCTGACACCAGCAGGAAGATGACTTGTTGAATTGTGCCAAGCCTTAACTAGGGAAATCCTGTTGCAAACGGGTTGGTTTTGTCAAGCCCTGGTGGTTTCCTTGGCCCCAAAGGTTTGAAGGCAGCAAATATATCAGCTCTTCCCTTACATGGGTTATTGACTCAGCATCCCACTCCGGGTGAGCAGGGCTGGCAGTCTGGATTTGCAGCGTGGCTGTGTCTGTGCTACAACTGATCTGAACACGGGATTTCAAAGCACAGGAGGAAACTGGGTGTGTGGGGCTGTGCTCCCTGCCTGCTGGCTCAGCAATGGGTTCATTCCTGATGGCCAGGGACCCTGCAAAGCCCAGGCTGAGGCTCCACCTTGCATCCTGGTGGGATCTGTGTGTCTGTAGGGCAGGCGATGCTGGGCTTGCTCTGCCCATTGCTTAGCAACACCGGGCAGCAGCTGGAGGAGTGACACCACGCAGGGCTCCGTTCAGTGTTTACAGCTGATATTCTGTGAAAGGTGGACTGGAGTGGGTGGGAAAGGAGCCCCATGGGAAGCCAGGGGGATGGGGGTCTGCCCCCACTCCCAGTGCCTTCCACCAGACCCATGGGAAAGCCCCTGTGGTGGAGGGATGCAGATTTGGGAACTGACCATGGCATGTAGAGGAAATATCCCTCGAACCTTCTTGTCCTGTTTGTTATTTTATAGGAGCAAAGTGAATGAGTTGGTGGTGACGTTGTGACAGGCACTGATGGGATAAATGGAGCAGCTCGGAGAAGGGAACCCAGCACTGTCATTCTGGGAAGGAGGAGAAAATTTTAGACTCTTCGCCCCAAACAATCCTACCTCGCCTGTAATTACTCTTCTCTAGCTGCCTTTTTCATGGTCTGGTAATTAAATCAAGCAGCACCAGTGCAGAAGCACCCAGCAAGGATCTGCGCTGGCATCTGATCCCGCTGGCCCAGGTCATGCTCTGTTTTCCTGGAACTTCCTCCAAGCAGCGTCCAGGCAGGGGGAAGTTTCAGCCTGAGTGGTGATTTGGCTTCGTCCTGGAGGTAGCAGAAGGTTTCCCACCACGCTGGGGATCTTTGGGCCTGGATGGCATGTGGTGGCGTGGTCCTGGGGCAGGAAAGGTTCCTGCAGGGAGTGCCGCGGGAGCTGGGGAGCTCCTCCGGCAATGGGAGCTATTTATCTTGGGGGAAACAGAGGAATATTTTGTATCTTTGACAAAGCAGCACTTTACCGTCGCTTGACACTTTATTAACTAATCTCTGGTACTTGAGTAATTTATTATGTTTAAGCTGGTGCCATCAAGTCTCTCAGCAGTGTCCATGTGCGCAGGGAAATAAATTAAAGACTGTCCAGAGATACTTGGCTCATCGCTGTGATTGCTGGGCTAGCGTGATGGAGGGCTAAGGTTCTCTCCTCCTGCAAATTAGAAATTAGGAATTAATAAAATGACAGGACGGAGAGCCTTGCTGGCTGTGTTTGGTGGGAAGCTGCTGGCAGGGGACACGCTGGTGGGCTGGGTGGTCCTGGAAGCTCACGGGGTGCCCCAGATGGAGAGGCTCTGGGGGCTGCAGGGCCCTCAATGCTGTGCCAGCATCTCTGACAAGTCCATGGGATAATGTGGGTAATTACAGGCCTGTCAGGCTGACATCAATTCTGGACAAAATAATGGAAGAGCTGATACCGGACCTCATTAATAAAAAATTAAAGGAGGTAATATAATAAATGCCAATCAACACGGGTGCATGGAAAACAGCTCTTGTCAAACAAAGATGCTATCTTTTTGATTAGATTATGAGTTTGCCTGATGAAGGTAATCACGTTGCTGCAGCAGGGAGGTGGCTGGGGGGTGTCCCAGAGCTTTGGGGCCAGAAGGTGCCAGGCAGCAGGGCAGGCACTGGTGGGGTCAGAAGTGGGGTGAGTGTTGGCTCTCACTCCAGGCTGGACCTTTCCCTGCAGGATCTGCTGCCCTTCACCCTGGCTTGGCCTGGGGACCCCCAGAGCTGCTCATGGCACAGGGTCCCCAGGGTCTCTTGGCTGCCAGAACAAGTGCATCGTTCTCAAGGTGCCAGGGGGGAACCTGGCGTCCCCAGGGACTGAGCCCACCCCAGTGGAAGGCTCACTGGTGGTATTTGGGTGCCCAGGCACCCCTGGGGCCCATCTTCAAAGCTCTTCCCATCCCAGTGTCAGCAGCAGGGTGGGGAGCTGTGCCCCATCAGCTGGTTTCCATGGCAATGCAGAATTCCTGGTGTGGGGAGGTGAGAGCAGCCCTGGTGTGGAGCCCTTCTGCTGCTGTTGGGATCCGGGGGTGGTTTTCTCCTCCTCGATGCTTGGGCAGGCTTGCAGGGTAATTAACATGTGTACTGTTTAACGAATGACAGACAACATCTGCAACTTCAATTATGCAGCCTGTGCCTGTTTCTTTTTTCCCCCTTTTCAACTTGCCCGACTCATGAAAGGCAGTAGAAGGAGCAAGGAAGGAGACTGAGGGCCAAACCTGACTACGCTTATTAAGCCAATACAAAAACTCAGCACTGTAATAATAATTAAATGAATTATGAAAGCAATTTGCCTTCTGAAAATGCTCTCTGACAGCTTACAAGCCGTTGCACTGCTCTGACAGCCTCAGTTGACAGCAGGTAAGACGCAAACCTGCAGCAGCCCAGGGCAGGGAGCCCCGTGCTGGGTGCTGTGGATGCTCCCTGCCCAGCCCTGATGGAGCAGGGTGGTGAGAGCCAGAGTGTGTGATGCTTAAATGCAGTTTTGTTCCCAAATCGCTGTGCAGAACCACCAGTTCTGCATTCTGGCAGCCTGCTGGGTTGTATTTTGCTATTTAGACTTCTTTTGTTAATGGCAGAGGCTGCTGCTGCAACTCAAAGTAGGTCAGAACCTGAGCAAGAACCTTTCCAACCCCCAGCCCTGCGCTGCCCACAGCCGGCAGGGACAGCAGGCAGGAGATTTTTCCAGCTCCATTCTCCAAGTTCAGGAGGAAAGTGCTGGCTAAGCTGCTCCTCTGGCTCACCCCATGCTTCCCCTGCCGGGTTTCGGTGTGGCTATAATGGATGGAGAAGAGTGGGTCTGAAGGTCTCGGGGGCAGGGGAGGCAGCCTCTGAGCCATCCATCAGGTACAAAAGCAAAGCAGTAACATCTTAGTGCAGTAATTCTTAATAATTTATGATTTTCACTCAGTTCCCAGAGTGTTATTACCTCACTTAATATCATTTACAAATTACACATGATCCCATCAATTGCAGTAAAGTGAGCAAGTGTCTGGGAGACACTCAGAAATCCAGTGGTAGTGAGCAAATGAGAATTTATGAACCTGAACGGTCTGTGGGGGCAGTGATGTGGTGCCTGGGGTGCTGCTCCATCCCAGTGCTGCTGGCTCTGTCCCTGCAACCCTGTGTCCATGGGTGGCATGAGGACAGGGTGGGAGAAGCCACAAGGGATGAGCTAGTGCCACCTCAGCCTTGCCAGCCTGTGAGTCTCTCCTGGGGCTCCGTGCTGTGCTGCCAGCCCTGCGTGGGGAGCTGTGGTCCCCAAAGCCCAGGGGTGTCACTGAGCTGCACACACGGGCACCCTCTGATCCACCAAGGAATTATTTTTAAATGAAGAAGACAGTAGCAGCTGCTTAAGTGCATTGACTTGTGGAAAACCCACGTAGGTTTGGGGCCCGACGCCATCGAGCGCGATCGCTTGGGCGTCTGGGCCCGTCTGCACAAAGTGACTATTGATTGGGGCTGATGTGCATCGATCCCCAGGAAACTGCCCGCCTTTGAACGCCAGCTGCCAGGCCTTTGGGAGGGAGAAGGCTCTTGCTGGCCTCCCTTGTTTTGTTAAAGGCAGCTCGTGCCTTTGAAGAACAGAAGCTGAGCCAAACAGAGAGCTCAGAGGGAATTAAAGTGCATCGATTCCCTGGGTTGGGATAATGGCCCCTGGGACACGCTTCTGTGGCCATTAGCACACCTTGCTGCCAAGGAAGATCTCCCTCCAGACCTCTCTGCATCCACTGCTGGGCAGGTTTGGGGATGGGGAGGTGCGGGCAGGCTGCCCAGGCCCATCCTGGGGCTGTCCCTTGCTGTCTGTTTGTCCTTTCCCCCAATCATTGGTTGGCAGGGACTGGGGAGTGACTCGGAAGCAGGTCCTGGCCAGCCTGACCTGGCAGAACCTTGGCTTTTAGTTCCACAGGCAGGGAGACCATCTGGGAGAGCAAGTCCTGGTCCTTCCAGCAAGTTCTTACTGTTAATTAAAGGTATTAATTGGCAAGCAGCCTGCTGACTTAAGGAGGTGACAGCCTCTGCGGTGCCTGGTGGCAAACAGAACAACTCGGAGTTATTCCCAAACCTGTGTGTGGGTGAGCAGAGCATCACAAGGGGACCTGTGTGCCCATCCCCAGGAGGACAGGGGCTGGGGTGGGACCTGCCCCACCAGCCCCAGGATCTCCTCCTGGCTCTTCTCTGCACCAGGACAGGTTTGGAAGCACCCGGGTGAGCGCAGGCAGCGAGCCAGACCTGCTGCCAGCAGGGACCCGTGCTGTTGGGTGGTGTGTTTTTGTTGAGACACATGATTTCCCAGAAATCCCCCCAGCCTTTCAGTGCTTAATTGGCATTATGAGCAGTGGGAGGGAGGTGTGTGGTGCTGCACTTCATGGTCATTCCCCAGCAGCCTGGGAAGGGGCTGCTGGTGGTGGCACCACTGCCTCAGCCCAGGTTCTCCAGACCCTGGGCCCTAACTTCGTTAGAGGCTTCGCAGTTCAATTTCCCAGTGTAGTCTGGGAGCGACACGAAAATTAGATCTAATAATGAATGATTACAACTTTCAAGTTAAGTCTAGTTGGTTGACTAATCAATTTGGTTAAGTGAAAATCCATAGCAAATGAGTCAGGCGCAGTACAACATTTCTCCATCCAATTTAAATTAAAATCACCAACCATAATAATTTCACAATTACACTGTGAGGATGCACCAGGGACTTGCCCCTCGAGAAAGAAAATGTCAAGGACTGCAGGAGAGGCCCCAGGAGCAGGAGGGAGCCAGGAGCAGCGGGGTGGGATGCTCCGCCCTGGGGGATGCTCCAGCCGCTTTTCAGGGATGGGAACAACTCTAATCCCGGGAATGTGGCTTTTGCCGTGCTCTTTAGTGGCCTGAATGACTGATGTGTGGGGGGTGATGCTCCTTGCCGAGCTGCACCCAGATGAACTGCAGCAGATTTGGGTGCAGGGTTCCTTTAGGACCCTTCTCACCGAGGGGGTGTGTGGGGGGCACTGTCAGCTCCTCCTCCCGCTTTTGTCTGCCTGCCAGGTGTGAGGGAGGCAATAACCACCTGCCCGCCCAGTGAGCAGGGGCTGGGAGCCCTCCAGGGGATGAATAGTTCACTGGCTTTGCAGAACTCATTGGGCCCTACCTTCGGCGGGGGCTCCTGGAGCTGGCTGAGGGTGGAGGGCGTGGGAGGACACTTCGAGGCTTTCACAGCTGCAAAGGTCCCTGCGTGGACACAAGATGAGCAGCAACCCTTGCTCATGTGTTTTGGTGTGGACATCCCTTTGTGTCCCCTTTCCCAAGGGGTTTTGTGGTGGAGCCTCACAAGGAGGAACCTCTCCCTGTTGCTGGAGGAACTGCAGCTTTCTCCTTGGAAAGCAAAAGTTCCAGAAGAGAATCCTGGGAAAAGAGACAATCAGCTGTGGCGCATGCAACAGATGGATTTGTGGATTACTTGGAGCCTATACAATAAATTTGCAAATGTTGCATGTCTGCAGGCTCTGAATTGTTGCATTCCCAGCTAAATGGATAAAGAATACATCCCAGGGGACTGAAGGCTTGGAGAATAACTCCTGCAAATCCTGGAGTCCGAAAGCAGGTGGTGACAAGCCTCTGGCAGTTTCTCTGGGGATGGCACAGACCTGCCCGGTGCTGTCCCCAAGCCATCCATGCCATCTCCTGCTTTCCTCCTCCAGCCCAGCATCCTGCCCTCGCCCCGGCTCAAGATGTCTCTGGAATGTGAGGGCTCTGTTTTTATTCCCACTTTAGCTCTAAGGCAGGGAGAGCGCTGAGGCAGAGCCTGAGCCCAGTTGGAGAGCAGGAGCCGAGGTGTTGAAAGATGCATTATGAATGCGAGGGGTAGGGAAGAGAAATTATTAAACTCACAGATAGCAACAGAGCTTCCTTTGTGCGCAGTGGAGATGGGAAATTATGCTGAAGCAATGCATTGCAAATCACCCACTGAAAGGCAGAGAAGGGCCTTTTATCCTGAAGGCCCTGAAGTTTTTCCGGTATCTTTGTATGCAGAGGCATTCCTTCAGGGGAGAAAGAGGAGCCAGCAATTTTGTGCCTGATTGGCAGGCTGTCCAGTGCCAATAAAGATATTTGTTTTTTTTCAGAGGAGTGCTCACAGACTGAAATCTCGCTCTCGTATTTTCCATTACAGAGGAAAATGAAACTTGGAAGGCGTTCTCCATTAGTGCTGCTTAGCCTCCCAGCAGCAGCCCCGCTCCAGCCACTGGAAAGGAGGAGGGCTGAGCTCCAGCCCTGCTGCCAGAGCTGTGTGGCCTGGGTCCCAAAGCACCGGGGCACGAAGGAGACTTCTCCTGTCCCTGGGATGGCTTTGGTGACCCATTCGGGTGGTCTGGGCTGGTGGATGTGGAGGTTGCACCCTGATGATGTTTCTGAGGGGTAGATGGAGGAAGGGTCCCAGGCCAGGAGGCTTGGGATGGAGGCTTGGGTCCCCAGGTCCCCAGAACCGAATCCCTGGGGGTCCCAGGGAGCGAGCTGGGGGGTGGCAGTGTGCACAGGTAGAGGATGTTCTTCATCATGATTTTGCCAACAGGACTTTGCTCTCAGGGGTTGTTTTTAATTTCTTTCAGGTGAGCAGAGCTCACTTTACCGCTTCATCCAGGAGAGCCATTGGTGGTGATGTGCATCCTCATGCAGGGCTCTGTGGTGCACGGGGATGTTGGGGACAACCTGGGGGCATCCTCAGCCCTGTCCCCTCCACAGGCACCCAGCAGGGCTTGGGCAGGGGCCACCAGCCCCTCCACCACCCTTGCTGCTGATCCGAGGCAGAGAGGAGGAACATCTGTTAAGACAAATGCCTTTCTAATTTTTTCTTAACTCTCACTCAGCATCTGCGTTGAACACGGCCCCACTCGGCTTGCACGGTGTTTAATTCTGGAATGGATTCAAAAGGCACTTCGAAGCCAGGAGGGAAGAGTCTCTAAATCTTTAATAAGGCGCCAAGTCAGAACTTCTGCCGTGCTCTGTCCTCATGCACGGGGAAGAAAAAACAGAGACAGGAATCCTTAAGAGCAAACACCTTTGCAGCAGCTCATTAAATCACTGCATTTCTGAAGCACAGCAGGACGTTTGTGTGAATAAATAGTGCAATCTCCCAGTCTGAAGTATTTTCACATCTGAGTTATTTCCCCTGCATATGATCAGCTCCTTCCTTGTGTGTTTTTGCTCCCCTGTCTATGCCA